>JAPVLO010000080.1:9485000-10685000 GCA_027257055.1 Cephalopachus bancanus | reverse complement strand
TGTATTTATTGGTTCTATACTGCAATAATTAAATTTTACTTTTCGTTAAATAGGTTTTCGTGGTGACATGGGAGATCCAGGTTTTGGAGGCGAAAAAGGATCTTCCCTTGTTGGACCCCCAGGCCCTCCTGGGTCACCTGGAATGCATGGTCAGAAAGGAATTCCGGGAGACCCTGCATTTGGTCACCCAGGACCTCCAGGAAAGAGGGGTCTTTCAGGACTGCCCGGGACAAAAGGATCCAAAGGTGAACCAGGATGCCCCGGGGCTGAAGGTATGCTGGCTCTGCTGTCCCCATGGTCCACAAAGCTGGTTCCGTTTTGGAACAGGTCACTGAAGAATGCTTAGACTGTTTTAGGTATGTAGAATGCAAAATTTTCACCCAAGTATTTTTCCTCTTACAGAAGCACTGATTACATTTCAAATAACCTGAATGCCTTTGCATTCAATTGGTTGTTTTCAAATACAGGGCAGCTTCCTGTGGCTCAGTAAACTCAATTCGATTTGACAGCTCGTAGACATCTGCCAGGCAGTATGTTAGTACTGCAAAACCCCAAGAGCAGGGACTGTGTAGCTTGCCTGCTGCCACTGCCAGGTGGAAGGTGGCAGGACAGAGTGTAGGAGGAAGAGTGGCTTAGAGGCTGGAGCAGTGTGGGCTGAGGCCCTGGAAGGCTGTGAGGCAGAGCTAGGCACAAAGTGAACCCTATAGAGCAAGCTATCTTTGGACAGGTGACAGATTAGAGAGACCTTTGCTCCAGCTGGGGTGGTAGACAGGACAGTGAAACACAAGATGGGCAGATGGCCCAGGCACTGATTCATACCTTTTTCTGAAATCACTAAGGATTCTTCAGGATCCTCAGTGCAATTTTGCAGATTTTATTGGACAAGTATTTATTAAGTATCCTCTTGAGTAGTTAGTACAGGGCAGATGGAGGAGAGGAGGGGAATCGGCTGCTACCTTTGCCCTCAAGCAACTTGCATGGACGTTTGTAAATCAAAATATTCACATACAAAGAAAAAATTAATTGGAAAGCAACAAGATAATACATTGTATAAGTCCATAAATTAGTTTTGATGAGGTAATCCCACTATCTTACTAGTAAAAATGGATCAAAAGGTAGGGTTCAGCAGAAGAAGGTTATAGATATAAAAATACTCTTGTAGTATTATCCACATAGAAGAATAATTGGAAACAATACATAGAGTCAAGTAACACACACACTCAGAGGAACACTAGTCATCTATCAACAATTAAAATAATGTTTGTAAAGACAAAATGGAAAACATTTCAGGTTAATTTGCAAACTGAAATAATGCGACAACTAAATGTGTATTGTGATGACTATTTGTAAAACCTAAACATATGAACCCAAAATAGAAAGAAGTATAGAAAAACCAATTAGAAGTGCAACTTCATCTGCATGCATCCTACTTATGTAGCTAACCTTCACTTGTATCCCACATCTCTATAATAAAAAATAAAATAGCAAATAAATAAAATAAGAAGGGTGAGGAATTATGTGGATTCTTTTTTTCCTGAAGATTATGACACTATCTTTCCAATATGTAGAAATCTGGGGGTGCAAGTGTTGAAATCTCTTACAAAATGCAAGCAAGTGGGTAAGTGTTGTAGAGAGTTGCTGTAAAGCCTGTCACAAAGTTAAAAGTTAATTAAAATCAGGAAGAGCCAAGTGGTTTCTTATTTGCATAGAAAACTTCTTTGTAGTCCACATAACCTTATCAAGTAACTCAGCATAGTTTTTCCATTCCTTTGTAACTCACTACATCTGTGATTCAAATAAAAAATCCATTTAGAGACATATCCCACTTGAGCATCAATTCGGGGTCAGAATGTTCACTTCCAGTACTTATATGCATGAACAAGTGGTTGTGAGCCATCTGTGTAGTTTTATGGATGTTATGGATGCATTGTACCATTTCAGGAGCAGATGGCATTCCTGGATTCCCAGGCCGTAAAGGTCCCAAAGGCAGAGAGGGAAGTGTTGGGTTTCCAGGTGTCCCAGGCCCCCCTGGCCATTCCTGTGAAAGAGGCGCTCCAGGGATGCCAGGCCAACCAGGACTCCCCGGGCCTATGGGTAGTCCAGGTAAGTGTCAGCGGATATCAAGAACCGTGAAGGACCTGGGGTTTACCCTACATACACATGAATAAGTGCCCCTCTTGCTCTTTTATGGATGTTGGCAGAAAAAGGAGTACTGGGTCAGAGACAAAGGACTTTACTTCTCATGAGTTTCATGTTAGTTTGTGTCATTTCCCATGTCTCTGGGGCAACATAAGGGGTCTACCTGGCTGCTGCACGCACAGTGGGTTGCATTTTGTAAGAGAAGCCCTGAGCCCAGGAACCGCTACCTCATAGCAGCCCGTGAGGAAGCTTGCTTTTTGTATTGGGGAAGTACTATGTCATCTATCAAAGTTGCTTGCTGCCAACACAACCTTGAGAAGTTGCCCAGGTAAAGAGCATATGGACCTTGCATTCTTGGCATGTCCAGGAGGACATGCAGGATGAGAAAACCATGAAAGAGTGTCTCCTAACACAAGGTGCTGAAAGGCTCTCTTAGTTCGTTCAGGTTGCTGTAACATAAATATTTTAGACTAGGTAATTTATAAGTAACAGACATTTATTTCTTACAGTCTAGGAGTCTGGGAAATCCAAGATCATAGTGCCAGCAGGTTTGAGGAGGACCCATTCCTCATAGATGGTGCCTTCCATGTGTCCTCACAGGGCAGAAGGGGCAAATAGCTCTCGCACACCTCTTTGATAAGGTCACTAATCCCATTTGCGTGTCCTCTGCTCTCATGACTTAATCACCTCCTAAGACCCTACCTCTTAATACTATCACAATGATGATTAAGTTTCAACGCATGAGTTTTAGAGGGATACATTCAGAACACAGCAGAGGCTATTTCCGATATGTTCTTCATTTCACAATTCAGATTATCCACTCTGTTATTTAAACTCTTTTGCTGTTATTTAAACCCAAATGCAATAACATACCCACTTGAATAATTAATATTGGGGCAAAACTTGCCATTGCAGCCATCATTGTAGCACCAATAACACTAGATGATGTTCTCTGATATCTACAATTCTCACATCACACTTAACAGCCTGACTGAAGTTCACTTGACAAGACCTTCAAGAAGAATTTGGCAATTTTTCTCCTATTAGTTTCCCTCTACGAAGAGTAAATAGAAATGAAATCTTTGTTCTCTATCCCTGTTTATTTTCCATTAAAAATTCTTTCTAGGCCAGGCACGGTGGCTCACGCCTATAATCCCAGCACTTTGGAAGGCTGAGGTCAGAGGATTGCCTGAGCCTACGGGTTTGAGACCAGCCTGGGCAACTTGGTGAGAGACCTCATCACTACAATGAATCAAAAAATTAGCGGGGCGTAGTGGCATGTGACTGTAGTTCCAGCTACTTGGAAGGCTGATGCGGAAGGATTGCCTGAGCCCAGCAGGTCCGTGAGCATGCCAGTGCACTCCAGCCTGGGCGACAGAGTAAGACTCCACCTCAAAAAAAAAAAAAAAGAAAAATATTCTTTCTAATCTTCATTTATCCCTACTGGGAAATATTTATTCAAGTGATCTGCCTTTTTTTTTTGAGTTGGAGTCTCACTTCGTTGCCCAGACTGGAGTGCAGTGGCATACTCATGGCCACCGCAGCCTTGACCTGCTGGACTCAGGCGATTATTACGCCTCAGCCTTCCAAGTAGCCAGAACTACAGGTGCGCGCTATCATGCCCGGCTAATTTTCTGATTTATTGTAGAGATGAGGTCTCACCAAGTTGTCCAGGCTGTTCTCAAATCCCCTCACTTCGGCCTCCCAAAGTGCTGGGATTGCAGGCTTGAGTCACCTCACCCAACCTGCCCTTCTTTTTTATAGCATCTAGCAAAACTTATGTTTCTGGTTATGACAGATGAAAAGTTGCTACTGTTATTTAGGTTGATAGATATAATTTCACTCTTGTTTAATACATCATTTAAGCTATGGTATATTTTCTCCTGCCTGTGTGTGAAGCCAGTGTTTCATCTTCACACGCTGCTGTCACTGTGGTTTGTCTCAGGTGCCCCAGGTGGGAAGGGACAACCAGGAGACAGGGGGCCTCCAGGACCAGTTGGAATGAAGGGTCTTTCTGGACTCCCGGGACTGCCTGGGACACATGGACCCCCAGGCTCCCCAGGAGTCCCAGGCCCCTTTGGAGATGATGGGCCACCTGGTCTTCCAGGCCCAAAAGGTAGGTAATGCCTTTTCATTATTTCCTCCTATTTTATAAACCTGAAAACCATGCCAAGTAAAGCCTGTTACATATGACCATACTAGCAGGGTTTACTGTTAGAATGACTTTGTCCTTTCCTTGATGATATCTCCCCTCTTCTTGTCCTCTGTACTGTTATTCTTTCCAGTGACAGAATGTTTTGGTGTAGGTCAATGGGAAAAGGAGTGTGAGGGTGTTAGGTCCACAGAAGCATACACACTTCAGCTGGGTAGCACCGGTGAAGTCCTCTGGTCAGGGCTACTGCACTTTCACTTTGAATGGCTCCCTCATCCTCATCTTCATCCCCATCCTCTTCAAGCATGGTTAGATCAGGACTTACATCAGGGGCCATACTTCAGGTCCCTAGGGGAGGAAACTAAGACTGTGAGGCAGAACACAGCTATTAAATGCCGTGAGGCTGACAACTGTTGTTTACAATACATAGTCATAGATGGGCAGGAGTTTGCATCTGTAGGTGAACTGCAAAGCACACAGATATAAAAACCATACCTGCCTTTAAAATGTCTTCCTAAACATGCATAATCTCATTTCACCAGGACTGCAGGGGCTGTCTGGTTTCCAGGGCTTTCCTGGAGAGAGAGGAAAGCCCGGCCCAGAGGGATATCCTGGCAGAAAGGGAGAACCTGGGGAAAAGGGTTGTCCTGGTTTTCCTGGAGACCAGGGAATGAGAGGTGGCAAAGGTAAGTAACAACACAGTGATGCAACATGCACTTGTCCCCGGTCTTTGATCAGAATCTATCAATGTGAGCACTGAAAAATAAATTGGGACTATTCTGCAACTTGGATTCCTCTTCTTTTCAGTAGCATTTGTTTCAGAATTTTAAACAAAATTCATTTTCCTTACTTCTCAATCTTATTAAACATAGCCATGGTGAATGAATTGCTTTGTTTTATTTTATTTTACTTTATTTTAATTTAATTTTTGAGTTGAAGTCTTACTCTGTCGCCCTGGCTGGAGAGCAGTGGCATGCTCACAGCCACCGTAGCCTCGACCTGCTGGGCTCAGGTGATCCTTCCGCTTCAGTCTTCCAAGGAGCTGGAACTACAGATGTGCGCCACCACCTGGCTAATTTTTTGATTTATTGTAGAGGTGAGGTCTCACCAAGTGGCCCAGACTGGTCTTGAACCCGTGGGCTCAGGCAGTCCTCTCACCTTGGACTCCCAAAGTGCTGGGATTATAGGCATGAGACACCATGCTTGGCCTAAATTGTTTTATTGATAGAAAAAAAAAAAAACCAGAGAACTCTCTTAACTACTGGGAAGGGGGTACAGGCAGGGCTCCTGTCCCCTAACCTGTGTTTCAATTAGAACAGGTAGGTAAACTTTTCCTGGAAAGAGCCTGATAGTATTTCAGGTTTCACGGGCCATCTGGTCTCTGTCACAGCTTGGCTTTTGTAGTATGAATACGGCCACAGACAACACATAAACAAACAAACATAAAATAAAAATTTTCTACAAAATGTTACATATGGATATTAAGATTTGAATTTCATATGATTTTCATGTCACCAAATATTACCTTGTTTTGTGTTTTCCCCCAAGTGCTTAAAAGTGTAAAAGCCATACCTATCTCATGGGATGCACATACCCGCAGCAGAAGGAACTTGGCCCGTGGGCTAGAGTTGGCCAATCCCTGAACTACAATGAGTTCATTTTCATCCAGGCTCTGAGCTGAGCTTCCTCCAAGCATCAATTAAAGAAAGAATTTTAGTTACAATTAAAAAATAAGTTTCAGGACCACTGGTTTAAATGTTCTGTGCCCATACTAGATAAATGTTTACTTTTACTCCTTAGCCTGGAGGCAGCAGTAGTGAAGATAACATTTCATTTCAGTGTTGAGAAAAAAAATGCTTGACAATTTGTAGAAACAAGGATTTTGTCCTTAAAGGCTTTTAGGCAAATAGCTTCCTATTTAATTAAAATTACCTTTTATTCTTAGTTCATTGATTCTACTGTTATTTCTTTGTTTTACTTGCTTGTAAATTATTTATGTAGAATCAAGGAATCAGTCACTCTTGCTGGTTTAGATAAGCGATGTTTGCTGTGTGATTATGCGACTATGCAATTATCTTACTAAAAATTAAAAATTGGATTAATGCCAGTGACTACTAGCAAATTAGCTCTTTGAAATTTAAAAAAAAAAAAGAAAAAAAAAGGCCCGGGTTTGTAGTGTTTGCTGATTGCTGTGGTGTAAATACTCCTACGGTGATTGATTTAAAGTTCCCAACAATTTAACGACTGCGTTGCAAAATTCTTGAATTGTTTATAATTGGCTCTCACCAAGCTGGTAGGAGCCCAATGCTGCATACTGCTACAGGGGACGGAGTTTAAAAAATCAGGCAGAAATGTGGTATGCCTTACCTTACACATAGAAGTCACTATGTGGAGAACCACATTAAGGTAAGTGTCTGCTCTTTTACTGTAAGTAAGAGAGAGTGACTAGGAAGGGGAATGTGTGAAACTGGTGAAAAATGAGATGGGTGATCCAAATTTCATAGGATAAAGGGACATTTTTGTACACTAGAACTTTTAAAACCTGTTTTAACTCACTGAAGACTCCGGCCAGTTTGGCTGAATTTAGCAAACATTCACTGAACACTCCTAGTGCGCAGGATCCGTGGCTGGACAAGTGTGGACAGGAATATAATAGGCATAGCCCTTTCTTTACGAAATCAGTCAGTGATGTTGGCATTGTGTGGTCCATAAACACAAATACAGCTTAGTAGGTTAAATGGGGATTTATAAACAGGAAATGAAGTGTGGTCACGGACGAATTACGTGTGTGGTGTTTCTGTTTGCTTTGCTCTTGTATAATTCATATCTAAAGGGGCAAGAGGACCCTCAGGAGATGAAGGAGAAATGGCTATTGTTTCCAAAAAGGGGAAACCTGGGGAACCTGGATCTCCTGGAGATGATGGATTCCCAGGAGAAAGAGGTAAACACTAAAGATTTTTTAATTATATCAGATAAGTTGACATCTTTGCAGATCATTCAAGGAAGCATGTGTACTAGGCGACTTTCCCAATAACATTGAGATCAGGAAAGGTCATTTGTAGATATAAATATACATGAATAGAACTTGTGGTACATTTTTTGCTTTTCCATGCTAAAACTTAGCTGAAGTTCATATGTATTTGTAGATTTGGATATTCCAACTAGGAACAACCTGAGCTATACATAAAATACTGGTTCCAGGTTGGGTAGTTGGTTTCAAAGTGAATAGCTCAATGACTGTCTCTTTCTTTTTTGACCAGTGCCTCTCAAACATCATTATGCATATGAAACACCTCGGGTCTGTGTTAAAAATGTAGATTCTGAATCAGCAAGTCTGGGGTAGCCAGAGATCCTGTCTTTCTAACAAGAGCCCCAAGGCCCCATGCTGCTGGTCCACAGAAACATCCCTTACTGAGGATGTTGACAACATTTGTGTTCTCTCTCAAGTTCAAACTTAGTCTGTATGTGGCCTGGGTTTTCTTGTCCTGCCCTTAACTAGTTGTTAGGCGACAAATATTTTAACTTCTCTGGGTGCTTTTTCTTTTGTAAAATAAGCATGTTGAAGCAAACGATCCTGTGTTCCTTCCTACCTCTGATAGTCTCGAGTGTGTTCATGGGCAGCTTCTTTTCTAGTGAGGTCACTAAAACCAAAAACCATCATGAAGAGGTTTAGGGCAGGAACCAGGATTCCCAAAACCTTTGTCTTCATTTCCTAAAAAGTAGGACCAAGTCCCTCAGCTGAACTATAGCCTAACTCAAGATTTCAGTAATGAGGTTTGTAACACTTTCAACCTCATCAGGTGATAAAGGAAGTCCAGGGATACAAGGGAGAAGAGGCGAGCCAGGAAGACATGGGCCACCTGGATTTCACAGAGGGGAACCTGGTAGAAAAGGTCAGCCAGGGCCTCCTGGATCCCCGGGCCTTCCAGGCTCACCTGGGCTCAGAGGGATCATTGGCTTCCCAGGATTTCCAGGCGACCAGGTAAGGGGCTACTGCTCTGTGAAGGAAGATAGAATAAACCCTTTCTGCTCTTGGGATTCCCATACAGAGTTTCAGAGTCCTTATTTGCCCGTGTACACCATTGCCCTTTCACTGGCTCTTATTTTTTATTTTTTAAATTATTTTATTTTAAAAATGTGGGGTACAAATCAGGATTAGGTACATATGTGATCATCATACAGGTAAAGTGTGGGTACCCTTATTGATGCTATGTGCCCCCCCCCGGCAGTGTCCCACTGCTGCCAATCCCTTTCTTATGGTATTATAATAAATGCTCAAGATTCACTTATGAGTGAGTACATATGGTACTCAGATCTTTGTTTCTGTGGTAAATCACTGAGTATTATAGACTCTAATTCCATCCACTTTACTGCAAAGTTCATAATTTTGTTTTCCTTATGGACACATAATATTCCATTGTGTAAATGTACCACATTTTCTTTATCCAGTCCACTTTTGATGGGCAGCATGTTTTTGCTATTGTGAATAATGCTGCAATAAACATGCGTGTGCAGCTATCTTTATTATAGAGTGTTTTGAGTTTCTCTGGGTATATTCCCAGAAGAGGGATGCTAGGTCGTACAGAAGGTCGATTTTCAGATTTTTTAGAAATCGCCACACTGTTTTCCACAGAGGTTGTACTAATTTACATTCCCACATGTAAACTGGCTTTTAGAATGTAAGGAATAGCACCAGGGAAGAATGGAGCCTTCTGGAAGGCCATGATACAACTGAAGTTTCTGACCAGTGCTTGTGCCTGGTTCCCTTAACGTGGATGAACAAGTCACATAATCCATAAAGACTTGCTACACAACTGCTGGTTTAATGGAGTGAAAAGTTGTCCTGAAAAATTACTTAAATTTTGTTTCTCAGCCTTCCTATCTCCATTTTCAGATATCACAGATCTTGCTTTACATATATTTGGTCTTCACAGTCATGAGTAAAATACTCCTTGAGAAGCCCAGAGGCACAATAAATGTAGTAGACTACAGTATACTTCTGGAAAATATATGCTGTAACTCACTATCCATCTTATTTGAATCTTTAAAGCCTTTGGTGTGATAGGACTTGTAAAAATATTTTATTTAGTATCAACTTGACCATTCAAAATGTAAAACTCAAGTTATGCAATGCAGTTACTGTTTTACAACCAAGTATACAGAATGGGATGCTGCCTGTTGCTATTGATTGCTCTAATTCTGCAGAAGTTTTACCAGTTTTTAGAAACTAGGCACATGTAGTTGGATGCTTTAAATGCACTGCAATTTTCTTTACCATTGCAAATCATAAAAACCAATTTTGTTACAGAAAATTATAACTGATCATGTCATATACGTGTCATTTGTATTTGAAATCTGATTAAGGTCTTCTGTTTCTTTAAACTGTCAGGGTGAGTTGGGTTCTCCGGGGCCCCCTGGATTCTCAGGAACTGATGGAGCAAGAGGACCTAAAGGTATGATTTAGAATATACCTACCACCTGTCAAAAACTCACAGTTACAAGAATCATAGGACTCAGAGACCAAAGCCATGACTTCCACCAGGTGTTAAGAGTTCACTTAAAAATTTTCAAGCTAGGTCAGGTGTGGTGGCTCAAGCCTGTAATCCCAGCATTTAGGAGGCCAAGGTGAGGGGATTGTCTGAACCCACGGGTTCGAGAACAGCCCGGGCATCTTGGCAAGACTTCATTTCTACAATAAAACAAAAAATTAGCCAGGTGTGGTAGCATGTGCCTGTAGTTCTGGCTACTGCGAAGGCTGAGGAAGAAGGATCGCCTGAGCCCAGCGGGTCAGTGCTGGGGTGGCCGTGAGCGTGCCACTGCACCCCAGCCTGGGAGGCGGAGTAAGACTCCAATTCAAAAAGCAAAAACAAAAAAAACACAAAAAACCCAAGCCAGATGTAATCTATAACTGGGTTATCTTTACCATAAGGGTCAGAAAAATATTTTTTCCCAAATGGCCAGGTAATAAAATATTTTCAAACTTGTGGCTCCTATGGGCTCAGTCACAACTACTTAACTTTGTAGTTGTAGTATGAAAGCAACCATAGACAATAGGCAAACAAAAGGATGTACTGTGTTCCAATAAATTTTTATTTACAAAATAGGCTGCAGGCTGTATTTGACCCCATAGGCCTTAGTAAACCTTGTGCCAAAAACAATGCAGTCTTATAACACACCTGACATTCTACTTCATCAGGTTTTCAGGGAAACAGAAATAAAAAGTTAACCTAAGATCAAACGTGACCTTAGGGAAAGAAAGTTTACATTAAACTTTTATCCGACAAACAAACAAACAAAGATCAGGATATCTTAAATGACAATGTTTGCATAAAACCTTTAATATTTTCACTATCTTGGTATACCATGGGGCTAATATTTTTCTTTAAATCAACTTTAAAACAATTTACCTTTCTAATTGTAGCCTAAACCTCACTATCTGGAAATTCACAGGTTCAATGTGCTGTTATACTTTATTTTAATCTAAATTAAAATAAATAACTTTAAAATATAAAATACTAAGGAATGAGCCACCTAAAACTCTCTTGCTTGACACATTGAGAGGCACTCTATAAATAATATAATAATTGCTATGACAAACATAAATTGTGCATGCTTATTTATTCAGAAAGAATAATCTAGATTTCTTTTTCAGATGTAATTACAAATAAAGTATTTTTTTTTTTTTTTTTTTGAGTTGGAGCCTCACTCAGTCGCCCAGACTGGAGTGCAGTGGCCACTCCCAGCCACCACAGCCTCGACCTGCTGGGCTCCAACGATCCTTCTGCCTCAGCCTTCCGAGTAGCCAGAATTACAGGCGTGCAATACCACGCCCCGCTGATTTTTTTTATTTTTTGTAGAGATGAGGTCTCGCTGCCCAGGCGGGTCTCGAACCTGAGGGCTCAGGCAATCCACTCACCTCAGCCTCCCAACAAATAAAGTTTTTATATTTTATTTTGATATTTTGTAGCTTCAGGGATCAGAAATCACTCCTGCTTACCTATGAATGTATTATAATCCCTTTGCTTTTCTTTCCCAATACAAACCTGCCTCTTCTTATTTCCTTCATACTTGTATTGGGTCATGTTTGCAAGAAGTTGAAATCACTGTACCTGGAGTTCAAAAGTGGCTTATGTACTTCATAGATAGAAGATGTAATTCTGCCAGAGCATAGCCCTTAGGCAACCCATATTTTCTTACTCTTTCCCATGGTTTGTTTTTCACTTAATTGTTTACCAACTAGTTTCTTCACTCTCTATTCAGTGTCTTTTGTGGGGTATTTTTGGATATATTAGGGTTGCATCAAGGAAACTCATGATAATCCTTTTAGTTTCTGCCCCAGTAGCCAAGGACTTCAAATTCTTGCTTTTTAATTCCAGCTTCTCAAGGGAAGACTGGCTGACCTGGGATGGACCAGATTCTTACCCCTCAAGCAATTAACCATGATTATAAGTAGGGTTGGGGGGAGAGACACTTCCACAAGGTATGGGTGGGACCCCCTTAGAAGGGGACATTAGTAGGCAGGTACTGTAAGACATTTCTAACATCGCTCTCTTATTCTCTTTAACCTCATCTATTGTTTTCCCCTTCCCTTCTTTCCACTTAAAACTGGCTCCTAACTATAATGTAGGTCCTTGTGTCTGGTAGCATTATGCAGCAGCATCCAATAGCATTATGGGACTATAATCATTGCCTACATTGGTCTTTGAATGTACAATTGCTTGTCACGTCATCAGTGGAGTAGGTCTTTGTGATTTTATTTTTACAAAAAAAAAATTGAGCTTTCTTATAAGCAAGCTTGAAATATGATTGCAGCAGGTGAAACAGTGACCATTTCTGCTTTTAAAAAATATTTTATTTTAAAAATGTGAGGTACAAATGAGGGTTATTGCTTCAAAAACAATATAAGAAGATAGTCACTCAATGGCAAGTAATTTTTTTTCTTTTCTTTCTTTCTTTCTTTCTTTTTTTTTTTTTTTTTGAGAAAGCAAGACTTACTGGGAGGACAGAAAAGCTTCCACAGTGGGAGGGGACCCGAAGGGGTTGCCTAGTAATTTCTTAAATAGAAATCTAAATTTGAAAAATTGCTTAGGGACTTAAAAACTCAAACTTATCAAGACGTGGTATCTTACAATTTTATCATTCTTAGCAATTGTGTGTGTGTGTGTGTGTGTGTGTGTGTGTGTGTGTGTGTGTGTGTGTGGTGTTTGAATCACATCTTTCATCTATATTTCTATTCTTATTGATGAAAAAATAATTTTAAAATGTTCTCCCAAAATATTTGAAGATAGACTGTAAAGACAAATATGAACGTTATTAAGTCACTTGTATGAGACCAAATTAAATTTTCTTAAATAATGTTACATGCATTTTATCACTTACAGGAAACAAAGGTGACCCTGCCAGTCACTTTGGTCCACCTGGTCCAAAGGGTGAGCCAGGTAGCCCTGGATGTCAAGGTATAGCTGCATATTTTTCTTATGAAAACAAAATGAATAGTTTTGTTTGAAAAATAGAACAATGACTGTATCCTTCTAGCTAGCAATCACTGTATCAATATTTTCTTACCCCCTTCACATCTGGCCTAGAAGAACACCAGGATTATACACCTGGGATTCTCATCTTATTTCCACTGTGGCTCATGTGATTGATAATATTGACACAACAATAAACTCTCCTAGGTGTGTTCAGATTTTGACAAAGTTGAAAGTGAAAATCGGAAGCAATTAAAATTTGGACTATTTTGCAATCTCTATCATTTAAAACAAGACATTAACCATTGCTACTTATAGCTACATTGGCTACAGCCTTAGGTTGTCCTTCCAGCCCTTTCTTTCTGCTGAGAAAACTATACAAATGCAAGTGAGGTGTGCCATTGTTGAGCTATCATTGAATCTACTCAAATTTACTAAAAACCAAACCAAACCAAGCACCCATAAAACCTCATCATCAACAATTAATCCACGTCATTCAAATCCATAATATTCTGTTTCTCAGTAACAGCTCACATGGAATCCCTCAGAATGGGTTGTGATGTGCCACTGAGCTCTTGTAGACCATTGAGGTCATGACCAGCTACATTAGACTACCCAAAGCAGAAGGGAGGTGTCAATGTTGTGCACAGCTCCATGCTTCACAGGGAAAGGAAATCATTTGAGTTCAAGTCAAGAGGATGGGACCCTTAAGAGGAAAAAGCAGCCTTAAAACATTTGACTCCATTGCTCTGCACTCACACTCATGTTTCTCTTTCAGAAAATGTTGTAGGTTCTCCCTCCTGGAGGCAATGGAAACACGCATCAACACTTAAAATATGCGTACCCCTTGATTCAGGAATTCTACTCTTAGTAATTTATCTGGAGTCAATAATCAGACAAGTATACAAAGATGCACGGCAGGAACAAGTGTTGTATGGTTAGAACAAACATCCATCCACAGATAGCAGGTTATGTAAGTTATGCCCAAGGCCATTCAGCAATAGTGGTCAAGTTAGAAATCAGGTTTGTATTTTGATGGAGCCTCGTATTCATGATTTTGTGCATTACCTTAAAATTCCCTCTGGCAATAGCCATGTTTCATTTTATATAACAGAAAAAATATCTGAGAACTATCATAAGAAATTTTTTTTTCTTTGTTTTTATAGAATAAGATTGGAAATGGAAACAAGCTAGCACAGTGGCTAAAAGTTCCTTTCCTCTCTTCTTCCCTTCTTCTTTCCTATGGGTCTTGAACTCTGAGACCCAAGTATATTTAGATAGCCTAATAATTGAACAAAATATATAACTGAAGTGAACACTTGATGGGAAAATAGTTTTGAGGTCAGCATTATGGGAATTCACAACAAATACCAAAGCTAGAAGTCTCAGAAACAGTGGCTCAAAGTCAACCTCCATTACTATTGCTTATGGTCTTGGGCAAGTTGAGTACCTCCTCTGAGTATCTGTTTCCTCACCTATAAATGGGTCCTATGCCTATTACAAGATTGTTCTGAGGATCAAATAAGAGAAATCAGTAAACTGAAAATGACTATATAAATGTTCAATAATCATCATCACCATCTTTGTTATTGTATCATCATCAGTCAGCAAAATGACATTTTTACACATTTATTGGTATTTTTAATGTGAACCTTGAAGATAGTAAGATTTTTATTTTTGAGTTGGAGTCTCACTCTGTCGCCCAGACTGGAAGCAGTGGCCGCTCCCGGCCACCGCAGCCTCGACCTGCTGGGGCTCTGGCGATCCTTCCGCCTCAGCCTTCCAAGTAGCTGGAATTACAGGCATGCGCTACCACGCCCAGCTGATTTTTTGATTTATTGTAGACATGAGGTCTCGCTGCCCAGGCGGGTCTTGAACCCGCGGGATCAGGCAATCCACTCACCTCAGCCTCCCAAAGGCGCGAGATTACAGGCTGAGCCACCGAGCCCGGCTGATAGTAAGATTTTATAAGCTCAAAGTAGTCCAAAATGGGGGCTTTTGATGTTCCCTAATATTTTAAGTTAAAGATCATAAACCTGGGGATGGGGAGACACCCCTTATCAACAAGGGTGCCTGAACGATGCATATTTGTATACCTAACCCTTAACTGTACTCCACAATTTTAAAATAAAAAATATTGATTAAAAAAAATCATAAACCTGAATGATTTTACACTTAGGCTGATCCAGAAAAGTTGCCTTGGCCTAATTCGCCTTGTCTCTTGTCGTTCACCATTTAAACTGTTCACTTTCCCATATGCCATGGCTTTGGCTTAGACATTTTAAATGATATTATATGTTACTCATCAGCATGGAGTTTACTTAAATACGCTATTTCTACTGACTGGGAAAAGCTGCACTGAATTTGAATAAGCCTAAAGAGAGACTTAGATCTGCAGATTGTCTAGGGATTATATTTGATTGTATAGTCCTACCCACGCTGCCTTCAGTTAGCGAGAAAATACAGCACAGATAAACTTAGAAGTTCTGTTCTTAATACAAACCCGCAGATCTGGTAGAGAAGTCTTTTTAATGCTTCAGTTTTTTTCATTTGGAGATGAAAATAATACTGCATTACCTTTACTGCAGGAATGTTTTCAGGATAAATAAAATAACACATAATGAGGCTAATAGATGCTAAATTTGACTGGAGAACAGATATAGACCAACACAGGCTTGTTTCATGTGTGTTACAAATAAATGATGACTAAGCCTATGTGTTTATAAATACAGAGGCATATATTTTATTTGCAGATTCAACCAGTGATTTTCAGCACAGATTATTGGTTTATCCTCTAAACATGAGTTTAAGCCATACATTACAAGTAAACACATAGGAAAATAGCCATCCTCTCTAGTTATCAAAGAGATGCAATTTAAAGTGTCAGAAATATGGTTTCATCCTTACTAAATTAGCAAGAAGACAAGTCAACAAACTAAAAAGTGCTCAGTAAGAACATGGCCCGCTCTTGGAGTGGTGATCCCGGAGCTGTGGTTGGGTTACATATGGTTGTTTGAGTCAGTGCAACCCTTAATCCAAACTGTCTGACAACCTGAATCACAAACCAAATGTTGAATGGTATGTTCTAGAAGCCTAGAGAAGAACCAAACTGCCCTCTTCAGCAAGTCACTGTCATGAGAAAGGGACTGTCCTAGATTTTCAAAAAATTGAAGAGAATAGCCATTAGATGCATTCTGGAATGGAACCTTGTGTAGACAAACCAAGTGTGAAGAACTTTAAGGGGAGCACTGGGGAATTTAAGTATGGAACGAGCACTAGATGATATTAAGAGTTGCTGTTAATTCTCTTGGCTGCAATAATGTTATTTTTGCAACATAGGAAAATGTTCTTTTTTTTTTGAGTTGGAGTCTCACTCTGTCGCCCAGACTGGAGTGCAGTAGCTGCTCCCGGCCACTGCTGCCTCGACCTGCTGGACTCCAGCGATCCTTCCACCTCAGCCTTCCAAGTAGCTGGAACTACATGCGCGTGCTACCATGCCTGGCTAATTTTTGATTTATTGTAAAGATGAGGTCTCACCAAGTTGCCCAGGCAGGTCTCGAACTCGCGGGCTCAGGCAATCCACTCACCTCAGCCTCCCAAAGCATGGGATTACAGGCTGAGCCACCGAGCCCGGCGGAAAATGTTCTTATTTTTCAGAATAACCTGAAGTATTTAGGAATAGAATTCCACAATGACTGTAATTTACTTTAAAATACTTCAACATTTTAAAATGCACTTTAAAAAAAACAAAATATCATACTATTCATCTAGAAATTCTACTCCTAGACATTTTTAATAAGGAAATAATTTAATAGGAGAAAGATTGATTAAAGATGTATAGGGATCATTATGCAAAGAATTAGAAATAATTCTTGAATGGCCAATAGTAGGAGAAATTAGATTAATTTAATTATGATTGACTTAAGTTATCAGCCAGTCACTTAAAGGATAATTAGAAAAACTATGATAAACTTGGAAAATTACTTATAACACTACTATAAATTTGTGGCTACTATTTGCACATGTGTACATATGGAAAATTGCATGAAGGTAGTAGGATTGTGGGCATTTTGTTTTCAATTTTTTCTTAATGTTGTCTTCCTTTTCAATAAAAACTATTTAAGCATTAAAAAGTCAGGAAAAAAAAGAATAGTGAAGTCAGATGCAGTATCTGATACCTGTCATCCCAACACTTTGGGAGGCTGAGGCAGGAGGTACGCTTGAGGCCAGGAGTTCAAGACGAAATTGGACAACATAACAAGACCTCATTTCTACAAAAAAATAAAAAAATAAAAAATAAAAATGAGCCAGGCATGGAAGCACACACCTGTAGTTCTAGCTATTTGGGATGCTGAGGCAGGAGGATTCCTTGAGCCAGGCAATGGAGGCTGCAGTGAGTTATGATTGTGCCACTACGCCCCAACCTGAGTGACAGAGTGAGAACTTGTCTCTAAAAAAGAAAAAAAGGAAAGAATAGTGAAGGCTTAAGTTAGCGATTTTATAGATTTGTTGTCTGTAAGAGCCATTGACAACTACTCAGATGTTTGATCTTTCCCTCTTTAGGACATGTTGGAGCCCCTGGAGAGCAGGGCTTGCCTGGTATTCAAGGGCCCCATGGACCACCTGGAAGGCCAGGACTGCCTGGCTCCTCTGGATCACCAGGGTGTCCAGGTACCTTGAAAGGAAGTCTAGAAACTTCCTGACTACTCTTGTATCTCTGGGTATATCAGAATGAGCCAGTCTGTACTTAGACTTAGATTCAGATATGAATCTGCTATTTCCCAGACCTGTGACATTGGACAGGTCACATTAACTATGCGTCACCACTGTAAAGCTAGTCCCATTTCCTGGGTGTCACTAAATGACTGGGAGTTAACTCAGGCAGCACCTGTAAAGTGTCTAGCCTGGTGCCAGGACAAAGTGACAATCTGACAGAGAGCCGCTCCTTTCTAGCACTCTCCATTTCACCTGCCAATCAGGATACAGTTTTTTTCTTCTTTTTTAGACTAAGGTAGATGTCATTACAGCACAGTATTTTAATGGCTCCTTTTCTTGCTGATTCAGAAAAGGGGGGGCACTTTAAAATTATAATTGGCAACTTCATTCATTTGGAAGTGCACTTTCTCCTCCTGAAGTTAAGTGCATTTTTTTTCCCTAGAGTTAAGGTATATAGGGGCTCAAGACTGTAATCCCAGCACTTTGGGGGACCGAGGTGAGAGGATTGCCTGAGCCCAGGGGTTTGAGACCAGCCTGGGCAACTTGGTGAGACCTCGTCTCTACAATACATCAAAAAATTTGCTGAGCATGGTAGCGTGTGCCTGTAGTTCTGACTACTTGGAGGCCTGAGGCGGAAGGATCGCCTGAGAGTCACACTGGAGTGGCCATGAGCATGCCACTACAGTCCAGCCTGGGTGAAAGAGTGAAACTCTGATTCGCTCACTCAAAAGAAAAAAAAGATATACAGGAAGAAAAAGTAATAAAACAATGTTCCTGGTTACCCATATATTAAGAAAATAGATGACTTTCCCAGAAAATGTAATTCATTTACCATCTGGGTATCTAAAAAACCTCCCTGTTGTCCTCAGGTGATCAGGGGATGCCTGGGCTGAAGGGAAACCCAGGAGAAATGGGAGGCCCTGGGCCACGAGGCCTCCAGGGAGATCCAGGGACATCAGGCCCTCCGGGAATGAAAGGTAAGCCAAAAGAAAGCCTATGCCATCAGAAAGATCCAGTCCGATGAAGGAAAATTCGTGGCCCCACCTCTCCTATACCCATGAGTAGCACTGCTCTTGGGTATACCACTCTTTCCTGCAAGTGCCATTAGCATCTTCCTGTTCTTCCTTAGCCAGGGTTTCAGGTGGTACCCATTCAGCCTCCTGATCTGCCTTCCAGCAGGGAGATGGTGGTGAACGTCTCACTTCTGAAGGCATCCATCAGTGTTTTTGTGATGTTCAGGTCCACTTATTTATCCTTTCCACAAATAGTTAAGGTCCTAGTATGTCCTATAGTTTGTGTTAGATACTAGGTGCACAGTGTTGAAGAAAATAGACATGGTTCCTGCCTGCATGGAGCTCACAGTCTAGTAGGAGAGAGATGTATATGTGGAAATAGATATATATTTGCCAGTGTGCTAAATGGAAGACAAAAGAATAAGGTGCTATAGAAAAAGAATAATTAGAATTCATTATCTTTGTTTGATAAAGAATAATTTTTTACTGGCTGAATTTCTTGCCCTTTAAAGGTAATAGTGAACTTATTATAAGAAGTCTGAATATTAATATAATGTAATATACATAATATGATAAATATAATGCAATATAATACTTCAACAAATCTTCATGCCCTCTCATTTATTCATGGTATTCATCCTGCTTTAGTCCATTTCTTCTACTTTTTCCATGGGTACCTTGTGTATACCTCTAGCATAGCATTTATGTTGTATCACTTTTTTTGTTATATGTCTTTCTTACCAAATAGGATATGATTTTTTAAAAAAGCAAGAACTTTTAATATTCTTGGTACCTAGTAGATATCCAGTAAATACATTGTTGATAGTATTAGTGAAGTAATAAATGAATGGACAAATAGAAGAAAAAATAACTGAGATAGTAGCTATGTGGTTGCAGGTCTTCACCTCAACCAACAGTTGACAGTTCATGTCCTATTTGGCAGATTCCTGTCACCAAGCTCCCTCTACCTCTGATTTCTCCCCTTCTCCTTTAATGGCCTTTGCTCATTGACTCATACATATACTACATTTTAATGAAATGAACAGTTCCTTTCTCAGAAAAATTGGAAACCACTTCTTCTGGGATTAATCATTGCATTGCTATGAAAATCCAACTACTATTTTCCCACACTTTCCCCTCTTCACTCATCAGCTAGCTTTCAAATAATTCCAATTTTCCAGCAAGTTGTAGTGTGGCATGTATTACTTGGTGCGATTCTACAGAGAAGGAAGCTATTGATTTTGAAGAGTTGGCACATTCTTGTATTTCCATGTAACCGCATTCCTGGATAGGAAAAGTTCCCATCACACGACAAGATAGCTTTGTACTAGTCTCCATCTTTGGCATTTTTAATGGGCTGTCTAGCAATTCATGATACATTTAGGGTTTCAAGCAAAATGATCATTCTGTTATTTTAAAGTTTATTTAGTGATTGTGGCCATTTCCTATCTCTGACCATCTCTACAGCCCTTGTAGGGTATTCTTTGACAGTTTTTCATGTATGTCTGGAAGACAAAGTTGATAAAGAACCAAAAGGAAACAGTTCCCATTATTAACCACTCCTCTTGCACTCCCACCTCTTCCTACCCTCCCAAGTTAGAAACAGCAAGGATTTTCCAGGGTCTTGGTGCCATAACAATATACAGTCAGTTTGATCAAAATGACAAGCTCCATGCTACTGTTGTTGATTCTTCTTTCCCTTGAATTGACTTTCATTTATCATATAACTTCAGTATGACATGCTATTAAAAAAACCTAATAGTTAATGAATTTGATAAAATTCATAACAAAATTACTCAAAAGTTAATCTCTAGTCACATCATAATTCTGTGCTATGAAATAGTGAATGTGTTAAAAAGAGAAGGTGAGGAAATGAATTGATCAACCCACATATTCATGACATGTACAAACATGTTGCAGTGGTGCTTTCCCACCATGCAGTGACACTGTTAAGCTGCAAACAGCCCAGAGAAGGACCAGTCTTCAAACAAAACAAAATAGTGAAGTGCATTCCTAAAAATTAAAACATCTACAGTATAAATCCATTGTTGCAGTTTATCATGCTGACATAAAAATGAACCACACTCCAGTGGAAACACTTTGAACTGAGAAACTAAATATTTGAAGTATGTTCTAAATAAGTCAAAGGGACCGATTATCTTGTTTGAACAAACCAGCTGCAACTCCAAGTTGTTTGCTCTGCTAGAATAGGCCATATGGATTTTGAGTCCTGCTTGTGTTCAATCAGATTTAAACTTTAACTTAAACATATGCTAAAAATGTCTTGATTCCTAGATTTACATTTTTAAAGTACATATGCCCTCTAAAAGGAAAATACCCAATTTCTAGTTGGGCATTAATATAAGATTTGAATAATAGAAACCTAAATACAATTCTCTGCAGCATGACAAGAACTGTAAGAATGCTGATTAGGTGTTTTGCCAAGTAAAATATTTCAAAAGAGAAAAAATACCTTAAAATGACTTTCATCAGAAAAGAACTGCTACGCCCCCTTAGAGCTATGAAAATCATAGAAATGTTTCTCCACCTTTCTACCTCTCGATTGTTCGCCCCCTGCCCCCACAGCACTTACCATACTTGGTGTAATTGCCTGTTTGTTCTGTCAAGTCAGGGATTGTTTCTCTCTTGCTCCCCATCGTCTTGTCAGCATCTGTCACAAGGTACCTTTGGGGCTGACGCTCTGTGTATTTGAAAACCATATCTTATGTCTTTAGTAGGCTCTCATGTATTTGCTGAATTTTTTAAAAAATTTAAATCTTATTGCAGAATCTTTTTTGGTAAGAGTCTTCAAGATTTTTCAGCTATTACCCATCGTCTCAAAGGTCTCTCTTCGCATCAGCTCTAAAGGTTAGGGTGACCAGCTGACCCATTTTGCCTGAGCCTGAGTGGGTGTCTCAGAATATGGAATTTTCAGTACTAACAAAAGGAAAGTCTCAGGCAAACAGGGGCGTGTTGTCTCCCTATTAAAAGTACAAAATTGTATAAAGGCTCCTGGAGTGTAGAGTGGAAATCCTTCAGGCTTTAGGACAAAATATGGCCTGAGAGTGGAAATCAGTCACAAACATGGAAGCCACAATTATAGCTGGAGTGGAGATGAGATGCACTGACTAGAGGGAGAGAGCACCTCGGTCCGCAAGTGCAGCATTCTGTAGCCTTAAATGATGGTTGTTAAGCAGGAGGACGAACAGAGAGGTGAATAAAAATTCCTCATTACCCAGAAATGTGCTTTGTTAGCCTAATTGCCTCTCA
Organism: Cephalopachus bancanus; assembly: GCA_027257055.1. Lineage (NCBI taxonomy): Eukaryota > Metazoa > Chordata > Mammalia > Primates > Tarsiidae > Cephalopachus > Cephalopachus bancanus. The sequence continues at coordinate 10,663,239 of JAPVLO010000080.1, read as the reverse complement.
TCTGCACCGTATATATTTTATGCATGAACAACTTTCTGATTTAGAGATGGGATTGATAAAAAGCTTTCAGTAAAAAGGAAAAATTACCCTTAAAACCCTACTCAGATGTAGCTGCATTCAATTTAGAAAGATAGCATTGGGTCAGATAAGGGTCGGCCAGTTCAACAATGGCAAGAGGCTGGGACTGTGACAATCCAGGATCTGGATGTGTTGATGTGACAATGGAGAGTTGGCAGAAGCGGGGACATTCCATCCCAGCCAAGTCCCCCAAGCCATCAATCTTGGTGACTAAGACTGGAGATCAAAACACGGGGAAATAGCAAAGTGGTCTCCCCCAAATTTATTGTCATTTCAGATAGGATACAATAAATATCCAGATTTGGCAGATGAACAAGTTCTGTGTGTTCTTTTGGTGCAAACTTGAAACATTGGCTCATAAAATAAGAAAGAGAATTGGAAAGTAAGCCAAGGCTATTAAAAAGAGGTTTGGAAATAAGAAATTTAGCGAAAATAAGAATGCATTCCCATTTTGGGGGTGGCTGGGGGGAGGTGTAAGAGAATACAGTTCATTTTTTATATTTTATTTTATTTTAAAGGTATTGGGTAAATTCAGGATTAGGTATTATACAGGTAGAGTTTGGGCCTCTCCTTGGTTCCCACTTCACTTGGTCTGAGATCAGATATCCTTATTGATATTGTGTGGCCCTCTTCCTCCCCTGGAAGTTTCCCACTACTGCCAATTCCTTTCTTATAGTATTATAGTAAATGTTCAGGGTCCACTTATGAGTGAGAATATGTGGTACTCAGTTCTTTGTTTCTGTGATAGATCACTGAGTATTATAGACTCTAAGTCCATCCAGGATGCCACGAAGTCTATAATGTTGTCCTTCTTTATGGCTGCATAATATTCCATCATGTATATGTACCACATTTTTTTTATCCAGTCTACTTTTGATGGGCAGCATGGTTGGTTCCATGTTTTTGCTATTGTGAATAAATCTGCAATAAACACGGGTATGCAGGTATCTTTTTTATAAAATGATTTCAGTTCCTCTGGGTATATTCCCAGCAAAGGGACCGCTAGATCAAAGACCTAAACATAAAGCTTCAAACTATAAGAATCTTAGAAAGTGCAGGGAGACACCCTTATGGAAACTGGAATAGGCAACCAATTCTTGATCAAAACCCCAAATGCACATGCCATAAGAGATAAGATAGACCTCATCAAACTAAAAAGCCTCTGCAAAGCAAAATAAACCATCAAGAGAGCATGGAGACAGCCCACAGAATAGGGAAAAAACGTTTGCCAACTGTATATCTGACAAAGGCCTAGCATCTAGGACCTACAATGAACTCAAACATGCTGAAAAGAAAAAAAACAGCTCTGTTAAAAAGTGGGCAAAAGATATGAGTAGATACTTCTCAAACGAAGACATACAAGCATTCAACAGATACATGAAAAAATGCTCAACCTCACTAATCATCAAAGAAATGCAAATGAAAACCACACTGAGATACCACCTAACTCCAGTCAGGATGGCCATCATCAATAACTCAAAAAACAACATATGCTAGAGAGGACGAGGGGAAAAGGGAACACTTCTATACTGTTGGTGGGGTTGTAAACTAGTTCAAACAGTGTGGCAATTTCTAAAAGATCTAAAAATCGACCTTCCATACTACCCAACAAATTAAGATCTTAAGAAGAGATAATGACTGTTTCTAGTCCTGATGATAAGTAGAATGGAAAGATGGAACTCTACCATCTTCTAATAAGAAGTCCATAGAGGACTTACTTTAATGAATAGGTAATAATTAGCACTTATATTATTTATATGCAAATAGATACCTCTAGCTTCTTTAAATTATATTTGTCCTATAACTCTATCAAGGAAAGATGTGGCATACAAGTAGAAAGTATAACTTGCTCCTTCTTATAGTTTTCTCCCTTACTCTTCTTGTTCCACATTTTCTCACACACTCATTTACTCATTCAACAAACACTTATTGAACAACTACTAGGAAATATGCTCAATGTGGGGACAGAAAGATTAGGACCTATTCTTGAACTTGGATTTACCCTTGGGAGGGAGAGACAGTCAACCAAAGACATGATTGTGTACAGTGTGAGACAGCCATACATGATCAAAGGAGCCCTACATAGTAGGTCTCATGGAGATAGGTGAGGGGCACTGTGTGTTCAGTCATATAAACCAAGGGTGCTATTATCTCAAATCTGAGAGATATGACCCTAAACTGAGTGGCTGGCTCAGTACCAAGAGGCTCTCAGCCTTAAATGAGAAAGAACAGCTACTGGATGGAACATACACCAACACCAGACTTTGCCAGGGGTGGAGAAGAAGCTTCATTTCCCACATTAATCAGTGGTACAGGGTATGTGGGAAGGCACCAAGTTAGATCTCAGGGCTCAGGAGATGCTCTGTAAATATTCCTTACCTGCCTGCTACCCTCCTCTCTCCTTCAACCTGCTGGGCAGTAAGGAAACTGTCGTTTGAAAAAGAGTCTCATTTGGACAAGTTAGACACAACTCAAAATGTATTGATGAATACTCTTAAGGAAAAATTTCCATTCGAAGTATTCAGTGACAAGTAAAGCAAGGCTGGTGGGTGTCTCTTTAGAGAACTAAACTGTTGATCTGACAGACGGTTTGCAGAGAAGGCACACGGGCATCAGTGGGATAATGCCTGATTACAAAAATCAGAGTTTCCAGTGATCATCACGAAATAAATCAGGTTCTGTGAAAAGGCATCAAAATGATTCTGGAAGAAGTGGTTGCCAAGCACTAGCTGCAGCCACACTTGCCCTATAGGCCTCTGCTCCTAAGCAGCACATAGCCTATAATAAAATTAGGCAGGGCGAGTATCCCCAGCCAGCCATGGGCACCAAGTTTCCTTCTGTCTAACTGTATCTCCATGACTTGATCCTGAATAAATTAAGCCCGCAGACCCTGGTGGAGTACAACGACCCCAAGCCTGGGAGGTAGGAGGCCTGGATTTACTCCCAGTCAAACTCTTTTCTCATCTAGGAAGATTTTATTGTCAAAAAAAAAAAAATCAAAGGTCACTTTCTATGCCAAGATTCAGTAATTCTAGACCATCTCTGGTCATATATCAACAGCAGTACTTTAAAACTGAAGAAACATCTGTGTTGAACTGTCTTAGTAGGAAACCTTATAAGGTGTTAAATAATTCTGGACCTGGGTTCTCACCCTGATAATGATGTTCAGACAATTAGATCCATCTGCCTTCCACATCAACACACTCTCTACTGGGCACTTCCTGAGGGTTGTGGTCAGAGTGAGTACCAGTGGCTGGTTTTCCCTTGGGGTCACAGGCCTGTGGTGTATTTCAGGTCCTTCCGGGTTGCCCGGCCTGAACGGCCTGCATGGTTTGAAGGGTCAGAAAGGAACCAAAGGTGCTTCAGGTAAGATGAAACCATTCACAAGAGACTAAGGTTCAATTAATGGTTCATGAGATAAGGTAGTGCCCTTGTCTGGTATTTCCTTACTTCACGAGATTTGGTGGTGAAACTAAAAATCTAGAGGCTAGAGGCACAGTATTGGAATGATTTGTAGTGCTGACAATGATATATTTTAAAAAAAAACAGTTGAGAAAACCCTATTTAAGAAGGAATGGTTGGTTAATAGTGACTTTTGTTGGTATTGTTTGTGACTCTACTAAGGATACTCTAAGTCGTTGCTTAAATGGAGCCAAATTTCAAAACATTATCACAAATAGTTGGATTTTTAAATTGTTTTGTATTGTGTTAAGTGTAGAAATACCATGTACAACTGCATGTATCTAATTAGTTCTTATAGCATTATTTTACAGCCACTGCTAAAACAAATTACCCAAACAATTTGCTGTCATTTTTGAGATCACAAATAGGTTAATCTTCAACAACTGCATTTTAGCCTGTTCTGTTAATATAATGCAAATTTGTTGTGTTACTTCTCAGAAAATCACTATGATCAAAGTAGCTGGACCCCAACATGCAAATTTGAGTGACCATGGGGAACAGGTTGAATTGTGCTGCTAAGTTTGACTCTATTGTTGGAGAGAGACAAAGTGTTTATAGTTTGGAAGATTAAGAAGTAATTTCGGTCACTTAGGATTCATTTAGTGGCTCTTCCAAAAAGTCTGATTAAATGTGTGTGCCTTCCAAGAAACCACTGATGTTCTTTGTTCTCAGTATTACATTTCACAATAGCTCCAATTATGCCAGTTTCCACCTCACATTTCAAAGCAGTTTATTCATAATTATTTATTGTTGTATCTCATTTGTTTTCACTTTATACATTGTAAAGGTTGGAGGGTTGGTGTTGTCTCTAAGTTTTTTTTTTTTTAATGTGGGAAATAATCATAAAAGAAGCCAAACCTATGGTTTACCATTGTGATGGGTCCTAAGAGGAATGGCAACCCAGGAATAGTATGCAGTTGTTTGGGTTACCATAGCAGTCAGTAGTTGGTCTCTGCAGAACAGCCGCCTCTTTGCAACTATTAGGAAGCAGTTCCTTTCCAGGTCCTATAACAGAGACAAATGAAAGAAGATACAGTATTAATTCTGATTTCCCCATTAAGGTTTGCACGATATGGGTCCACCTGGTCCAGTGGGAATACCTGGGCTAAAAGGGGAGACAGGAGACCCTGGAAGCCCAGGAATCTCTCCTCCAGGTCTTTCTGGAGAAAAAGGTCCCCTGGGCCCTCCAGGTAAGAAGCAGCATGCTTTGACTATCTTTCAATAACTAAATCAAAACCTTCCAAATGTAATAAGGTTAACATCTGAACATGTCCCTTTTCAGGAAGACCAGGACCACCTGGTCCTGCAGGTTCTACAGGAAGAGCACCTAAGGGTGACATACTTCACCCGGGTCTACCTGGAGATCAGGGACCTCCTGGCCCTGATGGCCCAAGAGGTATGAGAAAATCATGGCAAAGGATGGTGATGCTCCCTTTGTTAGATGCTGCCAGCTCTGTAGGACCAGTGAGTAGAAGAGTAGAAATCCTTACGCAGCCCCATCAACTTGTCAGATGGATAAGTGAGACCCAGTTGGGATGGAATGTGGGTAGTGGTAGGCTCTCAGGACCATATCCAGGACCAGAACTTAGACTCTCTCACTCTTCTCTTTCCACTCTATTAGACCACTTCTCTAGGGTACACACTCTGATAAGCAAACATTTCCTATCACCAGCTTGATACTGACCATAAGTCTCCAGAAAAAGGTAACAGGAAGGAATCACAGCCTCCCTGTTGGTCTGTAGCAGCCGTCATATAAACCACTGCGACTGGCCCAGAGTGACAAGACCCAAGCGTCATACACAAGAATCAGTCTCTTCATGTGTTGCTGACAGTGTATGTTGCTCCTCTTACCACTTCATAGGATAAACTCTGGCAAGGCACAATGGTGGAAATCATTTCTGAATTGACCAAATAGGATCAGACTACAGCAAAGTTGGGAGCGGGGAAAAAAAAGAGCAGCTCAGTGTGATGTCTTGCTAAATGCAGACAACTGAGTTCATATAAGCTCTTAGAACTCTTCTACAGAGACACAAGTCCACCATCTTTGAATCTTTAGGATTTTAGGGATTGTACATGGAAAAAATAAAAGCAGTCAAAAATACAGTTACTACCTGCTTGAGCTCCATGTGACCCACTCTTTCACTTCTGATACTACTGACATTCTTATTCTTCAATTTCCTTTATTTCTTGCTTGAAGAAGCGTAGAAGCTAAGTAGGAAAAGAATTGGGATCAATTCATTTTTATTTGTAGACACTTGTTTTCAAATAGGATTATAAATTTAATTGAGTGAACATTCCTTTCCCATAAGTCATAATTCCTCAAAAGCCAATCTATCTGTCCATTTGTCCATTCATCCATCCATCTATCTATTCATCGGTCCATCTGTCCATCCATCCATCTTCTGTACATCTATCCATCCAACCATCCATCCATCTCCATATATTTGTCCATCCATTTATCTGCCTGTCCATCTCTCCGTCCGTCCCTCCATCCATCCATCCATCCATCATCCATCCATCCATCCATCCACTATTCATCTTATTCAACTAGAGAAATGGCAATGCAAACAAAAACCATAACGATATTTTCAAAAGGAATGGCTCTGAAGGGAAGGAAGGTTTTGCTTAGGCTCATTCTGTCTTTCTACCCACTTGAGCTCCATGTGACCCATTCTATTTCACTCCTGATACTACTGACATTCTTATTCTTCAATTTCCTTTATTTCCTGCTTGAAAATTGTCAAATTGTTTGTCTTAAGCTCTCAAGCAGGTGGCACACCCATTTGTCTTTGACTGAAAGAATATTTTTACCTTCTCCCTGTGGTCAGGAGCAACTGGGCCTCCAGGCCCCCCTGGGAGTGTTGACCTTCTGCAAGGGGAGCCAGGTGACTGTGGTCTTCCAGGGCCACCAGGTCCCCCAGGCCCACCAGGCCCTCCAGGGTACAAAGGCTTCCCAGGCTGTGATGGAAAAGATGGCCAGAAAGGTATGAAAGCAAGTTTTAGTATGTGAGAAGTTTTATTATCTTACCTTTGAGGGTCTTACCTTTCGTTATCTTACCTTTAAGTGAGAGGTTTTGTTATTTTACCCTCTATTTCCTATGCAAACAGTAACTACATTTCCAAAATGTCCTTATTTCCCCAAGAGTCCTGAGTAAATCCTGACCTCTACCTGAGTTTGGGTAAAATTTCGGTAAAAAGTTAGACAAGTAAAAGGAAGAAACACAAGATAGCCCCTAATAATACTCTTGATAATCTTCCAGACCAGAACTGAAGAATAGAAATATGATGCAAGCCACATGTGCAAATTAAAGATAAAGTAGTCTCATTTTTAAAAGTAAAAAGAAACTTGTGAGGTTAACTTTCATACTTCATTTCATTTAACAAAATATATTCAAATATTATTTTAACTAATGGTCAATATAAATTTATCAGTGAAACAATTGAACTGAAGGTGAAAACCTAGTTTCTCTCCCAATAGCCCATCCTCCTTCCTGTCTTTGAAATCCGATGTGGATTCTACACTTGCAGTACAACTCAGCCACATGTGGTTAGTAGTTTCTTTATTGGATGGCTCCGTTTTAGACTGCTGACTTTACTTTTTTATATTCATGCCATTACTGAATTTCCCCACTATTTAAAGTGTGAATATTTATTTTGATTAATTTTTAACCAATTGCTAATATGTGGGGACTTCAATTTTTGGTCACCAGAATTTCAGAGAGTTAGTAGGTTAAATAACTTTTTTGATGAAAAGAACCAATTATGATTATTCATTTTAACCCCTTTATTTCATAAATAAAGAAGCTGGATATCAGAGAAGTAATTGTTGAAATTTGCAAAAGGAGCACAATAACTAGTACCCTGTCTGACTTCTGAACCAAATGTGAAATAAGACAAAAGATTAGGGTACAGGAGAGATAAAAATTGCCGCAAGGCTGCCAAGACTACAGTGCAGATGGCATCTGTAGAACTGTGCAGTGTACGGCCTCTACAACAGTATGAAGCAATCCTCTTAACCTTTATTAGCAATAAAATAAATTTTGGAGATCATGGTTTATATCTACAGGTAAGTGGTCTTCCAATTATTGAACCTCAGAATTGAACAGACATGCTAACACTCTTGTCACCCAGAGGAAGGAGGAAGGGGTTGGCTAACACTCCTTCTCCCATATTGTTACTCTAGAGAATGATTCTCTACCTGGACATAAGCTTCAGGGCTTGGCTAATACTCCTTCTCCCAAATTGTTACTGTAGAGAATGATTCTCTACCTGGACATAAGCTTCAGGGCTTGGGAAATACCATACCATATAGATAGAAGTGATTTACCCAAGTATATACAGGGAGTCAGAAATGTCAGTGAAACCACTAATCATGCTTGTTAACTCCCATCCCAGAGAAAGGAAGGGCCAAACAGTGCTTTACTATAAAAAGAGTGAGAGTCTCCCCAGTTTATCCTTTATGACTTACACAGTGAGAAATATCTATTTTACAAACATTTATTAGGCACCTACAGGAATATAGTGAGTCCTCACTCTTATTAAGTAGAGTTTCACAGATATGCACATTAAGGGATTCATCAATAGAAACTGACCTGAGTGCTCTGAATGAAGAGCTTATCAACAAGCAATGGACTTTGGCTGGGATTCCAGGGAGGGCTTCCTTGAGGAAGTGAGACTTGGTCGGAACTCTAATGAGGAGGACTTAATGGATAAGGAAGAAAAGAAGGAACAGTATGTATGAGAAACTGGGTTGTTGTGTCTGAAACCAAGTATGAACTCAGGCTGGGGTATGAACTTAGGCTGCGGAGGCATGTTTTCCCAGATATCAATGCTTCTTTCTTTATTTTCCCTTCAGTTCCAGTTCTTTGTCACCAGAAAAAGTTCAGGATTTCAGGGCTTTTCACTCTAATTTTGTCTTGATGATGAGACCATTTTCCTTAGTCCTTTAGACTGATCTGTATGTTTTCTTCAGACAGAGGCAGCCCTTCTCCGCCTTACAGAAGAAAATGAGGCTAATCTTGACTCAGGCTAGCTTTGCCCTGCATTTTGTTGGAGTGAGTCTCTGAATTCTGTAAACCAAACTGTCATCCCAGTGCCCTCATTTTATATGTTTCCTTTAGGACCAATGGGATTCCCAGGACCACAGGGGCCACATGGATTTCCTGGGTCACCTGGAGAGAAGGGTTTACCTGGACCTCCAGGCAGAAAAGGGCCCACTGGCCCTCCAGGTGGGCTTCTAATGCATGTTCATCTCACTAAGCAAACTACATACAGCATTCTGTTTGAACATTTACTATGATGGTCATCTTTCAAAAATTCTAAAATTACTAGCACATTCTTATGACTGATAGATAGAGAATGTTTCTGATAGAAAAAGTATATTTCTTTAATGCTGTACTACAACGTCTCATGTTTGGCAAACTAATATTTATGATCAGAATGAGTAAGTTTGAAAATTAGGAGTTGATTTTACATATACTATTTCTAAGGGAAATAAATATGTGTTTCTTCATACAAGAGGCAAAGACTGATTTGATCACTGTTTGTTAGGATTGTATACTCGGTGCATATCCCTGAACTTCCATTGACTTTTCTAGATGTTTAACTTATCTGTAAAGTACATTAGTTCCTATGAAGGTGAAAAGTTATTCAATTTAACTCTATAGACAACACTTTCTTTATATATATATATAAAAATATATATAATTTTAATATATATTAATAACAATATTTATATAATTTTAAAGATGTGAGGTACAATTCAGGATTATGTATACAAGTGGACATTGTACAGGTAAAGTTTGGGCCTCCTTTTGGTCCCCACTTTGCCTGGTTTGAGATCAGGTACTCTTACTGATGTTATGTGCCCCCCGCCCAACTCTGGCTATAGACAACACTTTCTAATCATAGGGTCAAAATAAACAAAGAAGGAGTTGGGGAGTAAAAGGACAAACAGACATGTACATTTGAGATTGGCGGAAATAAATATTTCAAAATCCTAAATCAATATTATGGTAATGTGACATCAGTTCAGAATATTTTGCTGTCTTCTAAATTAGCACTCTAGTCCAAAGAATAAGGAAATAGCACAGTACAACAGGAAAAAGGACTTATACTTGGATTCTTTTTATATTTCCTTTCTGTGCATAACCTGTAAAACTTGGCAAATTAATATGGAATTTTCAGAAGCCTTTAAATGGTTAGAATTCCCTATATGCATAAAATTAAGGCATATTTGCCATAGGAAACCAACTAGAATTTTATATTGCTCAAGAGAGTTTCATTTCAAGTCTTTCTAGAGATGAAAACTCCATTATTGAATCTTAGCTGTTCCTGTCAGTCATACCGATGTGGACTTTTTATGTAAATAAGATGCTGTCATCCTGCTTCTCATTGATGAGGTCCCCAATTATTATGTATATTCTCAATCTATTTCATTTTTTTTCCTAATCCACAAATCTAAAATCTCTTTCTACCACGTGAAAATCATTGCATGGCTTCACTTTTTGGCTTTGGATGTCTCCAGGCTCCAGAGGTAAGCTCTGCTATAAAATTGGTAATTTCCCCTAAATTTGGCTTCTAGTAATTTCTGTACTTATCTTTTACACTATATTCTGTGAGTTAAACTTTGTTACATTTTTATAGATGGGGTGCTGTAATTATATTGGGTTGTAATGCCTTTGCGTCATCGTTACAGATATAGTAACCTCACATTAGAGAGTCCTGACACTGAGCCTCATTACAGGTTGTCAAGGTGCTGTAGATACTCAGCTTTTATAATTTCAATTCAGGCACGAAGTATAAGGGCTTTGTTTGTCAAAGGCTATGGTATGTACCAGTGTAAGTCCTTTTTATAAATCCTACAATATAAATACATAGAACATCTGTAAAATAAGTAGTATCAACATTAAATGATGGACCCTCACACCCAGTGACAAGCCTTCCCTATCACACCCTTAAGCCCATTTTCAAGGAGCACATTTCTTTGTGAGTTTAAGAGAAAATGTTCACTTAATAGTCTGCAGTGCAAAAACAGCATATTATTTTGTGATTGGCATTTTCAAAGAAAATAAAAAGGCATTTCTCAAAAGAAAAAAAATTGTGAATATTTGCTCTGATGAATGAATATTATCCCTAATGAAAATAAACCTAAATACAGACATCATTTATTATATGTAGGGTCTTTAGAAGAGGGGTTTCAGTCCTGTCTTTCAACTTCAGGTTTATTAAAAAGTAAAAAAAAAAAAAAAAAAAAGCAAAATCAAAAATTTTAAAAATCCTATCTTCAATGTTTATATTTTAAAATGAAAGTTGTATATTTAATGTTTTAACTTCAATCATCTCTGTGATCATATGTATAAATTCACTTGAGGATAATATAAAAATTCTAAATACGAAGTACCAGCCATGTGTCCCCACATCCCCCGCTCCAACACCACTGGGAAAGGCCCAGATTATTCAGGGAAAATAGGAAATGTTCTCAGGCACCTCTCTCAAGTCACCTCTGGTGGAAAAGCCAAGTTATACATTAAATTGTACATGCTGTAAAAACACACCTGGTCCTGTGTTACTTGTGGTTTCATACCATGTTTTACAAGGGGTTCAATTCCAAACAGCTTATAGATTTTGCACAGGCCTATTAAATATTTGTAGATTAAAACTTTGTTGTGATAGCCACATTTTTCTAGGATTTTTTTGGTGCTGTATCATTGCTGTTCTTAAAATTATTTCGCACATTTGGATATATGTGAAGGAAACCATAACTATCAAAAGATATACTTTAAAATATGTTTTATTTCTTAGAATTCATCACCCAGATTTTAAGAGTTCTTGAGGCAGTTTAATGCAGTGGTTACAAGCATGGGGTTTGGAGCCAAAATATCCTGATTTTAATCTGGACTCTCCCATGTGTTAGCTGTGTCACCATGGATATGTCACTATTTACCTGAGCCTGAGTGTTCTTATCTGCAACATTGTCCTTGGCAGTAGCACATACACAGTCTTGTTGGGAGGATTTAGTAGTAAAGCACTTAGCACAGGACCTGATACATGATAAAGCAGTGAGTGAATGTTAGCCATTATCATTACTGCTCAGTGTTATTATTTCTCATTTTTTGTGAATGAAGCTTTAGAAAAGCATCTTAAAGATATGGATGGGCTCGATGGCTCAGCCTGTAATCTCAGCACTTTGAGAGGCCAGGGCAAGTGGATTGCCTGAGCCCGTGGGTTTGAGACCAGCACGGGGAAATTGGCGAGACCTCATCTCTACAATAAATAAAAAATTAGCCAGGCACGGTAGTGTGTGCTTGTAGTTACGGCACTTGGAAAGCTGAGGCAGAAGGATTGCCAGAGCCCAACAGGTTGAAGCTGGGGCGGCCGTGAGCGTGCCACTGCATTCCAGCCTGGGCAACAGAGTGAGACTCCAACTCAAAAAAAAAAAAAGATATGAAGGGAACAAAGAAGAAGAAAAAATGTTAAACCATTCGCATAATGGTTCTCAAATCAAAAATCCTTTGATCAACACTACTGGCTCACCCAGGAACATGTTAGAAATGTGCATGTAAGGTTCCACTGCAGACCTCCACTCAGGTTTGTAACAAACTGGACAGATGATTCTGATGTGCTAAAGTCAGAACTACAGCTTAATAGCTGTGCTTCTCAGCTGGAATCACCTGAGGAATTAAAAAAAAACCAAAACAACAACAACTGATGTCTGGGTCCCCTGCCAGAAATTCCTATTTCCTAAGTCCAGGTGAGGTTCTAGCATTAGTACTTTAAAAAAACTCCCAGCTGGGTTCATTGTGCAGCCCACTGAGGGCACTGCCCAGGCCACATTGTGTTATCAAGTAAATTGGTATTTCTGGGGGTGGGACGCAGGCATCAATATATTTTTATAACTCCCCTGGGTAAGTCCAATGTTCACTCAAGTTTGAAAGTCACTGCTTTAGAGCCTCTAGCAATTCTGAAATTTTTTTCTGAGTAACTAACACCATGGAAACCTACCTGGCTGCAGGGTAATGACTCGGATACATTAAGCAGAGCTTGAGGAACCCACCAATCTCTCTTATAATGCCCCCTGTGGCTAGCACCCATATTTTTAAAAATGGTCCAAGATTGGGAAAATTGTGGAAGTCATTGATGATGATGATTATTATCTTTTTTTTTTGTTTTGAATTGGAGTCTCACTCTGTCACCCAGGCTGGAGTGCAGTGGCAGCTCACGGCCACCGCAGCCTACACCTGCTGGGCTCTGGCCATTCTTCCACCTCAGATTTCCAAGTAGACGGAACTACAGGCGTGTGCTACCATGCGTGACTCATTTTTGATTTACTGTAGAGATGAGGTCTCGCCAAGTTGCCCAGGCTGGTCTCAAACCTGTGGGCTCAGGCAATCCACTCGCTTCAGCCTCCCAAAGTGCTGGGATTACAGGCTGAGCCACTGAGCCCTGCCGGCCATTAGATTATTGCTATCGCATCCAACTTTCACTATTTCACACATTTGCTTCCTCAGATGTTTCATTTGCTCATTCAATCATTCATTCTATCCAGCAAATGCTTTATGGAAGTTTTTCACATACCCTATGGGGAACAAGGCAAGTTCCTACCTTCATGGAGCTTACGCTGGGTTGTTGAACCTTTTGTTAACATTTCAGTAAAGTGTCAGAAGTTCATCTTTAACAAGAGAATGTCAAAGGAGCTTGGTTCATAAGCATGTGAATCCATCACACAAGTGGTGATTCCAATTTCAGGTGAACCTGGGCCACCTGCAGATGTGGAAGACTGTCCTCGAATCCCAGGGCTTCCCGGGGTGCCAGGCCCGAGAGGACCAGAAGGAGCCATGGGGCTCCCAGGAATGAGAGGGCCCCCAGGACCAGGTATGAGTCTCACTCTGATCGTTTGTTGTTTGCACCATCTATTGCTCAAATGAAATTCTAGATGTTTTACTTTGTAGCTTTTAGTATGGAGTCTAAATAATTAGAGAGGAGGAAGCAGTGAAAAATGTCCTTCCTCTTATACTTGTTTCTAATTGGATCCAAAGTATATTAATTAGGTACTAACTGGATCCATACATCCCTACTATTTTTATATTACTTAATCTCACTCTGTCACCTAGGCTGGAGTGTAGTGGCACGCTCATGGCCACTGCAGCCTACACCTTCTGACTCAGCCTTCCAAGCAGCTCTGGAGCTTTCCTGAAATTAATCTTGGATTTTTGTTGTTTGTATTTGCTGCACTGCATATGTGCTTGTGCACAAAGTTAATTGGGTGCAGGTTGTAGCAACTTGCTTTAATGGTCAGTGAGCACTGGGGATTGGGACAGTCGTTATCTAACTTCTCTTTCTGTGGTGCTCATTGCACAGATAAAGTTCTGTCAGTCATTCACTTGACCAACTTTTTGGATGTGGGGTTTTAAAACCTCTTAGTACAACATAAGATGCTCCATTCATAGTCATTAATAGCTGTTGACTTGATTTTGAACGAAACACTATTGAATTGGGGCTCGGTGGAGCAGAAGCAGAGCCTACAAGAAGAAAGAAGGTGATGTATCATTTAGAGGAAGACTAGGGAGAAGGAGGAGGGCTGCGTTAAATTTTGGCAACGACTATGTTATTCACTTAGTTGATCTGAACATTGTTCAATCATGACGAGGGTAGCAGGATCCTTACATAAGTACTTACACCAAACCAGTCTTTTTCTTTCTTTGAGTTGGAGTCTCACTCCATCGCTCAGGCTGGAGTGCAGTGGTATGCTCATGGCTACCCCAGTGTCGACCTGCAGGGCTCGGGCGATCCTTCTGACTCAACCTCCCAAGTAGCCAGAACTACAGGCATGTGCTACCACGCCTGGCTAATTTTTTGATTTATTGTAAAGATGAGGTCTTGCCAAATTCCCAGGCTGTTCTTGAACCCGTGGGTCCAGGTAATCTCCTCACCTCGCCCTCCCAAAGTGCTGGGGTTATAGGCTCGAGCCACCGTGCCTGGCCAACCAGTCTTTTCAAAAGTGTTCTCCAAGTGGTTTGTTCTCTTTCCTCATAACCTCACTGCATTGGATAACTTACAAAGACATTCAGGAGTCAGACTGGGCATCTAGAAGTCACTGATCTCTTCAGACCCGTTGGCTGTGCCTGTGAGTCTAAAAACCTGTGTGCAAGTTATTTGAAGATGAGGCATGAGGCTGTTCTCTCTCCTTACACCCCATCCCCCCTTTTCTGTTATGATTTGGGCTCTTTTTGGGTCAGGGTCAAAGGAATTGGAAGCAGAACTGAACTTCATACCACTTGTTTTTCTCACGGTTCTCCTAAACCAAGAAGCTTGGCACCCAAGAGATGTCCCTCTCTTTCAAATGGAGTCCAAGTAGTTCTTGGGTAGTGGCCAGAGCAGCTCTGGAACTTTCCTGAAATTAATCTGGGATTTTTGTTGTTTGTATTTGCTGCACTGCATCTGTGCTTGTGCACAAAGTTAATTGGATGCAGGTTGTAGCAACTTGCTTTAATGGCCTGTGAGCACTGGGGATTGGGACAGTCGTTATTTAACTTCTCTTTCTGTGGTGCTCATTGCATAGATAAAGTTCTGTCAGTCAGTGTTACTGGTCACTCCACCTCATTTCAAAACCAAGCTGCCTTTCTGTGTGTATCCTTGCAGTATGACAGGTTGGTTCCCCCCAACTTAAAAAAATAACTTTCAAGTAGAGGATGAGACCTATAATAGAGGTCTCCAAATTCAATTCAATAAATACTTCCAGATTCCCTCTACTCTTTGTAAAGTGTGATCCCAGGTGTTATGGGTAACATCAAGATGAATAAGATGTGTTTTCCTGCTCCAGGGTCTCATGATCCCATGGCAGAAACTGCCAGCAGAACATACATAACTGAAAAGAATGGTAGATTATAATAATTCGTGTTTTAAAGGAGTTGCAAGTCAAGGGCACCCAGAGAATGAGATGGGGAGAAATTAATTCCAGTGTGGAGGATGACAGGACTGCTAAGAGCCAGCAAGAGCTGGCATTTGAGCAGAGCCTTAGGGAAAGCTGGACTTTGAGGAGCCAGAGTTGTTCAGCAAGGGAGCTGGCAGGAGCAATGGCAGAACAGGTTGGCCTAACTCAGGGCCCACGCCAGATGTACAGAATCATAATCCACATTTTAACAAGATCCCCCAAATATTCATGTACACATTCAAATTTTCAGAAGCCCTAACTTTATTTATTTTTATTTTTTATTTTAAAGATGTGGGGTACAATTCAGAGTTAGGCATACAAACGTTGATTATACAGGTATCCTTGTTGATGAGGTATGCCCCTCCCTCCCCTGGCAGTTTCCCTCAACTGCCAATCCCTTTCTTATTATGATAATTATTCAAGGTCCACTTATGAGTGAGAACACATGGTACTCTGTTCTTTGTTTCTGTGATAGATCACTGAGTATGACTGGCTCTAAATCCATCCAAGTTGCTGCAAAGTCCATATGTTTGTCCTTCTTTATGGCTGCATAATACTCCATTGTGTATATGTGCCACATTTTTTAAATCCAGTCCAGCTTCGATGGGCAGTATGGTTGGTTCCATGTTTTTGCTATTGTGAATAGATCTGCAACAAACATGTGTGCAGGTATTTTTTTTTGTAGAATGATTTGAGTTCTTCTGAGTATATTCCCAATAGGGGAATTGCTGGGTCATATGGAAAGTCAATTTCTAGTTCTTTCAGAAATCGTAACACTGTCTTCCAAAGAGGTTGCACTAGTTTGTATTCTCACCAGCAGTGTAAAGTGTTCCTTTTTCTCCACATCCTTGCCAGCATCTGAAAAGCCTTAACTTTATTATATGAATGCTCTCCTTAAAGATTCAGCTAAGAGTAACACCTTCCCTAGCAACTCAATCCTAGCTGCAGGTTAAAGTCACCTAGAAGATCTTAAAAGAACACTGGTACCCGGGCCTCATCCCAGACCAACAAGCTATGGTTGGCGGCAGAGCTTGAATATCAGTGTTTTTAAAAGCTTCCTAGGTACCTGTAGTGGGCAGCCAGCGTTGAGACCCACTGCCTTACCCCTACATCAAAATTGAGATGGGTGGCTGGGGTTATTTGAAAAATAACCAAAGAAAGAAACTGATAAACAAATTAAAAAATAAAGTAACGGAGAAGGAAAACAAACAAACAAACGAATGGGTAAATTCTTTACACTTTAACTTGGGCATGGACAAGATTCTCTCCATAGGCTGTGAGCATCTCAGAGGGGATCTACTGTCTATGTGGGCCCAGGTGTGCTTGCCTGTGGTCTCTAATTTCTCCTTAGGGTTGAATGGGCTCATCCAGCTGCTGAGGGCCACAGGAGGACCTTCTTTGGATTCCTGTGCCCTCTCTGTATTGGTGTTGCTCACCCTGCCTGCTGAAGTGGGGACACTCTGAGGCCACCTCTCTGCCACCAGTGATTACTGTTTTTCAAAGAAGTGTCCTGTCCTTCTGGTGAAGCATCACCCTCTCGTCCCACATTCTCACAGTGTGGCCAAGATTTTCTGGGATCTCTTTTGCCCTACTGTGCACACCCACTCACAAGTCAGTTCTTTCTCCCCCACCCTCTTCTCTGATATGAGCCTCCTGGTTCCTGGTTCCTATTACAAATGACCCATCTTCACTCACAATGCATTCCTTGGTCCTATTTCCCATCTATTCTGCTGGCCACCCGAGCTGGACTGGCCATACTGTCCAGTTATTAAAGAGTGACAGGTTTATTTTGAGGGTCTAAAGTGGCCCAGCCCTGACTGACCTGGGTCATCTGCAGTATGTGTTTTTCCTTATCCATTCTTTCCTGAAAGTGTTTTCCCAGCAGGATGTGAGGAACTGTATATATCACCCTCAAGGTTGGTTGTAAAGAAACAGACATTACTAGAAAGAACAGTTCACTCAAAATGACATTGTTTCTGTTTTCCCTTCAAAACCTTCTCTTTTATTGCTAATTTTGTAACTAGGTGCTGCAGCTGAGACCTACACAGAAACACAAACAAATTTCTAGCACTTTTCTGCCCAGGATGAGTGGTAATAGTCACTCTAAGTACAAGTTGTGTCTGCTAGGACTCCTCCACTGCAGAAGGTCGATCTGTGATCTGAAACTACAACAATCTCTTCAATCTACAACTTTTTCTTCCAGGGTAGCTCTCAAGGGCTGGGGCTTCCTAGAGTGAATGCGAAGTGATTACCATTTTGTTTTGAACTATTCCTGCCTAATGACATATCCACACCCTGTGAGGGTTGTGTTTCCTCTCAGAGGAGGCAATCCATCTAGCACTGGAGGACTTTTCAATGTAGTTTTATTCCTTTAAACTAGTTCCAAGTAGAGAATAAATTCATATACTGGAAAGCTCTGGAAATACAACTCAGGTTAACAAGAGCCTTCCTTTCTGTGTCTTGGGAAATGTAATTCACCTGACAATTTCTCTCTGCCTTCCTCTGAAGGGAGCAAAGCCTACATTTTAATATCTGGTGTGGGACTCTTCCCAGGTCCATGGTGATCCCACCATAAGTCTACACATCAGGAGGAATGCCTGCCTGCTGCCTGTCCAGTGAAAGGAGGAAACTCTAACAAACCCAGTGGTTTGTCAACCCTTGGGCAGCCCTTTCTAGCACAGCACAATGGCCACATGTTCCATCAGCCTGTTGGGTGAGACAGAAAAATGTCCTGAGCTCACCATAAGGGGCCCCCTCTGTTACTTCCAAAGTAACTTATATTCGCTTTGAAGCTGGTGGAAATCCAGCTTCTACCAGCATTGCCAGCTAGGGAGAGGAAATTTCTGCCCAGTCACTTCACTAGGAAGGGGAGGGCTCTTCTCACCCAGATGGGGATTGGCAGGGGTTTCCTTTCTCACTCACTGAATGGTAGCCACGTACAGAATGCAGTGCAGGACACTCCAAAACAATTGGTTTCTAATTCCAGGGTTGCAAAAGCATGACAACAGTACATCAGATGCTGGGCCTTTGCTTCTCTCCAGGTCAATCTTATATTTTTTATTTTTTGAGTTGAGGTTTTACTCTGTAGCCCAGGCTGAAGGGCAGTGGCATGAGCTTGGCTCACTGCAGCCTTGGCCTCCCGGGTTCAGGCGATCCTCCTGCCTCAGGCTCTAGAGTAGCTGGGACAACAGGTGCGTGCCACCATGCCCAGCTAATATTTTATTTTTTTACAGAGGCAAAGTCTCACTAGGTCTCCCAGGCTGGTCTTAAATGGTCCTCCCACATTGGTCCCCCCAAATGCTGGGATTTACAGGCATGAGCCACTGCACCCAGCCACCAATCTCTTATAATTCAAATTCTAACCCCTTGGCAGTCCTTCACTTAAGTCTTGAAGGCCCCATGACCTGTCTCTCATCTAGGCCTTTGCACATGTTGTTCCCTCTGCCCAAACAACCTTCACTTGGATTATGCCATTCGTGTCTCAGCTTCAAGGTCACCCTCTCTGGGAAGCTTTTTCCATTAGACTCTAAAACCCAAGGTTAATGGCCTTCTCTGTGTTTATTTATTACAATATTTAGTGTCATCAGAGGTATATGTACTTGCCTGCTTATTTTGTACATCCCCTAGACTAGGGGTCAAAAAACATTTCCTGTAAAGATCCAGACAGTAAATATTTTAGGTTTTGGAGCCAGAAGATCCCTACTGCAACCACTCAGAGCTGTTGTTGTGAAAGCAACCATGGATAGTATGTTGTTGAATTAGTATGTTCTAATATAACTGTAGTTACTAAAACTGGCAGTGGGCGGCCCATTGACTATAATTTGCTAACCCTGCTCTCGAGACCAGAAGCAGCTTGGAGGCAGGATTTTTAAAAAATTTTTGTCAGTGCTGTAATCCCTACAGAGACCTGGGTCATAGGAGGTGCTTCATACATATTTGGCAAATGAATCCAAGACTCTTACTACAACCTACAGTGTAGGACAAGGTTTCTCCACCCAGCTCTGTTGACTTTTGGGGCCAGATCATTCTTTATCCTCGAGGGCCGTTTGGGGCATTGTAGGACATTGAGCAGCATCTCTGGCTGCTACCCTAATTGACATCAGTAGGTCCCCTTTCCCCATGGGACAATCAAAAAATGTCTCCAGACATTACCAAATGTTCCCTGGAAGGCAGAACTACCTAGTGTTGAAGACCATAGGGAGAGATGTAGTAAGAGATAAGAGAGGATACCTTAAGCCTAGGGGGAAGCATTTGGTGAAAGGAACAAAATGTATTACAAAAGTAAAAATAAAAATAAACAAAGAAACACATTTTTAAAAGGCGCAATTGCCTGTATATCTTTCCAGTCTTTTTTTTTTAATTTTTAATTTTAAAGATGTGGGGTATAATTCAAGATTAGGTATACAAGTGGTCATCATACAGGTAAAAGTTTGGGCCTCCCTTTGGTCCCCACTTTGAGATCAGGTACTCTTATTAATGTTATATGACCCGCCTTCCTCCTCTGGCAGTGTCCTGCCACTGCCAATCCTTTCCTTATAGTATTATGGTAAATGTTCAGGGTCTGCTTATGAGTAAGAATATGCGGTACTCAGTTCTTTGTTTCTGTGATAGATCACTGAGTATTATAGACTCTAAATCCATCCAAGTTGCTGTGAAGTCCTTCTTTATGGCTGCATAAGATGGAAGACTTTCTGACATCACATAACATTCCAAGGTTGAAACAAGAAGACATTGAGACACTAAGTAGACCAATAACAGCCCAGGGAAATGGACTTTGCACGCTTTTAAAAAAGAGATCATCCCGTGCACACTCTTTTACAAACTGCTCTTCTTAGCATGACCTTACTTCTATGTCATTACATATTTTCCTACAGTATTAGCTGTAGTAGTTGCAGAATATGCCATGATATGATTGTGCCATGATTTATGTGACCACCACATTCACAAATTAGTTCTTGCTTTGGTGTTAGCTGCTCTGCTAGAAAGAAATTAATTAACAAGGTCATGCCCTTTGGAGCAACAGGCTAGCAGAAAACAAAGGCCTTGACCAAATGGGTCAAATGTGTTGAGTGTTAACAAAGGGTAATGTGGGAATTGGTAATAGGGGAACTTAACCTGGAGGTTGGGACGGAGCATCACAAGGAACACTTAAGGCCTTGGTTCTCAAGCTTTAGAAAGCATCCGAATCCCCTGGAGAACTTGTTAAGACTCAGATTGATGGGCTCCACCCACCCAGACCTTCTGATTTGTTAGGTATAGAGAGGGCTCTGAGATTCTTTCTCTCTCACAAGTTCCCAGGTGTTACTGCTGCTGGTCCAGGGACTACACTTAGAAGAATCACTCTGATTTCGGGTGTCACCACTTTTTCCCTAGGATAAGCAACTGGTGATGAACATCTTATTTATAAGCATTCCTGATTATCATGAAAAAATTGTGCCATGGTTAAGAACAGGGATTCTGGAACTAGACTGCATGTGTTCATAATTCTCTCTACTACATAACCTCTCCATGACTCAGTTTCCTCACCTGTAAAAAAGGGCTGATTAGGCCAGGCATGGTGGCTCACGCCTATAATTTCAGCACTTTGGGAGGCCGAGGTGCAAGGATTGCCTGAGCCCAGGGATTCAAGACCAGCCTGGGCAACTTGGCAAGACCTCATCTCTACAATAAATAAAAAAATTAGCCGGGTGTGGTGGCGCGTGCCTGTAGTTTCAGTTACTTGGAAGGCTGCGGCAGAAGGCTCGCCTGAGCCCAGCAGGCCACTGCACTCTAGCCTGGGTGACAGAATGAGACTCTGATTCAAAAAAAGGGGGGGGGGGCTGATTGTGAGAATTACATGAATTAACTAACATAAAAAGCACTGAGAACACTGCCTGATACAGAATAAATAGTTCATTTGTTTGTTGTTGTTATTGTTGTTTCCTTAAGATACATTCCCTGAGTAGAACTTCTGGTCTTAAGAATAAGCAGAAATGTAGGCTATGGCAGGATATACCACCAAGTCCATCACCAGAAAGAGTTTTAAAATTTAATCATCTACAACAGTGGTTCCCAAAGTGTGGTTCCTGAGACCAACAGCATCAGCATCACCTGGGATCTTGTTGGAAATGCAGATTCTTGGGACCCATTCCAGACCCACTGAAGCAGGTTAATGTCAAAGACTGAGGACCACTGTCCCAGAACATCTTTGTGCTTCTGTTCTCAGAAACAGTAGTAACTGTGTCCTCGTGATGTCTAGGCCTGTGTTCCTTGTTAATGTTGCTCAGGTGGGTTGGAGAGGGACAATTACAGTCCAGGGGTGCTCTAGGCAAGTTAGCTACTGTACTAACTGTGAACAGAGTTAGGGCCTGGCCTGGGGACACAGGGAGGGGCCTCATAACAACACTAAAGAGAAGGAAACTGTATAGGAAATCTTTGATTCCTGCTAGCTTGACACACTGAATCAAATCTCCTTCAATCCCTGTACATCCTTTTCACGACAGGGTTTGTGCTTTGGTCTGGAATCCATGTTATCTGGAGGGCAACTTCGTGAATTCCAGTGGCTGACTTAACATCCTCAGCTTTGTCATCTCCACAGTCATTGGAAGGCTGAGGCAAGAGTGGAAGCCACTTATACAACTTCTGCCCTCCCTCCCCCAACTTAATGGTTGGCTCTAGTTTGTGTTAATTTGCTTGGGCTGCTATAACAAAACATCACAGACAGGGTGCCTTAAACAACAGAAATGTATTTTCTCATAGTTCTGGATGTAGAAGGTAGAAGTCCAAGATCCAGGAGCCAAGTCATGTTCAGTTTCTCCTGGGGACTCTTTCCTTGGCTTGCAGATGCTGCCTTCTTCCCGTGTCCTCAGACAATCTCTTCTCTGTGCCATCCTAGGGACATGCATCCCTGGTGTCCTGTTGTATGTCCACATTTCCTCTTTTTATAAGGACACCAGTAAAACTGGATGAAGGCCCAACCTAATGGCCTACTTCACTTAAGGTCCTATCTCCAAATACAGTCACATTCTGAGGTAGTGAGGATTATTAGGACTTCAGCATATGAATTTGGGAGGAGATACAGATCAGCCCATAACAGGCTAATTGTGGCAGAGAGAGAGAGTGAATAACAAGTAGAGACTGGAAATCTGGAGAAGGCTAGTGATTCAGGTAGTTAGGGTTAATGACAATAAACTCCTACCAAAAATCATGACTGTGAATGCTACCCCAACCAAATGGAGATGGTGGCTAATGAATTGAGGTCTTGACAAAAAAAGAACCATACACTTAAAAAACCCTCAAGGCTCAGTGTGAGTGCTGCTAAGTGCCCCAGCTCACATTCTCTAAGGAGTGCACAGAGCTCTGCAGCTTGTGATGGACAGGGCTGATGGTTGATGGTGCAACCTCCATCAATCCCAGCTCCCCGGGCCCGAATTTCCTCTCCAAGACTGATCAGTTTTGTGCCATTTCTGAGCCTGTCTCTGACCTGGTGAAACAGGTATATAAAAGTACCCAGTCATGTGGCTGCTGGGAAGCCTGAACTTGATAATGCATGTAAAGGAATCAGCGTGTTACCCAGCTCATTGTAGACATGCAATAAAAAGCTATTTTAAAAACAGCAGCCCTTATCATACTCCAGATGTAATCTGACCCCCAATTGAAAACTATTAAATTTCATTTATTCCTTCACATAAGCTTTTAAAAAATCATTATTAAGGATAATATGTAATTATAAATGCCACACATGTTCAATGTTTCAAATGGAATCAAATGTACAAGAATACAAAGAAAATGTGAAAACCTCTTTCTCAACACCTCCCTGGTCTGGCTTCAAATACTAGTCCAGCCCTTTACTGCCTCTTTTACTTTAATTAAACAAATTATTTGATCTTCAGAGCCTTGGTTACCCCAACTTCAAAGTGGAGGAGTATAATCCCAGCTGCATGTTGGCGGGAAGACTAAATGAGCTGATACAACATAGTCGAGGTGGGAAGGGAGCCCAGGGCTGGCACATGGTATCCACGCAGCAAATGCTAACAGGTGTCATTGTTGTTTTTATGACAACCATCATGAACTTTTGTGCAGGTTGCAAAGGAGAGCCTGGGCCGAATGGCAGGAGGGGCGAGGATGGTGTCCCTGGGCCTCCTGGGCCTCCTGGACGCAAGGGTGACAGAGGAGAAGCTGGCTGCCCTGGAGCACCAGGTAGAGTTTTCAGTTTCTCCTTTCTTCTCTGACAATGCAGATCTGAGAACTGTGTGCCCAATCCCTGACCTCTCAAGCAGCTTTACAGACTGAATCCTAGTCAGAGCAATTTCCTTAGATGTCCATTTGCCAGGTATCAGGGAGACAGAAGCAATGAGAACAGAGCGGGATGCATCTCCCATGTTCTACCTGATGCTAAATCATCATATTATCTAGCTGTGGCCCTGTACTGTATTTAGTATTTTCCCAAACTGCTATGCAGCATTACCCAAGGCTCAGCCATTTCAGCTGTTCAACAAGGTGATGAAGGGTCTGTCAGCCTGGCTTGCTGTGTGATCACCTTTGAGAAGCTGTGATGAAGACCTTGGGGTCAGTGGGTGTATTCTTACCTTCTACAGTTGGAGGAATCACTTGGCCTCCGCTTTTCTGAGTTCATTTCACCTTATCATATAGCCACCAATACCTTTATATAGAATACAGGGCTGTTTTGTGTGTTATATGACTCTTCAGAACAGAAATTTGAAATATAATGTACCAGGTAGCATAGTAGGTACCAAGACCCAAAGACTCTAAGACAGAATCCCATCTCCAGGGATTACGTGGCAAGGAGTGAAAACTCCTATACAGGGTGTAATGAAAGGACGTGAGTAAGGAGGGTTGGGTGGGGGATGCACCAAAATGGAGCTTTGTCTAAAAGCTACAGCTCAGCTTTAGCATATTGTCGCCCATAGAAACGCAGGCCCAATGTTCCCTAAACTCTGCATCTTTCAAGTTGAGAATTTCAACTTGTCAAATTCGTATAGGTCAATCAAAACACATGAGCTGGCCTGATTCAGTCCATAGGCTACCACTCTGTCATCCCTGGTTGACAGTGTTGATGGGGAGAGCCTGATAGTCTTGCAGAAACAAAGTGAAGGAAACAAAAAACAAAACACCTTTTGGTTTCAAAGTCTAACTTCACCTTTTGCTTTTGGCAATTAGAAATAGTTACTGGCCTTCTTCAATAGGTCAGCCCCTTAGAGATGCCAAAGGAGACAGAGCCCTCTGGCGTTCTCTACAGCTGTTCATTTCTCTTCTGCCAACAAGAATACTAGAAAGAGGCCTTCCTTCCACCTACCTCCCCTACTAAAGAGATCCAGAGTGGTGCATGTGGATCTCAGGACCTTGCCTTTCTCAGAAAGGAACTGATCATATTCTGGAACCATGAGAGAGGTCTGGGAGGCATAAGAAAGCCTGACTTGGAAGAATGCCGGCTCAACAATCCAGTCTGAGAGGGCAGGGAGACCACACTGGGGGGTATCATTATGCTGTTCCAGTTCTTTCCTTTTCAGTGTATTTCACAACTTATCTTTTTATTATGTTTATTGTTTGTTATATCTCTTCCTCAAGTGGGATGCCAGCTCCAGGTGGGCAGGAGTTTTTCTCTGTTTTCTGTCTTTATGCTAATGTAGCCCGAGTACCAAGGAGTTGCTTGGGACAAATACTTGCTGAATGTTTGTGTGTACTGAAGTCCTGTGGAGGGGACACTCCTGGGATGGGGGCTGTGTCATGCTCTTCTCTGTTCCCTGAGTGCTTAGCACAGCACCAGAACAGAAGTGCATAAGTTGTTAAACTGAACCCCTAACCTGCCTTCATTTTTTTCTTTATTCTTCTAGGTCCTCCTGGTCCCATTGGGGATCCTGGGCCCAAAGGGTTTGGCCCTGGATACCTCAGTGGCTTCCTCCTGGTTCTCCACAGTCAGACAGACCAGGAACCTGCCTGCCCCGTGGGCATGCCCAAGCTCTGGACTGGTTACAGTCTGTTATACCTGGAAGGACAAGAGAAAGCACACAACCAAGACCTTGGTATGGATATACCATTATCGCCATGTTCACTGCTTGAGGAGTAAAACTTTGGGGTTAATTTTATCCATTCATCAACATCTTAAATGATCACTACTCTTCTATGGGATTATTATTACTTTTTTTGAACTATCATCTTAATTTTTAACTAATTCTATTAAACCTATCCTATGACATGGTGCCAAGGAAGCTCATTCTAGCTATAGATACTACTAGCTGGCTACATACTATTAGTTTTTAAAAAATGATTCTCAGCAAGCTAAATGTAAGTCTGTTATCAAATACAGTTTTTACTTCAAAATGTAAATTATCTACTCAGGATACAGGCAGTTCCTGCTTTTATAAGTAAAAAGGTACATAACAGCACCCTAATGGTCGTATGTCATGACACATGCCAGCATCAACTCCTCACTCTACTTCCATCTGTTTTTAAATTACAGAACTTTGAGGGTCATTCCTTGGTGCCCCTTGTCAGTTTTTAGTAGTAGATCTGTAAGCTATAGGGACTGTTTTTAAGTCAAGGGATTAAGTACCCAGGCACTGACAGTCATTGTCTTTCTGAGACAGTGGTGGTAGGGTAGTGGGTACAGGAGGGATATGCCAGCAGGGGCAACTGACGATGAGGTGAATCTTGTCACTGCTCTCACTGGGCCATGACCCCAGCTATTAATTAAGAGTAGTCAAAGCTTTACTGTAAAGACGAGGTCTTACCAAGTTACCCAGGCTGGTCTCGAACCCTCAGGCCCAGGCAATCCTCTCACCTAGGCCTCCCAAAGTGCTGGAATTACAGGCTGAGCCATTGCGCCTGGCCTTTCTTCACTTTTTTAGTGGCATATTAAATTCTCCCTAGCTGGGAAATTTGAAAACAAAACAAGAGGAAAGCTATGTTCTATTTAGGGCATTAATAGGAGTTTGGGTTTGGATTAATATTGACATAGAGTTTTATTTTTTATTTCTAGCCTATTTTTTTCCCAGAATTTCTTAGTAGACTTTTAACATGAATTGCCTTAGAAAACATCTCTTGATTTTTCTGTATGATATTGCATTGTGAAATTATTCTTTTTTTCCTTCAAGAGAAAATGAACCCTCAAATCTTCAAAAAATAAAAACATTGGAGAAAAAGAAAAAAAAAAAGAGTGGTCAAAGCATGTAGGCCTTGGAGTGGCAGCTACTCACCTGCTATCTGCATTTCTCCCTTGGGTTCAGTCATGACCTTTCCCGTTACAGGGGTAGCTTCTTTGAGCTCAGGAGAAGGAAGAAGTAGTGTTCAATATCTTGAATCTGTTTCCTTCTCTCCTCCTCCCCCTTCTGCCATCAGTCTCTTTCCCGCCTGGTCTCTGCACTGATAGTCTTGGTTCTCCCGCCTTGGCCTAGGCAAAGTGTACGTCCCAGAACTCTGCAGAACTCTTGGGAGAAAATCCAGACTCCTTAACAAGATCGACAAAGCCCACATCCTCTTGTCTGATTTCTCTCTGGACACCCCTGAAACAAACAGACACACAGACGCCCTCCCTTCTAGGTCCTCCACTGAATGCATCTTCTCTTTGAGCTCCACGCTCCCTTACCTTGGTCCCTTGCTGTTCTGTTTTCTCCTTTGAATAGTTACCAACAACATCTTCAAACCTGGCTAAATCCTTTTCCTATTTCAAGTCCTAACTTAAAATTGCTTATTCTAGTTATACCTTCCCTGAGGTCCTGGTACCCACACTTCTTTTCCATAGAGCTTGTGGTGCTGTTTTCATTGTCTACTTGTCCATCTCCCACTAGGCCATGAGCTTCCTGAACACACAGAGATGTTCAGTGCTCACCTCCAGCACCCAGCCCATCGCTTGGCTCATGAGCGAGCGATGAGTGGATGAGTAGATGAGGGCTGGCCTGCAGGACCAGAGAGGTGGCAGAAATGACATTACCACCACAGAAGTAGGATTTGGCAAGGGCCTCCAGATGCTGAACATGTCTGCGAAGGCCAGGTCGGGGGGTCACTAGGCACACTGCACAGGCTGCTCAGACACCAGCTGTCTCTCTTTCTCTCCAGGTCTGGCAGGGTCTTGCCTTCCTGTGTTTAGCACACTGCCCTTTGCCTACTGCAACATCCACCAGGTGTGCCACTATGCTCAGAGAAACGACAGGTCCTACTGGTTGGCCAGTGCTGCACCCCTCCCCATGAGGCCACTCTCGGAAGAGGCCATCCGCCCATATGTTAGCCGCTGTGCTGTTTGCGAGGCCCCAGCCCAGGCAGTGGCAGTGCATAGCCAGGACCAGTCCATCCCGCCATGCCCGCCAACCTGGAGGAGTCTGTGGATCGGGTACTCGTTCCTGATGGTGAGTCTCCTGCCCTGGAACCCTGGCATGCCAGTCATTTCCTACCTAACATATTCTCTTGCCCTTTCTGTCTGGATTGGACAGTAATTTTGCACACTCTGCAGAAAACTGTAGGACAAAGTCACACAGGCTGTCACTAACCATAGTCTGTTGAGATGCAGGGGCATTTTTTTCAATTAATTTTTCAAAATCACTTTAGTAGAAGTTAGAAGATAAATTTGGCTTCAACCATTGGTGACATTAGCTTCGTTTGGTGTACACACCCAGCATGCTTACTACTTCTCCTTTTCAGTAGATTGTATTTTTTGTGTGTGGAATAATTTAAGAAAAAAATGTTAAAATCAGGTCCAAACCTGAGCATGTCCCCGATTGGGTCTGGGGTTGCCTGTGGGTGTCTGAGCCCTAATTCTCTCTTGTTGTCTGGGTAGCACACAGGAGCTGGGGACCAAGGAGGAGGGCAGGCCCTCATGTCACCTGGCAGCTGCCTGGAAGATTTCAGAGCAGCACCATTCCTTGAATGCCAAGGCCGGCAGGGAACCTGTCACTTTTTTGCAAATGAGTATAGCTTCTGGCTAACAACAGTGAAACCAGACTTGCAGTTTTCTTCTGCCCCATCGCCAGACACATTAAAAGAGAGCCAGGCCCAGCGCCAGAAAATCAGCAGGTGCCAGGTCTGTGTAAAATATAGCTAGTAATGTGAAATTCGCCAACACATGGCCAAGGGAAACTTCCGAGGGGGCTAAGACTTCCTAAGCTGTGCTAAGAGATATCATGGTGCTCATTTCGGACTCGCTCTCACTGTTCCTACAGTTTCATCGCAGATATTCCCACAGTCCCCTGTTCCTTACAGATTAAGCAAACACTGTGCGTATGGATTTGTTTGAACCTACCAATCTAGATGAAATTCAGATACTCTTATTTTATTGAGGATGATGGAAGAGTTGGCTTTATTTAAAAATATACTAATTCATAGGAAAGCAAGTAGGTGATAAAGTTCAGATTACAAATTACATTACTGAAAATTTCATTCCTTGGTCAACAGCACCTCAAACAACTGAAGTCAATTACTCTCTGATACAGTGGGCTTCTGGATGGATTTTACAGGAGAAAATAACTAGGTCAACAAATGAAACTAGAAGGTAGATATTGTCAACATTTCAAAATGATTTCCTCTGTAGTCTATTTTTCCGTGCACTTTAAATAATTGTAAAACCATGACCCAAAGAGATTTTATAAAAACAAAAAAAAAAAAACAAAAAACCCCACACTGCCAGAGTTAACAGTTCGTTTCAAAGCAGAATGAATCATTATGCCAGGAAGGCCCACAATTGCCATATTCCAAAGATGCGACATTAGCATAAACACATCACTAGATGAATATAAAACATTATGTTCTCTTCTGCATTTTTCAGAGAATAGAAATGCCTACTTTGGCAACCCTTTTGAAAAGTAGCAATTATGGAAAAAAGTATATTCAATAAGGGATTAAGAGCCTAAAAGCTATTAATGAATATTAAGGTAGTGATTCACAAAAATTGACTCCCCATTGCAGGGAACTTCCAGACAGACTGCTTTTCCCCAGTCGGGGTCCAGCATGTCCTCGGTGCTTGCTTGTGTGCTAATGGGACTGACACTACATGGGGCTTACTCAGGCGGCACACAGTTCACACAAAGCAGCTCACTCCCCTCCCTAGGAGAACCCGCAGAGCTTCTTGCATCTCACAATGGACACTTTTCCTCCACACACATAATGGCAGTTCACACAAGGAAGTGACAGAGCTATCATTATGCACTTGGGAGGAAATTGAGGGCCGACTTAATTAAACTTAGGTAAGAAGATTCGTTTAAGTCAGGGTTAACCCACCAAGAGGACATGGTGCTATCTTTAAATGAAACAAAGACAGTTGGCAATCTGAATTTTATGTTCCTGTGGTTGGTTTTTACAGGAGCATCTGATTTTTCTAATTTTAAAGACATGCTTATATTTCATATCAGTATTATACCAAGGCAGTAGTTTGACATTTGGCATTAGTATTTTCTATAAGAGTTTAGAAGGTATGTCAATTTATAATGAGCATGTTTTCTGAAGAGCAAAAGATCGTTTTTCTATTTTGCTAGGAATTCAGTGCTCTAATTCTAAAGATTTGTTGGAAAAGAGTTTTAGGAAACTTACCTTCCTCATTTAAAAAAATTTTTTTTAGAGAAAACTAAACACATTTCTCATGAGAATGGCACTCATTTTAGTGCCTAGTTTCCATGCACTTAAAAATAATTGAGAAGAAAAACTCAATTAAAATTTTGTTTATAAGAAACATTTTCCTGCCAAACTTTGATTAGTAATGAGCTCTTATATGCAGAACACGTTTCAAATAAGTTTTGCTATGGGCTGCTCCCAGGATGGCAATTTATTTTAAGAGTATTTTCTGGTAAAAAGAATAATGTACATTTAAGATGAAATATCTTCTTGATGTAGCAAATATTTCCTAGTTCAGTGGACCCATTTGATATTTTTTAAGCCAGGTTATGGCATGTTAAATATTTTTGAGCACCTGAAATTGAAGCCGACTTCAACCCTACTTGTAATCAGGGTTGAAAAAGCTAATCTATTAGCTTCCAAAAAGCTTCATCTTATTACCAAATGTCAAGCTTCCTAAAAGTTCATCTTCTTCATCACAAACAATCTGAGAGCATGTTCTAAGAAGAGATAGGGTGAAAAATGGAACACCAGAAACATATCTTGCTTACTAAATTATTTTAAACACTTTAACTTTAGCATTAGAATGTTACCTTAATATGTTTTATAAACAAGAAAAAAAGAAAACCCACACAGGCTAAATTAAGTAGACAATTTACTCAGAGTGAACCTGGGATAGTGAGTATCAGACTGTTCAAAGTGCTCGTATCACAAGATACAAATGCAGCCAAAACGCTGCCCTCTAATTTTGAAAAAAGTATTTTAAATAGTCAAAAGGGGAAAACAATAGGAAAAATAACTCACTGGAATAGAAGACCATGTTATCTTCAGCCATTATTTTCTTCACCTGGTTATATATCAATGTGCCTTTCTCTATGAAGGCCATGAACAAAGCTTTGAAGTTGTTTTCCTAAGCCATTACTGGTGATGAACCTTACCAAATCTTTCTTCCCAAGGACCCTGCCATCCCTATCATTGGGTGGCACGTGCCCTGATTGCCCTCATGGGAATTGCTCTGCTGGAGGACTGGGATGTTTGCTTCTGGGCTCTTACTCTCTGTGAGTGGAGCCCATCATCCAGGCAGGCCTCCATGCTGGGAGCGGCCCTCCCCTTCTGCTCTCACACTCCCCAGATGGAAACTTGAGTCACCACTTCTGGTGGTTTGCTACCTCCTCTCTAGCCTTGTGCAGCTAACACAGCCTTTGTCTTCCACCTATACTTCTGCTGAGATACTAGAGGCATCTCCCAACTGGTGCCTCTAGTTTCAAATCCCAGTCATCATCTAAGATCCATCAAAGCTTGATTTTGTTATCCTTTGGATTAAAATTCTTCAATGACTCCACTGCCTATGAAGTCCAAAAT
This sequence comes from Cephalopachus bancanus, assembly GCA_027257055.1. NCBI lineage: Eukaryota > Metazoa > Chordata > Mammalia > Primates > Tarsiidae > Cephalopachus > Cephalopachus bancanus. The sequence continues at coordinate 10,631,870 of JAPVLO010000080.1, read as the reverse complement.
ACTTCCCCTGGGTGAAAGGCCCAGTGGGAACTGTCTGAGGCCAATCTCTAGGAATACTTCCTGGCATGATGAACTGTATGCAGTTTTGCAAACACTCCTAGTACCTCTGTGACTTTGCTTCTTTCTACTGGTGATATCCTCCCTGAGGTTCAGTTTACCTGGAAGGACCTACCAATCTTTAAAGACTAAGTTAGTGGGCCAGGAGGGTGGGGGCTCCTCCAGGGAGACTCAGACTCCCTTCTGCTGCTCTTGGCATAGTTAAGCCTCTTGACAGGGGCTGTCCTCATCCTCTGTGTTCCCCATTGCTATAACATCTTCACGCACTTCCTTCATTCCATTGCCAGTACGCAAGCTCCTTGAGGGTAGGGACCAGTGTAACTTGTTTTTGTGTGCTTAAAGCACATTACTGACACCTAATTCTTTTTCTCAATGACAATTCCGTAAGCATCATCAGACATTAGGTGTTCAGTTCTACATATAAGGTCTTAATCAATGATAGGGTAACAAGTTATAAACCTTTTTTATTTCAAAATATTTGAACGTTCAACATATCTGCACACCCACAAATTTCCTACTACAATTATTGCCAGAAAGCCTACTGATAAGCTTTCAATTGGTTTATCACTCCCTCCCCCTCAAAATAATAGATTCTTGCTTTTCTACAAACTGAAACTTTAGAAATGATGATTTGAGAGATATGACTGGGAAGACCCTTCAGTGAAATGTGACATGACTTAATTCATGCTATAATCTGTATTTCCTCATAATTTAAGAACTTCCTAAAACAAAATCACCTCTACAAAGTTTGTATACATGTTATTGGTGCTTAGTAAAACAGTCAATGGAATGGTGCACTATAATTGGGTTTTGTCAAAGATTTCATTTTGAGCCTCATGGAGATTGTAATAAAACAAAACAGTCTATGTGTTCCAGGAAATTATATTAGATTTGTGATTCTATCAGCACACTGGAATAATCTGATAATTGCTAATTTTACTTGGCATGGCTGTAAGAATAATGGAAAGATGAAAACTTGAGCGCTGGTTTAAACCAGGTTTGAATCCAGCTCTATCATTTTCCAGCTGTGTTACCCTGGGTGAGTTCTGCCAGCTCACTGGGTTTCATTTTCCTCACTGATAAGATGGGACAGAACATCTCTTGCGTTGAAAATTAACTTAGATTATCTGTCTAGCACATAACAGTCATCACACATTTATTATGGTCACATCTTCTATTTAAAATAAACTATTTAATATGAAAAATATTTCTTGGGTTTTTTAAACACAGAATTATATTATGGTTCTTACAAGGTATATTAATTACTGATTAGAATTATTTATATGTGGCCAATTCTTAATATCTTTGGATATGCTGTTTTATTTCAATTCTCAAAGTTACTATACCACAAAAAATATCAGTTTCCTACAGGGACATTATCAGTAGTTTCTGCAGGGAACAAACAATTGACATTAAAAATCAGTACTCTGCAATTGTCACTGTTATTATCTGCTAGAAACTCTGCATAATGCATTTTAAAACACCAAGGCTGGCTGCCACATCCATGTGAAATGCTTGAATCTTATGGTGCTTAAATATTTAATGATTCATGGGGGAAAATGTGAAGTGTGTTCAATAAATTGCTTCCCTTTCTCTAACCTATGGTTGTAAAGTTAAGGACTTTCAACATGTAACTTTTGCAAGATGCCTGGCCTGCCACTGACACTTAAATCTTTGTTGTATTATGATTTATAATATGGCTCATTATATATAAAATTCTGTGATGACTTCCAAAAACAACTGTGTGTTACCTGGTGTATTTATTTTCTTTCAAGTCAAAGTGGGTTTACTTTTTTAAAACCTACCTCATAATTTGGCCTTCCCTTGAAATGCTACATGGTGGAAGTGTGAACTGCAGGAAGGAGGCATGCAGACTGGAAAGGATGGTATTCTGAGTCCTTGGGAAGCACTGTTCTATGTACAATGATGGGCGCAGAAGACAAATGAAAGCAGGCCTCGGGGCTAGAAGGTCTGCATCAACCCCAGGTGAGCTGCCTGGGCAGTGGACAGGCAGTATGGAGCTCAGATCTCTTTGGGCCTCAGCAGTCTCATTAATTGAGAAGAGAACTACCTGCTCCATGGGGTTGTTTGAAGGATTTAAGGTGCAAAAGTCAACTACAAAGAGATACAGAACCAAGGATATCATTACTTACAACTATAGTAACTTGAAGTCAAGGGTTAGGCACTGATTAAATTTCTCTTATTGCCAAATAAAGGGATAGGCGGAATGCAGATATTCAATAACGACTTCATGAACTTACTCTTTTTAAGTAGGAAGGAACTTCAAATGGAATTTGGTCCAGTCTCTCACTGGACAGAGAAATAAGGATATTTAACGTTCCTTGAGCACCTACTATATGACAAGAACTGTACTGACCCTGATATATGTGCTTTCTTTCAACCCTACAACTCTATTATATTACAGATGAGGAGACCACTTTAGAGAGAATAAGGAACTTGGGCAAGGCCATATAGTCAATACCCAGCAGAACTTGAAGCCTGGTCTGCCTGTTGCTAAAGATAATGCTCTTCTCCATTAACCAATACCTCCCAGGGGCCTTCCCCATTTTTGCATTGGTTAGAAAATAGAGGATGCCACAAAGATGTCACTCTGGTACTCTGAATTGCTACTATCACTGCAAAGCCCAATGCCCTGGTTTCTAAGGCAGCTTGTTCAGCTCAGTCTGGAGACAGTAAGAACCCATGAGTTCAGAACTGTTTTGGGAGACTCCAAAAGACTTATACTCAGGGTCAACTGAAAAAAACCAGGCCTCTGAAGCCCCTAGATGTCTGAGGTCAGCTATTCAGAGGAACTGCTCTGAGCTGGGAAAAGAAGGTTCTGGAGTTTCAGTTTATTGCAGCATCCGCCAAGTTGCCATTTTTATTCTCCCAATCATCAACAAGGCATCTCCCGTAATAAATGATTTTTAGGGTAGCTTATATCCTCAGTGATTATAAACGTAGTGTTTATGATTTTATCAGCTAAAGATAAAATTCCTAACCAGTAATCATCTTTATCTATTTGTTTAGAAGAGGTAGGAAACATAGTAAAATGAGAAGTAAAAAGTTATTTGGGGTTTAGGTGTGGTGGCTCCTGACTATAATCCCAGCACTTTGGGAGGCTGAAGTGGGTGGATTACTTGAACCCAGGAGTTTGAGACCAGCCTGGGCAAAATAGCAAAACTTTGTCTCTACAAAAAAAACTAAAAAAAATTTAGCTGGGCATGGTGGTGTGTGCCTGTAGTCCCAGCTACTCAGGATGCTGAGGTGGAAGGATCACTTGAGCCCAGGAGGTGGACGGTTTCATAAGCCATGATGGTGTGATCATGCCACTGCGCTCCAGCCTGGGTGACAGAGTGAAATCTTGACTCAAAAAAAAAAAAAAAAAAAAAGATTAAAAATAAATAAATAAACAATTTTCTTTTGATCCCCAAGCAGTCCCTTTCCTTTCCTTCTCTCCCTTCCCCTCTCCTTCCAAGTTGAGGTCTCACTGTGTCACCCAGGCTACAGCGCAGTGGCATGACCATGGCTAACCATATCTTCGATGTTCTGGGCTCAGGTGATGACTTCCGCCTCAGCCTCCCAAGTAGCTGGGACTACAGGCACATGCCACCACACCTGGCCAATTTTTAAATCTTTTGTAGAACAAGATCTCGCTATGTTACCCAGGCTAGTCTCAAACTCCTGGTCTCAAGCATTCAATCCTCTCACTTCAGCCTCCTAAAGTGCTGGGATTATAGTTGTAAGCTATCACGCCAGCCTCAGTCTACTTTATAATACATGAAATCAATGGTGCAACGGTGCACTCATGCACGCTGAAATTTGAGAAGCACTTTGGTGCCTAGGAACCACTTGGGACCTGTGAAAATGCAAATTCTGATAATTTGATCTGGGGAGCAGGAGTATGAATTTGTAGCAAGCTCCCAAGTGCTGTTGGCCCTGGGTGCACATTCTGAATAGCAGGGAGACTGGCCTTGGTGTTACTCTGTAATGAGATTCTGAAGACCTTGTTCAATTGTGTTAATAATTAACTGCTACTAAGGCTATGCAAGATAGATTTAAATTGTTGAGGGAGAAGATCTTATAAAGAAACAGCATTTCAAGGTCAAAGTGAGACAATAACTTGTAAGACTCTCAAATAAATACCAAAAAAACAACAAAAACTATTAAGTTACATGTTTTTATTGGTTTGATTTTTATTTTTAGCACTTCCCTCCAGGCTTTTCAATATTTTAGAGAAGGGACCTACAGTTTGCATCCAGAGGGCCATAGAGCAGAAATGCTGTTTCTCAAGTTTTGCTGGTGAGTGTTCCAGATTCCAAGAGCCTCTAAGACACATGATACTATGGACTTCATTACACTACCATCTTCCCAAGCAGCAATAAGCTATTACCATCCAATCTAATGGTTTCTATCAGCAATGTTTCAGTTTTTGTTGATAACGTATAAGTCATATGTCCAAACCTGCCAGCTCATCCCTGCCATCTGACTAAGATATTAAGATCATTCTTTCCCTGCCCCTAAATACCACAGAAGGAAAAACAAAACTAAACAAAAATATTAGCACAGACACACAAAAAGCACAGTGGCCAGTCACGGGGTGCTAGTCACAGGGACACCTTGGTGATACTTCTCAGTTGTACTGGAATCTTGAGTTTTGGTATACTATGTCACAGCATTTGAAGCAGTGGGATGTGTCTTCAGACTGACACATGAGGTTGGTGTCATCTGATCAGTAAGCATGTTTATCACATGAAGACTTGGGAAAGGCTCAAAAGTCTCTTCTTTTATCAGCAAATGTTTTCCTTCAAATTATTCTTTCCCTGATGGGCGTCAAAGAAAAAAAACCTGTAATAATATCAGTAAGTAACACAACATGTGTACCACTGATGATGGTATAAATGAGCTTCTCTTTGTTTCAAACCACAAGTAATTATTGGTTCTGACACTCCAGACAAGGCACGGCTCAGGGTATGACGAGGAAAGACAGAGAAACACAGTCATGGTACCTGCCCTCATGAAGCTTGCAAAAGACAGACATTCTCTCATCGCAGGACAGCCAGCAATTCCAAGCAGCTTGTGGAAGCTAGGTAGATCTTATGGTCTGGTAAAGGCTTCTGTCAGGGGACAGGGCAGGAAGGATCTGATCTTGATGGATTGAGAGAGAGGAAAAGGCTGTTTATGTAAAAGCATAGCACAAAATGCCACAGGATCAGGAGAACTCACAGCCTGGGCAGTAAGACCAGTGAGCAGACTGTGACAGATAAATGGGGCTGAGGTCCAAAGGCTGGTAGAGCCCCACTGTTGAGGCTAATGACTTTGACCTTTATCCTCTGGCAACAGACAGACAATAAAAGGTACTTGAGATGATGAGTGGCATCATGAAAGTGGATTTTGGAAGACAAACCTGGCGGAGTTATATAGAATTGAGTGAAGAGGTATTTTAAGTATTGAGCAGAGCAATGAACTGAGATATTTTTAGGTCTTTCTAAGCTGAGTGCCTGTGATTCTAAAATGAAATATTATGGGCAAAAAAAAAAAAGAAACAAACTTAGGAAATGACAGCAATGATTCATGGGAAGGGAAAGGAATAAATGATAGTCTTTTTTGTGACTAATTAAATACAATTCTTTACTAAATACCAAATCTCTCAAGAAAAACTAAGAAGGGAAACAAGGCCAGGTCTGCCTACCCCTCCGCCCCTCACACTGCCCTACCACACTTGGGACAGCTCTCTCTCTCATCCCTTTAGCTTACTCCCCAGGCAGCAGAACATGTGCCAAATATGTAGACTGGTTCCAATTCTACTAAGACTAGTTATTTACTGCTTAGTTTGAACTTCACCAACAGGCAATTTAAAGGATGGAGGAGGCTTGAACAATTGTGCACAATTTTGGAATCCCAGGCGATACATTCGAAGTCATTAAGAGGAAGCAAATTTAATGACTTCCTCCTTTTCAAAACCAAGGAAAGATTCTGAATAAAGGAATCTCTTAAGTTAAGAGACCACACCAAACTGTGGGAACTGGGGGCTTAACAGACAATCAGGAAATGACTATTAAACAAAGAAACTAAACTCAAAAATCAGTTATAAGTGCTTATTCCCTATTAGAGATAATTAGTCTAATACACTAGCTCACTTGCTTTTGTTTGTCTTTCTCAACCCATTTCCAGTTTATTGGCATAACTTTGGGGATTCCTTATTATAGAAAAAAAAATAAAACAGGCATTGAAAACAATAAGTACTTGTTATAGGCAAGCCTATTAACTGAAAATAATAATTTCCAGAGCATCATTACTGTTGTGCTCAAATAATTGGTTTATATTTATAACTAAAATGACCTTTCCCACATCACTAAAAGTCTAGTGATATTCTACTCCATAAATAAAGATGTGTGTATTGTAGTTATACCACCCAAAAGCTAATCCTGGTGTCTTCATATCTGACAAGTCAAATGGAGCAAGGAGGTGCTACTAATGGACTCAAGCAATATACAAAAAATGAAAGCATTTCTAATATACAGTACTTGGACTTTTAATGCATTTGAAAAAACACTTTGGTGGGAAACTGACATTTAATGGCCCCTACCATGAGCCTTTGGGTGGTGCAAGGAGGTGATAAGGGAAAGATAAGTAAGACACAGCCTCATTAGAGTCATTTACAATCCACGTTCTCATGTAGAAGGCACACTGCTGTATAGCTGTGCACAAATAATAAGGGCAATATATGAAAATAATACAGAATTACCACATGCTATAAAAAGATGGTAAGAAAGAAAGAAGTTACTTCTAATTGGGGTAATAGGAGTCAAATTTATAGAATTTGGGAGAGAGGAAAGACATTTAGCATGAACATTTAAATTTAAACATGTTTAAAACTTTCAGATCACAGGTACAATTTATGTTATAAACAAGCTATGATTTTACATCAATTTTAAATTAACCAAAAGACCTCAGGTATCATTGTGCCAGCCAGGAGGTCAAGTGCTTCCAGGACTCCAGTGGTTGCCTTAGCTCATTTATATGTAAGTGTTAGGGCTTCTGCCTCACCTAGGTAGATTCAGATCAGGAACTGGGTACAAAACCGCATAGTCAGTATGCTCCAAACTGTCAAATGTATACAAAAAAAAAGAGAAGGCAATGCCCCCAGAATGTTAACCCTGAGTACCTCTAAAGTGGTGGGAATACAGGTAATTTTTAAAATTGTGTATGTATTTATTTGAATTTCTGTTTGTATTGTGAAAATTCACACAATGGACATAAAGGACTTATTTTTAAGTCTATTTTCCTGATGATATATTTCTTGATTTATAGTTATATAAATAAGTTTTCCTGATTACAAAAATACTACACATACACAAACATGTTTTTCAAAGACTACAATATAAAACTGTAAAAAAGCAGAAAGCAAAATCCCATGTACTCTACCCCAAAGATAATCTCTGCTAACATTTACATATGCCCCGTTTCAGATTTTTGTTTTGTGCATATAAAAAGCATAACTATTACTTGCATAATCAAAAAATTGCATTTAATGGTAATTACATAAAGAAAGGAAAGTCCTTTTCTGCTTTTTTTTGTTTTGTTTAAGGTTTTATGTTTAGGTCTTTGATCCATTCCTTTTCTGCTTCTAACTCTTTAAAAATAAGTTTCTCTGTGACAATACAACATCAGTGATGTTTTGACTTTGTTCTTTTATTCAGCAAACACAAGTACCAGGAAACACCTCAAATGACTCGGACAGAGATATCTGGATTTTAACACTGCAGGGCCCAGGGTTGTTTTTTGGACGCTTGGCCTGGACAAGTGGCTATTACAGTGCCTAATTAAGAGGCATTTTTATGAGAAAAAAATACTTTTTGCAAGAAGGATTTCTAGTGATCAACCCACTGAATGCCTTCACTCTAGTCTGTATGTGGCATTTGCTGCTACTTTGCTGATTAGTTAAATGACAAGTCCCATCTCCCACGTGTGCATATTGCCACTGGACAGGCAGCTGGGAACCTATGTCACTGGTGCCACCTGATACCTAATGTAATGTGTGGGTGTTTTTCCCACCTTAAGTATTTCTTAAGCATCTCAATAAAACATCCTATAGAGGCAGAGCAACACAAGAGCAGAGCAAGTATACTGTGAACACCACCAAGATGCAGGGGGCCAAGGAGCTGAGGTGCCTGGGCCAGGGAGAATAATACATGCTGCCAAGGTAGCCACATCCTGTTCCTAGACAGCCACCATGGCTACATGCCAGAAGGACGCAGGGATGGCTCTTCACCTCCTGCCAAGTAAAACATGAGACACCCCGGGCAGAATGAGGGACTATCTTCCTGACTGGTGGAAATAAAACCTCCTGGTGAAAGTCAAAGTCTTCAAAAGCAAAATAAGGCAGAGACGCTGCTGAGTAAGCAGTGAGAAAATGAAGTGTGGAAACTGACTCCCTCACTGAGAAAGTGACCTTCTGTTTGTGGAGCGAACAAGGCTAGGAGAAGGGCCACTCCCAGAAAGCTGGGAGTTGCATTCAACAAGTCTGGTTTCAGAACAAGTCAATGTGGCTTATGAATCTAGACTCTAGATGGTTCAAGACAGACGTGAGCAATCTAAAACAATAATGGCGTTTTCTTCTTTTGTTTAAAAAAGTTAGAGGCTTGGGGAATGAACAAAATGGGTAATAATTACACGACTGAACGATTTCACTGGCCATCAAATCTATGAAGCCGCTGTCTCCTCATTTCTTCTTCTGGTGAGAGACGAAACCCGTAGGGTGGTGGGCTATTTCTGGTATTTCCTGTAGTGAGAAAGCAAAAGGAAAAATCAAACACTGCCTATCCATCGTTTTGACATTTACAAGGCATTGTGTACCCTACAATTCCAAGGGAACAAAATGAAAGCTTTATTGTCATCTTTATTTTAACACGAAACAGAAATATAACAAACATATTTCAACTTTAGCTGTCAATACTACATTTCAACATCAAGAAAATATTTTTAGTGTGGTTCAGTTCATGAAACTAATTTGAATCATTTCAAAGCTTTTTAATAATCCCTCTACCATGCTCCATATTATTTTACCTTCTCCCATGCTCTGCTATTTACATCATTACACTCACATAATGTCTTAAGGGCTTACCGCCTTTTTTTTTAATGCTTAATTATAACTTGTCACCACCTCTACTAACTTTTTCACCCACCCTGCTAGTTGGCATCTTCTGATCTGTCTCTGGGTCCTCCCCTTTCCTCTCTCTAATCTGCCATCTCCTGTATGACTTTGGCCAGTTAGAATCACACCTGATTAAAACACACAAGCACCCACAGGGCATCATGGACATAGCATGGAGCGGTTGTCATACTGATCAATATCTGAGCAGGCATAATGCTTAAAGGTCATATGAAGGACTGTGGAAATTTTTATTGAAAAGACTTTCTTGGGGTTGCAAACATATATAAAATATAGTTTGTAATGATATAAGCATTTCAATCACTACATTGAAAAATTCTCCCAGGCATCGAGGACATAATAAAGGGAGAAAAATACATAGTCCTTGATCTCAAGGAACCAGCAGCCTAAATCTAATGAAAGAGCTTCAATCTTCCCCATGAAGCAACCAGGCAGAAGCATCACTGATAGAGATGGGTAAGTAGTAGGTTTACTTTTAAGCATGTGGACCAAAAAGGTTGTATCTTTTTATTTCTATGGCTCTGCTAACCCTGTTAATTCGACCTAAAAGGCCCCCTCCCATCACCTACATCAACCAAAAGTCTCATTCACTCTTCTAATGCCAGACCATGTCAAGGAAAGACTATTTTCCAGTTAAAACTCTTCAGCTTTCAGCACCTTCCGTTCAGTTGTCCTCATTCAACAGTCTCTACATCCTGCCAAAAAGTGTAGCCATTTTGTGCACTCCTCTTCTTTTTCCTACTGGGATCATAAGCTCTAAAATGGCAGGAGGTATCTCTGACACAACTCCCTGCCCCCCAGTGCCTGGGACAGTCCTAAAACATAGTAGCTGTCCAATAAACATGTGGACTTGACGCAACAGCACCTGCTTATGACTTCCAAAGGGACATGTTACAGCCAGATAATGACACCCAACACTCTGTGTTGAAGTTCTGACATGATTGATTCAGGGCCAAATGTGCTGGCGGCACTGGCCTAGCAGGGAAGGGTGGGTGGGCAAGGTGGGATCAAGCCAGGATGGAAAGCAAGTGAAAGATGATCCCTCTTGCTCATTCTCCAAGAGTGGCACCTTTTCAAAGATGCTTTCACTTATGTTTATACTGACATGACAATTGCTAAGACTATAATGAAAAGATGTCAGAGAAAGCAGTGGAACCTAAGAGTCAGTCTGTTCAATCCACAACTGAAATTTCAGTTGTCAAGGATAATTTTAAAAAGTAGTCAAAAGGCAGCTCCTTTTTAGGTTTTTGTTTCCCCTACTGTGATGAGGGGCCCAATGCTTACCCATAACTGGTTCTCCTTTCCAGTTGAGACCATGGAAGAATTATACCTCCCAAACCCCTTGTACTCTTCCTAACTAGTATACCCAGAAATGGAAAGGGCAGACTTAGCCTTCACATTCACTTATGCTGGGTAAACTTCCACTTCAAGGGACTGTGAGATAGTGAAATATATATCAATTTATTAACTTTCATTAAAGATGACATTGAAACATAGGCTTAGAAGACATTCATCATAAAGATTTATGAACACTGCAAGATTAAAAGCTTCATGGGATACAGTTTTTGCTATATGTTTTTGTAAACAGGTTTCTATTTAAAATGGTAAATGCTTTGAAATGTACAAATTCATGCATCAAATCACCATTTGATTATTACTTAAGATTGTTTTATATGATGAGATCCAAATCCTACTTTGCCTTTTAACAGTTGTTTTCAACAAGACTATTCTTAATTGTGCTTGTGAGTGCAGGCCAGGATTTGACACCCTGTTCCAGATGGGCAGGGAGCTCTGTTAGGACTAGCTGTGGACAGAGTCAGCAGCAAGCTCGACGTGGCATGTTGACTCTGGGCCATAGGGCACAAACCCATGGAAGCTGAAAGACTGCTCAGACTCCCAAAGGGAATCACAGTGTCCTCTGGTGTTTTCTTTAGCTTGTCTTTAAAAGAAAAAGTCCAAAGACTAACATTCCCATAAAGGGAAATGCAGGGAAGAATTAAAAGAGGCAGACAGTGAAGGTTCCTAAGGTCCAGGTCTCAAAATGAGCTGCCAGCACACAAGGTCTTGGATCCATTTGCAGGGCATTTGAGGAGAACCAGGGCTGAGCCAACAGAAGAAATGCCACGTGTTGAAGTGGAAAACTCATGTTGAGGGAAGAACAATCATCACTCATTTACTTACAGAGCCTTTTCAAAGGGCCCTATTTCACTTAGCTTTTACTCCCAATTAATCATTCCAATTTTGCAGACAAAGAAACTGAGGCTCAGAGAGTATCAAGGCCACTTTTAAGATCATGAAGCTAGCATGAACGGAAGCAAAACATGAACCCAGGTCTTCTGACTCTCTTCCCACTTCCCCACATTGCCATGCCTTCTCACACACCAGATGTGTTAAACATTACAGCTCTTACCATTCTCTGCCTTCCTGCCCAAACCCAGTGTCCCTTTTCTTCATGGACATGTGGCGAACTCACTGCTATGTGAAAATAGAAAAATAAGAAGGTCTAGTCTAAACCTCCAACTCTGTGGAAAGCTTGTTGTTATCAATAATGTGTTTCAACATGGGTGTCCTTAAATCCCACTGGTTACTAGAGCTGTTCAGCTTTCTAGGAACATCAATGGGGCCTTGAGTATAATAATACAACAAGCACAACCACAATAATGCCTAATTTGTAATCATGTCTGATTTTATGGGTACCATTTGAAGAATCGCTGAATTGCTTTGTTTCAGGCTCTGAACACCATACTGTTCTGAATACTAGTTAAACTGGGGGGGGGGAAGCTTTTAAGTGTAAGTTAATCTCTGATATCTCAAAGAGAATCACAAATTTGATGCCAGTTCACCAACACTGCCTATTGTGTTTGTGCTTTGAGCCAAAACTATACTGGGGACAAAGCCTCCTGACTGTCCACTCAGTTTTGGCCAGGCTGTATCTTCCAATTCCCCGCCTGTGCATTTACTTGTTAAACTGTTTCTATACTTCCCACTTATGTCACATGACCTATTACTTCTCTCCATATCCTCCAGCATCCTCAGCAGACATTTCTCAAAGGGTCTTATCCTTGTGTTACTGATATGTACTTACATTAGTGTGGGGCTGTTAGTTGCTAAGTATTTGCCTTCTAAGAACTAGACATAAAAAGGTAATTAACAACCTTTATTGAGCAGTACACTTTTGTAACACTGAGGAGCCTTTGGGTCACTGGGAAAGCTGGAGCACCCAGGCAAGACCTTCTTTTCTCTGCTTAGTTAAATCGTGCATTGAGCATTTATAGGTCTGGGTGAAATGGTCCTATTCCAAAGATCTTGGTATAGAATATTAGTATTTATGAGCCTTGCCTCTGTGTTCTTGTAAATGGAGGTCAGTCTTCAATTTTACTCAAAGAAACAGTAAGCATGCTTCAAAGAACCTCAGGAACAGTGCCCAGTTTAAGATGACTTAGCTCAATTATAGCACTAGTAGTGAGATAATTAGATTTATTGATTTGTGGTTCTTGATGGACAAATTTTCAGTTCTCTAACCTTATGCATAAGGCAGTAACCTCTACATTTTACATCTAAGAGAAGAGAAGCAATTTTATCCAGATAAGAATTGCTAAAAAGAGCACCACGAGATGATGATCATTTTCCCTACTGTTCATCATTCATGTAAATAGAAATATTTAATTTGTTGGTATTCATAGATCCTGCCCATGATCTGATGAGCACTCTATATATCATTCAGTGAAATTATACTAAAGTGAAGTCTCAGGGTAGCATAATAGTGCTCCCTTAAATTAGAGAGGTAAAGAGGCAATCACTTAAAAAACAAACAAACAAAAATACCAGAAAACCTCTGTACAAATCACCAGCATGCTCTTGGATTTCTGTTGTCAAGTGAGGGCAGCAGCACAGAATCCATGTTCTGCCTTTCAAGAATGTTACTTTATTAGCACTCCATGAATTGCAAAGCCTCCAAAACGACTCCTGAAAGGATGGCTGCAAAGTCATTTACTGACAAAAAACCAAAAAGACCTGGAAGAAATCCCAGATCTAACAGTTTAGCAAGAAAATTTTTGAAAAAGGGAGGTACTTGAGAACAGTAGCCACTTTACTAATTATATTATCTTTCTCTTTAAAAATAGCTTGACATCAATAAGGGTACCTTATCCCAAACTAGGTGAAATGGGGACCAAACTTTACCTGTATGATGATTACTTATGTACCTAATCCTGAATTTACCTCACATCTTTAAAATAAATTTTAAAAAGTTTGAAATTCACTTAAAACTTTCACTTATAACTTTCAGAAAAATGTCAATTTCATTATGGTTTATGAGAAAGGTAACATTTAGATATGACTTGACAGAGAAAATATTTACGTTTCTACTTTTCAACCAATCAAGTCAGCGACAGTGGGAATTTCCCAACTGAAAAAATACCTGGAATCTCAAAATGAGAATCTTTAAAATGGAGATCACTGTGATCATAGTGGTTAGTACTCTGTGTTGTGAAATGGAGATCAACTCAGTCCCTACTTTACTTTTCTCCCCCCTCCAGTTAGTTAATTTTGAAGATCTTTAATGAATACAAGTGACTTAAAATCAACAGGCTACAACCTAAAATATTGAAACCAATATGTCAGGTCCAGTGTTCGTTACAATATAGACAACGGATGGTCTGACCTCAAGAATTTAAAGAAAAAAGTCAAAGAGAGCCAAAGTAAATTTGTGGGACAACTGCTACATGATCATCCTATTTGCCACCCCTCTGCCTTTTGAAGTGCATAACTTGATTAATTTTCAGGAACCAAACATATGAGATCAACATCCAGATCAAAATATTAGGATATTTCTAAAAATACCAGAATATTTCCTATACTCAGAAACCCACATGCACCTGCTCCCAGTTACCACCCTGATCTCCATGAGTACCCACTGTCTTGACTTGTGTAGATTTGTTTTTCCTATTTGTGTCTATAGATGGGTTCATATAATATGTACTCATTGTGAGTGGCTTCATTTTATGTTTGTGAGAGTCATCCGTATTGTTATATGTGGTTTTTATCCTACTTATCCCCCAAGTAAAAATTCCTTATCTATTTTACAGAGAAGGAATTAAGGCTTAAAGATTTTAAATAACTTGCCAAAACCACACAGCTGGTCAGTGTCTGAGTCAAGACTCAAATCTAGATCCCTGTCTACTCTTCTTCAGATATAAGGTGGATCAGTCGTCTTCCTTATTGCCTATACCAGAATATGTAAACCTGAAGAATATTTCTGCCTTAATTGTGACTTGGAGACAGGGTCTGTTTAAAAAACAGCAGAAATAATATCTTAACCCTTAAATAAGCCTTATTGCATACAGTACGATTTTATTTTGGATAACAATGTATCTAGAGTTAGGGTCTCCTCTGACAAACAGTAAGGTTTAGCAAAAGATTGACTCAGCTGCAAATGCCAGCCCCGGTAGTTAATTGTCAAGTAGTTTTTAAAAAACGGAACCCAGTTTATTACTTCTTACAGAATTTCTCTATGTTCTTTCTACTTCATTTTACTGAGAAGCACCAAGGAAGGAAGAAGCAGCTAAGGAATAGAGTGTTCACCTCTCATGAGGAATCACTGTAACTTGAAGAATTTTTTTTAAAACAAATGAATACAGATTTCAGTTAAAAAAAAAAAGATATTCCTATTTTAAAAAATATCAGTCTGTCTTAAATCCTTTCAAAATTTTGTCACCACCTTAGGACTTTATCAAGAGGTATTTTAATGAAATTGGGAATGATTTTCAAAGACCTTTTATATACGTTTAATGATACTTTAGGATGCTTCAAATTTTCCTTGATGTAAAATAGTATTCTTTTGGTGAGCAATCTGGAGGTGTCTCAGTATATCCAATCATATCAGCTGACTTTGGAGGTTGAAAGAGGCTGGTGATCACCAAGAATATCCTTCCCTATTCATATACTTTGGATCTGTATCTTTTTTGTCAATTCAAAATCATCTAGAAATATTTACTGGACAAATATATGAAGACTTTTAGAAAACTGGATGTGCAGATCCTAAAGGACAGAGGCTGTGGCACTCACTTCTGTGTTCTCACTGTTTAACACAAACATGGACCCTTAGTGCCAGGCTGGGATGACAGAGAAATTGGACATGGGTCCTGTATTGAGGCACAGATTTGATAACATATTTTACAATAGAAACAAGAAAACTGAAGGTAGAATGAAGAAGTCATTTGTAGAGAGATGGGGAGTTGTGATCAAATGTATATATATGTGTGTGTATATATATATGTGTGTGTGTAAATATATATATATGTATGCCTAGAACATACTAGAAAAAAGAATGAAAATGCTTCTAAATATTAAAATCCCACAATCTCTCAGAAGCTCCAGGGCCAATGTGCCTGACTCAGAGGAGAGGCAGGTGTAGCCAGGCCTTTCCTGATGTTTCTGATGCCGATTCCACACCAGCCCACAGACAGAGCCACAGGAGCCCCCAGCACAGTGAGGGCAGCCGCTCTCCAATTTCTGTGGGGCCTGCATCTTTGCTCATCTCCACTACGGGACTCTCAGGCCTTAAAGGATTCCTTAGCTCCAAAAGCTTGCCTATTCTAGACTTCCAGGCATCTGGGCACTTGGTCTGTTCTGATCTTTATCTTGGGGTAGAAAAGACTTGTCACTGTCTCTTGTTAAGGCCTGGCTTTCCTGAAGATGTCCAAGTAGTGTATGATGGGATAAAGTCAGGCAGAAAAAAACTTCTAGGTGGCTTCCTCAGAACCTTGATTTGACTCCAATTCTCAACCTCTTGCTTCTTGATCTTAGGGTTATCTTTGAGTAGGCTTTAATTTTATTATGTAAAGAAGAAAAAGGTAGTGAGGGAGAGAGTACTTAAACTATAATAAACTAAGCTCAAAATAGAAAAAAATATTGCCCTTCTTCAAAACACGTTGGGTCCTAGTCCCGCTGGTTGCCACCTGCTATGACTTTCATCCAGAAGAATGGCTGTGGCTGATTCTCCCCTTCCCAGCTTTTAGCAGCCCTGGTGCTATGCACAGTAGGTTCCATCAAACAAAAACCAATTGACCAATGCAAGTGGGATTCCGAGCTGGGGTCTTCAATAGCTCAAATGCAAGAGGTTTGGGCAATGCTAGATTAGGAAATATGATGAAATAGACAGCTGCCCAGTATGCTGCAGTGGTCTTCAATCTCAAGTGTGCATGAAAATGGAGAGCTTAATAAAAATGCAGATTTCTGGATCCTACTGCCAGAAATTATCATGCAGTAAGTAGTAGTTGGAGTTTAGGAAGCTGCATTTAACGAGCACCTAGGTGATTCTGTAGCAGATGATACATCAAATAACTAAGAAATGCTGTGAAAAAAAGAACTCATTCCACCAGATGTGGGTTCACATCCTGGCTCCACCAGAACCTTGCACTTCTCCCTGGGCCTTGGGCTCCTCACCTATACACCAAGGGGGCTAGACATCTGACACTTCCACACAGAGGCTCAAGAACCCATGATTGTTGGCTCCCAGAGAGACAGCTGGCCTATAGAGGGAAGAGTGCAAATACGCCACACAAGCAGCCTGTCTCCAGCATGTTGCTGTTCTACCAGCTAGCCTGCCCATGACCTTCGGCAGCTGGACAGAGAACCGACCATGTTCCTTGGTAATGTCCTCCAGCTCATTTGGTCTCATTCAGTGCCACCTCCCACCCCAATGTTTAACATTTTTTAAATAAACTTTTTACTTTGGACTAATTTTAAGATAATACAGACAATTCAATTCTCTAAATGTTAGTATCTTACATTATCGTGTACCGTTGTCAAAATTAAGAAACCAACATTGATCCATTACTCTGAACTAAATTGCAGATAATTGAATTTCGCCAGTTTTTCCACTAATTTTCTCGTTCTGTACTAGGATCCAATCCAGGAGACCATAGTACATTTAGTTATCATATCTCCTTAGGCTCTTTTGGTCTGTGACCCTTTTTCATTCCTTTCTTATCTCCCATGACCTTGGCAATCTTGAGTAGTACTGGCCAGATATCCTATAAAATGTCCCTCAATTTGGGTTGTACAATGTTTGTCCTCATGTTTAGATTGGGGTTATGGGTTTTAGTGAAGAATACCACAGAGGTGAGGTGCTATTCTCATCACATGTCAGAAGTATATGCTATCAACAGGACTTATCACTGGTGATTCTAACTGTGAGCACTTGGTTAAGTAATGTTTTTGCCAGATTTCTCCACTTTTTAATTTTTTAAATGAGTTCTAAATAAAGCTTTGACTTTGCCATTAAGAGTTACCTGGTTCAACCAGAAGAGCTGGAGGCAGGTATATCAAGCTGGCTTTGTCACTTTGTCATCCTCTGTTTGGGAATGAGGAGGACATAGGGTGGAATCATCCCAGGATCCCAGAATTCCAGGTGACACGGTTTTCTAACATTGGTATGGGTGTGTGAATCACTGGGAGGGTTGTGTAAGAAGTAGTTATTGATTGGATGGGCTTGCCATGAAGGATGGGTCGCTGTATTTTTAACGGACTCCCAGGTGATTCTGATGTACATCAGCCTTTGAGAACCACTGAGCTACACTCAATTTTTCTTTCGACTGAAAATATTCATCCCAGGTTTCATTCCAGTATTTATATTTACCAGCAGGTGGAACCAGAGGCCTGTAACACTGAAATCTGTGGAAGAAAACTAGGACAAATTCCAGTCAACAAAGCATTCCGCATCGTAAGCAGAATTAGGGTTATTTTGAAACAGATGGGCTCTACAGAAGCTTCTACACTGAATATTATGGAGTTGTTTATTGTCTAGATGGCCTGAAACCCAGAGATTATTTGCCAGCATCTAGCAGTTTCTATGTCATATCAGAATTCTTCCAGAGCAGAGGAGATTGACAAGGCACTGGGAGAGATACAGATATAGATATGGATATGAATGTACAGCTTTTAACCAGTTCTAAATTCCAGATTTACTCTTGCTATTGTGCACACTGCCTTGTGTTACTGGGTGCTTTACTGAAGCCTGCTTACCACACTAACTCCAAATTAGAGAGAGAAACAGGTACAATATATGGTAATATGACAATCAATCCTAGATGTAGTAATACTAAAAATGATGTATTTTAGGCCTAATCACAGGAGTTCTGTTTACTGGTTCATATTTTCACTCCAACCTGGCCCCCAATTCTTCTTTTATGCCCCACCTCCTCATATCCCATCCCCCCCCACTCCCCGACAGCAGAGTATCAGAAGGGAGGAAATGACATAAAAGGACCATCTAGCTCTCATTCTGACTGTGCCTGACACACTGGTTCAGTATGAACAGCTGCCTAAGAACACTCAGAACTTGGTTTGACTTGGGGGTTTCTCTGGCCTGGCACTCACTAGGCTAATGTATGAGACCAGGATGTATAAACAGAATATTCCATGGGTCCTACAAATCTGCAAAGGCTTCCAGCACTAATGGTTCCTTCCAGGAGAATGTTTCTAATTCCTCAGTTTATGACCCCAGGGAGTTAGCTGCTGCTGTCCTGCTAGGTTGGCCCAGGCTCAGAGAGGCTACAGAGGCATCTGCCACAAACTGAATGTTTGTGTTCCCTCAAATCCATATGTTGAAGTCCTAGCTGTCAATGTGATGGGGTTTGGAGGTGGTGCCTCTGGTACATAATCAGGTTTAGATGTGGTCATGGGAGTGGAGACCCCATAATGGGATTGGTACCCTTATCAGAATAGAGACCATGGCTTGTTCTCTCTGTCATGTGAGGACACATCAAGAAGCCAGCTGGCTGTAATCCAGGAAGTGGGACCTCACCAGAACTCGATCATGCTAGTACCTGAGACTTGTGGCCTCCAGAACTGTGAGAATATATTTCCATTGTTTAAACCACCCAGTTTGTGGAAGTATTTTATTGAGGCAGCCTAAACTAAGCATCTTTGAAACTGGCAGCTTGGCAACTGGTAGTTCAGCAGGTGCTGGCTGTTGTGGCTATTGTGCAGGCCCTAGTCATCTCAGGGATAAACAGATGTGCTTTCTGGTGGACAAGCCCTGTTCCAAGTGGTGGCTTCATAATTACCGGGGACAGTAGCTCTCTCCCTCCAAGGAATACAATGCCAGCTGCACAGTCTACTGTCTCATAAGAGCAGGGGTAGGACCTCCACTCACACAACAAGATCCCTCTAAACCACTGCTTTTTGCCCAGGTTCTCAAATCCCCTGTTATGATAAAGGTATAAAGAAGCATTTTTTATAACATTTAGGCCTCTTTTTTTTTGTCACTTCCTTCCACTTGAGTTTCAAACTAGAGATGGCCCAATTTCTAGCTCTTTAAGCAAAGGATCAAGGTAATGTTTTCATTGATTTTTGAAATCAAAGACCATTTGAAATGATCCAATATTCTGCTCAGAAACCTCAATCTTTCTAAAACATTTTTTAATCTTTGCAAATGAAAAAAAGTACAAATAAACATCATCTCAAGAATTCAAGGAGTAAGGGAAAAAAAGATGGATAGCCAGTGGGAAGAGAACTTTTAAAAAGGACAAGGAATTGGCAACTTCTGCTGAGAGCAAGCACCTCTAAGTGGCCAAGTCCAGGTCATACTGGACAACTGCTGCAGGTAACCACATGCTTGGTGAAACAAGGCTGTTGGGCCTGGGAAAGAAAGGGGTTTGAGGTGGCTGGCTCCCAGGCTAGGTGGCCTGACTAACTAGCAACAAATAAAGTGAACCATATTAGCAGTCCCACAATTACCTGATGCTTTTATGTCATATTCCGGATCACTGTCGGGGAGGTCAGGGCACATAACATTAATAAGGGTACCTGATCCCAAACCAGGCAAAGTGAGGACCAATGGGAGGCCCAAACTGCACCTATACGACAACCACTTATGTACCTAACCTGAATTATATCCCACATCTTTAAAATAATAAAGAAAAAAAGGCTAAAGACTAGAAGCTGTATCTAGAACAGTGATGCTCAAACTCATATGGGGGAACATGGTAAGAAGCAGACTCTAGGGTTCTGGTGGCAGATTCCAGATGAATGTCTGGTGGAACCCAGAATCTGAACTTTTCATAAGCACCTCAAGTGTGTCCAATGTCTCTGGCTCAGGTGCCCCACTTTGAGAAACTTTGATCAGAAATATGCCATACTGTATTCTGGGATTATGTTTTGCTTTGACCATCTGCACCAGTATGCCCTTTGGTTTTGGACAAGTAGGTTTTTGGTCACATTTTCTAGGAGCCTGAGATCCTGATAGTTTCCTAGGTTGTGCTATGCTCAACCCTGGATGGTATAGATTTTTTAAGATACCAATGCAACCCAGACATCCTAGAAAAAAAAAAAGAAAAGAAATACAGTATTGCCCTGGAAATTCTACTAGTGATAACATTGAGTAGATGAAACTGATCTAGTGTCTCACACCCAATCTTTGGAACAAAAGGAATCACCTCCGCATCCCTGGTACATGGTACATGATAGGTGCATCACATCATAAATGCTTGTTGAGTAATGAAAGAACCAACCAATACACCATCAGGGCAAGGCAGAGAGGGAAGCAGGAGAGCCAGGTCCAGCAGCGACACTGGGGCTGGAGAACAGAGGGGAATACAGATAAACGGTGGCACGTAGGGAGTCTCAAGGTCTAGTAATTTTAGTTTTGGGCCTCAGCCACTGAACAGTTTTCAAATCCTGAGACACAAATGGTTGAGAAACAGGTGAGGGCAGGCTACAGATCCATAGGCTTTGGAACACAATTCAGTCTATTTGTTTAGTCTATGAAATTCACAAGTTTTCCCTGAGCTCTGGAGTTCCGAGCACATTAGAGAACATTCAATAGCTAGAAATAAGCTGAGATATGAGATGTATTATATCCATCTATGCTGAATGCTGTCTTAAAGGCTTTAAAAATTCAAATTCAAATTATCTTTAGTTTTCAAATACCACACACCTAATTAGGGCATACCTACATGTCCAAAGATAAACCAATATCAATGTATAATGACAAAAACAATCCCTGACCTAGAAAATTGTCTCCGAGATTCTTAGTGGCCTAAGGGAATATGGTGGTTCAGAGCCCTTATTAAAGCTGAAAGCCACTTGGCATCACTCTTTTGCAGGTGGAACTACAGGAAGACAAACTGCTCTGAGAAAAACCTGCAATTGGGATGAATCATGACTAGTATCAAAGGTACCCACATCAACAGGGCCAGGGCTAAGGGCACCATGGGAGAACTGCCTAGCTCAACCCCACCGCAAGAAAGTAAAGCAATCTAAGACCTGTGAACAGATGTGTGCTGGCTGGGCAAGAAAGAAAGAAAAGGTGAAAGGGGAGGTTGAAAATAGTGAAAGAGGACCAACATACTTAACAAAAGTATGATATCCATGAATTTTGAGAGGTAGCCGCTTGTTGTTCGGAAAACCAGGGTGGGCTCCTCCACAAAGACCTAGATAACTTGGAAAGTGAGGGCAACATAACCTTTCTACTCAGAGTGGATAAGCTCCAGGAGATAAAGGGCAGTGAGAAGCCATCTGGGGAAATACACAAACAAGCAGGAGCCTTGCTCTTTGTACCACAGAGCTGAGAATTTCTTATGTGGGTCAGAGGCAGCCTAGAATTGGGAAGCCAATTTCTGTGATGTGGTAAACTATCCTAGAAGTATGGTGGTCATTTTAAAACAATAATGCTTGTTTCTCTATTTGATGGTATTTCACCTAACCTTGAGCTAATTAATCACTTTTTGTGTCTAACTCACCCTCCCTCCCTAAATCCTGATCTTGAGTGCCCCATTGGATAGACAGAATGTGTATGTATATGTGTGTGCATGTATTTGTGTGTACGTGTATTTGCATGTGCATGTGTGTGTTAACCTACAGAGGCAAGGGATAGCACTGTGACTGAAACATAACATCTCTTACAAACAAGGCTGCCAGCCTCAGGAAGACCTGAGGGCTCCCCAGTCTGGATTTATACCTTTGAAATGGCCTGCCTCTAAGTGCCTCAAACTGAACTAGATTGCGCTCAGGAATTATTTTAAAGTGGTCTGTGCTATGGAGAAATATTCAATAACAACACAAATGAGTTATTCCTAAATGTCTATTAGTACTTTCTAGTAAAATAAAACTTATTTTATGAACAGAAAAGAAAACCCCAGAACTAAATTTTTTAAACTTTCAACTTCAAGTTAGGAATCTAGAATTAGGCTCACCTTGAACAGCTGAACATTTAGGAAAGAGAGGAATATGTTATTCTCAGAACTTCTTTGGAAATACCCAAATCTGTGCTTTTGCTGGATAAAAAGCTAGTACCAAAAGAATTATGTATAGTTTTAAGAAGGAAGCTCTAAACAGTCTATCAAGTGTGGAAAAGAGACTGTGTGTGATATGCATCCAGAACATATAAAAATCATGGAGTTTCAGAACAGGGAGGGGAATCTTCTGAAGAATGTTGGCCTCCAACCTGCTCATTTCAGAGATAGGAAACTGAAGTCCAGAGAAGGCGAATGGTTTTCCTAAGAGCTAAGAGTGGGTAACTCCAAGTCTCCTATTTTCTAGTCATTTCATTCTGCTTACCCATACCTCCCTTGCCAAATCTGGAGTGGACATCGGTGTCTCACAAAGCTGCCCTTCTTCTATCTGACTCAAGTAGGGAACAGTAGAAAGGCATGGGTTATGGATCAGACAGAGCTGAATTTGAACACTGGTTCTGCCCCTTATTCTGTGCCCTTGGACAAGGTACTTTACTCCCTGATCCTCAGTTTTCTCATCTGGGCAATGCAGAAATCTACCTCACAGGTGTGTTCTGAGGAACAAATTAATTAAAGGATGTGAGCATCTGGCCTGAAACAATCAAGGGTAAGTGGTGTCTATTGTTACACTAATAACTCCTTTTCAGGCTGTCTTTTCTTGGAAAGGTCCCCACCATCCATTCAGTTAGTCACAAAAGCCAACACCCTAAAGGCATCCTTGACAATGTCCTCTTCCTCAAATCCTTCCCCCCAAATCAGTCCATCACCAAAACCGTCATTTTAACCTGAACATTCCCTAAATTTGTCTATTGCTCTCAATTTGTCCTGTCACCAACTCTGTCGGAGTCACCTGTATCATGCACCCAGACCAGTATCTGAACCCCTAAAAGTTATCTATACTCTTGGTCTACCTGCGAGACATTATCCACACAGTTTCAGGAGAGCTTTTCTTTTTTTTTCTTTTGAGTTGGAATCTCATTCCGTCGCCCAGACTAGAGTGCAGTGGCACACTCCTGGCCACCACAGCCTCGACCTGCTGGGCTCCGGTGATCCTTCCGCTGCAGCTTTCCTAGTAGCTGAAACTACAGGTATGCACTACCACACCCAGCTAATTTTTTATTTATTGTAGAGATGAGGCCTCGCCAAGTTGCCTGGGTGGGTCTCGAACCTGCGGGCTCAGGCAATCCACTCACCTCAGCCTCCCGAAGTACTGGGATTACAGAGGAGAGCTTTTCAAAAACAAAGGCCTCATGAACTTGACCCTCTGCCTAAAATTCTCCAAAAGTGTCCCTCCCCTTCCCCCCCCAGCCCCAACAGAGTCTCTCTCTGTTACCCAGGCTGGAGTGCAGTGGCACAATCATAGCTCATTGTAACCTCAACCAATTCCCTCATTACAGCCTCCTGAGTAGCTGGGACAATAGGTGTATACTACCACATCCACTAATTTTATTTTTAAAATTTTTAATTTTTTTTTGAATTGGAGTCTCTGGTGCCCAGGGTGGAGTGCAGTGGCACTCTCATGGCCACCCCAGCATCGACCTGCGGGGCTCTGGCAATCCTTCCATCTCAGTCTTCCAAGTAAGCAGAACCACAGGTGTGCGCTACCACATCTGGCTAATTTTTGATTTATTGTAGAGGCGAGGTCTCGCCAAGTTGTCTGGGCTGGTTTCGAACCTGCAGGCTCTGGCAATCCACTCACCTCAGGCTCCCAAAGTCCTGGGATTACAGGCTGAGCTACCAAGCCCAGCCTTATTTTATTTTTATAGAGATGAGGTCTTATTATATTGTCCAGGCTGGTCTCAAATTCCTGCCCTCCAGTAATCCTCCTGTCTTGGCCTCCCAAAGTGCTAGGATCATGGGTGTGAAGCACTGTGCTCGGTGTTCTTTTTATTTTAGAACAAAAATAAAAAATCATACCCTGCCCAGGAGGCTCTGCAAGCCACTGGATACCTCTCTAACCCCGCTGCATCCCACTCTGTCCACATCCCCACTCACCCGCCCTGCGTCTCCTCCGCTTCATCCCTCGGCTCAAATACCACATCCCCAGGAAAGTGACTGTGTCCCCTGATCACCCCCAATGAGGGCCCTTTACCCTAAGCTCTCACAGGATCTCCTTTCTTCAAAGTACATGGTGCCACAGTTAGTGATTATTCATGAATTGGATTATTTCAATAAAGCACATCATCATTAGGCTGTGAGCTCTGAGGGGGCAAGAGCACAAATCCTCATTTGTGTTCACATCTAACCCCAGGGATGAATACATAAATTACATAAACAAAAACGGGGATGGAAGGAAGAGAGGGAGGTCTTGAAAAGAACAAAAGACTGCCCCCATTTTACAGATGGGAAGACAGAGGCTCAGGGTAGGTGGGCAGTTTCCCGAGGTTTCACAGCCAGAAAAAAAAATACAGGGATCAGACATATACCCGGTGTTCTTTAGACTCCATCATATTGCTTTGGAAACCAGCACCTACGTCTCTCCCTTTACCATCCAACATTTCTTTACTCTAACTAGTGGCTCACCAAAAAATTAGTGATTTTTATTTTTTAATGGGGGGCTATAGAGATATAGGAGTGGTTGTAATTATTACATGGAGAATGAAGAGATTGCAAATTGAATATCTGAATTTTTTAACAAAGAAAAAGATGACCATGAAAAGGCACAAAATTTGTCACTGTTTAGATCAAGTATAACAGTGTTCCAGAATTGTTTCTATGGATCTGAAGACAGTAGATTAAGGGCAAGTGACCTGGCAAAAGGCCTAGACTTGTTTTCAGATAATTATTTCAGAGTAGAAAAAATAAGGACAGTAAAAGCTCCAGTGAGGACACTACACCAACATGACTGATCTAAATGGAACATACTTCTATGAGTCATTTGTAGCTTTAAATACCATACAGAAAAAAATTTATAAAACTTGCCCAAACAGACTCTCTTTGATGTGGCAAACTCTTTTAAAATCACATTGTTCAAATTTATGTTAAAATGCAAACTCTTCATGTTTATAATGGTATTATTGGAGGAATGCAATATAAAAGTACAACTGTTAAAATTCAGACAAGACTTATAACCTCAGAACAATAGGGCAATTCCCAGTGTGAATTTATGAGCTGCTAAACCTCAAAAGGTTTCTTCAATTAACAATGAAGGCTTTTGACATATCTGCAGCCCGATATAGAGGCTGCTCTTTATATAATTTTGGGTATACTGCTTTTATCAGAATTTTTTCTTACTTTTATTTACCTCGAATGACAACTATTGTGCTTCTCCCTGTGCAGCGTTTGATCCAGCTAATTATGCTTTAGGGCAAGGACAGTGTTTCACGGTTCACCATTGTTCCTGGGGCGGGCTACAAATTATACATAATGCATTGCATTGTAATTGCTGCATTGTGAACTTGGCTCGCCTTTCCGATACAAAATACCGACATCCAAGTTATTTTATTACAAAAAACCATAAGGGATTCTTTCAGATTATAAACATCTGAAGACATAACATTCTCATGAATTCCAGTCAGCTATTTTGGACACACAGGGGGTGGACAAGGCTGAAAAGCAAAGCAAATACGCTTCATATTAATGTTTACAGAAAAAAAGGGGGCGGTAGTCATGAAGGCAAGACTGTACTGAATGCACAACGAGGGGGAGACTGAAAGTCCCAACTGGGAAGTCAGAGACAAAGTTCCAGTGAGGTTCCTTAACCTCTCTAGGCCTCAAGTTCCTCATTTCCAAAACAAAGGCATGGAACCAGATGACCACAAATGTCCCTGTCCAACAAGACATGAGCTCAGGAGAGCAGTGGCTTGTTTCCAAGCCCATTTGTGGAGCCAGACTTATCTTTTCTAAAGGGCATACCAGGAACCAGTGTTTTATACCAAACACTTGACCTCTGCCATCCACCATATTATTTGTTTGGGGTCTCTTAAAAAAAAGTGAATGACTTTTTAAATGGGGGGGGTGGGGGGGAGGGTTAAAATAAATAAAGCCTCAGTTTTACATATGAATTACCACCAACTGGGGAAAAAAAATCACAAGAACAGTATTGTGGTCATTGAAACTTCTCTGTCCTTGAGTGCCAGGGCCAGGAGTCCACTCCAGATGACTACCCAACAAGCGCAAACAAAAGTCCCTGTGCCTTCAGTGTTTAGAAGCAACACTACTCCTATCCCTGACCCCTCCCTTCTCCTCAAAATGAGACAATAACCTGATATACTGGTGTTTTTTTTTTCTCTTCTTCTCCTTAGGGAAACAAGTGTTCTAAAGGAACTTAAGGTAGAAGCAGCACTCAATTGAGCTGAGCGCATTCTGTATCTGTGTGTGGCGGTGAGTTTCCTACACAGTGAGGATGAAATGATCAAAGAAGAGGAAAAGGTAGGGGCAAGTTTCTGGGTGAGTAGGTATGGGTGAGGTTCACACATCTTGATAACTTATAAAAAATTGTTGTTGTATTGGGACATTGCTTCTTTGATGATGCTTCATGTCAAAGCAGTGAAGAAAATGCCTTGCTTTGGACTTAGGAAGTCACTGACTAGGCATCCCTATTTCTCTGATTCAAGGTGGGGGATGGGTATCTCTAGTATCTACTATGGCCAAAGGATGCAGACAAAGTGACAAACCGAGGGCCCAAAGCAACAATAGAAAGAAGCTCAACATCTGGGCTGCCCCCACAGGCCCTGCTTGGATACTAAGTTTGTGCTGGCCTTGAGGGTAGAGCAGTCTGTGCTGTCCTATCTTCTCAGTGCCCCTGCTACCAAAAACT
Organism: Cephalopachus bancanus; assembly: GCA_027257055.1. Taxonomy (NCBI): domain Eukaryota; kingdom Metazoa; phylum Chordata; class Mammalia; order Primates; family Tarsiidae; genus Cephalopachus; species Cephalopachus bancanus. The sequence continues at coordinate 10,604,641 of JAPVLO010000080.1, read as the reverse complement.
TGAGGATTACACCTCTGTTCCCTCCATACCGGCATATAGTCTCCAAACAAAACATTCAGGACTTGTGACCAGACTAATGTATTTTTCTGTTACTCAGACCTAGATACAGAACACAAGAGGGCCCAGTCAGATTACTCCTGCAGCCAAATGCACTCAACAGAGTCCTTAGAGGGACATATTTAGTTCTTGTTTTCTAATTGGGGACCATGAAACTTTGCTTTTGTGTATGATCTCTTTTCAGTTATTTCCTAAATGATTTTGTAGTTTCTTTTTTAAAAAAAGTTTCAACAGTTTTAGCAGGTACAAATGATTTTTGGTTACATGGGTACACTGTAAAGTGGCGAAGAAGCCTAGGCTTTAAGTGTACCTGTCACCCCCACTAATATTCCAAGCATCACCATAACTTTTAATATGCTAGTGTATACAAGGAGGAGACCCCTCAAAAAACAGAATTTATTTATAAAAAACTGTATATTTATTCTTACATATTTAAACTTCACTCATCTTCAAAGTACTCTCTATTTGATATAATACACCTATTAAAATGCTTTTTCCACGGCTCAAAACAGTTTTTGAACTCTTCAATTTTGATGCCTTTTATTGCTTTTGCAGTTTTTTGTTTTACCTCTTCCACCTTGGCAAAACATTTGAGGACTTTTTTCATCCAGGGAAACAAAAATAAGTCGCTTAGAGTGAGATCCAGTGAATAGGGAGCATGAGGTATGGGGGTCATGCTGTTTTTGGTCAAAAACTGTTAAACACTCAGCAAGGTATGGGCAGGTGTGCTCATACATCACCCATCATGAAATGAAAGAATCTCCAATAAAAATTCACTGATGCTGAATGCAGCCTCTTGCAACAATGCTAGCCAGTACACTAATGCTAATGGATTCCTAGAACACTTACCTAGTGGGTGAAAACTGTACTACAATGTGCCCATCCTCCAGAAAACAATTCTGGGCTTTTTGGGGGTTCCCCTCTCATAAGGTAATACTTAAGGAGTTTATGTATAGATCATTGCTGAAAATTCCAAGCCTAATAGATTTTCAAGGGCTTCTTCTTTTTGTAGAAATAAATACATTTCTCAGCCTTGGACAATGGTATAACACCATCTTTGAATCCAAGCGGATTCCCCTCTTCTGTACCAAACTACCCCCTTTCATTAAGAGAAATTACAAAGTTTTCTATGATTTGGTTAGGACTGGCCTGGCTTCCGAGTGGCCCCAAAGGAAAGTGAAAAAGAATCAGGAAGTGGCTCATGTTAGGAGAAAGGGCCCTTCCTCACCCAATGACCATTCTGAGGAAGGCAAATTGTCCTTGAGATTGGGCCTTCCCTGCCCATCTCAGCTTTACTGCGGTATAACCGACAAATAAAATTGTATAAGTTTAAGGTACACAACAGGATACTTTTATATATGTGTTTATATATACATATAGTGAAATAACTGCCACAGTCAAGTTAGTTAACTCAAGGGCATATATTCCAAAGTTTTTTCGACATGGTCCTGTTATAAAGTGCTTCTCTTTATTCTCATTTGTCATTCTGGCACGACATTAAACTTTACAAGGCCCTATTTGAACTCAGATCTGAAAGAGTATATGTTAGAAATGGAACTGGCAACTAAAAGGGAAGGAAGAGATGGTGTCTTTAAAAACAAAATTTCCTTGTCACCACCAAGAGAGACCCAATTCTCCTCACATGTACCACTGAGTTTCTGTGGTGGGTTGGGGAAATTAGCATTGCTGTTGGTACACGTGTGGCCAGAGCAGTGAACCTGGGCTTAATTTGTGACATAGAAGTACAGCTGAAAGACATGCAAGGTGTGAGAATGATCAAGGGGGCACCAAGCCACCCAGGCTTTACCTGAGCCAAGCACTGGCTAGGTACCTGAAAGGAGTGATCTCTAGGTACCTGAAAGGAGTGATCTCCAATGACACAATGAGGTCATGAGTGCTGGATGGATCGTGGCCTCTAACTGCAAACAGGTATCTATCCTGCCTCCATGATGGGTACAAGACACTAAAGAGGATCCTGATAACTGGAGATCTCTATGTAAATCACTTCCAAGGGGAAACTCCCATTTATTTTTCAGTCAAACTGAGAGAATCTAATAACTGTCTCTTTTGTATATCCTCCTTTAATGAATAGTGACCCTAAAGAAGATAATACCTTGTTCTCAGGACTCAAAAAGGATATGCCCATACAACATTGTGGGGTCAAGTTCCAACTCAGCTTAATCTCTTTCACATTCTATACCCACACTATGGTGTCCAGAGATTTGACACTCTGTGGGCTAACACCAACCTGTGACCAGATCCCCAAACAACTTGTGAGCCAAAGTAAAATGTAATTTACTTCAGTAAAATGCTAACTTCTTCACTAAAATTTGGTGGTAAGTATATGTGCTTTCAAATTTCAGGTCTACTGAGTGATGATCCACATAGTATGACAATCCTTAGTTAATTAGAAAATCTTTCTTCTTCCTTCTATTACTAACAGTTTTTTTTTTTTTGAGTTGGAGTCTCACTGTCACCCAGACTGGAGTGCAGTGGCTGCTCCCGGCCACCGCAGCCTCGACTTGCTGGGCTCCGGCGATCTTTCCGCCTCAGCCTTCCAAGTAGCTGGAACTACAGGCGCGGGCTACCACACTCGTCTGATTTTTTGATTTATTGTAGAGATGAGGTCTCGCCAAGTTGCCCAGGCGGGTCTCGAACCCGCGGGCTCAGGCAGTCTACTCACCTCAGCCTCCCAAAGGCACGGGATTACAGGCTGAGTCACTGAGCCCGGCTACTAACAGCTTTTTTTTTTTTTTTAAATTGAGTTTTACTATGTGTCAGGTACTGTGTTAAGCACTGGTTGTGTATTATCTGATGTAATTCCCTAACAATTATAAACAAAGTGAGTTTCCCTTACCAGTTATCACCCGTAGGAGAACATACGTAATTTTCTCAATTTTATCTCTCCAACCTGTCCTTTATTTTAATTTAAAACTTGTAATTTCAAATTCTACCAAATTGCCTGAGACTGTCTTTAATTTTAGCAACTTGCCTCTCCCCTCTTTTCTTCATCAATACAACCAATATTAATTGAAAACCCTTATCATGTGTCAGGCACTAATCTAGACTGAGGAGATATAAGGATGGGTAAGGCAGTTTCTTCTTATGAGATGCCCATTCAAGCCTATGGTGCATGCAGAAATATGATTTAAAAGTGTGCTTATGTTCACATTCATGAGTTCTATGCAATCAAATCAATGTCAAAACATATATAGAACTTTTAGAGTCAGTTGAATGCTAGAGGCTACCTAGGCACCCTCTTGTCTTCCACATGCTGAAACCGAGCTCAGGAAAGTAAAGAAATTTACCCAAGGTCCCTCAGCTAGCTGTGATAACATTGGAGCTGGAACCTAGCTTTCCTCTTTCTCACTGACTACATTCATGTGCCTACGAATCACAGTCTCAAACAATACATGTACTCCAACAAGTTTCTAAGTAAAGGGGGTCACTTGAGTGGCTCAGCTGCCCACAAGGCACAGCTAGTCTTGCTCACATAGCCTGACTGTGTTAGACCAGTGACTTCTCTTTAAAGTTGGACTACCAATACTCAAATGTGCAGCTGGAAGGCAGTCAACCTTCTATCAAAGAGTTCTGTTTGCTTCTCAACTGATTTCTCTTCCCATCTGATTCAGTAGTGAGCAAATGACCCAGCTAATTTCAAACCAAATTTAAGACTTATGTTTGACAACAAAATATGGTTAGAACTTTGAGTGACTCTGGTGAAAGCAAAGGCATAGAAGAGTCAGAATCCTAATCATTTACTTAAATAGTTACACCCAGTGCTGCGTATAAAGGAATCGTGGGTGAGAAATATGCTGGCCATCTGTCAACGCCTGTGAAACTGGGTAAGGAAGCAAGCATGTGGAAAGGCTGTGAGGGAGTCTGGGCCTCCTCTTCCTCCCACCAGAATCCTCAAGTTCATCATGGAGAGGCAGTCAGTCATTCTGCTACCAGCTACCCCGTGAAAACAAAAAGGGATCTCTCAGAGTGGGCAGCTAGATAAGCAGAATTACAACTTTAAGAAATACTCTTATTTATTAGCTCTGGAGTTGTTCTGACTCTCATAGAAATGCTGCAAGAGCCAGGCTCGGTGGCTCAGCCTGTAATCCCGCACCTTTGGGAGGCTGAGGTGAGTGGATTGCCTGAGCCCGCGTATTCGAGACCCGCCTGGGCAACTTGGTGAGACCTCATCTCTACAACAAAATAAAAAATTAGCCAGGCGTGGTAGCGCGCTCCTGTAGTTCCAGCTAATTGGAAGGGTGAGGAGGAAGGATCGCTGGAGACCAGCAGGTCGAGGCTGCAGTGGCCAGGAGCGGCCACTGCACTCCAGTCTGGGTGACAATGAAACTCCAACTCAAAAAACCCCAAAGTAAACATGGAAAAATAATACAGCAGTGGGCAAACTGAAGTTTTACATACCCTTTCTCCCCCTTCATTTGCTACAGTCTTCCTTCCCTTTTCTAACCTTAGTTGATAAACAGAAGAATTCAGTCTTTTGAATACACAAGGCAACTTGTGCACACACATATAACCCAACTAAAAACTGAGAAAAAATCAAACTATTTCAGATATGTTTCAAGAAGGGTACTCCTTCCCTCCACCCCCTTGCTCTCAAGGAGCAAGAGCGTGGCCCAAGTGTGAACAGAAAGTCCCCTGTCCTTTTCATTGTGGTATCACTACTGCAGGAGTCCAATAGTTATCTGCTGAAAGACCAATGCTTGAAGAATTTTCATGGATGGAGGGCAGGTTCCCAAACTTCCAACCCCTGCCTTGATGCAGAAACCTGGACTAAGAAGCAGCACTCTAAATTTTTGAGCTCAGACCCAGTCTGCCCTGGAGCCATCCAGAGGTTCTGGGCTTCCAGATGAACAACCCCTCCAAGTGTCCGTTTATATGTGTAGATCCATTTTTTTGTTTTAGTTGGAGTCTCACTCTGTCACCCATGCTGGAGTGCAGTGGCATGCTCATGGCCACCACAGCCTCGACCTGCTGGGCTCAGGCGATCCTTCTGCCTCAACCTTCCAAGTAGCTGGAACTATAGGCATGTTTGACACTGCCTGGCTAATTTTTTGATTTATTGTAGAGATGAAGTTTTGCCAAGTTGCCCAGGCTGGTCTTGAACCCCTGGGCTCAGGCAATCCTCTTGCCTTGGCCTCCCAAAGTGCTAGGATTATAGGCTTGAGCAACCGCGCCTGGACTAGACTCACTTTTTTAGGGGCAAAATCAGGGCTGAGGAAGAAAAGGATGGCTCTGCCTTTTGAATAATTCCTGTCTCTTCAGACCCTTTGTGGATTTTTCTTTCATAAAAAGTGGGCTTTCTCTCTAGCTTTCCATCATGTTCAATAAGTTCCCTGCTACCAAATCTAAGAGCTTTGAAGAAAGGCCACAGATATTAACATTTAGATTTTAAAGAAATCACATCTCATGAAAACACACAAATTATATGAGAAATATCTAAGAGAAAATACCTAGAATTCTAAATAAAACAAACAAAAAGCACTTCTCATGAAAACACGCAAATCACATGAGAAATATCTAAGAGCAAATACCTACAAGTCTAAGTAAAACAAATAACAACAAAACAGACATGCAAAAAACATCTCTTTGGTTTTGCCAAGAAATTTGTTTAAATATTTGAATATTAATAGTCATTATTTATCCCACACTTGCAAGGCAAAGCAAATACAGTAACAATAGCAATTACACAGAGAGAAAAGAATGGACTATGACCCGAAAGTGGCTACTGCAACTTCATAAAGCTAACAAAAATCAAATGACGTTGTAGTCTATTTTTTCTGGTGCCTTAGCTATAACAGAGAAGAAAACTGCCTTGGAAAAGAACAATGAGAAATTACAAGGAATACACTGTAAATACACAGCTTGCAGGATGTTCTTTCAGCTTTACCATGATGGCAGAGTAAAAGAAATAAGCCATTTAGGGGTTCAGATGTTCTTCAGTGCCAGACTTCGCACCTTACTGGTGGTTCACTCACTTGCTAATTCTTTTATTTTTTCTTTGACTCACTTGGTCATTCACTAACAAATATTTTTTAAGTGCTTTCCTGGGCTTTGTCATAGCGTATGAGGGAAAACAGCAGTAAGAGTGGGGGATGGCTTTATCCATTGTAGGAACAGTGTTCAGGGACTATGAATTTCTCAAAGGCCCGCAAAGATGTTTGAGACCTCAAAATAATTAGTTGGCTCTAAAGTGAAAAAAGAAACTATACAATTAACAATATACATGTTTAAATGTCTATGAAATGAACCATCTCAATATAATGCTTATAAATGATGACGTATATTACATACAGGACATATATGGGATTGCGTGTATTTTAATACATTTGAAATGATATGGGCTGGGGTTTCCAAAGCAAAAGTTCACAAAGGTCCTCAAATGTCCCCCCATGATGGACAGGACATCCCTATTCTCTGAGGCACACACCAACTGCCAAGGTTGCCTTGTGAAATATTGAAGAAAGTAACATCCCTGAGCTTCAATTTCCTCATGAAAACAAACAAAAACACAAAAACCATAACCCTCAGGGAAGTTTTGAGAGCCAAATAAAAAAGTGGATTGGAGAGTATTTCATAATCTGACAGATAAAAAGTGTTAACCCCTTAAATCTCTGTTCCTCCAGATGGTGAATGCCTTTCACTATGTGTCATGCTACACCTGCTGCCTGTGCAGGACTAGGTGCTCAGAACAGAAACAAATCACCACACCCTAAAAATGAGGCTGCTTCAGGGCCAACAGATGTTTCTGATGGACAAACTCATACACAAATCAGGATGCTTCCATAGCACAAGACTGCAAAGAGACAAGGCTAAAAAGGAAAAAAGCTTATTGTAGAAAAAAATGAAACAATTTTTCAGTTAGTTTCGGGCTTAAGCAGACACTATCTTCTATTTTCCTTAAGAATGTGAAGCTGGAAACTGTTCCTAAATTCAATTTTATTTTTCTCTTTTGTAGATACTTTATTGAACACTTTAATTTTCCAAGCTAGCAATGGTAGGAAGTAAAAGGGGAAAATGAACTCCATTTTGGAAAGAAAGGCTCATGTAGCAGCACGCAGAAATATAACCTAAGAGGTAATTTGATTTTATTCTTTGTCCTTTTGTCTTTTCCCTTTTCTTCTTCATGGACACATCTGGGAGTGAGGTGAGAGAGGGTGGGCATGCTGATATGGCCAGGTTAAAAGTAGCCCAGGACAAAACATAAAAAGTGAAGAGGGTGAACAGTTATAACCATCTTAAAATAGAAACTGATTGCTTCAAATGTGTTACTCCAGTATACTAGACCCTCCTTCTGGGCTCAAGATTTCCTTAGTGCCTCACCACAGGATGTGTTATGATGATATACAGTGGGTTTAAATAAAACAACAAAACAAACCAAGAAAAATTAGCATTATGAAGAAGGAAAGTCTACTGAAAATACTTTAAAATAACTTCAAACATGAAATCACATTTACAATTATTTTTAATAATTCAGGCGTAAGTGACTCAGAAACATATGGATTAAATTTCCTTCAAAATGCATATGGCTTTAACAATTGCTTGGTTTGTGGAGCACAGCTCTGAAACAGAAGTTTTCAAACTGACCTTACTTTAGCGCCTTCTGGTGCTTTCTTTGGTGACTGAGTCAACTGGCTACAGTGACCATTACCTAAGATATGTGGAACTACTTCCTTGGAAATGGTTTAGCTCTCTTTCCCTATTTAGGCCAAGTATGCAATAAGTTTACAATAAATTACTTTTTCTTCACCTCTAATATCTCAAGCATCAAAAACAGGTCTACTTCTGTAAAACAAAAAACAAAAAACAACAACAACAACAAAAACAGTTGAACTATCTCTTAGGCCCAGAGCAAATGGCTACTGCATCTTTGTGACATCTGGATAACTGGGTACAGAGTTATACATAGAGATGTTTTTCATTCTCATCTAACGTCAAGAGAATGCTACATGTTTTTTCTTTATTAAGCACACACATTTTAGACAAAGTCTGCAATAATTAGTCTCAGTTATCCATCTGCCTATTTTTCTTTTAATCAAACCAACTTCACACTCTCATCAATACTACTGACACCACCAACGTTACTATAAAATACCTTAGCATTCATAGTGTTTACTATTTCCAAAGGGCATCCTCAAACACCATCCATCTCATTTCATCCTAGGGGCTAGTTCTGACAAGCATTGAACCCATTTTTTAGAATAGGAAACTGAGAGCTGAAGCTCAGGTAAAAGCCATAGAGCAACAACTAGTCATTCTGCAAACATCTATTGTACTTCCTTGCCTTGGATTCTTTTACTGTGTGTTTCCATTAATTTTTTTTTTTTTTTTATTTATTGTAGAGATGAGGTCTTGCCAAGTTGCCCAGGCGGGTCTCGAACCCGTGGGCTCAGGCAATTCACTCACCTCAGCCTCCCAAAGCACGGGATTACAGGCTGAGCCACCGAGCCCAGCTTGTTTTCATTAATTTTTTAACAGTTATACTCTTTAGAATGCCTACTCCCTGCTTAAGAATCTTCCATTCTTCAAGGACCAGAACAAATGCCACATTTTTCAAGAAATAGTGCTTGAACACGCAATACTCCAAGTGTGATGGCCTTTTCTATGTGTCAAGTGGGCAAAACTAGTCTCCAGTTATTCAATTAAACCCTAATAACGGTGCTGCTATGAAGGTGTTTGATAGATGTGATTAAAGTACAGCTGACTATAAGGGAGACTATTTTAGATAATCTGGGTGGGCCTAACTCAGTCAGTTAAAAGAGCAGCACTGAAGCTTCCCTGAAGAAGAAGAAAGGCAATCTGTGGACTGCAGCATCAGCCATGCCTGAGAGTTCCATCTCACCCTTCATAATGGTCTGCCCTACAGACTTTGGACTTGCCTGGTCAGCTCCCACAATTGCATAAGCCAATTCCTGGCAATAACTCTAAATATATATCTCCTACTGGCTCTGTTTCCTGGTTGTCCCTTGACCGATATACAGGGTAACACCCTCCTCTGTCCCTATAGTTTATGTAATTCGTATGCAATTTCTAGCTTGTTGGTGGTACTGTAACTTTTTTTTCTACACCCCTTTCCCCACTGAAACTTCTTTGCAGGCAGGCTCATGTCTCAGATATCTTTGTAAGCCACACAGCACTTAGTATCACATATGAATAAATATTTGCTGGAAGAATTAAATAATGTTATGCAAGAGCAGGACAGAGTGCTTCACCCTCCTATAAGATAAGTAAACCTCCCACAAGATGCTAATGGAGAAATACAGCTGGCAAAAGACAGGCATGACATCAAAGCTAATTTCACTAAGGAAATGTTACTATCATCTACCAACAGGTTACTGAGTTTCTCTTCATTGTACAGGACAGTCCTATGCTTGTAGGGTATTTAGCATTCCTGGACCCTAGGGACTGAATGACAATTATATCCCCTCTACCCTGACTCCTCTCATTGCCACAACCCAAAACACCCTCTCACATACACATCTGCAAATGCCCTCTGGGGGGCATACTAACATCTATCTCTAATCAAGAATTACCTTCTTATCAACATAGCAATTAAAATTTACCAAGCTGCAGAGTAAAACATTACTACAGTAATGACTTCTCCTAAAATGAGTTGCAGATTATGGATCAGAAAAGTGGCAACCAACTAATAGGTTATCATGAATGCCAAAAGGCAATCACATGCACAAAGGTCTAGGCAGGATATGAATTCTTAACTTTAGACATTTAATCCAGGCTATCTTCTACATCAAGTTCTTAGAATGACTTCTCAGCATCATAGCATCATCTGTGAATCTGTTAGAAAAGCAAATTCTCAGACCCCCTCCCAAATCAGGAACTCTGAGGGTAGGACCCAATATGGTTCTTAAACTTTAGTGTACAACAGAATCACCTGCAGAGTTTGTTAAAAAACAGATTTCTGGGTCTCATCCCCAGAGTTTCTAATGCAATAGCTCTGGATTGGGGTCTAAAGATTTGCTTTTTTTTTTTTTTTTTTAGTTTGAGTCTCACTCCGTTGCTCAGGCTGGAATGCAGTGGTACACTCACGGCCACTCCAGTGTCGACCCACTGGGCTCAGGCGATCCTTCTGCCTCAACCTTCCAAGTAGCTGGAACTACAGGCACATGCTGCCACGCCCAGCTAAATTTTTGATTTATTGTAGAGATGAGGTCTTGTCAAATTGCCCAGGCTGTTCTCAAACCTGTGGGCTCAGGTAATCCCCTCACCTTGGTCTCCCAAAGTGCTGGGATTACAGGCTTGAGCCACCATGCTTGGCCAACATTTGTTTTTCTAACAAGTTTCTAGGCTACGCTTTGAGAACTGCACACATAGCCACTAAGCACACATGGCTATTTAAATTTAAATAAATTAAAATTATATATAGCTAAAAAAGTCAGTTCCTCAGTTGTACTAAATATGTTCCACATGCTCTGCACTTGTGGCAAGTGGCTACCATCCTGGACAATGAAGATACAGAACTTGTCCATCACTGGAGATAGTTCTGTTGGACAGTGTTGCTCCACAGCTACTGAGGAGTCCTCTAGGAGAATCCCTTCTATGTGCAGTCAGGTACTGCAGGCAGGGAAAACAATGACTTCAAGTAGGAGCCTTACAGTAAAGAGTACAAAGACAGATGGTCCAAATCACAGGCATTGCTTGTGATTAACCTGCTTCTCACAGGGGCAACTCTCCATGCGCCAGGATGAGTAGCATTGAGGATGTATTTCCTTAACAATAGTTTACTACTCTCCTAAATAAGGCTGAAAAGCCAGCAGTAGTAACGCAGCCTACATTGATCCTACAATGTTTCTTCTTTATATTCTTTAACAGGGGTAAAGATGGAAGAAAGGATTAAGAAACTCAAAAAGTACGTAGCCTCTGCTTTAACTATGGTGGAACAAGAGACAAAAGTAGAAAGTCTATAATTGATCCAACAGTTGTCTACTTCCCGAAATGGTCAAGGTTATTAATGACCTCTGCGTTGCTAAATCATTAATCAATTCTCAGTTCTCATCTAACTAGAAACATCAGGGGCATCTGCCAAAGCTGAATACCCCTTCCTCCCGAAAAAAGATTCTTGACTTGTCTTCCATGACCCCACCCTCTATTCTCAGTTTTTCTTTTCTTTTTTTTTTTTTTTGTGTCAGAGTCTCACTCTGTCGCCCAGATTGGAGTGCAGTGGCCGCTCCCAGCCACCGCAGCCTCGACCTGCTGGGCTCCGGCGATCCTTCCGCCTCAGCCTTCCAAGTAGCTGGAACTACAGGAGCGCACTACCACACCCGGCTAATTTTTTGATTATTGTAGAGATGAGGTCTCACCAAGTTGCCCAGGCGGGTCTCGAACCTGCGGGCTCAGGCAATCCACTCACCTCAGCCTCCCAAAGCACGGGATTACAGGCTGAGCCACCGAGCCTGGCTGTTCTCAGTTTTTCTACCCTGCTTCATGGTTTCTTCTTTTCACTCTCCATTGCTGGTACCTCCTTTTCTCTCCAACTCCTTAATATTAGAGGCCCCAGTATTCAGCCCTTGATCCCCCTTATTTACACTTCCTTGGTAATCTGATACAGTTTCACAAATTTAAATATCACTCACACCAGGCTGATGACTTCCAAATACATAACTCAGACCATAGCTCTTTCCTGACTTCATACCCAGCCACCATCTCTAAGTGGCACTCTAATAAGCCTTTCAATAAACACGACTTCAAGACTGAATGCCAGTCTTTCCTGTGACATTGTTTTATTTCCATGTATATAGTAATGACAACTTCAACTTTATGGTGGCCTCAGTCCCAAATTTCAGTTACTCTTCACTTTCCTTCCCTCATAATCACAACTATTTTGTCAAAAAATCCTTTTCTTCAGGTTTCAGAGTGTGTCCAGAAGCTCACCTCTTTGTGCTTCCTTCACTGCTACCTCCCAAGGGGAGCCACAGTCCTCTCTTGCTGGGATTACTGGAATGGACGCACAACTGGTCTTCCTGCTCCTATACTTGCCACCTGTATCATTTCCTAGGGCTTCCATAGCAAACTATCACAAACCGGGTGGCTTAAAACAACAGAAATTTATTCTCACACAGTTGTGGAAGCTAGAAGTCCAAAGTCGAGGCTGTTGGCAGGGTTGGTTCCAGTTTTCTCCATTTCTATCTCTCGATCCAGGATGAAAAGATATCTTCATCTTGAGATTCTTACTTTAATTTTATCCACGATGATCTTTTTTCCAAATAATGTCACAGTCTGAGGTTCTGGGTAGTCTTATCTTTTGAGGAATACCATTCAACCCACTATGCTGTCCTACAGATTATTCTCAACACAGCAGCCACAGTAGACGTAAAGAGAAGAGGAAGAATTTGAGATTTATCTTGAGTTGGCATCAAGAAGACTTTGTTATTGACTATATCCAGGAGGCAACACTTGACAAAGAATGAGTTGGGGAGATGCAAAGAATTACAAATTCAGTTTTGTTCATGATACATCTGAGATGCCCTTGAATAGGTTTATATGTAATTTTAGAAGCTCAGAAGGAGATCTGGGCTGAGGAGATAAATTTGGAGGTTGCTACATATAGTAACTGAAGCCTTGGGAGAAGAAAAGAGGACCTAGAATTAAGTCATTTAGAAAGCCAATATTCAAAGGTAGAGTAGAGGGGGGTGAACCTGCAAAGGAGGCCAAGGGAAGAGGTCAGAGCGGTAGCATGAAAGCCAGGAAAGTGTGGCGCTGGGAAAACAAGAAAGGGGAAAGGTAAGATTTTTTAAAAAAGGGGAGCAGTTAACTATGGAAGTAAATTTAGGGAAGAAAAATGACTACGGCACAGAGATTACGAGGAACTTAGACCTACTTAATTAGAGTAAGGGAGAATTAACCACACTGAAGTAGTAAAGGCAATATTCAAAGTTGAAGAAGGCAACAAGACAATTCTTGGAAGTATGAATGTAAATGAAAAGGAAAAGGGTAGTTACTGAAAGGTAGGTGTGGGTTACTGTGTTTTCTCTCCTTATCTCCTCTTCCCTCTCTCTGTCTCAGAATGAGAGAGAAGACAGACTAAGAATATGTTTAACTGTTGATGGAAAGGATCCAGTAGACATCGAAAGGCTGAAAACACAAGGCAGAAAGGGAAAATCAACAATAACATATTTTTCTGAGAAGCTGGTAAAGGATTCACTTTTGCTAAGAGGAAGGTGACATTCCTGACCAGGTGTCAGGAAGGAGCAAGTTAAGTATAGAGTGGAGTACAGTACAGATAAGTTTATAGTTTTCATGACAGGAGGCTGAGGATGTTACCTACAGGGGAATCCATTTTCTTAGGGAAGTCTAGGACAGTTGAAGTTGACATGCATTTATAATTGGCTCATTCTGCTCTGTTAGGTTATGTTCTCCAATCAGGCTCAGCTGCCAAATATGGGGTCCAAGAAGCCTGGAGTTTTTCCAGATAAGTGGGGTCCAAAGTCTGGGTTTTTTCCAGTTACGTGGAAGTAGGACTGAGGAGCAAGGGTGTGCAAGGATTTATAAAAGAGTAACTAAAACAAGTGACCAGAAACCTAAGCAGGAAAGAAAGACAAGAAGGAAAGGAATCAATGAACTGGAAAGGGAGGCAAAGAACACTCACAGCTGATTACTCAGAATGTTGGGGTCTCCGAGGGTAGTGAAAACCTCAAATGTTAAATCCATGAATACTAAGAGCCCAGTGTATCTAACATGAAAAGCAAAGGAGTTTTAGATATGGCTACTCGATTACCAAGCACAATGCTACTTCCTACCAAAGATGACCAGAAGAAGCTTGATATTGAAAAGTAGAAAAGATGTACTGTAAATCAAGGAATAGCATTTCAAATCTGGATTTAGTATCACTAAATTACTCTAAATGATGCCTGGTAAATGATTCCAAGAAAAAGTGCTTTACTAATTTTTGCTACAGCTGCTTCTATACAAGTGTCCTGTCACAAGTTTTACCTAATTCTTTTTTATCTTAAGTTACACTCTAGCACAGTGTTCCTCAATTAGAGGTGATTTGGCTCCCTAGGAGACAACTGGCAATGTCTGGAGACATTTTTGCCTGTCACTATTGGGGAGAAGGGTGCACTGACAGCTAGTGGGTAGAGGTCAGGGATGCTACTCAACATCTCATACAAGATGGTCCCACCACCTCAACAAGGAATGCTCCAGCCCAAAGTGCCAATAGTGCCAAGGTTGAGAAGCTCTGCTCTAGAACAAAAGCACTTGAAAAAGTAGGCTGTTTACATCAGAAAGAGGGCTCAACTTTGGATCAAAGTAAGCAACCATCTTCAAATTTTCTGTTCCATAAACTTAAACTAACAGCCTAAATAAGACTAGCTTTCCTTTCAGAACAGGCATCAAAATAAGTACACAAAAAGGTTCAAGCTTTGGAAATGTAGGAAAGCACATGGCATGTACTTGATGCCTTCCTCCTCCCTTGCCTCAGTTCAGTTTTTCCCATTCTCTTGTTTATTTCTTTCCAGAAAGATTATCACCTCAGTTCTTCAAGTTCCTGCATAATGGAAAATTAAATTCCAACCATAGATTAATTTCAATAAAAATGCCTTATGAGAAGTAAATGTGAAAGTCTGAAGAATTTAGTAAGATGGTCTTTTGCCCATATACAGAAATGATTAAAGACTAGACTGCAATTAAATTCTAAGTAGAGTGACATAATTAGCAAATTTATGAATGGGTCTTCTTTTCACAGTTCCACTGTCAGGGCTAATTACTTGTATTAATTAGAACTGTCAACACATGAATATGCTTGTTGAAGCCACTTCCTATGGTAAAATATGAGACTTGTAAACATCAAGACACTTGGAAAGATGCAAAGACTTTCATTTATTAGCAACTCTAAATGATGTAGAAGCACTGACTGCACAATGAGTCTTGGGAATTGACTGTAAATAGATTCCTAGTTAATGAACTTGCTATTTGTTCTTCCTTACTTAGGCATTAGTCTCAGTTCAGCTTTAGATGAAATATCCAATATATCACTATTTGAGAAGGACTGCAGCAAGCCCCCCCCCCAAAATACCACAAGCTACAGGAAAGAGTAGCTGGGATGTCTAAGCTAAGCAGGAGGGAGTACCTGTCTTTTCTCTGATTGGTCTGAAATGAACTGGAAAATAAATTTTTAAAATGTAATAAGTGATAGGGGAAAAACAGCTTGGTGATTAAGGACAAGAATACAAACTTTTTTTTTTGAGGGTGAGAAAGCAGGAGTTTATTAAGAAGACAGAAAAACTCCCACAGAGGGAGGGGACCAAAAACCAAAAAGAGGATTGCCCTGAATACCAATTTTAACTCTGTGAACTTGAATAAGTGATAAGTTACTGAACCTCATTGCACCTTGGCTTCATTTTCTGAAAAATGGTTGGGGGCGGGGGTGGGGTGGGGGGGTAGGTAACAAGTAAAGCAATAGATCTTGTAAAGGGTTGTGGTGAGCCTTACATGAGTAAGTATTTAGAAAGTGCACTGATGAATTCCCAGTCCAAGGTATGCTGTTATGTTTTTATCATCATTATCATCATCTGGGATGGGAGTAGAAACAGAGAACTGAGCATTTCTAATGCAGAGGGATTTGGAGTTTTGGAGTCAGATAGGCCTGAATTCACACCTCGACTCCATCACTCATTTAGTTTCTTCTATGCCTTAATTGCACCCTACTTCATAGGTTCTTGTGAAGAGTAAATTCAAAAATGCATGAAATATACTTGCTATGCCTGGTACATAAAAGGAACTTCCTAAATGTTAGTGCTTAAGGATTCATTACCATTGTTATCTTTTTGGAGAAATCTTCAAAATTGATTGAAATGGAAGCAAAATGAAAAATTTCAGTAGGTGACCTAAGACAAGAGGAGAGAGAAAACATGTGGGAGAGGAGAAAGGTAAATGAAGAGGCAAGAAGAGAAAATATGCCCAGTGCCTTCTTTGTGCCAGGTGCTCTCCATGTCCTTTCTCAAATAGGCATCACAGCTGCCCCAGAAGGGTATATAACTCCCTACCCAGATAATCCTTATGAATCCCTTATTATTCTGTTCATTGGGGAAGAAGCGCGGTGATTCCAGCTCAGGCCTAACTGCAAAGCTCATATACCACACTGAGGTCATGGAAGTAAGGCTACAAAGGGCTTCAAGTATAGACAGAGGGAATAGAGATTTTAGGCAATTTCTACCTATCCTCACCCCCCTTTTCTCTTTACATATATTTGAAAACATAGTAATAAATTCTTACGAGGCAGAGCTTGTTTCAGCTGGCTGGCTAAATCTCACCTGAGAACTACCATAAAATAACTACCACAAAGCAATTTGAAATTAAGGTCAGTTAATCAAGTCATTTCAACTTTAATCACCCTAAGTACCAACTTGGCAACAACCTATACAAGATAGGCTTTTCCTTGTTCTATGTTTCATTTTACATGGTCCTTTCAGATACCCATATCTTGGACAGTAGAAAGATGGTCCCTCTCGTGGATACTGCAGGGAGTATGTAGGGAATGACTGAAGAGGACATCTAAGAAGGTCCTTGCCAACTAAAAAACTTCTATTTCTGAATATGGCAAGATGTCAATATTAGAGTTGATTTCAGTTGATAATCCACTTCTGTATAAATATTAACGTACAGAATCAGAGAACTAATAAAATAAGATAATCTGATGACCCCTAATTCTGCCTTGAAAATCAAGAAATACCTTAAAAATCAACTGGTCAAAACTATTTTATAGCATCAAAATAATCTAACACATAAGAAGAAAACCTAGCTGGAGGATGTTCTAGATCCTTTCACAAGAATACCCAGTTAAATAAAAGGCAAGAGGAAATTCACTGGTGTTCCTAATATCAGGCAGCATTCCCAACAATCAGTTAAAGAGTGAAATTCCGTCATGGGTTGGGAATCAAATGCTGCCAAAGTAACAGGGTTATAAACACAAGAAAAAAATGTTCAACATCATTACTCCTTATGGGAATGCAAATATAAAATCACGATGAGATGACACTACACATCCACTTGACTGGCTGAAATTAAAAAGACTGACCATAGCTAGCACAGGAAAGAATGAGAAAGACTTGGAACTCTCATGGCTGCTTTATTTATAATAACCCCAAGCTGGAAATAATCCAAATGTTCATCAATAGGTGAATGAATAAACAAATGTGATATAGCTATACAATGGAATACTACTTGGCAATAAAAAGGAATGAACTATTGATATACACAGTGACATGGAAAAATTCCCAAATAGTTATGCTGAGGAAAATAAGTCAGACAACAAAAAAAAATATGGTATGTTTCCATTTATGAAACAATTCACAAAATGCAAATTAAACAACAGAGATAGGAGATCAGTGGCTAGCTGAGGATAAGGGTAGAGGAGGGTAGGGATAAATTACCAAGAAGGAGAGGACACTGTTGAGGGTCATGGGTATGTTAATTACCTAGAATACAGTGATAGTTTCATAGGTGCATACTGTACACTGGCAAAGCTAGTCAAGCTATACATTTAAAATATGTGCAGTTTATCACAAGCCAACTATATTTTAATAAATGAACATTTATTTACAAATTATTTGAGAAAAGAACAGACTTCCTTTGATACCCAAATTAGCATTGGCATAGCTCTCTATAAGTTATACAGTGTTTTCATAAACACCATCTCATTTGATCCTTATAGGAAGAAGGTATTATTCCTAGAACTTTTGTACTACCACTCAGATATCATAATTAAGAAACTGAGGTTGAATAGGCCCCACAATTTCCTGTCATTTATATCAGATTTATTGGTTATCTATTTGGCTTCTGAAGACATTTAGATTTGCTAAGGCTGTTCTATGCCAAGGGCAACTACTACCAACAGGATAATAAGTCTCCTGGCACATGCATCATGTTCTTTCAGGTTTATCATGTTAATCTAGAGTATGGTTTTATAAAACCTTAAAATTCTTTAAACGATTTCAAAAAAGAGAAGAAGGAAGAAAAGTAAGCTTTATATTACATCTACTTGTCAGTGAATCAGAAGAAAAACTCAGATTAAAAAAAAGGTTATGACAGAGGATCATGGGACTGGGTACCCACTTCTGGATGTCTGTTGGAAAGAAGATGGGTCTCGGGGGTCTGGTATTTCTAGATTCTCAAAACCCCAGATTTAAACACACACACACACACACACACAACTTCCCCCAGAAAAATAAAATCCTTTGTTCCAAACTCAAACTGTTCCATGGAATGGAACATGTTAAGCCTCAGTTTTTCTCCTATATTTTACTAGGATAATGATATACCTGCTTAAAAAAAAGTAACAGCTTCATTGAGATTTAATTTCTATACTATACAATTCACCTATTTAGAGTAAGTCAATATTTTTATTATATTCAGAGAGCTGTATAATCATTACTGCAATCAATTTGGGAACATCTTTATCACTCCCAAACAGAAAATCCATATCCTTAGCAGGCACCCCCCTATTTCTTCCCTCACTGCCCACTCCCTAATCCCCAGGACTTGGCACCACTAATCAACTCTCTGTCTCTATGGATTGCCTATTTTGGCCATTTCATATAAATCAAATAATCTAATGTGGTCTTTTGTGACTGGCGTCTTTCACTTAGCATGATGCTTTCAGGTGCATCCATAAGGTAGTATTAGTACTTTATTTCTTTCTATGTCCAAATAATACTCCATTGTATGTATAAACTACATATTATTTATCCATCCATCAGTTGATTGGCATTTGTATTGCTTCTGCTTTTTGGCTATAAATAATGTTACAATAAATGTTCATGTATAAGTTTTTGTGTAGATATACATTTTCATTTCTCTTAGAAATTGCTAATTCATACAGTTTAAACACAGTTTAACATTTTGAGGAAATGCAGACTGTTTTCCAAAGTGCCTACATCATTTTACCTCATCCTATGCCCTAGAGGCTGTGGTATGATGAGGACAGTACAGTTCCACCTGCCCCCTTCCTGCATGTGAAGGTAGCGGAAATGAGGAGGTAATTTAGCATTAAACACAAAATGGCAGAGCTGACCTTTTACAAAGTCTTCCAACACCTGTTAGCTTGTCAGCATTCATAATTTTGGTCTCAGGAACAGAGCTATTACCAAATTGATCACTGAAACCCATTAAAACTTATTTTAAATAATATACAGTCCAAGCATGGTGGCTCACACCTGTAATCCTAGCACTTTGGGAGGCCAGGGTGGGAGGACTGCCTTTGGTCTGGAGTTCAAGACCAGCCTGAGCAACATAGCGAGATCTTGTTTCTAAAAAAAATAAAAAATTACTTGGGTGTGGTGTTGTGTGCCTGTAGTCCCAGTTACTCAGGAGGCTGGGGTAGGGGGACTGCTTGAGCCCAGTTCAAGGTTGCAGTGAGCTATGATTGCATAACTGCACTCCATCCTGGGCAACAGAGTGAAATCCTGCAGTAGCAGAGAAGAAGAGAGAAGAAAAAAGGAGAACAGGGAGGAGGAGGAAGAAAGAAAGAGGAAAGGAAGGAAGAAAGAAAGGGAGGGAAGGAAGTAGGGAAGGAAAGAAGGGAGAAGCAGCAGCAGAAGAGGAAAGAAGAGGAAGAAAGAAGACTAAGATGAAGTCAAAGAAGAAATCTTTTCATCTCTACTGTGGTTGCTCACTAGATACTTCTCAAAGCAAATGTAGGTGCTAAAGGATCTTACTGACAATCCTCCAAGGCAGTTGTGGGATATTTAGTGATGACCAGAATGTACATTATTGCTACCTGAAGAACTTAATTTTTGGATTGTATACTTTGTTTAAAAACAAACTTAGGTGATATGGTGGAAACAGATCTGGATGGGGAGTGTAATGATGAGGATTCTAGGACAAGTTCAGGGACTGACAGGCCATGTGGTTTGGAATTAATAATGACCTGTCTTTCTAAATGAAACAGAATGCCAAGTGGTTTGGATCAGGTCATTTCTAAGGCTCTTAGAGAGTTACAATCCTAAGAATACTATATTAATGAGAACTCTGTGTAATTTTTCCAGGCCAAACCGCTGCCACTCAGCTCTTGGACTAACATTTTTGCAGTTTCGAAAAGTATCAGCTGAGTGCTCCTTTAATGGCACAGCCAAGCCATCAGGTTTAATCGTCCCTAATTGGTGCTCTTGTGAATTGCAACTTTCCTAACCACTAAAAGGCCTGAAAAACAATTTCATTCCTCTCTAATAAGAAACATGTTAAAAGGCGATTTTTAAAAACACACCCCAAGCAATAATTAAAATTCACTGCATTATGTTAACATTACTCATAAGTAAAGACTTAAGCCTAGAGAATAAAATAAGCAAAAAACATGCTATTTTACATTTCCTTAACTGCATAAATTCCAATAAGAATTGGAATATGATGAAAGTTGTTCTTAACAATTTCTTTTTTCATCACAGAGATATACTAAAAATACCACTTTCCTTCCATCCGTCTATCCACCCATCGCACTCCATCCCTAAGCATTTCCAACCATCAGTCACCCTTCCCTTTGGATAGCATTAGTTTATAGATAATAGCTATTTTTTCCTTTGTTTTAAATTTTGAATTCAGGGGGATTATGTGCAGGTTTGTTCCATGGGTATATTATGTGATGGTGAGGTTCAGGCTTCTATTGAAACTGTCACCCAAACAGTGACCATGGTACGTAATAGGTAGTTTTTCAACAGTTTCCCCCTTCCCTTTCTTCCCTCTTTAGGGGTTCCCAGCTTCTAATCTCATCTTTATGTCTGCATATACCCAGTGTTTAGCTATCACTTGTAAGTAAGAAAATGTGTTATTTGGTTTTCTGCCTCTGGGTTAATTTGCTTAGGATAAAATCATTCTACTAAAAAGATACCTGTGCTTATATGTCCACTGCAGCACTGTTCACAATAGCAAGGTCATGAAACCACCCTAGATGCCCATCAATGGTAGATTGGATAAAGAAAATGTGTTACATATATACCATGGAATACTATGCAGCCATAAAAAAGAATGAACCTGTGTCTTTAGCAGCAAATAGCTATTTTTTGATGCCTTACTAGTTCCTTCTTCCTACCCGCCCCTTTCATTTGACTCAGTTTCCTGAGAGCATATAATTTTATCTTTATTGTTCTCTTCATGGATGGGGGGGTGGGAAGGATGGGGAGAAGCTACCTTGCTCATATATGGAAAACCCTTATTTTGTCAGTTTGTTTTTTTTTTTTTTTTTGAGTCGGAGTCTCACTCTGTCGCCCAGACTGGAGTGTAGTGGCCGCTCCCGGCCCCCGCAGCCTCGACCTTCTGGGCTCCGGTGATCCTTCCACCTCAGTCTTCCGAGTAGCCGGAATTATAGGCATGCGCTACCACGCCTGGTTGATTTTTTGATTTATTGTAGAGATGAGGTCTCGCTGCCCAGGCGGGTCTCGAACCCGTGGGCTCAGGCAATCCACTCACCTCAGCCTCCCAAAGGTGCGGGATCACAGGCTGAGCCACTGCACCCGGCTTGTCAGGTATTTTTTAAATTATGTATAAAAAATGGAGGACATCCAGGTTGTGTAGTACCTGGATGGTACTATGTACACCTTTGCTTTTTTTTTTTTTAAAGTGCCCATGGTATACCTTTACGGGCTAGAGTGTTATCTTTAAGTACCTTAAGTGCCAGAGTTTCTTAAGACATGCAGAAATAAACAAGAACCGTTCACCTTAATCACCAAGAAACTCCTCTCCTAACAGGAGAGAGAGACCTGTTAGAATCACCTGGGGAGCTTATAGGGCAATCCCAGTGCCTGGACCTCACACTGTCATCTCTGTACATGCTCCCTAACCCAGACCCCACCAGCTATGGATTCTGATTTGCTCTGGGGTCAGAGCATTGGAAATTTCTAAAAGCTTTTCAAATGATTCTGATAGGCAGCAGTCAGGACTAAGAACCACCAAAATTTCTGAGAGAACATCTCTAGTCACTTAAAATCTTTAGCAAACTGAATTCCTGGCCTTTCTTAAATTATAGTACTTGGATATACTCACAGTTTACGTTCATTTATTGAACCACAGTGGACAACAAAGATTTATTCTCTTTTGGTCAGAAATCAAGTGAGGCCATTGCAATTACGAATATCTTTAGTTCATGATGTAAGCTGTATCTTTCATAAAAGTCTTTATTTTTTCTTCACATCATCTTTAAATTCTAACTTTCCCTTGAATTGGAAGATTGTATCAATAGTTAGCTGAGTGTTACCTGTGAGATGGAAAATGTTTTAGGATTTCATATTCCCTGCCCTTTCCCAGGTATTCACTGAAGACTGAAACTCTCAATAAGAAAATTTAAAGTAACCATTTTCTTTTTCTTTCTTTCTTCTTCTTTTTTTTCTTTAAATCAACAAGCCCTACCTGAGAAGAAAATGCTGCAAGAGACTGTCTAAGTGAGGGCTCATGAGTGGGTGGCCAGGCCCCTGGTGCATCAAGCTGGTGCTGCAGAGTCTCTACTTTGTCTCTGGTTCTGCCCAGGTCGCAGAAGCCAAGTGCCAATATATATTTTTTTTAATGGACAGAAGTTTTCCTGTGAAAAGTGGCGGGGAGAAACGGCGCCCCAGGCTCTCCCTCACCATTGCAGCAGAAGAGAGGCTGCCGGCTCCTGGCTTTGCCTTCAGTACCTGGCAAGGTGCTGGCAGTAGGGGCTGCAGAGGAAGACCAGAGGCCAAGTCCCACAGAAGAGGATAAGAGAGGCACCTCACCACCATCTTGAAGTCGGGGCAGGAAAGTGCTCTGACTTACTCACCAAGGAGCAACAGACCCGATCTCTGTGACTGGCTGATCGACTACTCAGGAATTGATAGTGACCCAGAGGGAACATCCTGAGAGCACAAACTTTGAGGGACCTGACAAGTGCTGAGTTCCAGGTGCCCCATTCCCTACCCTGATCCAGCCACGGGACAAAGGGTGTGGCCAGCAAAGGACGAGGAAGAACTCCAAAGAGATCAGTGGTAAGTTCAGGGCTCATCCAAACCGCCTCCTCCCCAGCAATCCTCTGTATGTCAGACCCAGACAGTTGGGCCACCACTGAGAAGGACAAACCCAGGTGGAGCCTGGACGTCAGTCGCAATAGGACAACTCCATTCCAGGATAGGCCTGGTGGGGCAACACTCATGAGAGAATATACCTGGGGAAGAGACAATCTCCTCACCGGAGGAGATCTCCCTGACCATACGAAAGTAGGAGGGGAGGACTGCAGCCCCACCTACCTTCACAGCACCTCCTCCTTCCTTGCTTTGGACACTGAGGAGACAGTGAAAGAGGTGCCTCTGCAGGAGAGACCTGATTAGAGGAACAATTACAGAGCCTGCCACAAGAGGGCAAGTTTTTTTTTTTTCAATTTTTTTTAATATAAAAAATTTTTTTGACTGTGTAAGTTCATCTACTTTAAAAATATTTTTTCTTTGTGCATGAATGTGTATACGAGGTTGTGATCTGCATCCCCCCCAGATTTTTTTCTTTTCTTTTTCTGTTTCTTTCTTCTTTTATTTGTCATTTTCTGTTGATGTGCGTATATAAATGCTTGAGTGCTCATCTTTCAATTTTGTTGTTGTTGTCGGTTTTTGTTCTTCTGGTTTTTTAATTCTCATTTTTTATAGGTTAGGATGTGTGTCAATATATGTGTGAGGGTTCGACCTGAATTCCTTTTCTTCCCCCCTCCAGTCCTTCTGTTTTTCTTCTCTATTCACTTTTGATAGGTGTGTGTGTGTGTGTGTGTGTGTGTGTGTGTGTGTGTGTGTGTATTTAGTTTTCTTCACTTTTTGTTGTTGATGTTTGTTTTGTTCCACTTTGTTGGTATTCCAGGTTATTTTGGGGTGTGTGTATATGTCTGTGAGTGTGTGTGTGTGCGCGCACGCACGCGTGTGTGTGTGTGTTCAATTGTTCTGCATTGGTTTCTGCTTTGCATCGTCATATAGAGTGGTGGTTCGCAGTGCGTCTCAGGGAACACATACCACAATAAGTAAACACTGTAATTTGCAAGTAGTTTCTGAATCCTAGCGCCCGATCCCCTAGTTTATTCAAATTTCAAAAACTACAATAGACAGCAAAGCTTCCCATCCACCATCTTATTTCAAAATAGAACAAATCCAGAGCCCAGATCAGGGAAGAATAGAGGACTGAGCAAACATCAGAAGGGAAAGCCATTCCCACTGACACTGAATAACAGAACTAAAGAGAAAAACAAGAGATCTGTCACAAATGAGGAAAAACCAAAGGAAGATCTCAGGCAATTTCAAGTGTACCAAAGACAAAACTCTGAAAAATCAGACCTTGGTCCCCAAACACTGGAAATCACCAACAGAGTTCAACAGGGATTAGGGAATGAATGGAAAGAGTGACTAAGACTCATGAAAGACAAGATGCAACACTGAAAGAACTTGTAACAGAATTTTGGAAATAAAAAATTTCATCCAGGAAATAATAACAAGATGACAAATATGGAAAACAGAATTAATTTAGCTAAAGAAAGAATCTCAGAACTTGAAGACTAGAACATGGAATTAATCCGAAACTGTAAAAAACATAGAAAGAAGACTCAGAAAGAAAGAACAAAGCCTGCAAGAGATGTGTGATTATATCAAGAGGCTGAACCTATGCCTAACTGTTATCCCAGAAGAAGAAAGGGAAATGGAGAACAACTTGGAGAAAGTATTCCAGGAGGTAATCCAAGAAAACTTTCCCTATCTCACCAGAGATGTAACCAGCCAAGTAAAAGAGATACAGAGAACCCCCAAAAGATATCTAAGGAGAAGACCAACCCCTAGACACATGGTAATTCACCTACACAAAGAAGGCACAAAAGAAAAAATCCTAAAGGCCGCAAGAGAGAAAGGTCAGACTACCTACCAGGGAAAACCAATCAGAATAGCAGCGGATCTATCGGCAGAATCACTATAAGCAAGAAGGGACTGCAGTCCTATATTCAAAGTGTTCAAAGACAAACAATTTCAACCAAGAATTTGCTATCTAGCCAGGCTCAGCTTCATCAGTGATGGAGAATTAAAATCCTTCCCAGGCATCCAATTCCTAACAGATTATGCAGCTTCCAGACCAGCTCTACAGGAGACACTTAAAAAGGTATTAAGCACAGAAGAAAGGAAGAAAAAAGAACAACCACACACAACCCAAGAGAACAGCAGAACACAGAATCAACAGGGAATACAATGCAACAAGAAACTTAAAAACACACACATATATACATTAACCCCAAAGCCAAAAGAAAATAAGCAAACAAAGACTTTACAAGAACCTCATGACAGTGATAAACAATCACATTTTAATAATCAGTCTGAATGTGAATGGACTAAATGTATCACTGAAAAGACAAAGAATGGCAAATTGGATAAGAAACCATGACCCAATTATTTGCTGCATCCAGAGACTCATCACACTACAAGGGATGCCAGAGACTCAAAGTTAAAGGATGGAAAACAATTTTACAGGCAAATGGATCACAAAAGAAGGCAGAAGCTGCAATCTTAATATGAGATAAAACAACCTTTAAGCTATCAAAAAATTTAAAAAGATGCAAAAACAACACTACATAATGATAAAAGGTTCAATCCATCAATAAGAAATATCGATCCTAAACATATATGCACCCAACACAGGAGCACCAGCATTTATAAAGCAACTACTAAATAAATTTAAAAAAGATATTGACTCTAAAACTATTATAGCAGGGAACTTGAATACCCCACTGACATCTCTAGATAGATCATCAAGGCAAAAAATCAAGAGGAGATTCAGAACCTAAACTTGACCCTCGACCACATGGACTTAATAGATACCTACAGATTATTCCAACCAACAACCACAGAATATACATTCTACTCATCACCTCATGGAACGTATTCCAAGATCCATCATATCCTTGGCCATAAATCAAGGATAAACAAATTCTATATAGCTGAAATCTTGCCATGCACATTATCAGATCACAGTGAAATAAAAATAAATATCAGCACCAACATTTCCCCAAGGCCCACAAAAACAGGGACACTAAACAGCATGATGCTGAACAACTACTGGGTCAACACTGAAATCAAAGCAGAAATTAAAAGATTCCTGGAAACAAATAAAAGTGAAGAAACATCATACCAAACCTCTAGGATGCCATGAAAACAGTTCTAAGGGGGGACTTTATATCTCTATGAGCTCACATCAAGAAAATGGAAAGATTACAAGTGGAGAGCCTAACAAATCACCTAAGGGAGCTGGAAGAGAAGACCACCAAAACCCCAACTTTAGCAGAAGAATCCAAATCACCAAAATAAGAGCCCAAATACAGGACATAGAAGACAAAAATATCACAGAACACATCAACAAGACAAAAAGCTGGTTCTTTGAAAGAATTAACAAGATTAGTGGACCCTTAGCTAGAATGACCAAGAAAAAGATAGAAAAAGTCCAAAGAAACACAGTCAGAAATACAAAAGATCAAATCACAAATGAACCTGAAGAAATACAAAAGATTATCAGAGATTACTATGTACACCTATATGGAAACAAACTTGAAAACTTAAATGAAATGGAGGACTTTCTGACATCACACAACCTCCCCAGGTTGAAACAAGACATTGAGACACGAAATAGACCAATAACAACCCAGGAAATTGACTCTGTCTTTCGAAAACTACCTACAAAAAAATACCCTGGACCAGATGGCTTTCTGGCAGAATTCTACAAAATGTACAAGGAGAAGCTGATACCAATTCTATTAAAAGTATTCTAGCAATTGAGAAAGATGGAATTCTCCTAAAGTCATTTTACGAAGCTAACATCACACTGATACCCAAACCGAGTAAAAATCCAACAAAAAAAGAGAACTACAGGTTAATATACCTTATGAACATAGATGCAAAAATCCTCAACAAGATTCTAACAAATCGGAACCAAAAACACATCTCAAAAATCATCCACCATGACCAAGTAGGCTTCAGCCCCAGGATGCAGGGCCTGGTTCACATTCACAAGACCATAAATGTAATTAAATACATCAACTGATGTTAAAACAAGAATCACGTGATTATCTCATTAGATGCAGAGAATGCTTTTGATGGAATACAGCATCCCTTCTTGATAAAAACCCTCAAACACCTAGGTACAGAAGGAACATACCTCAAAATAGTAAGTGCCATCTACGATAAACCCACAGATAACATATTGCTAAATGGACAGAAACCGGAAACCTTTCCCCTGAAAACTGGAACAAGACAAGGCTGCCCACTCTCACCCCTCTAGTTCAACATTGTGTTAGAAGTCCTAACTCGGGCAATTAGACAAGAGAAAGAAATCAGGGGTATCTAAATAGGAAAAGAGGAAGTCAAGTTATCCCTCTTTGCTGATGATATGATATTATACCTTGAAAATCCAAGAGAATTTCTCGAAAACCTGCTTGCCCTGATAAAGGACTTTGGCAAAGTCTCAGGATACAAAATAAATGTGCAAAAGACAGTTGCATTCATATACAACAACAACAAGCAGGCAGAGACCCAAATAAAAAGCACAATCCCATTCAAAATAGGCACCAAAAAAAAAAAAAAAAGAAAGAAAAACCTCAGCATTTTCCTAACCAGAAAAGTGAAAGACCTTTACAATGAGAACTACAAACACTGCTCAAATACATCCAAGAAGACACAAACAAATGGAAAAATATTCCATGCTCATGGATAGGAAGAATCAACATTGTTAAAATGTCCATCCTACTAAAGGCAATCTACAGATTCAACGCAATGCCCATTAAGTTAACATCATTCTTCTCAGACCTGTAAATGACAATACAGAAATTCATATGGAAACATAAATGATCACGAATAGCTAAAACAATCCTTAGCAAAAGAAATAAAGCAAGAGGTATCATACTTTCAGACTTCAAACTTTACTATAAGGCTACAGTAATCAGAACAGTCTGGTATTGGTACAAAAATAGGCACAAAGAACAATGGAAAAGGATAGAGGTTCTAGAAGCAAAGCCTCAATTTCTCAACCCACTCATCTTTGACAAAGCCTCCAACAACAACCACTGGGGAGAGGAAAACCTATTCAATAAATGATGCTGGGAAAATTGGCTGATCACATGCAGAAGTTTGAAACAGGACCCCTACCTATCATCATACACAAAAATTAGCTCTAAATGGATCCAAGACCTAAATGTAAAACCTCAAAATACAAGAATCTTAGAAAACACAGGAGACACCCTTATGGAAATTGGAAGTGGCAACCAATTCCTATTCAGAACCCTAAATGCCCATAGCTTAAGAAATAAGATAGACAAGTGGGACCTCATCAAACGAACTGCTGCAAAGCAAAAGAAAACATCAAGAGAGTAGGGAGACAGCCCATCTAATGGGAAAAAATATTTGCCAACTGTATATCTGACAAAGATCTAACATCTAGGATCTACAAGGAACTCAAAAGTGCTGAAAGGAAAAAAACAAACATCCCCATTCAAAAGCGGGCAAAAGACATGAATAGACAATTCTCAAAAGAAGATATACAGGCAGCCAACAGACATAAAAAAGTGCTCAGCCTCACTCATCATCAAAGAAATGCAAATCAAAATCAGACTGAGATATCACTCAACCCCAGTAAGAATGGCCATCATTAATAAAACAACAACAGATGCTAGCAAGGATCACAGAAAAAGGAAGCCTCTACACTGCTGATGGGAATGCAAACTAAGCAGACTCTTTGGAAGACAATGTGGTAGTATCTGAAAGAACTAGAAATTGAACTTCCATATGACCCAGCAATTTCCCTACTGGAAATATACCTGGAGGAACTCAAATCATTCTACAAAACAGATACCTGCACACACATATTTGTTGTAGCTTTATTCACAATAGCAAAAACGTGGAACCAGCCATGCTGCCCATCGAAGATGGACTAGATTAAAAAAATGGGGTGCATATACAAAATGGAATATTATGCAGCTATAAAGAAGATCAAGCATGTGGACTTCGCAGCAACTTGGATTGATTTAGAGTTGATCACACTCAGTGGTCTATCACAGAAGCAAAGAACAGAGTACCATATGTTCTCACTCAAAAGTGGAACTTGAACAATTATAATACTATAAGAAAGTGATTGGCAGTAGTGGGATACTGTCAGGGAGGGTGGGATTGGCAGTTGAGGGAAACTGCTAGCGGAGGGAGGGGCATAACTCAACAACAAGGGTACTTGCCTAATCAAAGTTTGTATACCTAACCCTGAATTGTACCCCACATCCTTATAATAAAAAAAGAAAAAAAGAAAATTTAAAGTAGAAAGTCCCACAGGGAGCTTAAAGTGACCAAAGAGACATTAATAACCAATACTTGAAAAAATTTGAAACTTTTTGATGGATAATTTAAAAAAAACTCTAGTTAACTAATTTTTCTAATTTTGTTACACAGAAATAAGTTCAAAACATATGAGTTAACTAAAGTAGTAAAATATTGGTAGCCTTTAGTAGAATACTAATAATAGTACTAGTATTATTAATTGTCATTGTTACAGGCTGAATTGTATCCCCTCAAAATTCATGTCGAAGCCATACGTCTCAATACCTCAGAATATGACTATATTTGAAGATAGAGCCTTTACAGTCATGATTAAGTTAAAATGAAGTCATTAGACTATCTATATGCAGAAGGCTTATGTCACACCATCAACAAAAAATAGATGCAAGACTTAAAAGACCTGCAACTGTAAAACTACTATAAGAAAACACATGGGAAAAGCTCCACCACAAAGTTCTGGGCAATAATTTTTTAGATATGACTCCAAAAGCACAGGCAACAGAAGCAGATATCACATCGTTACAACCACTCAGAAGGAAAATCTGTGAATTCTGAGTTTAGAGTAAATGATATCCTGTTTTTTTTTGTTTGTTTGCTTTTTTGGTTGTGTGTGTGTGTGTGTGTGTGTGTGTGTGTGTGTGTGTGTGTGTGTGTGTGTGTGTCTCACTTTTGGTTTTGTGTGTGTGTGTGTGTGTGTGTGTGTGTGTGTGTGTGTGTGTCTCTCACTCTGTTGCCCAAGCTGGAGTATAGTAGCATGATCATGGATCACCACAGCCTCGACCTACTGGGTTCAAGCAATCCTCAAGCCTTAGCCAATTTATGTTAACTGCAAACAGTAGAGAAAGACATGCTTTTAGAAGCGTTGGTTTTTTGTGTGTTTTTTTTGGCATTTTTAAGTTCAATGCTCATTCAGTCTCATTATTTTGCTAGTTAATTGACAGAGAAGAACATCCTAATTGCTCATTAACTCTGACGGTGTCCCCCTCATCTGGTGTCAAGGTCTGAGAGATACAGAGTACACAGCAACTGTACAACTGCTGTTTCTTTAGGGGAAAAAAGAATTAGGCTCATACAGCTAAAAAATAGCAGATGTTTTGGTGTTTAAAAATCCTATCTATGATAGAGTAGAATTTGGTGGTGAGTTATTTTCTCCTCGGGCTATTAAGATGAACTATACTTCTGATTAAATATTATTTTCTGAGGCCAGAAGGCTTTTCACAGCCTTCACTATGGCAATCATTCTTGGTTAGATTATATCTGCCGAATGACAACTGATTTAAGAGGCACTCAGAGAAAAGCGTTCAATGGTGCTCTTTCACTTCCACCCACCCCTGTGGCTACCACAGGCATGACCATACTGAAAAAAAGAACAGAAACAAGCCTTCAACACAGGCCACTCAGTTCCCTTCCTCACAACATACAAAGAAATCCAGAATTCCACTAAACAGCTATCCCTACATAGGAAGCCATGCTGTCTCATGCTTCTGCGATATATAAAAAAAATTAAAGTAACAATTAGTAGATAATTAGGACTATCAAGGGCTAGGAAACATGGCATAACCTGAAAAATGTCACTGTCTGAACGTTATGCTCAAAATGGGCTTTGCTGGGCTTATGTTATCTAGTCAGGAGCTTATTTTCCTCTTCACCAAAAAGCATCCACGATGTAATAGTAAATAACTAGAGGTTTAAAATCTATCTTTGTCCCAGCACAGTGTGTCAAAAGAAGGACTCTGCTAACCCCCAGAGACGCAGCTCATTTAAAGATATAATGAAGACAGCAGGTGTTCTGTACAGATGTCACTTTTTCTAGAAGATACTTATTAAACAGTTTATTTCCTGTAATGTCCATGGGCTAGCTAAATTTTATTTTATTTCAGCATTACACTAGCCAAAAGTAAATGGTTTCTTTTTAGACTCATTGAGCTGAAAATTAAAAACTACTGGGCTTTGGGTTGTTTCAGTTTGAGTTGTAAAGAATCACAAATTCAGTGATTCAAGAGTCAACTCATATTGTCTTCTAGTAATACAAAACTGTATTTTGCAATACAAAAGTGCTTTTCTACAGGACATGTGCCAGGCTTCTCCTTCCCTTGGCAACTCAAACCTCTGAGTTTCAACAACCCCATCTGACCTTTCATTGAGATCAATCAGAATAGATATGAAAGGACTGCGTTCAAATCAAACTTATGAAGTTTTAAATTTTGTGTATTATAAGGTAAATAAAGTGCCTGGTGCCAGAGTTCCTAAATAGTGTATTTGGGCAGCCTTGAACAGAATTCAGTATATTCTGGAACCCTCATGAAAGAAAGACATTGTATTTTTCCAGTGTTTAGCTATCATGACCAAAAGCTGCTGTGAACATTCTTAGAATGAACTTACATTTTTATATTTCTTAGGTAAATATCTAGAAGTAAGATTGTTGGGTCTTAATGTAGGCATTACCTAGCTTCATTAGAAACTGCGAGTCTTTCAAACTAGCTGTACCATTTTATACTCCCATTGGCAGTGTATAAGAGTTCCAGTTATTTCACATCATCAGTAGCACTTGGTATGGTTAGTCGCATTCTAATGGCTATGTAGTAAAAACTCACTGTGGTTTTAATTTTGCATTTCCCTGATGAACAATGATATTGAGTACTTTAAACAAGTAAAATTAATCTATCGTGGTAGAAAGGAAAGTTATCCTTCACTGAGTTTGTGGTTATATGGCTGTATACATATGTACAAATTCATTGAGCTGTACATCTAAGTAGTGCATTTTACTAATAAAAATAAATTTTAGAAAAGATGGAGGGAAAGAAAAAGAAGAAGAAGGAGGTCATTGCAGCAATCAGGGAGAGCTAGCTACTGATAACAGGAGTGGTTAGTCTTCTTACCCCAAGTGTATAAACAATTTTAGCCTGGAAGGCTTGGAGTAGAGATGGAAAGGGAATGAAGGGACAGGGAAAAAGAAAAAGAGGAAACAGGATCTAAGGAGAACCTAGTTTAAATGCTCTGGGCTCTGCTCAGTCTCCCTCATCACTCTGCCCATCCATAAGCATCCTGCAGAGACGAATGGATGATGTATGGTTTCCCCTACATTTCACTATAAAACACAACTTTATGCCTTAAATGGGATGGGATTGTGGAGACAATGGGAGTACAACAATATTAACATTTAATATTTTTGGTAATACATAATTTCATTTCAAAATTTTTTTCTTTACAAAGGTTCTATATGATTTTGCAGAAATTTTAGGCAATGGAATTAAGCCAAAACAAGAAAATATAAATCATCATAATCTTATTATTGAGAAACAAGGATAATTGGCATTTTGTTAAATATTCCAACCTTTTTAACAATACATTTGCTTAGTATTATGAAAACAAATGAGTCTCTACTAAGAATTATGTTCATACCTTGTTTCTCATTTGATATACTTGGAACTCTCTTCCTATCTTTTTAATGGCTCAGTATTATTCCATATCATTATTTAGTGAACCTGTCTTTTATCACTGCACAATCAGGCCACTTGTGATTTTTTCAAAGCAAATTATTGCAATGCAGTTTTAACCAGTTTAATATTCATAGTGATTTTAATAATTGCACAATTTAAGTCCAGTATTTACATCTACTTTTTACAAAAGTAGATGTAAATAACACAGATGTGACACAAGAAGATCTGTGGTCCTTTAACTGAGATTTGTGAAGATATATAAATACATACTATGTATGACTCCCATATCCAGCTCTCCCTAACTAAGTACAAAGAATTATAAACAGTTTTGAATCCTTGGAAAACAGCCATGTGATGACATTAGGCTACTTTGAAAGCTATTTGTGACTATGATACATAGAAGCAAACATAAGATTCTTGGTCCTTCTCACTAGCAATACAACACAATAAAATAGGTGGGAGAATGTGTACAACTGAGTGAGACTGCTTAAGCAAGGCAGATGATAGTAAAAATTCTTTTTTGCTACGGATAATTTTTAAAAGGAAAATTTAAGACAAATTGAGTCCTGTTTAAGTTAACAATGCAAATTCCTTAATTTGGATGTCATTAATATGTTTACATTAAAAACAGTATTTTCAAACTCACATATACTATGATTTTTGGTAGAAACAAATGACAGTCCAACAGATAACTTATGATTGACTATTGTAAACATTTTTTTGGGTACATGTCCTATGAGGTACCTGAGAGGCAGGCTTCTTGTGTAAAGAGGGTGTTCCTTCCCAATACAAATGAATTATTTCACAATTTAAAAATTCTTGTCAAAAGTTTTTGCTTTAAATTCAAAACCAACAAAACAAAAGAACTTAGCCAAACATATATGGACAGTTAAAGTCAAAAGTAAGAGAAATGTCTGTTATCTATTTTATTTTATTTTTTAATTTTTATTTTTTTGAGTTGGAGTCTCACTCGGTCGCCCAGACTGGAGTGCAATGGCCGCCACTCCCGGCCACCGCAGCCTCAACCTGCTGGGCTCCTGCGATCCTTCTGCCTCAGCCTTCCGAGTAGCCGGAATTACAGGCACACGCTACCATGCCCGGCTGATTTTTTGATTTATTGTAGAGATGAGGTCTCGCCAAGTTGCCCTGGCGGGTCTCGAACCCATGGGCTCAGGCAATCCACTCACCTCAGTCTCCCAAAGCGCGGGATTACAGGCTGAGCCACCGAGCCTGGCTCTGTTATCTGTTTTAAATAACATGTTTTTAAATTAGCAAAGGCTTGTCTACAGTGGCTACACACACCTTAGAGTCTTCAGCTTTCTGAATTCAAGACAACCACAACAGCCAATCTAATTCCTTTGGTTCAGTTATATGGGCTGACTATATGACAGGCTACAGACTTAAAGGAATATCATGCAAATCTCTACTTTAACTGACAATTCAGCAGCCACACGGTTATGCTTTTTCTAAAGAGGCTACGTTGTATAATGTAAAAAGCATCTCAACTAGAAATAAAGATATCTGGCCCTCTAATCTGATATTTATCACTTAGAATGTGACCCTGGAAAAGTTCTTTGATTTCTCTGTGCCTGTTTCACAATCTGAGATAATGAAGATAATTTAAAATGCTTGGGTTTTAGGGTTCTATATAAGTATGTAAACATTCCTAGCATAGTAACCACCAGTTTAATGCTCATTGAACTAAAAAGAATTTAAACAAAACACTGATAGTAGAATCTTCTGGGGGCCTGTGTTATATAGGTGGTTGCAAGGATATACCCTAAATGTTAAGTGGTATTTCTCTGTGTGGTGGGATTATAGATTCCTTTTTTGACTTATTTTTGCTGATTTGTACTTTCCACAGTGAATATATAACACTTTCATAACCAGGATAACAAATGCTACCCACATTTTGAGAGACCATTATAGATGAGCTCAACTAACCATCAGCATCTATCTCAGGCTTTCAGCACAGTCCACCTTGAAATATCTAGAACACCCTGGGATATCTAGAATACAAGTGGGATTTCCAGAACAGCCCATTACCATAGCAAAACAAAAGCTGAATTGCACAATAATCACAATACACATACAACAAGTGTTAGTATACATACATCAGAATTGGTTTTCACACTTCATCACCTGTCTCTCATACCTCTGAAAGCCAGGTGGACCTGCCCCTGCCAGTAAGGGAAAAACTGAGTCCATTTGCAGCCAAGCCTGAAAGGCTAAAGACTGAAGCGAAAGCTCACTTGGGTGTTCAGCTCTAGGGAAATTCATAGGAGCCCTAGGAAATATGAGTCCAATCTACCATCACCCAGAGAGGTCCTGCTCTTCACAGCCCAGCCTAGGAAGCCCAACCTACTTCACACCTGCATCCCCAGTACAGGACACTGTCAACAGTAACCCCAGGCATAATTAACAGGCATATAGACTGTGATAAAGTATTAAGCTGTTTGATTTCTCCAAGTCTGTTTCCTGATTGTTTAAAATCAACATGTTAGATATGATGATCTCTAAAGTTGCTTTCAGCACTAGCATATTACAGTTCTATTTGAAAATGGTACTGCCTGTCTTGTTCTTCATCATCTGCTTTAGACATAATTTACATATCTTATTTTTAATTGAAAAAGTTTTTGACAAATTATAATTGAATATAATTATTAAATATATAGTGATGTTATGATATATGTATACAAATAAATTAAGGAAAGGATCACAGTAAAACATTCCTCCACCAAGACTTAAATAGCAGTTATATGCTTAATATGCTTAACAATGTGGCTCTTTATGAATACCAGAAGAGACAACTCATAGTTGAAGATAGAATATTAAGACACAGCCTTGTAAATGTTATATACACTTTTGATGTATATTTACAATGCTTAGAAAGAAACTAGAAAGGCTTGAATGTGAAGACAACAAAATTTTATTCACTGAAAATATGAACTATTGAGTCTGTAAACCAGTTTGGTGCCTTTAGCTCAAAAGTAGGGTACTGTTTTGTTTTGTTTTTTTTTTTTTTTTTTTTAGTAGATACATAGAATAAAAAGTTATTTACACTCTCAATATTTTTTACATTCAATAAGAATATAAGATTCATTGCAATTTTAAAGTACTATCTTAAATCTTTTCTAAATTGATATATTGTTTATAGAAGTAAGAGTTTCTGAATCAAGCCTATAGTAGTAAGTTACTCCAATAAGATTTGACCTTATGAAACACTGAATATGCATGTCAATAACTTCTGAGATTAAAAATTATATAAATAGCTGGGCTCAGTGGCTCAGCCTGTAATCCTGTGCCTTGGGAGGCTGAGGTGAGTGGATTGCCTGAGCCCGCAGGTTCGAGACCCGCCTGGGCAACTTGGTGAGACCTCATCTCTACAATAAATCAAAAAATTAGCTGGGTGTGGTAGCGCATGCCTGTAATTCCAGCTACTTGGAAGGCTGAGGCAGAAGGATCGCTGGAGGCCCAGCAGGTCGAGGCTGCAGTGGCCGGAAGCAGCTACTGCACTCCAGTCTGGGCGAGAGAGTGAGACTCCAACTCAAAAAAAAAAAAAAAAAAAAAATTATATAAATAACTTGAGTATCCAAATCATTGTATTAGTAGACTTCAATTTCTATAAATTTTTATATAACTTAGGGAATCATGGTTGCTGAAGTAGAGAATGCCATAGATTGATAAGCAAAGAAATCACTGCAATTGAAGTCAAAATTACTATATCTCTTTTCAAAATCTAACATGTTGCTAAGTCATTTAAATCTCTTGTAATTTGGTAGAAAGAAGAGTATTTTTATCTTGATGTTGAAAACAAGATTTATTCATTTCTACAGTTTACAAAACTGACATATATGAGGGGCTTCAAATAAGGATTTGCTGAATAACAGAATAAATGATGATACTGAGAAACATTATGAGTGTGCAAGGTAATATTTCTGAAACCATTAAGGTTTGGTAGCCCAAAACACAGTCTCCAAGGTGAAGGGAGGGGGGACAAGTGGGCAGAATTAATACCTTAGAGTTTTATTTATACATTTATTGTTAAATCTACTCATTAGTATCGAAATAACACTTTTCAATAAATGATAAGCGTGGAGGTAGGTGGCAGAGGCAAGATGATAAAGTACTTTACATATACATATAACTATTAATGACAAATTCCTCAAATGTTTAAATTTTACCTCTCTCTCTCAAAGCAGTGTCTGGGCTACAGTGAATATTTTAAAATGTGGAACCTAAACAGAAACCTGCTACTTACCAATGGGGACCTAAACAAAACTCTGTCTACTCACTTTATTATTCCTCTTCCTGGCTGGGATATTTACATATTGTTTCACAGATTTGAGAAAGTCTCTGCTTATATTTTTTTACGTGAACAATTTTATTTCTAGGCACAGTCTCAAATATCAAGCTTCATTTACTGAAAATGATACCTTCAGTATACAGAGGAGCAAATAAGAAGTGAGAACCGGTAATCTAAAGCAAGTGTTGTTCCGCCTTTAAATTGCTTTTAGACAATCAGGCAGATGGTACGTTTTGTACTATGTAGAAAGTTTTCCTGGGGGAAAATGCACCAAATTACTTAAAAAAAAAAGTTAAGTGGTCACACAGAATTAGTCGTACATCTCAGTCCCGGCTGTAATGTTCCTGCCAAGCCAGGCAAGGCAGCAGTGAACATTTGCATATGCTAAAAATTGCCGTCTGCATTATGCCTGCACTGGGCCAATAAGGCTCATATAATCATGCAACTAAATACAATACCACCATGTTAGGCATGCATTTATCAATTTAGGTCTGCATTACAGAGTCGTGTGAATTTATCTTCCAGAGATCTTTCAGCTGTAAGCCCTGAGACTTATATGTCAAGTACTCACCAATATTGCTGACATTTCCCAATGCTCCCATCTTTTCTTAGCTACATCCTCCCTCACCACTCAGACTATTACCACAGAATACTGGAAATGGGAGGGACTTTGATGATTTCAATTCAAACCCTCCATTATAAAAAATAATAACACTGAGATTTTATTAGATTTAGTGACTCACAGCATAAGTAAAATTAGTTAATGGTTTATGGCAGGACTGAAACTCAGGCCACTGAAGTTCCCATTCTTTTTTCTGTGTACCACACCATCAAAGATTAAAAGAACATGAACATAATTTATTCCACTTTTTCCAAAATTTCCATATAATAATAAGGCAAATGCTATTTTTAATACCTTGATGTTATATCAGTAAGAAATATACAACTTAGTTAAACTAAATTGTCTTTTTATTTTTTTACTTAAAATATATCTCAATCAGTCCCTATCAATACATGATGCTTATAAACAAGATTCAAAGATATCATCAAATATTCTGGTAACAACAAAAACCCTCGATATTTATTTGGAATCTTAATATCTTTTCCAACATGGCTTTCCTGCTGATTTTACATCTAAAGACTAAGAGACAAAGCAGCAATCAGTTTCCTTCTCATGCCAAGACCTTTGTAGTATATTCCACCATAGTTTCACATATGGCCAACCAACAACCCCAACTTCACAGTGCAGGATGGGGGATGACAATTCTGCTTGATTTTCATAAGACAGCCAAAGTGTGATTGTGGCCATTTGCCTCTCAGAAGAGCCGAATGAAAGAAGCACAAGTTACTCCACATGTCAGTAAGGATTTCCAACTTTAACCAGTACACATGCTCCAGGCTGGCAGAAAGAAATTGAAAAGGACAGAGCTTTGTACCCAGCACCAGCTGAACTTGGTGGCAGGCTATTGAAAAAAAAAATCACCAATTATACATGGAGGGATGTGGGGGGAGGGAGGAGCATAAAAATGCAATGAGCTAATGTTTCTAGTTGGCATCTGCCTTTTGACTCAAAGAAAAACATGGCTCTTTTCCAAAATTTTTCTGTTATTGTGGTATCAGCTGCCTCTTGGATTCATTTATAAAAGCTGAGACTGCCAACAGAACAAGATAAGATTTCTGTTAATAGTAGTAGTAAATGTGCAAGTCCCTTGAAATAATAGATATTTCTTCTACAAAGGCTATTTAGGTATTATTATTCCTGGCATAATCTTTAGGACTTATAATTATGGCCAGGTACTTCAAAGAAATACGATCACAGCAAATTCTTTTTTTTTTTTTGAGTTGAAGTCTAACTCCGTTGCCCAGGCTGGGGTACAGTGGCACACTCACAGCCAACCCAGCGTCAACCTGCTGGGCTCTGGCAATCATTCCGCCACAGTCTTCCAAGTAGCCAGAACTACAGATGCACACTACCACACCCAGCTAATTTTTAATTTTTATTGTAGAGATGAGGTCTGACCAAGTTGCCTGGGCTGGTCTCAAAGCCGCGAGCTCAGGCAATCCACTTGCCTCAGTCTCCCAAAATGCTGGGATTATAGGCTGAGCCACCAAGCCCAACCGATCACAGCAAATTCTGAGGTTAAAAAGTTGCTACATGGAATGTTTAATTTAACTTTTCAACATATTTAATAAAGAACAGTTTGAGACTAAGTCATGTGTCACTTAACAACAGAAATATGTTCTAAGAGATGCATCGTTAAGTGATTTTGCCATTGGGCAATAATCATAACTGCATTTACACTTTATGATGCTCCTAGGCTTACTTGCTCCTGGGCTACAAACCTCTAAAGTGTGTTTTTGTACTGAATACTATAGGCAACTGCTACACAATGGTATTTGTATATCTAAACATAGAAAAGGTATAAAAATATGATTTTACAATCTTATAGGACCACTATCGTAAATGTGGTCCCTTGTTAAGTGAAACATTGTTATGCAGAGTTCATGACAATAATTGGTGTTGGATGTTTCCTGAGGTACTGGCATTCTTTCTACCAAAGGAATTTCTGTTAGTTGGCCTGTGGCAGAAAGGGGGCTGATAGCAGTTAAAAATATTCTCTTTGAAAGTCAATCACAAGCTCTGGAAACCGGCCAGATGGGGTTTTTTTTTTTTTTTGAGTTGGAATCTCACTCTGTCACCCAGACTGCTGGAGTGCAGTGGCCGCTCCCGGCCACCACAGCCTCGACCTGGTGGGCTCTGGCAATCCTTCCGCCTCAGCCTTCCAAGTAGCCAGAACTACAGGCGTGCGCTACCACATCCAGCTGACTTTTTGATTTATTGTAGAGATGAGGTCTCACTGCCCAGGCGGGTCTCGAACCTGCAGGCTCAGTCGATCCACTCACCGCAGCCTCCCAAAGGCGCGGGATTACAGGCTGAGCCACCTAGCTGGCTCAGATCGGTTTTGTTTGAGAAAACCAAATAGCCAAAGACTGCTGGCTTTCATGGAAATGCAAAAGAGTGACCACTTCACAAGCTTACCCAAATCCTCTCTTTTTGAAGTTATCAGTTTACAGTCCTTACTTGCTCTGCATTTCCTGAAGACCATTTGTTCTTTGAAAATCTGATTTTGCTGAGTACAACCTTGTAAATTCCAAAGAAAATGTGTAATTGTTCAACATGACCCCCCCTTACCTAAATTATGGTCTAAGACCCCTCTCCTCTCTCCCTGGGGTGCTAGCACTGGGAGCATTAGCCCGCCAAGTTGCGCCAGCACAAATAAACCTGCTACTTCCTAAAACAGCCTTGGTGTCATGTCCTCTCTGTGTTCCCGCTACAGGGCCTTTCAAAACATGCCATCATTTAATTGATCTTTGCAGAACACCATAAGAAAAATTTCCAGTAAAATGTTTGAAGTGGGAAAAAAAACACCTCGGTATTATTGGTAACTATTACATTAACTTCCTAGTCTGAAAACCAGGAATACAATAGAGTTAGGTATCTACCCAGACTTTTTAAGAGAAACTCTAGTTTCTATCCATTTCATGAAGGAAAGACACGCTTTATTTAAAAAAAAAAAAAAAGCTGGTAAATAAATAAACCTTGATGAGGGGTAAAGAATGCTTCCAGCTTCCACTAGGGATGGAGAAGGCTGGGAAGAAGGCTGGAAAGAACATCACTCTCATCCTTACAATAAACATAAGTGCTGAACAATCTACAAATTAATAAGTTTTGAAGTCATCAAAGAGCTGGTAGCAGACTAACCAATTAGACAAACATGAATATAAAATAGTAGATGAGCATTTGCTTACCTAGGAAAGATTCTGTTATGTACTGGTAAAAATAA
The DNA here is from genome assembly GCA_027257055.1 of Cephalopachus bancanus. NCBI lineage: Eukaryota > Metazoa > Chordata > Mammalia > Primates > Tarsiidae > Cephalopachus > Cephalopachus bancanus. Next base: position 10,563,702 of record JAPVLO010000080.1, on the reverse strand, counting down.
TTCAGTCAAAATTGTGAGCAGACTGATAAAGGTTTACTGTGAACTAGCAAAAGAAGCCGGATCTCCCGAGGGCAGTGATACCAAGGAATTCACACCCATTTTCAGGCTCTTCAGGAAACTGATGAGAATCCTTTCTTACTAAGGTACAGTCCTGCAAGAAAGAACAGCAGCCACGCCAGGGAATGTACAAAAGTCTGCCTAGATCCTTCTCTCTTACATTCTCTATGGAACAAAGCATGAAATGTTTGGAAGAAGGGCAAAAACTACTGTTTCCCTTAGGGAACTGGTGAAAAACCTAATGAATGAAAGAAAGAGAATGAAAGAGGGAAAAACAAAAAACATGACCTGGAAACCCAGGGAAAGGACAATAAACATTGAGAAGGCCATACCACCAAATCCAGGAACACAGTGACTTCCCAAGGCTGAGGCTCAGAGTATAGCCACCACTTGCTTTCCACCCCAACCTAAAGACCACAGAGTAACAAATAATTGCATTATACCACTGGAGGAGAGGTAAGAGTAGAAGAAGCTATATGAGTCACAGCGTAAATGAAGGACTTGAAACTGAAGTTCAAGCAGGCATTGAGAAAAACACTCTGGCAAATCAGCTTCATTCTAAAAAACAAGGTAATGGTAGAGGGATTTGAAGCCTTTGCTGTATCCAGTGTAACCACTGCAACAATATGTATTCAATGTTATGCAATAATTCTGTGTATTTCAAATACAGTATTGAATACAACAAACAGATGAATAATCAGTAGGGATACAGAAGACCCGAAAAAAACTATCAGCTAAGTTCATCTATTAATATTTATGGAACACTCCACCAAACAATAGCAGAATACATATTATTTTAAGTTGTACGCGGCATTTTTACCAGGATGAACTGCAATACATCACCGGGTATTGCAGGTGGGGTTTATCCTAGGAAGGCAAACCTGCTTCAACTTTGAAAATAAAAGGAATGTTACTAAACTAAAGGAGAAAAAATATAACCATTTCAACAGATATAAACAAATTTTAAGTACTATTTACAGTAACACACCTGCCCCTCCAAAAAACTTAAAATACTTAGGTATAAATGTAAGAAAATATATGGAGGATCTGCATGTTCAAAACTAGAAAACAGTGGTGAAAGAAATCAAAGAAGACCTAAATGAATGGAAAAATATACCATATTTGTGTGTGGAAATTATCCATTTTATGGTATCTATTATCCCCAAATTGATCTAACAATCAAAATCCTAGCAGGATTTTTAGTCGGTATCAACACATTTCTTCTAAAATTTATGTGGAAAGGCAAAGAAACTATAACAAAGCAATTTTGAAAAAGACCAAAGATGGAGGATTCATGTTACGTGACTTCAAGACTGACTAGAAAGCTAAATAAATTAAGCAGTGTAGTATTGATAAAGGAATAGATTTCTACATAGATCAGTGGGAAAAAAAGAGTCCAGAAATAGATTCACATAAATACAGTTAATTGTTATTTGGCAAAAGTATGACGACAAATTCAATGGAGAAAGAAGTCTTTTCCACAAGTAGTGCTTACATATTTGGAAGTCAACAAAGAAAACAAGAACCTTGATTCATACCTCACATCGTATAACTCAAAATGGGTTATAGATATAAATTTAATTTGTAAAATTATAAAATTTCTAAAAGAAAACATAGGAGAAAATCTTCATCGCCTTGGATTAGGCCAAGAATTCTTAGACATAACACTAAAAGCTTGATGTATTTTTAAAAATTGACAAATTGTCCTTCATCGAAATTTACAACTTTTGTGCCACAGAAGACCCTATTAAGAGAACGGAAAGAAAAGCCACAGACTCAGACAAAATATTTGCAAATCACATATCTAATAAAAGCCTTTTGTATTCAGAACATATAAGAATTCTCAAAACTCAATGTAAGAAAGCAATCTACTAAAAACTAGGCAAAACAATACAACAGATACCTCAGCAAAGAAGATATGCAGGTGGCAGATAAGCATGTGGAAAGAAACATCACTATCAGTAGGGAAATACAAATTAAAATTATAAACGGACACCATTACACACCTATTATAATGGCTAAGATGAAAACAACTGTAAATACCAAGTGCTAGGGAGGATCTGGAGCAACTGGAATGCTCATATACTGTTGGTGGGAATGAAAAATGGTGCAACCACTTGGGAAAGCAGTTAAGCAGTTTCTTATAAAGTTAAACATACACTTAACACATGTCCTAGAAAACCCACTCCTAGGTATTTACCCAAGTGAAGTAAAAATTTATGTCTCAAAAATACCTGCATGTAAATTTTTATAGTAGCTTTATTTATCAATGCCAAACCTGGAGACAACTCAAATGTTGTTCAATAGGTAAAAGCATTTAAGAAAAAAGACAAACCAGGCAAACCAGTGGCATATCCACACAATAGACTACAACTCAATCATAAAAGAGAACAAATTCTCAGTACAGTTAACAGACAGGGATGAATCACAAGTACACTTTACCAAGTGAAAGACATCACATCCCCAAAACTAAATATTATATTATTCCATTTATATGAGATTCTGGAAAAAGCAAAGTCAAAGATGGAGAAAAAAATTGTCAAAAATTAGGAATGGCTGACTACAAAGGGACAGTGAAAGGGAATTTTTTGAGGTGATGTAACTGTGCTGTATCCAGATTGTTGCTATGATATACAACACTATGCTTTTGTCAAGACTCATATAACTATACACAAGGAACAATATTTACTATAAAGAAAATTTAAAAGAGGTGTTTTTTCGAGATAGCAGGTTAGAGGTTTTCAGTATGCCTCACCATCTGAAAATAATGAAAGGAAAAATCAACACGGTGAACCCCAATTCAAGAAGAAAAATGGATATTCATCAGAATAGTAAAGGTCACTTGAGATCTCAGAGAGGAGAAGGCAGACAAACAGTCCCCACAACAGTATTCTGCAGAGAAAAGGCTAAACTGGGAGCTCAGACCACAGTGCACTCCACAGACCAGCTCACTGCTGAGATAACAGAAAGCTGCTTCTAGTAAAGAAGGATCAAATATACATCCCCCACATCAGTAATAGCCAGCTCTTACCCATAGGTGCCACCTGCTGGTCTGCAGATTGAATGACACAACACAACAGGCAATTGGATAAGCCTTCAGACATTCCTGCCCTCCCAGTCCCATAGGAGTGAGCATGCCTACATCCCCACTACATTCCTATCACAACCAACACTTGAGAAAGTCCACATACAGACTATCTATATCAAAGGGGCTCATACAGATTAGCTGCCATAGTTGCTCCAGATGAGAAAGAACCAGAGAAACAACTCTGAAAGTATGAGAAAAGTGCTACGCCTCCAAAGGGGCACACCAACTCTTTAACAACAGATTTTAACCAAAATGGAATCCCTAAAATGTCAGATAATGAGTTCAGAATACTGATTATAAAGAAGCCCAACAAAATGCAAGAAAAAGCTGATAACTAACATAAAAAAATTAGCAGAACAATTCAGGAGGTGAAAGAAAAGATTCACAACATTTAAAAAAACTTACAAACTCAATGATGGAGATATAAAACACAGTACGAAGCTTTAACAATAGGCTAGATCAAGTGGAAGAAAGAATTTCAGAGCTAGAAGAAAGGTCCTTCAAATTAACAAAGTCAGAAATAAAGAAAAAAGAATTAAGAAGAATGAGCGAAGCCTATGACAAATATGAGATTATGTAAAGCAACCAAAGCTATGAATCATAGGCATTCCAGAGGCAGAAGAATAAAGTAAAAAGTACAGGAAACATATTCCAGGATATAATTCAAGGAACTTCCCTGGTCTTGATAGAGACCTAGACATTCAGCTACAAGAAGCTCAAAGAACTCCTGCAAGACACATTGCAAGAAGAACCTCAGCAAGGTTTATGTACTTGTCAGATTCTCCAAAGTCAGTGTGAAAGAAAATATCCTAAGAGCAGCAAAAGAGAAGTGCTAAATCATTTATAAAGGAAAGGAATTAGACTAGCAGCAGACTTCTCAGCAGACATCCTATAAGCCAAAAGAGAATAGAAGACTACTGTCAACTTCCTTAAAGAAAAAAAAAAAAAATGCCAACCAAGAATTTGATATCAAGCCAAACTAAGCTTCATAAATGAAGAAGAAGTAAAGTCTTTTCCTGACAAACACACACTAAGGGAATATGCCACAACTAAACCAGCTCTATAAGAGTTGCTTAAAAGGAGTTATAAACTTGAAAACAAAATGATGACTTTTGTTCTTAAAAGATCATACAAGTACAAAGCTCACAGAGTCTATACAGTAACTATACATCTGAATACCCAAGGCAGCTAGCTTACTGCACAAAGGCAAGAAAAAGCCCCATGTGTGAATATTAACCCTGAATGTAAATGGTGTAAAATTTCCCACTTAAAAGAATCAGAGTGGCAAATTGCATTAAAAAAAAAAAAAAAGACCCAACCATATCTTACATATAAGAGACCCACCTACTGGCCAAAGACAGTCACAGAATCAAAGTAAATGAATGAAAAATATTTACTGGAAATATCAGGCAAATGGAAAACAAAATGAGGAGGAGTAGCTATCTTCATATCAGACTTTAAGCCAAAAACAGAAAGAAAAAAAAAATAAGACAAAGAAGGACATTATATAATGACAAAGGGTAAAATTGAACAAGAAGACTTAATTATCTTAAGCACATATGCACTGAACACTGGAGCACTCAAATTCATGAAGCAAACACTACTTGACCTTAGAAAACATATTGGTAGAAATACAATAATAGTGGGTGACTTCAACACCCCACTGACATTACTAGAAAGATCACTGCAGCAGAATTTATTTTTTATTTTATTTTATATTTTGAGTTGGAGTCTCACTCTGATATCCAGGCTGAAGTGTAGTAGCAAGATCATGGCTCACTGTAGCCTTGACCTCTTGAGCTCAGATGATCCTTCCACCTTAGTCTCCCAAGTAGCTGGGGCTACAGGAGTATGCCACCATGTGTGGATAATTTTTTAATTTTTTTGTAGAGATAAGGTCTTGCCATGTTGCCCAGGCTGGTCTCAAGCTACTGGGTTCAAGAAATCCTCTTGCCTTGGCCTTCCAAAGTGCTAGGATTAAAGGCATAAATCACTGTGCTGGCCTTGGAGCAGAAAATTAACAAAGAAATACTGGACTTAAACTGGACAATAGCCCAAATGGACCTAACAGTTATCTACAGAACTTTGTACCCAACAACTGTAGAATATACTTTCTCCTCATCTCCACTTGGAACATTCTCCAAAATAGACCATATGCTCAGGCAGAAGGCAAGTCTTAATGAATTTAAAAACATCAAAATTAAACCATGCATCTTCTCAGACCACAGTGGAATAAAATAAGAAATCAACACTAACAGGAGCCTCCAAAACTACACTACTACATGAAAAGGGAACAACTTGCTCTTGAATGAACCTTGGGTAAACCATGATATTTTTTAAAATTAGAAATTCAGAAAATTTTTAAAAAAATCATTGAAACACATGGAAATAGTGAGATAACATTCCAAAACCTTTGGGACACAGCAAAAGCAGTTCTGAGAAGAAATTTTATAGCATTAAATGCCTATATCAAAAAGATAGAGATAGGAAATCAACAGCTTAATCTTGCACCTCAAGGAACTAGAGAAACAAGAAAAATCTAAACCTAAAATTAGCAGAAGAAAAGAAATAACAAAAATCAGAGCAAAACTAAATGAGACTGACCCTCCCCCCCCAAAATGAAACAAAGGATCAATGAATCAAAAAGATGGTTCTTTTAAAGGATAAACAAAATTGACCAACTGCTAGCTAGACTATCCATGGAAGAAAAGAGAGAAGACAAAAAAATTTAATCAGAAATGACAGAGGTAACATAACCAATATCACAGAAATACAAAAGATCATCAAAGTCTGCTATGAACACTTCTATGGCAACAAATTGGAACATCTAGAGGAAACAGATAGGTTCCTGAAAATATACAACCTCCCAAGACTGAATCAGGAAGAAATAGTTACCCTGAGTAGACCAATACCAAGCAATCAAATTGAATCAGTAATAAAAAAAAATCACAATAAAAAAGAGCCCAGGGCCAGATGGATTCAGAGGCAAATTTTATCACATGTACAGAGAAGAGCTAGTACCAATCTACTAAAACTACTCAAAGAAACTGAGGAGGAGGGACTCTTCCTTAACTCATTCTATGAAACCAGTATCCTACGGATACCAAAATCAGGCAAGGACACAACAAAAAAAGAAAGCTACAAACCAATTTCCCTGATGACTATACATTCAAAAATCCTTAACAAAAAAACTAGCAAACTGAATTTAAAAGCATAAAAGAAAAAAAACCCCACCACAACCAAGTGAGATTTATTCCAAGGATGCAAGGATGGTTCAACAACTGCACATTAATAAACATGATCTATCACATATACAGAAGCAAAAATAAAAATTATATGATAATCTCAATGATGCAAAAAAGGCATTCATTAAAATCCAACATCGTTTCATGATAAAAAACCCTCAACAAACTAGGCATCAAAGGAACATACCTCAACAGAATAAGAGCCATATATGACAAACCCACAGCCAACATCATACTTAATTGAGAAAAGATGAAAACATTCCCTCTCAGAATAGGAACAAGACAGGGATGTCAGCTCCCACCACTCTTACTCAAAATTATATTAGAAGTCTTAGCAAGAGCAATTTGGCAAGAGAAAGAAATAAAGACATCCAAATTGACAAAGGGTATGTCAAACTATCCCTGTTCAAAGATGACATGACTGTATACATAGGAAACCCTAAAGACTCCTGCAAGAAGCTTCTAGACCCAATAAAGACATCAGTAAAGCCTCAGAATACAAAATCAGTGTGTAAAACATCAGTAGTGTTTCTATATACCAACAACGCTCAAGCTGAGAACAAAATCAAGAGCTCAATCCCATTCACACTAGCCACAAAAAAATAAAATAAATAAAATATCTAAGCCGGGCTCGGTGGCTCAGCCTTTAATCCTGCACCTTTGGGAGGCTGAGGTGAGTGGATTGCCTGAGCCCGCGGGTTCGAGACCCGCCTGGGCAACTTGGCAAGGCCTCATCTCTACAATAAATCAAAAAATTAGCCGGGCGTGGTAGTGCGCGCCTGTAGTTCCAGCTACTCGGAATGCTGAGGCAGCAGGATCGCTGGAGCCCAGCAGGTGAGGCTGCGGTGGCCGAGAGCGGCCACTGCACTCCAGTCTGAGTGACAGAGTGAGACTCCAACTCAAAAAAATAAATAAATAAATAAATAAAAATAAAATATCTAAGTATACACATAACTAGGAAGGTAAAAAAAATCTTTTAAGGAGAACTACAAAACACTGATGAAAGAAATCATAGACAACACAAACAAATAAAAGAACATTCCATGTTCATGGACTAGAAGAATCAATATTGTTAAAATGAGCATACTGCCCAAAGCAATCCCAATCAAAATACCAACTTAATTCTCCACAGAACTAGAAAAAACAATCTTAAAGTTTATATAGCACCAAAAAAAAGAAAAAAAAATCTGAATAGCCAAAGCAATTCTAAGCAAAAAGAACATAGTGGAGTCATCACACTGTCTGACTTCAAAATATACTACAAGTCTATAGTAAATAAGGCAGCATGGTACTGGTACAATAATATACAGATAGATCAATGGAACAGAATAGAGAGCCCAGAAATAAAACCACATACCTAAAATCAATTGATGTATGACATAGCTGACCAAAATAAACAATGGGGAAAGGAAATCCTATTCAATAAACAGTACTGGGAAAACTGGCTAGCCAGATGCAGAAGAATGAAACTGGAACCTTACTTCTCACGTTATAAAAAAAATTAATTCAAGATGTGTTAAATACTTAAATGGAAGACCAGACCTGAAATTATTAAAATTCTAGAAGAAAATCTGGAAAACACTCTTCTGGACATTGACCTAGGCAAAAAAATGATGACAAAGACCCCCAAAAGTAACTGCAACAAAAACACAATAGATGAATGGGACTTAATTAAACTAATAAGCTTCTGCACAATGAAATGACTCATCAGTAAGGTGAACAGAAAATCTACTGAATGGAAGAAAATATTACAAATTATGCCTCAGACAAAGGGTTAATATCCAGAATTTGCAAGGAACTCAAACAGTCAACACGAACAAATCAAATAACCCCATCAAAAAGTGGGCAAAGGACATGAATAGACACTTCTCTAAAGAAGACACACAAGCAGCCAACAAACATATGAAAAAATGCTCAACAACACTAATTACCAGAGATGTGCAAATTAAAACTACAATGAGATATCAGCTTACACCATTTAGAATGGCTATTACTAGAAAGTCAAAGAACAGATGTTGGTGCAGTTTCAGGGAAAGGGGAATGCTCATACACTATGGTCAGGTTGTTAAGTATTTCAACCTCTATGCAAAAGAGTATGGAGATTTCTAAATAATGAATTACCATTTGATCCAGCCATCCCACTACTAGGGATTTACCCAAAAGGGGGCAGGGATAGATAGATACATATATATAGATATACATACATACCTATACTTGTATGTTCATTGCTGCACTATTCACAATAGCAAAATCAAGGAACCAACCTAAGTGACGACTAACAATTGACTGGATAAAGAAAATGTGGTATATATACTATTGAATACTACACAGTCACAAAAAAGATTGAAATCATGCCCTTTGCAGCAACATGAATGGAACTTAAGATCATCATTCTAAGTGAACTGACTCAGAAACAGAAAACCAAACACCACTGCATGTTCTCATGTGTATGCGGGAGTTAACGGCCACAAAGATGGAAATAGTTGACCCTGGGGATACTAATAAGGGAGGAGGTGAGAGGGAGGGTTAGGGTTCAGAAATTACTTGTTGGGTACAATGTTCACTATTGAATGGGCCACCTGAGACCCAATCCCTACCACTACACCATATGTCCATGTGACAAACATACACACGTACCCACTGAATCTAAAATAGAATGGAAATAAATAAATAAATAAATAAAATACATTTAAAAATATTCTGAACAACAACATCAACAAAAAGAAGTAGTAAAAAATTAACAAGAAACTCAATGAAATACCTGTTACTCTTGTGAACATCACCAATGTTGACAAAAACATTAGTTAAAAGATTGTTTGGAAACAGGATATTCATACAGTAATACAGTATCACTTCTTATGGAATGTGTAAAGAGCAAAGGAGAAAATGTACTTTGCAACATAAAGATGTGTCAGTCACCACCTGATGCCAGTGGTCAAACTTAAACATGAAGCAGTATCAGAGAGATGGCATTGTGCATCTGATATGATGCAAGACAAAGAACACAGTGGCATCTATGACATACTCTTCCTAAAAATGTTTAACCTGAATCTAATTAGGTCATTAAATGTAAGTGCCAATATACAGAAATGCAGAGAATAAAGGAACAAGTTAAATAGCATCATGAAGAAATGATCAGACAAAATGACATTCAATTAGATGGTGTCCCAGAAAAAATAATCATAAAAAAAACAGGGAATGGTTTTATAATAAAAGGAAATAACAGTCAAATGTAACACTGGAACTTTGAAAAATTGGCTATGAATGAAAGACATTCAGAAAATTGAGGAATCTTGTATTTGGACTAAATAGTAGATGTTTTAGATAATTACTGCTAATTTTCTTTTATGTGACAATGGTATTGTGACTAAGTAGCAGAAAGTTCCTTCTTCTTAGGAGATACACATTGAAGGAAAGGACTTAGAAGTTACAGGAAGTCTGCAACCTACTTTAAAAGACTTCAGCCAAAACAACTCTAGTTTCTCTCTTCTTTCCTGTCTCTCCCACCTCTTCTCTTCCTCTGCCTTCTTCCCAAAAATCCCAAACATTCAAATAAGTTTGGGAAATACTGCAAACCATACCCCCTTAAAGATCCACAATGAATGACACTGGTATACTACTGATGATTCTAATAAGTTCTGCAATTAAGAAACTAATTTATTAAACAATGTTATCCAAACGTGCTTGACCACAGAATTTTATTTTCAATGAATATGTTAAATAACATATGGAACTAGTTTCAAGCAAACTAATCTAAAAAGATTTCTTTGGTTTTTATTTTTGAGTTGGAGTCTCACTCTGTCACCCAGACGAGTACAGTGGCCGCTCCTGGCCACCACAGCCTCGACCTGCCGGGCTCCAGCGATCCTTCCGCCTCAGCCTTCCAAGTAGCTGGAAGTACAGGTGCGCGCTACCATGCCTGGCTAATTTTTGACTTATTGTAGAGATGAGGTCTCTCCAAGTTGCCCAGACGGGTCTCGAACCCGCAGGCTCAGGCAATCCACTCACCTCAGCCTCCCAAAGTGCTGGGATTATAGGCTGAGCCACCGAGCCCGGCTTAAAAAGATTTCTTAAAGTACACTGTACAGTAACTGACAATAGCAAAGAAAGTAGCTTTATACATTGTTTATATTAATTTTAATTTTATTTTCCTTAAAACATTTTGTGATTATCTTAAGTGTAAGATACCAAGGAGACATTTTTAAAAGGTCTTTATTATTTTTGACTTTTTCTATAAGAAAATATTTAGTTTGAATTTATTTATTTTACAAAATTTGAATCATGTGGTACATACTATTTTGCACCTTATTTTTACAATAATTATGTGCAATCATATTTTCACACCATTAAGTTTTTCAAAAATGTTATTTTTAATAGATGTATATTCCCATCTTATAACTAAATCATAACCAATTTAATCCTTACTCATGCTGTGCAAATTTCAATCTATTTGTGTTATTATATTTAATTATGGAATAAGTAACTTATACACAAATTTTAAACCATATCTCTATTGTTTCCTCATAACAGATACTAGTCCAAAGAATCACTGAAGGTAAGCCTCTTGATTATATGTTTCCTATGTTTTTTCCAGAAAAGTTAGACTGGTTTGGATTCTTAGCAGCAGCATATAAAATACCTGTATCACCACTAACATTAAATGTAGTGAGATTTTTTTTTTAATTACGTAATTTTTTGCTAACATATAACAAATTATTTTCAGATGCAAATTGGACATCTGAATTATTTGTTCAAATTATTTTCCATTTACCTAATAGTGCTAATTATTGCATTGTATTTCTTTACATATTAATTCTTTGTCAAAGTTTTTGTTAGAAAATCTATTGCTCTTCTCTTTTATATTTTTTTCATTATTTTTTCTATTTAAAAAGTCCTGTATGCAAGTCAACAATGAACTATTCACCTATATTCCTTCTCTAAGTGTTTTCTTTTTAAAATACTTATTGATTTTTAGCCGGGTTCGGTGGCTCAGCCTGTAATCCCGCGCCCAGGGAGGCTGAGGTGAGTGGATTGCCAGAGCCCGCGGGTCCGAGACTCCCCTGGGGAACTTGGTGAGACCTCATCTCTACAATAAATCAAAAAATTAGCCGGGAGTGGTAGCGCATGCCTGTTGTTCCAGCTACTCAGAATACTGAGGTGGAAGGACCTCCGGAGCCCAGCAGGTGGAGGCTGAGGTGGCCGGGAGCAGCCACTGCACTCCAGTCTGGGCGACAGAGTGAGACTCCAACTCAAAAAAATAAAAAAAGACTAAATAAGGTGGTAATGTAAGACATTCACTGTAACTCAGAATGCTAAACAAGGTCACTCTGTTTCAGATGTACCAAGTGGCCATTTAGAAACATGTTAATACTAAGTGATTCTGTGATTTTCCATGAGTGGAAAGAAGAGAATGTTTTAAATTTTGAAAATACATCTGTAGGAGAAAGAAAAAAGGGGGAAAAAATCCATGACTGTGTTAAAATAAAAGGTGAGATGGCAAAAATAATTCAGCACAAATGCTGGAACTCTTAGTCATACCAGTTTTATACTGTAAAGAAATTGAGAAATTAACTCCATACTCACAAAGTAAGAGATTTTTCAAGACCAAATATCTATTTAGGCAAAGCTAGACACAAAAAACCTTGACTTCAAAATAAGCCCAGAAATATTCTTCTCACCAAGAAGGTCTTATAGATCGTTGATGTTTAAAAATATTTTTTAAGTAAAATAATTCTTTTCTTAACTTCACTGAAATGTTTTAACAAAAAGATGACAAAACATAAAAATAACTTTAAATAAATATAGTAGAAAAATTACGTTATTTCTATTGCTATTTAGTATGCTTGTTCTCGTCCAAATTCTTTTTATAAAAACTTTTTTTAAAGGAAAAGATTTAAAGTTATGAAAAATCAGCAGTCTATCAGATGATTTTCTGAAACCTCTCAAGGTATCCTGTGCTTGATTTTGTTTTAAACCTGTTGCTCAATCTTTAATACCATGTGTTTAAATAGAAAAAATTAATGCCATTTACTTTAACCTAATAATAAACATATTCTTTATTAAGGAAATAGTTTTAAAAATCTAACTCTAACTTCCTTCTGATCCACAGAATGTAGGTCTCTTCTTCTGTAGCTAGAGTCAAGTCTATAAAGCTACTACCAAATCACCAGGCCCATCCGAGGATTCTTTCACAAACAGATCTTCCAGGCTTATGTCTGTGAGATATACAAAGACCAAATAATTGAAGGAAGTAATTAGTTTGTCTTTCTGAGTACTTTACTACTACTACTACTACTACTACTACTACTACTATTACTTCTTCTTGCATTTTGTTTTGTTTGTTTGTTTGTAGAGAAGGTGTCTCACTATGGTGCCCAGGCTGGTCTCAAACTCCTCAAGCGATCCTCCTTCCTCAGCCTTTAGCTGAGGAAGCACCAGGATTACAGGTGTGAGTCACCATGTCCCACTTAACTACCTATATAACTACTTATGGAGGATATAACAAACCTTTAGAAATAAAACTAAAGAAAGTATGCTTATCTTCTTGCATTTCCTTTCTCTGACTACTTTCAACATGGGAGATTGTCTATATCTCACATTCAAATATTCAGGTTATCTAATTTTTCCCTCTGACTTTTGATCACCATTTAATACTTTCTTGAACTTAATTTTTTAATTTAAAAAAAATTTTTTTTTTAGTTGGAGTTTCACTCTGTCACCCAGGCTGGAGTGCAGTGGCACGCTCCCAGCCACCACAGCCTCAACCTGCTGGGCTCTGGCAATCCTTCTGCCTCAGCCTTCCAAGTAGCGGGAAGCAGAGGCACGCGCTACCACGCCCGGCTAATTTTTTCATTTATCGTAGAGATGAGGTCTTGCCAAATTGCCCAGGCGGGTCTCGAACCTGCGGGCTCAGGCAATCCACTCACCTCAGCCTCCTAAAGGTGCATGATTACAGGCTGAGCCATTGAGCCTGGCTTTTTTTAAATTTTAAAGATGTGGGGTACAACAATACAGAGTTAGGTATACAAATATTCATTATGCATGTACCCTTGTTGATAAGGTATGTCCTCCTCTACCCTGGCGGTGTCTCACTACTGCCAATTCTGCCCCCGCCCTCCCTTGGTAGTTTCCTACTACTGCCAATCATTTTCTTATAGTATTATAATAGTTGTTCAACGTCTGCTTATGAGTGAGAACATGTGATACTCGGTTCTTTGTTTTTGTGATGGATCACTCAGTATTATAGAGTCAGTCCATCCAAGTTGCTGCGAAGTTCATAATTTTGTCCTTCTTTATGGCTGTGTAATATTCCCTTGTGTACATGTACCACATATTTTTTTTATCCAGTCCTCTTTCAATAGGCAGCACAGTTGGTTCCATGTTTTTCTATTGTGAATAATGCCACAGTAAATATGTGTGTGCAGGTATCTTTTTCACAGAGTGATTTGAGTTCCTCCAGGTATATTCCCAGTAGGGAGACTGCGAGGTTGTAGGAGAGGTCAATTTTTAGATCTTTTAGGAATCGCCAAACTGTTTTCCACTGAAGTTATACTAGTTTACACTCCCACTCACAGTGTAAGAGAGTTTAAAATACACATTTTCTGCCGGGCTTGGTGGCTCAGCCTGTAATCCCGCGCCTTTGGGAGGCTGAGGTGAGTGGATTGCCTGAGCCCGCGGGTTCGAGACCCGCCTGGGCAGCGAGACCTCATCTCTACAATAAATCAAAAAATCAGCCGGGCGTGGTAGCGCATGCCTGTAATTCCGGCTACTCGGAAGGCCGAGGCGGAAGGATCGCCGGAGCCCAGCAGGTTGAGGCTGCGGTGGCCGGGAGCGGCCACTGCACTCCAGTCTGGGCAACAGAGTGAGACTCCAACTCAAAAAAAAAAAAAAATTAAAATACACATTTTCTTCGTAGAAGGTAATAATTGAATGTTTTCCCCTGAAATATACATCTATGTCTTTCCTATCATGCCATGTTTCTTGGTTGTTGGAACTTTATTTGAAGGCAGCCAAGAAGGGGATAGGGATGGATTGTATAAAATCCATGTTGAGAAGTTTGACCCTGTCCTACTTGTCCCATAATATTTCATGTCTAGTTCAGTAGTAATTAAATCCCTGTGTGCATGGGAACAATCATGAGAATTTGTTAAAACACAGGCTTGTGGGCCCTCTCCCCAGATATCAGGATTCCATTGCTACAGCATGCTTCTAGTGATCGTAAAACTAGCAGTCCACTGACATGACAAAATGGCCCCGATTCTCCACTTCTCCCTTTATTCATAAATAAAAAGCGACTTTACTGTTCCTCCAACAAGAGGTAAAGTCTGTTTCCCTAATCTCATGAATCTAAGCTGGTCTTGTTACCTGCTTTGGTAACAGAATACAATGGGACTGACACTGTGCCACCATAAGCACTGTGGGTTTCCACCCTCTCCTGGAAACCTTATGCTGTGCCTGGTGAATGAGCCAGGGCTAGCCTGTTGGATGAGAAGTGAGGTGTGGTCCAAGCACCATCATCAGCCAATAGTTGGTCAGGCATGTAAACAACGATCTAAAGTAGCTCTAAAGTAGTACCTTAAAGTAGTAGGCCCCCAGCTGACTACTGCAGACACTTCAGCTCATGAGCCAAGACCAGCTAAGCCTGATCCAGCTGCCCCACGCACTATTGAGCAAGAATAAATATACTACTTTAATCCAGGAATTTCAGGGTGACTCATTACACAGTGATAGATTACTGATACTCTTCACAGTTCTGATACTCTTCACCTGAGAAACACTGATTTATCTCTTCCTCTCCACTTCCCCTGCCACCTTTATAATTCAGGCTTTCATTTATGGTTCAGACTACTACCACATCGTCTTTCAATTGGTCCTCCGCACATTGTTATCCCCCACCTCCATCCACACTGCTGCTGCTAAGACTGCATTCCTTAAAGGCAGAGTCAGTCCAGAAGGGGATGGAGATTACATATTCTCATCATCCAACACAATGCTTATAAGTACCCCATAGGTACTTACTCTATGTTTGCAGAATGACTGCTACCAGATTCATAAGACACAGCTCTGATCATAACACTCTCCCATGCAGAACTCTATTGGCAATTATATCATACACTGAATCCATTTTCCACTTGGCCTGTTTAATTCTAGGACCTCAGTGATCAGGCCTCAGCCTAGCTTCCTACTCTTCTTCTTCTCTTAATGTTCCATTTAAAAGTAAGGGCTCACTGAACACTTTCTGCATCCATGCTAATACTCAAGACTGCAGCATAGAGTGCCCTTTCACATTTCTGCAAATTCTACACATTCTTGAAGGTCCAATCTCTTCTGTGAAAATCTAGCTTTAAGTAAGAAAAAGCTCACCACCACCACCCCCTTCCCCACCTCGAGCACTTTTCCTGAGTCTCTCCCGGAACCTGATATTATGGTTACTTATGTGTTACAGCATGTAGCAGGCATATGCCCAACCAGAGATTGTAACTTTTTTGAGTATAGGTTCCATCTTTTACTTCTCTGTGTTCCCTGTTGTACCTAACACAGTACATAAAACATAATACGACCTTAATAAATGCCTACTGAATAGATGATTTTTAGTCACTACTAAAACAAAAATAAAAACAGCAATACCGAAACTCATAAGCTAAACCCAGAACAAAGATGGCAGAAGAAATACAGTGATTCTCATGTATCAGTTTGCAAAATAATTTTCTGGAAACCCTGTTAAAAATACAAACTCCTAGGCTCTGCACCAGAGAGACTGGTTTAGGGGACTTCAAACCTGAGTTTGAATTTTTAGCCCATGCGACTTTGAGAGAGATTTGTGGGAGGTTTATGGACAACACTTTGATACACAGTGACAAAGAGTTTGCTTTACAGATATGAATTCCAAAGTAATACCTTTTTTTATCATGCAGCTAAGAATTTTAAGTTTCTTGACTTTAATGCCAAAGCATCAAGTACAGCAGGCCTATAAAAAGAACCACTAACAATACATACACTGTCTGGCACCTTATTAGCTTAGGTTGCTGGGACTATGGCATCACACCCCATTCTTTGTAATCACAATCTGCACACATTTTTCATCTACATATCCTTTTCATAAACTACTTAAAGTTTAATTCGCTACAAATAGCCCTTTGTCAGACCATCTCACCACGTGAGGTATGCTTTAAAGTAACTGAGGGGTGCAAGATTCCTACCTCGGTCCCAGAGGCTGTCTCTTAATGCTCTCTCCAGCTGTTCTTCTTCACTCAGTCCTGCTGTGTACATATCATAGTTCCTGGGTGCTTCTTCATAATAACCTGGCCTGCCATACGGATAATGATCTTGATATCCAGAGTGGCCTATAGGCACAATAGAAAGGTTACAGAGGTACTATTCTTGTATTTCATACTTCCTATTTTATATAAGCAAAGACAAGCAAATAATTCATGTCATTATTTTGAGTACAGTAATAATCTTTAAAATAAAAAAAGATGCCAAATGGAGAATGTCTCCATGAGGGTGGGCAATGATGATTGTCACTGTTGCACCCACAGCGCCCCACATGGGGCCAGACACGAATGAGTCCTTATGTGCTAATGAGGAAAAGAGCTATTAATTTAGATATTAATTTAGGTGTCAGAGGTCCTGGAGAAGGAACTGGAATGAGCTACTGCCATATGGAGTGGATTCTTTCAGCTTACAGCTATTCAATACTTGGGATATTTTCAGTGAAATCCTGAAAAATATCCCAAGTCTAAGAGAGTGGTGGAAACAATAGCTAATAAAGCCTGATTGTCTTGAGGCTCCATACAATGAGAGGCAGACCCATGTTTAGTACAGATGCGACAGAATATTTCAGACAGTAATAATGACATTAAGATGTACAGCCAATTTCTCTGTAATCACAATTCTACATCAGAGATTGTAGTTCCTATTGACTTTCAAAAAGATTGGCTGCTAGATAAAAGAAGAGAGAAGAGACAACGTGGTCATTAAATAATACTTTAAAGACCAAACTTTGATATCCCATTAATAAAGATCAGTAACAGAGCAAAGCTTACTTTTCAAGATATTTCCATCAATCTTTTCAGTCAATTTGAATTCACTCTGTACATTTTCTTTAATTGCCAACTGTTACAGAATTTGCTTGGAAGAGATTTTTTTTTTCCCCCACACAGAAGGTTACCAATCTCATTCTGGCATAATGAGAGAGAAATAATAGTCTGTTTTTTCGCTGCTTTCCTGCCATTATTGTACACTTTGAAGATGATATTTCCAATGCTTAAATAATGTTTTTGGTTGTTAATGAAGATTCCTAACCTTTACTATGAGTCTTTGTCACAGAACTCCATATCATCCCTCACAGTATAAGCCTGAGTTAGAGCTTTAGTAGATATGGAAAAATATAAAATCAAGCTAAAAGAAGAACACCATACAGCAGAAACTGGTCAACTGAGATTTCATCTTTAGAATTTTTGAAAATTGGTACTGAGGCTATTTTAAAATTTACTTTTGTATTGTTTATGAATAAAATACTTTCCTAATACGCAAGATTAAAAGGAGAACAATGTATTTCCCATAAAATTTTTCAGCACTCAGTCTTTTTTCCTTATAAACAATAAAATATACAAATCTAGTTTCAGCTGATGACTAATATAATTATGTGTTTATGTAAATATTTGCCATGTAAAGTATTTGTGTCTATTGATAAGTTTGTATCATAGCCTATTGAAATATACTTGATGTATTATACAATTTATCAATTTAAAGTTTACAATTCAATGTTTTTTGGTATATTTTAGAGTTGTACTATCATCAACACAATCAATTTTGGATATTTTAATCATCTCAAAAAATAAATTTGTACCCTTTAGCTAACAGCCCTCAAGCTCCCATTCATTCTCCAGCTATAAGTAACCACTAATATCTTTTCTGTCTTTATAGATATGTCTCACTGGACAATACATATAAATAGAATCATATACTATTTGGAACTTTGTATCTGGCTTTTTTTCACTTACCATAATGTTTTCAAGTTTCCTTAGTGCTGTGACAGGTATCAGTATTTCACTCCTTTTTATGGACAAATCATATTCCATATATGGATATACCATATTGTTTGTCCATACATCAGTTGATATACACGTGGGTTATTTCCACCTTTTGACTATTATGATGACGCTGCTATAAACATTGTGAACAAGTTTTCATATGGACATGTATTCATTTCTCTTGAGTATATACCTAAGAGTAGAACTGCTGGGTCACATAGCAATTCTGGTTAACCATTTGAGGAAATGTCAGAATGTTTTCCAAAGTAGCTCTACTATTTTATATTCCTATAAGCAGTGTATGAGGTTTCCAATTTCTTCACATCTTCACCAACACTTGCTACTATCTGTCTTTTTAATTACAACCATCCTAGCGGGTATGAAATGGTATCTTACTGTGGTTTTGATGACTAATGATGTTGAACATCTTTTTATATGCTTATTGGCCATTCATACAACTTCTTTAGAGAAATGCCTATTCAGATACTTTGCCCGTTCTTAGTGATTATTACAGTACTCTTCTAGATTGGTTCTGTTTTACTTAATGTCCTTGAAAGTAACAACAATGAATGATTTAAATAAACATTAAATAATATTGTTCAGAATTTTAGAGACTAAGTCTGAAAAGCCTTGCCCAGTGCAGTAAAAATTAGTGGAAATTTACTAACACCTTCAATAATCCAACTTCCACATTCTCTTTCATGTATCCCATGTCAAAATATTAACATTTTTATATAAAACAGGAGAAGGTGATAAGTACATTTTCCAAATCCTCACAATGATTTGGGTCCAAACTTGGATCTGGATACAATTTTAAATATGAACATTTTTCAAATTGTCTGACAGAATCATCAGAAAAATTCAGCTCCCCTGCTGTGCTGAGGAAAAACCCACCGGCAAGTTTCCTATCTTTAGAGTAAAGGAGACTATGGTAGTGTTCTTACGTTCTATGCTTGTTACCAGAAAAAGACCTTTCATATGAGTACAAATGGTGAAAATACAATTAATATATTTACTCCACAAAGAACAAAAGGAAGGGGCAACCAATCCAAAACACTACTAGAATATTTATGGATAAGTCACTGAATACCATGGGATGCTTCAGCAATCCCTGAATAGAGAAAATGCCCAATTCCCTAAGAGTGCCAATTACTTTATTGCAACACAAAAAGCATATTGCATAATTTCCCATATGGCTCATTATCACTTTTAAACCCCTGTGGAAAGTCATTCTGTTATAGAAGGTCTAAGCAGTATTTCTACCTATCCATGCCCCCAAGCCCTCAGCTAATTCAAAATTCAAAATAATCTAAAGTCTCTGAATACTCATCTACACAGATACTATGAACTGTCAAGCATATATACAGTAATTGAAAGCAACATTTTCTTGATATTAAAAAATGTTTCTTCATGAAATTTCTTATTTAAAAACAACCTAGCAGTTCTTTAATAAAATAAACAACTCTAAACATCTGAATATTATAAAGCTTAATTTGATACTTGTCAGAAAAAAACATGAGGAGAGAGAATGAGAAAGTCGCAGTGCCTTAAGTAAAAAAGACTAACTAGGCTTGTTAAAAGTTCTATATCATCAAGCATAAATCATCAGCAAGACCAAAATTACCATTAATACTACTATTAAAAAAAGGTCTCCTAGGACCAAAAATTCTCTACAGCTGTCTCACTAGCCCAATAAGATGTTTTTAGATCATCATAACAAAAATTCCTGGGAAAATCTAGCAATCAAACACTTAAATAAATTTAAATTATGTCCTGTGATGAATACTAGTTTAATGTTCTTTTTTAGCTATATACTTAGGCCCTGTAGTAAAAAGAAATTCTGGTTATCATTATTCTATTAACTACTCCATCTGTTCCTTATACACATACCAGGATTTCATGGCAAAGGAGATCAAGAAACACCACCAAGATTAGAAAAATTGGTAACAGCTTTTTAAACATTCATGAAGTTCTTTGACCTATAAAGACTGTTCCAGCTAAGGACAGCCATATTAAGAATAAATCATTACTTGTAAGAGATACATACACTCTCATAAAAGTTCCCTAGATGACCATTAGCATAGCCACCTGGCCTTATGTAGCTCTGCCTCTGAAGAAATCCAATTGCTTCAGAGGAAGAAACATATATATATATGGTAATCTTACAGAGGTTACGGAAGGTAAAAGGGATTTTATTTGTGTCTTTAATTCTCTAGTTTATGTATCTGCTTTGCCTATGCCTCTTCCATATGAAAGAAGACAGAAGCAGGTTTCCTTTAAAAAAAAATACAAAGATGGAGTGCAAAAGAAAAAAAGAATAAGTAAAACTGCCTATTTTGTAAGGTTAAATCAGCAGATCCTTGTGCAACAGAAAAATCAGGGGCTAGAAATCAGAAATATATATTTTTGCCCCAGTTCTACCACTAACTTCTGTGTGACTTTAGCCCAATTACTTAACCTTGCTAAGTCTTAGTTTCTCAGCTGTCACATAAGATGTCAGGACTAGATAATCTATGATCATTTCAGCCATGTCTGTACAAGTATGTTCTTACTATTCTCTTTGCCCAGAACAACACTGCTGTTTCTTTTGAGAATTTAAAAAACTAAACTAGAAGAGAAGCCTTTTTTCTTCTAGCAATTTCAAGCTGTCAGACACCACATCCCCTGCCCCATGGAGAGAATAAAATCTGCAGGAAGAGAGAAACCACAATGGGAGATAGGAGCATGAAGGTCTTCCTGTCCAATCCAGCTATTTCTAGAGGCCAGTAAAGCTTCCCTGATACCAGTTTATTCAGTGTGAACTTGTCTGTATAACCAACAACCCAAAGGACCCAGTGCTCATCCAAATGACTATATTTATTAGCTTTGTCCATAATTACTTACTACAAAAATTACTTATAATTACTTCTCTTTTCAGGTGAGTCCACAGGTAGAAGCAGGTGAGCTGGTATTGTTCAACAATAGTTTCTCTGCATCGAGTCCAAATTTCTAGGATTTTAACCATCCAGATCAATAGAGGTGAAAGCCTCAGAAGTGAAGCCTCTTCTTGGGGCAGTGATATCATTCATTCTGTGGTCCCCAAGCCTAGGGAACCCCAGTCATCCAAGGCTAAAGCTTTTGTTCCTGATCCCATTAGAGTCACTTAGGAAGTATTATAAAAAAAAAAAAAAAGTTGACAATCATGAACCAAGACTTCAGAACTACACAGAAAAGGTAGCTTAAAAGTAACTCCGATAGTTTCACTCTTCTAGTTAAATCCTTCAGTGGTTGTCCAGGACATCCTGGATAATGCCAAACAGGCCTTTTCAAATACTGTTTCCTTTCTGGAAAGCCCTTTCCTCCAAATGCTTCTTTAACTACTACTCATTCACCTAGACCCAGCACTCCCCTTCTACTGAGTAACTTCCTGTAATGCAATTCCACTGGTCCCTCCCAGACTGTGAAGACTGAACCCACTACACTACCCATTGCTAGATTAGGCTTCCTACTTATGCCAGGAAGGAACAACTGGGACAGGTCTAGCCCTCTCACCAAAATTAAGTAAAAGACTGGAGAAAATACAGGAAACAACTATTTTCAGACATTGTATAATAGTGGTATAGGATTTTGAATCTCAAGAGACAGGAAACCAGCCTGGAGACACTTTCCAGACTGTGGTGCAAGGTGCGAGAAGGGGATCACAGCAGAGCACAGCAGGATCCTGAAAAGTCAGAGGGGAGCTGGGAATGGGAACTAACTAGGAGACATAGTCAAACTCAACAAATGCTACATTATTAGCTGTCTCCCATTATTCTGTAGCACTCCACACCATGGTTCTACATTATGTTTTCTATACTATAACTAGGTCCTATTAGTTTTTGTTTCCTCTTCAAATGTATGGTACCTATATTCTCAGTCCTGGGTTATAAACTCTGAGACTAGAACTATAGTTCTTTCTCTCTCCCACAATGTTTGGTTTGGCACTCTGCACAATATGACCACTCACACAAGAGGCGACAGGGGAAACCAGTCTGTGGCTAAGAACATTCTATGGGAAAATAAAGTGCTTGCGCTCGCTCTCTCTCTCTCTCTCTCTCTCTCCTTGTGTGTGTGTGTGTGTGTGTGTGTGTGTGTGTGTGTGTGTGTAGTTTACTAATTGTTTATGGCTTTTTTCACACTATCAGGGCTATCAGGATGTATTGCAACACAGATCATATGGCCTATAAAGCCCTTGGAGCCTGACACATTATCTATCTGGCCCTTTAAAAAGTAGGCTGCTGACCCCAGATTTAAGCTATTGTAGTTCTCAACTGCTAGGAACATAAACATGGTTTGGCTCATTTGGGCTGTTATAACAAATAGCGATATACCGGGTGCGTTAAAAAGAGAAATTTCTCTCAGTTCTGGAGGCTAGAAGTTGAAGATCAGGATGTCAGCATGGTCATTTCTGGTGAGGGCCCTCCTCTGTGCTGCAGACTGCCAACTTCTCCTTGCATCCTTACATAGCAGAAAGGAAGCTAAGAGCCTTCTGGAGTCCCATATATGGGCACTAATCCTATTCATTAAGACTGCACCTTCATGACCCAATTTTTTCCCAAAGCCCCACTGCCTTAAAACCATCACATTAAGGGTTATAATTTCAACATATGAACTTGGAGGGACACATTCAGTGGATTGCATTAAGACACCCAGTGGTTCCACAAGTCTTGGCTTACATCTGTCTGCTGGCACTGGTGCAGGACACTACAATGTAGCTCCCCCAGGCTGGAATATGAAGGCCTTAGCCTAAAATAGGTCTTCCTTTTTTTTTTTTTGAGCTGGAGTCTCACTCTGTCACCCAGACTGGAGTGCAGTGGCCGCTCCCGGCCACTGCAGCCTTGACCTGCTGGGCTCCGGCAACCCTTCTGCCTCAGCCTTCCAAGTAGCTGAAATTACAGGCACGCACTACCACGCCTGGCTGATTTTTTTGATTTATTGTAGAGATGAGGTCTCGCCAAGTTGCCCGGGCGGGTCTCAAACCCGCAGGCTCAGGCAATCCACTAACCTCAGCCTCCCAAGGCGCAGGATTACAGGCTGAGCCACCAAGCCTGGCTAGGTCTTACACTTTTAACAGAAAGTCTTTTTCTACCTACTTATACAGACATCTAGAAATATATCGTTTCCTCTTAAGTTGTATAGTATTTATTAGAGGGATGCCCTTAGCATCTTAGGGTAAGCATAAGCTTCTTGAATATAGATGGGGTGAATTGTTGAGAATTGTATAACTGAAACCATTTTCTAAAAATGCCAGCAGTACAGTCTTAGGCTGAGAATCAAAGAACCAGGGTCCAATATGAATCTCATTGTGTATGAGAAACCTCACAACAATCATACAGTTTTTTTCATGCCAGAGTTACCTCGTTTCCTGGTCTTTCTTATCAACCCACTCAAATATGCTCCCCAGGTTTGTTAGAGGCACAAACACGTAACATGTGAAATACTCTATCACCGTATAAACAAGATTTATTTTAAAGTAGCTCTATAGCAATGAACACTATAATTGTAAAAATAAGTTAAAATTTATTAAATAAAATAAAGTGCTTACCTGAACTATTAAAGTAGTATTGCTGTCTTGGGTAACCAATATTGGAGGAAAAAACTCCTAAATATGAAGGAAACAAACATTTTAACGGCAGCCATAAAGCTTTTAATGCTAATCATTCCAACAGTTAGGAGGTTCTTTGTGACAAAGGCCATGGTCATTTCAAACGCTTTCTAAGCAATTGCTAAAATAAACAATTTGGGGTCCAGCCCTACAGGAAATAGAATGTATGTGAGAGACAATGAACCCCCTAATTTACATTCACTGAAGTTCCTTGAGGGTTCTTGTGGACTTAGGACAGTCTTTGTCTCTCAGTTCTTTGACCTGGCTAAAGAGAGAAACTTCCTCCAACAAGGATGTTAGGAGATCCATGCTCCTTATCCTTCCTAAGAGAATTCATCCTTTCTTTCTTATCCCTATAAAAGTCAGCAAAACAGAGAATTCAGCACTGCTGAATGAAGGAAGTGAGGCAGGGGCAAGGGGCACACACTCAGAGTGACCCTCCTCTTTCACGAGGCATAAGACAGATAGATGCCTCCACATGCCTGGTCGTTTTCCATGGGGTTCCTGTGTCATTTCAATTCTCAGCTCACAGAAAAAAGGCAGATAATTTGCAGGCTTGCAGATCACACTGAAATTCTGATGTTCTTATTTAATTTTCTATCGTATTACTTCCAAAATAGAATGATTAAAAATAAGTGTCCACAGAAAATAGGCATTGTTTTTAAGGCAAAAAAACCAAAAAACCAAACCAAACAAAACAAATCTAAGACTTTAAGAGTTGTTATAACCGTGGAAAAATTCTCTTTAAAAATTAAACAAAGCATTTGCCTAAATTCCATAACATGTCTGGAGAAAGCTTTACTAACCACTTAATCTTGAGACATACTGAAAAAAAAGAAGCAAAACATTAAACTCCTAAGAATTATTTCTTTTCCTTTAACAATACTAATAAGTAGAAAATTGCGTCGAAAATATAATAAAACTGGACATCTTCAATAAATGAAGTTCCTGATGTCTACTCCAAGCACACACACTGGAAACACAGCAATAAGCCAATGCAGGAAAATGAGAATCTGCTTAGATGCAACACAGTCTGTAAAAATCAACCAAAAGTGAACTACATCCTGCTAATAAAGGGGACAGTGCAGGGCCTGGAAAACTTTCTAATATCATGAATATTATATGGTTCTCAAGAATACCAGTCACTGGCACAAACTGCAAAAACAAATTATTTATGGTTCAAGAAAAGGTAAAATAGTCTCAGAAGATTTCCCATGAATAAAAGATGAAATATTGGAACTCACATGGTCTATAAAATAAGTGTTTGCAAAATAGTTTTCTTACAAGTTAAAACTCATATAGTATTTTAAATTAGCCCAGTGCATGTCTAAAAATGCATATATTTCTAAATAAAATACTTTTAGTGAGCATCAATTTGAAGTGAAAAACAAAGAAAAAAGCAAAAGCCAAGTTTCAAGCAATAACAGACATGGTTTGGCCATGCATGAATGTAAGTCTCGTCTGACAAGGACCCAGTGGTCATTCTGAGTTCTTTAAAATACTGGCTTTGCACTTCAGTCTCAGTGTGGTTTTCTTTTTGTAACTTTGCCTTAAAAATATATTAATTCATGCAATATTATAGAAAAATGCATCATTTCATTTTTTTATTTTTTTAAGGTGAGAAAGTAGGATTTATCGAGGAAACAGAAAAGCTCCCACGGTGGGAAGGAACCTGAAGGGATAACTCAAAAAATGCATCATTTTTTTTTCTTAGGGAAGAGTGCAAACGCAGTCCCCCACTACCACAAACTATCAAGTTTCCACATTTGGGGAAATTGCAGGGGTCAGCACATCCAGAGTGCCATGGATAAGCCTGGCCCTAGGAAAATTACCTTCGTGATCATGGTATCTTTCCTGTCAGGTAAGTATAAAATGCATCATTTTAAACCAACTTTAGTTCTCTCCATTTTTGAGGAAGTTATGCTTTTCCGTAACATTAAAGTTCCAGGTATAAATATATACTGATATTTGTTCCCTAAGAAAGCCTCAGATTTAAAATGTGGGTTAGCCTCCTCTTTTGTGGAGCAACATGAGGAACTATGCTGGCTGTTTTACTTCTTGGTTTAAAAAAAAGAACAAGAATATTAGAGAATTCCTGAGCTGAACCACAGGGAAACTTGGGGTTGCTTCTGTTCACATTAAAATTAAGATGACTTCCAACTTGTTGCCATGCCAAAGGCGTTTTACTCTGTACCTGCACATGTTTCCATGATTTTCTTCAGAGGCCCTTGAGTGTACATTAGTCCAACAAGAATCCCAGCCAGATGCCCAGCAAAGGAAGTCCTAGGAGGGAAGGAGACCCTTTGTGAGTGTTTGTTCTGCTGCTGATTAGAGACATTCTGTCTTCTCATTAGCCCAGTGCATGTCAATTAGTCACAGTCTGCAGGCTTTGTTCCACATCACGTCTTTTATGCTGAGCAGCATGTAACTCAGTCCAAAGAACAATATTTCCTATCTTAAAAAAAGTACAATGAATAACAGACAGCACATGTTTAAAATGCAACACCTCTCCTTGACCAAAAGAAGAGGACTGGCTCCTTCCAAGCAGCAGAAGCATTTTGTCAAAACAAGACATTATATCGCTACCAGTTTCTCTCTGTACCTCTTATCCCAAAACATAAATGAAATCAGTTTTCTCTGTTCAGAATTGAATCTGGAATTATACAGCCATTGTGATGGATGATGCTTCTCTGTGTTCACAGCAGGGCAAACTGCTGCAGTTTTCTACACCACTGACTAGTGAAGAAGAGACCAAGTGAAACTCAGCCAAAGTGACTGAGATGCTCACACACAATCCCTTGTCCAGAGTTGTCTTTATACATATCTTTCAGTCACTCAGAAGAATGAAACAAAAATGTAAACCTCAAACTTAAAAGATGAGTTAAGGCATTAAAATGATTCCACTCTTATTAAACTAGTGTCTAAATTCGGCAACTACTTATAAAATTTATTCTCAAATGTACATTTCGATCCAAGTAGCAACATACCTAGTAGAATTCCCTAGCTGAACAACTTCCCAGACCAAGTACAAGAAACTACTGGGGATCCTCTTGATAGCCTCTGCATTTTAACACACAGATGGGTTCTACACAACGAGTTCTTCTCTAAGCAGGTGACCTCAATTTCTAACTGTCTGACGTCATGTAGACACACACGAACACAAACATATCCTTCTGTACCTGAAACTAGCCTTTTCTGGGGTCCCTATTTTAACGTCTTTCACACTCATCCCAACCTATCCATGCCTACCATCACGATTACATTTCTAGCCCTCACTGATTCCCACCTGCACTGTTTGGAAAAGTCCAGTGTTGGGCACAAGGTAGACCCCAGATCAATGCATGTCGAATGGGTAAAAGAACAAATGATCCCGCGCCTTTGGGAGGCTGAGGTGAGTGGATTGCCTGAGCCTGCGGGTTCGAGACCTGCCTGGGCAGTGAGACCTCATCTCTACAATAAATCAAAAAATCAGCCAGGCGTGGTAGCACATGCCTGTAATTCTGGCTACTTGGAAGGCTGAGGCGGAAGGATCACCGGAGCCCAGCAGGTCGAGGCTGCGGTGGCCGGGAGCGGCCACTGCACTCCAGTCTGGGTGACAGAGTGAGACTCCAACTCAAAAAAAAAGAATAAATGAAAAAATCATCCAGCTGGTCTGCTTGCCACTCAGCTCTGCTCTCCAGAGTATCCCACATGTCATCAGCTAAGAGTACTGAGTTTTTTGTGGTTTTCACATACGTATTCCAAGCACGTAGGACAGTGCCCGGCACATGATAGGCACTAAATATGTGTTGAATGAATGACTCAACTGTACCAGGATTGTTTCAACAAGAGAATCAGGAGGCAAGTTAAAACTGCTAGATCTTCAACTCAGAGTGCTCACTGTGCCATGGTAGCCACAGAGCTAGGACTGAAGTTCAGTAACCTATGCATGAGTCAAAACCAATACACTTTGCCTACTACAGCAGCAGTCTGCAGGAGAAAGAGACCCTGAAACACCACAAGCAAGATGGTTTTGAGTAATTGTCATTGTCTCAGCTATGAAAAGACTTGTTGACTCTCAGGAAGAGAACAGGCAATGAAGGAGGAACACTTTTGAGACAAACAGAAGCTGAATAGACAGAAAAGCACTGCTGCTTGTGCCCACTAGTCAGTTATATGTCATTCTTTCCCAAACAAGCTTCCACATACATCTGCACATCCTGAAAACCACTGTGCCTGTACACACGCACAAATACACACAAACACACACATGTGAATGCATGCACACATACCTCATACACAATCATTCCCTCAGGAGAGCCATTATTTTCATCAAATAAATCTACTTCACAGTATGTGTAACCTGGTAATAAAAATATGGACTGGACACTTAGAGTCTCATTTCCTGTGAATAGTATGAATTATGCTTTTCTTTCACTCTCCCCTACCAAAAGTATACAGCAGTCCCACCTTATCTGCAGGGGATACATTCCAAGCCTCCCAGTGGATGCCTAAGACTTTGGCTAGCACTGAACCCTATACTGGTTTTCTGATGTAGTAACTGAGATGGCTACTAAATGATTCACAGGGAGGATTCACCTTCTGGGCAGGCTTCAAACTATGAGAGGCTTCAAGCTACCAGAAACGTGCACAATTTAAAACTTAGGAATTGTTTCTTTCTGGAATTTTCCATTTAATATTTTTGGACTGCAGTTGAACACAGATAACTAAAACTGCAGAATGTGAAATTGTGTAAGGGGGGACTACTATACTTACTTTATTCTATGTTCAAGCTCAATGAAACCCTCCAGTTAGTTTTTAAAATGGCAAAGAAAGTGGCAGTTTGAGAAACACAAAAAAGAGGCCAGGTTTGTTTTCTATTAAAATACCAACTTCAATTTAAATGAAAAGAATAAAATACCAATATTTTTTAAACTTTTTTTTTTTTTTTTGAGTTGGAGTCTCACTCTGTCACCCAGACTGGAGTGCAGTGGCCGCTCTCGGCCACCACAGCCTCGACCTGCTGGGCTCCAGCGATCCTTCCGCCTCAGCCTTCCAAGTAGCTGGAACTACAGGTGCGCGCTACCATACCCGGCTAATTTTTTTGATTTTATTGTAGAGATGAGGTCTCACCAAGTTGCCCAGGCAGGTCTCGAACCCGCGGGCTCAGGCAATCCATTCACCTCAGCCTCCCAAAGCACTGGGATTACAGGCTGAGCCACCGAGTCTGGCTTTTTGAAACTTTTTAAACCAACCTTCATGGTAAATCATATAGATATAAAATAACATGGAAGAAAATTTCAATTTCAAATTCCAACCTATTAGACAATTAATCTTCAATCTCATTTACAATTTAGACTACAATATAGTGAAATGAATTTCTTATCTCTCTAAGTGGTTTTTAGAAGTTTGATTTATAAACTAATTGCCCGAATATAATTGTGAATAACCAGAGAAGAGAGGCTGGCAGTTCAGAGACCATATTACATCATCCTCTGACATTCATCATTTTTTCTACAAAAGTTCTTTCTCGATATGTTTAGCAGTTCCTGTTACTTCATTTAAGATCTATAAAGGTATTCGCTTTTAAAATAAAAATAAAATTATGATCACATTCAATCAAAACTGGGAATCTCTCAACATTGCACAAAAAGGAGAGAATTACACGAATATTAAAGGAGATACAATTCATTTTAAAAGGTATATTAACTTTCTCCACGCTGTAGGTAATTATTTGACAAATCATATTCTTTCTCTCTCTAAGAGATACCCATGTCCTGAGAGAGAAGATGGACCTACAGAGGGTGAGAGAAATGAACTGAGGGGTGGCTCCCCAGTCCCAGGATTAGGGTACTTTATCCCTGACCTTGGAAGGTGCTACAAAGGCAGAAGGAACCCCTGACTTTGAGGAAAAAAGACACATCTCAATCTGAGCAGTGGCTGGGATCCACCTTCAAATGTGACAGCATTAAAATCAGATTGTGTGATTGTGACCATAATTATACATGCTAAACAGAAATTTTAAAGTTTGTGGTCTCAGAATAAGCCTATAGCTTCACACTGTCTTCAGCTATACGCGAAAGCTCATAGTTGGTGGCATGCAAGGAAAACCCTGTTCCTAGGAACTTCCTCTTGGCCCCACTACATCATGAGCTAAGACTGGGGATTTCGTTATGACCTGCCACCCTCTAACCTATTCAGAGTAATTCCTCAGGGACAGGACCACTGCTATATTCAACTCTACATCCATGACCATGCCAATGCAGTAGATGGCCTGACAGTAGCACTCAATACGTCACTACTGAAAGAGTGAAGAAGTGGAATTTAAATTACACATAAAATACATATTTCTAAAATACCTAACAATTATATTTTAAAAACACAAGATACATTTGTATGTCTTCTTTGAAAAAGTATCGATTAAGGTCCTTTACCCATTTTTAAATTGGGATATTTGTTTTACTGATATTGAGTTGTATGAGTTTTTTTTAAATATCTATTTTGAATATTAGTTCCCCATTGAATATATGGTCTACAAACATATTCTCCCATTCTGTAGGTTGCTTTTCATATTATTGATTATTTTCTTTGATACAAATGAGCAACAGGTATACAAAAAGCTGCTTAACATTACGAATCACCAGGGAAATGCAAATTTAACCACAATGAGCTATCATCTCACACTCATGAGGATGGCTATGATCAAAAAGTCAAATGATAACAAGTATCAGTAAGGATGTAGAGAAAGGAGAATCCTGGTACACTGCTGGTGGGAACATAAATTGATACAGCCATTATGAAAAACAGAATGGAGGTTCCTCAAAAAAATCTAAAAATAGAATTTCTGTATAATCCAGCCATTCCACTTCTGGAGATATATGCGTGTGTGTGTGTGTGTGTATATGTGTGTGTGTGTGTGTGTGTGTGTGTGTGTGTGTGTGTGTGTGTGTGTGTGTGTGTATGTAGGAACTGAAATTAGTATTTCAAAGAGATATCTGTACTCCCATGTTCATTATATCATTATTCATAATAGCTAGGATGTAGGAACAATCAAGTGTCTATCAACAGATAAATGGATGAAGAAAATGTGGTATTTATACATACAAAAATATATACATACATACACTGGTGTCATTTTGAGGTAACATGAATGAACCAAGATGACATCCTAAGTGAAATAAGCCTGACACAGAAAGACAAATAGTGCATGATCTAACTTATATGTAGACACCAAATAAGTCAAACTCATTGAAACAGAGTAGAATAGTGGTTGCCAGGGACTGGAGGCTGGGGAAAATAGGAAGATTTTGGTCAAAGGGTATAAACTTTCAGATATAAGATAAGTAAATTCTAGCAATCTAATATACAGTATGGTGACTAGAGTTAATAATAATACATTGTATTATATACTTGAAATTTGTTACACTCAGAAGCAGCTAGCTACTTGAGGTGATAAATGTTAATTTGCTTGATTGTGGTAATTATTTCACAATGTATACCAAAATATCACATTGTACACCTTAAATATATACAATATTTATTTGTCAATGATACCTCAATAAAGCTGGGGGGGGGAACACAAGCTATACATAATCACCAGTTAATAGTTGCTTTAGTGGGAAATTATGCTGGTAGAGATAGTGATTGAATAAAACCCCCTACATTTCCCCCACACTTGCACAATGTATTACACAAAATGTATGTTCAATTAACAGAGCAACAGCATGAAACCTATTACTATATACTAAAATCTACAACTAAGAAGCTTTGTTTCTTCCGATAGTTTAATAATGACTCTCTTTAGAAAAACCATAGCTGCTGCAAGCAAATATTGACAGTGATGCTGAGACAGTCACAAGGGCCAAGTACACCACTGCTGCACGTAGCCACTCAAGTCGTACAATGCATAATCAGACAGACTACAATAAGAAGAAAAATAATTTGATTTGTCTAGGGTCACAATAGATCCACAGGTAACCGACAACAACTATATTCAAATTCAGATCATTGTATCACAATTTGCAATTAAGGTAAATATCAGTGTAATTTCAATTTACTAGGGAATAGTAACTTAATCCAGCAGGTCTTAAACTTGTTCAAATTCTAAGCCCCTTTAAACATCTGATGAGAGTCATAAAGTCTGCAAAAAAAACTGTACATTCACAAAATATGTCACCTATAATTTTAGGCAGTTCACAGGCAGCTTGAACTCTAACCATGGACTCCCTTTTAAAAACCGCTCGGTGGCTCAGCCTGTAATCCCGCGCCTTTGGGAGGCTGAGATGAGTGGATTGCCCGAGCCCACGGGTTCAAGACCCGCCTGGGCAGCGAGACCTCATCTCTACAATAAATCAAAAAATCAGCCGGGCGTGGTAGCGCATGCCTGTAATTCCGCCTATTCGGAAGGCTGAGGTGGAAGGTTCGCCGGAGCCCAGCAGGTCGAGGCTGCGGTGGCCGGGAGCGGCCACTGCACTCCAGTCTGGGCGACAGAGTGAGACTCCAACTCAAAAAAAAAAAAACCAAAAGACAAAAAACAAACAAACAAACAAACAAAAAACCACCGCCTGAGGTGAAAATAATTCATCATAAACAAAAGATATTGACATAAGCACCAAATCAAAGTAGTTATGTATTCAACTGGAAAGATACATATTTTTTAGTACTCAACTCATAGCACAGAGGCAGCTATTAATTATTACTTAAGTTCATTAACATACTGTCCAAATTTTTTTGTGTGCCATTGTTTCTGTAAAGGTGCAATCTATTTCTAGGTTCATTTTCCTCTTTGCTAAATCACAATTTTTAGTCATTCTTTCAGTCAACATTTTAGAGTAAAAAACTCACCTTATCTGTGTATGTCCTAAAAGATCTTTATTTCAGTATCCTATTTTAATGACAGGTATAGAATCTGTTGTTGCTGATAATAAATGTACTATCAATCGAACAGTCACTCCTCTGTAGGAAATCTGTCTTTTCTCTCTGCTTTTAAGATTTTATCGTCATTTTGGATATACCATCTTTACACCATGATCATTCTGGTTGCTGTTTTATTTACCCTGCTTGAGATCTGCTGTGCATTCCAACATGAGGTCTTATGTGCTTTACAATTCTGAAAATTCTCAGTCATTATATTTGTCCTATGGATCTCTAGATATACACCACTTGTGTATTTCCTCAGAGTGAGGGCTCAATATGTTTACAGAAAGCACTTTAAAAATAAAGGATGAAAAAGTTAAAATCAAATCAATGTTGCTACACATTATGTATAAGGGAAAGTGTTGGCAGAAAGGCAATTTTGGAGCAAAACCAAGAGTAAGATATTATTGTGAATTTCGGTTATGCAAACTATATGCAGATATTATTAACACCAGCAGAGTGTTCCTTCCTATTAAGCCAGGATAAGCTGTTCCTCACCTCTTTAAGAGGCTACTGTAAAGCTTAGCTAAGTGATATGCAAAATGCTCCTGCTCTCATGTGCCACTGTTCAAGAATCAAAAACTAGAGCTATGATGGAAAGCTGTGACAAGCTATAAAGGTCCTCCTCTGTTAAATGGCAAATTTCTTCCACAGTTGAAGAGGTTGTTCTCTCAAGCATAGCTCTGAAAGCAGAAAATGTATTACTCTAAGACATAATCTCATGGTATATGCATAACAAATGACCTCATTAAGGATGTAACTTGGAGACACAATGTTGGACAAGGTAAGAGAACAAGGTAAGGTAAGACGCAGTCAGCCAGAGCAGCCTATTGTACTTTCTACAATTTCTTCCTGTAAAAGCACTTAATAGCAGGTGGAGACTGCACTGATCAGAAGCTCTGGGGTTTGGAGATCTTAATAAATGGTCTCAGATTTGTGGTACAGCAACAAAATGCAGTAAGAATTTTTCTTTTTTATTTTTTTAACATTAATGCCACTAGAAAAGATCTTGACAGTCTTGCTTCTTCCCAAGATAAACTATTCCTAACCTGCCATTTTCTGCCCTTGATGCCTACTTCAACCACTATACGAGCATGCATCTTTGGCCATAGCAATTGCAAGGGACTTAGTCTATATGCTCTCTCTCTACCACACCTTCCCTGTTCCCCTACTCCATCTTGGTCCTCAGAAGTAAAAACCAGCCACCTTCCAATACTATGCCCCCCAAAGGCAGCTATACTGGCAGTACACACCCCTATTATCAGTGATGGTTTATTAAGCATGGCACCAACAGCAGACCTAGGGCTGGGAGCTGACCACTGACATTTACTTGAGCCCTTGACAAAAACAAGGGTATAACAAAGATAGGAGAAACCTCTTTTACAAAAAAGTTTCAAAGACAATAGATGATGCCTAACAATTCCTTGACTCTCAGTTCCTTCTCCCTAAGCCTGACAACAAGACAACTCCCTGAGCTGGTTGCAGGAGACAGCATTCTGCTATAGTTTGGATGTTTGTCTCCTCCAAATCTCACGTTGAAATTTAGTCCCCAGTGTGGAGATGTAGGGAGGTGAAGCCTAGTGGGAGGTGTCTGGGCCATGGGAGCAGATCTTTCAATAGATTAATGCCCTCTCTGGGAGGGCAGAGGTAATTGAGTTCTCACTCTTATTACTTCCCTTCAGAGATGGTTATTAAAAGAGACTGGCATTTTCTTCCCCTTTCTCGCCTCCTATCTGGCCATGTGGTATCTGCACACGCTGGCCACCCTTCACCTTCCACCATGAGTGAAAGCAGTCTGAGGCCCTTACTAGATGCTCAATCTTAAATCTTCCAGTCAGAGTAACTGTGAGCCAAGTAAACCTCTTTTCTTTATAAATTACCCAGTCTCAAGTATTTCTCAATAGCAATACTAAGTAGACTAAGACATATTTGTTTATCAAATATTTACTTACTATTATATGAACAAGACAAACATGGTCCCTGTCTCCTGGAGCTTAAACTCTAGAGGGGTTAGATAGATAGAAAGATAGACACATAGACATGTGCGGGTGCGCACACACACACACACAATTACAAATTGTGGTAGTTGTAAGAAAGTGAGTATACATTCCCCCGAGTAGTCTGAGATGGCTCCTCAAAAAGGTGTCATTTAAATTGACATTGTAGGATTTGTAGCTAGCTAGCATGCTCAGAGGTGGGAATGGAAGCTTCAGGCAGAGACACGCACATATGTAATAGCCTGAGGCAGGGAAGAATCTGGTGTTTTAAAAACACTGAGTTGACTAATAGTTGTCTGGACAATAGTGAGCAAGAAGTATGAGCACAGGGTATTGCATGAATTTGGAAAGTCAGCTCACACAGGCCTTATGTGCCATGGTAAGAAACTTGCGTAGTTTTCTAAGTAAAATGGAAGGCCGCTGGAAACTGGAAACAGGAGAATTTTAAAGAGTGATCTATTCTGCCTGCTGGGAGACCAGATTCCAAAGAAGTAAGAATTGACAGTTTAAGCAGAAGATCAATGAGGAAGCTAACATACTCCTAGTAAAAGGTGGTGGCAGCTTGGAAGGAGGTGGTAGTCGTGGAATGTAGAAATATTAATGACAGTGTTGCTTGATAGAGTTGCTTCTATCAGGGAAGGATATTGGAGGGAAGTGGGTGCGTTTGGGAAACATTTTGGAAGCAGAGCTAAAAGGACTTGCTAATGGATTCAGTACAGAAGGTGAGGGAAAGGAAGAAATCTAGGCTTTTGGCTTATGCAACTAAATGGATGACAGAATCATTTTCTGAGATGCGGAAGACTGGGAAAAGGAAAGGTTAGGGTGAGAGACAATGCAAGAGTTCAGCTTTGCGTGTTTACCTTGAGATGCCTGAGAGACAACTAAATAGAGATATCTAGTAGTCAGTAGGTATCTGGATAGCAAGTTGGAAGTTGAGAGGAAGAATGATTCAAAACATTACTACCATATTTCATGTTATTTGCCCCTAGACTATTTGTATACAATTACGTTATGTCTTTATATATATATATATTTAATACACACAGAATTATACATATACATTTCTAAAACAAGATTTAAAGAACATACATAAAAATAGTAACAGATAATATGTGAGGAGGGTAAATGCAAAGGGAAGAGAAACTGAGCAGGGCTCTCTCTCACTTTTTTTTTTTTTAAAGTCAGGGTCTTAACACAGTGGCACCATCACAGATCACCGCAGCCTCCATCTCTTAGGTTCAAGTGATCCTCCCTCCTCTGCCACCCAAGTAGCTGGGACTACAGGCATGCACTACCATACTCAGCTAATTGTTAATTTAAATTTTTTTGTAGAGATGAGATCTTGCTATGTTGCCTCACTCGTCTCAAATTCCTGGGCTCAAGCAATTCTCCTGTATCAGCCTCCCAAAGTGCTGGGATTACAAGTATGAGCCACTACACACAGTCACGGCTCTCAGTTTAAGTACAATCATTTCTCTCATTGATGTGGATACACCTAAATAGTTTTGTTGTTGTTGAGGTGTATTGTTAAGAATACTTTCCCTGGCTGGGTGCAGTGGCTCAAGCCTGTAATCCCAGCACTTTGGGAGGCCCAGGTGTGAGGATTGCCTGAGTCCAGGGGTTTGAGACGAGCCTGGACAACTTGGTGAGACCTTGTCTCTACAATATATCAAAAATTAGCTGGGCATGGTAGCGTGTACCTGTAGCTCCGGCTACTTGGAAGGTAGAGGTGGAAGGATTGCCTGAACCTAGCAGGTCGATGCTGGGGTGGCCATGAGAGTGCCACTGCACCCCAGCCTGGGTGACGAACTGAGACTCCAACTCAAAAAAAAAAAAAAAAAAAAGAATACTTTCCCCCATTTGGCACATGCAGTGCTGCTAAATAGCACTCTAGATGAAAGTTGTCATCACTAGCTTTGTAGTATTTCCTTCTCATCACACTGGGCAGGTGTGATCACACTTACCCAGGAAGGTAGGGGCTGCTCGTTAGGGTCCTGCAATGTCCTCTGTATTCCTCTAGCATTCTGGAATTTCCCTGTCTGTTGACTTGTCTTCCATCACCCAGCTGCTTAATCCACTGGCTTTTAGCCTGGTCACATCCAATACTCCATTATAATCCAAATATTTTGTAATGCTCCCTCTATTTTCTTGAAATAAAACTTACAAATAAAACACCTTAGCTGGGCTCGGTGGCTCAGCCTGTAATCCTGCGCCTTTCGGAGGCTGAGGTGAGTGGACTGGCTGAGGTAAGTGGATTATTCGAGACCTGCCTGGGCAACTTGGCAAGACCTCATCTCTACAATAAATCAAAAACTAGCTGGGCGTGGTAGCGCGCGCCTGTAGTTCCAGCTACTCAGAAGGCTGAGGCTGAAGGATAGCCGGAGCCCAGCAGGTCGAGGCTGTGGTGGCCAGGAGCGGCCACTGCACTCCAGTCTGGGTGACAGAGTGAGACTCCAACTCAAAATAAAATAAAATAAAATAAAACACCTTAAACACATACTTTTAAAAACACAGACACAGACACATACACACAATCACAACTCAATATAATGTCCTAGCTATAAAATTAAAAAGTAATATAATAAAATAATGTAAGTTAAAGTTAAGGCACACCACCACCAGGAGATGTATAAAGTAATCCTTTGCTTGCATCTATGTATGGAACCCTCATAAAAGTGGGAATAACAAAACACAGGTGGTTGTTACAGAGGCAGGCTTTTTGTGACTTAAATATCACATGAAGCATTCCATCAGCGACGCAATGTAATGTGAGGCAAGCAACTCTTGATTCCAAATAAAGCAAAGTACAATATTCTTTCACTTTACATTTATAATTTACTTTATAATTTTCCCAAAAAAGTCACTGTATGTTAAACTCATCCCCAAACACACACACACACACACACACACACACACACACACACACACACACAGTTTATATGTAAAGTACAATTAGGTTTCAGGCTCAGATAGTCATACACAGGTTTTTCATCTACATCAATATCCTTTCAACAGACCAAGCAAGAGTGAGTATGTGTAAGTAGGACCATTTTTGATGTAGGGGACTGTCCTGCAAGTTGCAAGACAGCTAGTAGCCTTGGCCCTTGTATACCAAATGCCAGTAGCACTCCCCCCTAATCATTATGATAACTAAAAACAACTCTGCAAATTTCTAAAATCTTCCTGGAGACCAAGCACCCACCCCAGTGGAAAACCACTGGCTTAGCACACAAAATATGCTTATTAAATGTTTGCTGAATTGATGAGCTTTAATCACAAAGCTTCAAAAATATTTCTTTTCAAAGTACTTCTCATGTGACTACACTATGCACAAATTCCAAGGATTCCAAGCAAATCTACAACATATTGCACTGATATGCAACAAAACTTCCCACCACAACTGAAATGCACATGGGGAGTTAGAATATTTGAAAGAGGCCATGATCACTTCCACATTGCACTGTGGTAGAATAAATGCAACTTGGCATGTGAAAAACGCTCTGCCATCTGCTATTACTATAGACAAAAATATTTCTGGATACCACATGAATGATTATTTGCACATCACCTCCAAAAAGTAAATATAAAATGAAAGAGAAGCTGAATTGTTTATAGCTTGACTTTAACATGTGCTACTGTTATGAAGCAAACAGATGATGTTCCTGTGAGCTCAGCCTTGTGGAGGTACTTTCAGAAGCAGTGCCATAACTGAAAATTCCACGACCCTATTGTAGTTGGGCTCTCTGAGATTGCAGGAAGAGGTTGACCTAGTTGATCTCTGTTAGTGGGAGTTCATCATAAAAATGCATAAAGAAGAAAGGTGGCAGGCCATAGTTTGAACTGGAACTGTGGAAACGGCATCGCCACTTTCCTTGTGCATACCATCACATGAACAAATAAGCTGCCCTTCCCAGGTTCTGATCTTAATCTGCTGTTTCTCAATCCTGACTCACTTTAGAATCCCTTAAAAAGGTTTTAAAAGTCACTGCTACTCAGACCCCATTCCCCCAAATTATGCAAAATTTCTCTGGAGTAGGAAGGACCCTAACACTCTTTTCTTTGTTTAGTTATTTTTTGGTTTTGTTGCTTTTAATTCCCAATTTTAATGTGTTCAGGTTGAGGATCCTTGATTTTAACCCCAAATGCCAATTCTAACAGTGAGAATTCTGATTTCAGCTGCCATATTGGGCCAACAAGAAAAACTCTTGAGAATAGACAAGACTCTATACCTCACAAATTACCCCCACATCTGTTTCTCTTCTTGGTAAGTTGGTCTTACTTATTCTAGTCTATTATAATGCTGCAAGAGAGTAAGTACAGCTCTGTAAATTCATGCAAGGAAACAGGAACTTATTTCAAAAAGATTTATAAGTTCTTTGGACCTATTAAAACCTGATAACTCAAGTCAATATACTCAAGTGTACAAAGAAGGCATATACACACAGCCCAAGATGACAACAGTAAGAAGCTAATGTAATCCCTGAATCCTAGAGTCGAAGCAAATATTGGAAAATGAAACTGATCATAAAGATAGCCCATAATTTCAGAAAAAAAGTAAATTCTGCTTATGGTTAAATCTGGTAGGAATCAAAATTCTGACTATGAAAAACAGATTATGTCCCATCTACTATATGACTCAGAGACATGAATGTGCCATCAGCATCACAAGTCCAGTCAGTTCTTACAGGTTTTTTCCAGCCTAGATCTTCAGTATTCTCAACAATTATAGAAGCTACTTGATATTCTTCCAATAAGTTCTTTGTGATTAAGTTTGCCAGAGTTGACTTCTATGGTTTCTAACCAAGGATTCTACTGGTACTTAAATGAATGCCAAGGGGATACTGACTCTATTTTCTCTATAATTGCTAGTGATAGGATGATATAACACAGGAGCTGCTGGTGGCCAACTCTATCACTGAGCTGCTGGTGGCCAACTCTATCACTATGTGGAAAGAGTTTTTCTGAGATCGAAGCTATGGCAGAAAAACTTTAAAACGGTCTCTGATGATCGCTAAATTCCTAGTATTCATGCCTATGATAATCTCTTCACTATGAGCCTAGGTGTGACTTGTCCCTAACCATGTCACTTCTATGGTTATATTAGGTAAGATGCAATTTCTGCCTTACTAGCAGACTCTTCTTTGCTCAACCTCACCAATCATCAGAGAAATGCAAATCAAAACCACACTGAGATAGCACCTAACCCCAGTAAGAATGGCCATCACTAATAAAACAAACAACAACAGATGCTGGCGAGGATGCAGAGAAAAAGGAACATTGCTGGTGGGAATGCAAACTAGTGCAAACTCTCTGGAAAACAGTGTGGTGATTTTTGAAAGAACTAGAAATTGACCTTCCATATGACCCAGCAATCCCCCTAATGGGAATATACCCAGAGGAACTCAAATCATCTATAAAAGAGATACCTGTAGATGCATATTTATTACAACACTATTCACAATAGCAAAAACATGGAACCAATCATGCTGCCCATCGAAACTGGACAGGATTTTAAAAATGTGGCACCTATATACAATGAAATACTACGCAGCCATAAAGAAGGACAAACATATGGACTTTGCAGCAACTTGGACGGATTTAGTGTCTACCCTACTGAGTGATTTTTTTTTTTTTTTTTTTTTTTTTTAGTTGGAGTCTCACTCTGTCACCCAGACTGGAGTTCAGTGGCTGCTCCCGGCCACCGCAGCCTCGACCTGCTGGGCTTCGGCGATCCTTCCGCCTCAGCCCTTCAAGTAGCCGGAATTACAGGCATGCGCTACCACGACCGGCTGATTTTTTGATTTATTGTAGAGATGAGCTCTCACTGCCCAGGCGGGTCTCGAACCCGTGGGCTCAGGGAATCCACTCACCTCAGCCTCCCAAAGGCGCGTGATTACAGGCTGAGCCACCGAACCCGGCTCTACTCAGTGATTTAACAAACAACAGAGTACCATATGCTCTCACTCAAAAATGAACCTCAAACAATTATCATAATACTATAAAAAAGAGATTGGTAGTAGTGGGAAACTGCCGGGGGCGGGGGTGGAATTGGCAGTAGTGGGGAAACTGTCAGGGGAGGGGAGGCACACCTCATCAACAAAAGTACCTGAGTAATGAATTTTTTTTTTTTTTTTTTTGAGTTGGAGTCTCACTCTGTCGCCCAGACTGGAGTGCAGTGGCCGCTCCCAGCCACTGCAGCCTTGACTTGCTGGGCTCCGGCGATCCTTCCGCCTCAGCCTTCAGAGTAGCTGGAATTACAGGCACGCACTACCACGCCCCGCTGATTTTTTGATTTATTGTAAAAGATGAGGTCTCGCCAAGTTGCCCAGGCAGGTCTCGAACCCGCGGGCTAAGGCAATCCACTCACCTCAGCCTCCCAAAGCACAGGATTACAGGCTGAGCCACCCAGTCCGGCTGAACATTTTTATACCTAATCCTGAATTGTACCCTACATCTTTAAAATAAAATAGATTAATAAATAAATAAACAAATAAATAAATAAAAATAAAAGAATCTTGGCCAAGGTAACAAAAGATGATTGAGATATTAGAGAATCAGCAGGCCTCAAAGTTTCAAAGACAATTCTGTTATACACTATATTTCAGGTCCATTGTAGGCTAAGATTACAGATGAAATGGAAGACTTGATTCTAATAACAGTCAAAAATAATTTTACAACACTGAAAAATTATTATTATTATTATTTTGCCATAAAATGTAATCCCTTTATTTAGAAAACTCTTAGTTTGTCACATATAATTGAAGACTTTACTGGCCAAACCCCTCAGATTGACTAGATAAAACAAAGTTCAACCTCACCACTAATAGAAGACATAATAAGACTATTTATTTAAATTTTGTTTTCTTTTGACTAAACTGAAAAAAGACATTCTTTAATACTAATACTCAGTTTTGATGAGGCTATGTGAACTAGACATTCTTAAATCCTCTGGAAGAAATATAAATTTGTACAACCTATCTGAAGAAGTCAGCAATAAATACAAAGAACATTAACTCTTTAATCATAAGGCTTGGGAATATTATATTCTGTACTTTTCCAATACTTCAACAATAAACAGATTATACTCATAATCAGGAGAGAAGAAAAATATGTTTAAGGTGATAACAGCCAGAAAAATATAAACAAAAGTACTAGGCGTATTAAAGCTAACGGGAAAGTTTCAAGGAGGAAGAATTAGAGGTAAATCTTGAAGAATAAATATTATTAACAATAGTAATACAGACTGGGAAAAAATATTTGTCAATTATATGTCTGACAAAGGTCTAACATACAGGATCTACAAGGAACTCAAATATGCCAAAAAGAAAAAAACAAACAGCCCCATTACAAAGTGAGCAAAATATATGAATAGACACTTCTCAAAAGAAGACATATGAGCAGTCAATGAAAAATGCTCAATGAGCAATGAAAAAATGCTCAGTTTCACTAGTCATCAAAGAAATGCAAATTAAAACTACACTGAGATACCACCTAACTCCAGTCAGGATGGCCATCATCAATAACTCAAAAAACAACAGATGCTGGGGAGGATGTGGGAAAAGGGAACACTTCTTCACTATTGGTGGGAGTGTAATCTACTGAAAAATTATTAACCCAGATGTTCAAGTAACTGAATTAATTTTCAGAATGTACACTTTTATATTAAATATATCTCTATTTCACATATGCAGGAGACAATAAAAATATTGCAAGAGAAAATACACACTAAAGTATTCTGTATAACATCTGACACGTTGCAGGTATTAAATGAAATATGAGTCAAAATTCAAACATCTCACTTTTTAAACAGAAATGTTTAAATACTCATTTATTTTTAAGTACTCATTTATTAACTCTACTAGAGATCCTTTTAAAATCTCTATTTATTTCATTCAGTAAGTTTTTAGAAAACACTTTCAAGGGGATTACATGATTTATATAGTTCCAAAAGACTTTGATATGCTCTGACTGGCTTGAGCTTTACCAACTACTGTACTTGTACTGCAGGTGACAACTCAGGGACACTGAAGGGGCAGCAATCTTCCCATCAGTCAGACACTGACTTCAGAATTTTTCCTGTGTTATCTTTTAATCCTTCCAACAAGTCCATAACATTGGTACTATTACTGGTCCCATTTTATAGGTGAGGAACTGATACTTAGAAAAATAATTGAAATAAGGGCCCTGGGTTTTGAAGTGGGAGGCTAGGAGGAAGTAGAAGTGACACTCAATAAAGGTATGTTGAAAGAAGGATAATTCGGTAATGAGTCCACCCATAGTACTCCCTCTTTGATTTATATACTTTCTGTTGGTCTTTGCTAGCTTTGCACATCTGTAAAAGCATAATCAGGATTTATAATCTGTAGTGAGGAACATGAAAACAATCAAAAGTATGATTAGAAGTCATATAATTATTCAAGTAACACAAGTCTAAGAATATAATAGTTCTTGTTTTGACCTACAAACTCTTTTAAAAAATGGAATCATCTACTCTGCTTTCTAATTTGCATTCCTCAATAAAATTTTTCAAAAAACAATAAGTGCCTTTCCAAGACTACTAAAAGATTTATTTCACCAGGTACTTTTAATCTCCTTTATTATTTTCTAAGATCTATTGCTGCCTTTCCCCATCCAACCCTTGGTTTAATGTTGATTCTTAGCTAAGTCTTAAGAAAATTCAGTTGAAACATGCAAAAATCTATGAAATCCAGATCAAAAGGTCTTGAGCCATTGTTAAAAATAAAGACTTCTGAGGAGGATCTTGGAACAATGTGGACACATGAAGAAAACCTTTCTTATTAATTGGATAGTCCACCTCTACCCAGAGGGGTAACAGCTCTGATGAGTCCTTTCAGACTGAATAAGCAGAAAGTCAGTTCTGCAGCATGTGAAATGCCATTACAAATAATGTGTGTTAAACAGTGTATAATCAGCATGCTCAAGACACTTGATAGCAATCATATGCAGTATACTCAGAGAAACACTGGAGTGGAATTTATGAATTTTAAATGAACTTTTACAGTTTCTTAGGGCAAATCTTTAAAATTACTGCTGCAATGCAAAAGCTTTAATGTTCCAAGACAGGTGTTTTTACCCTTTCTGTGTCTGTCTAACTACAACCCTCTCTGTGGCTGCAACTTCAGTTATT
Organism: Cephalopachus bancanus; assembly: GCA_027257055.1. Lineage (NCBI taxonomy): Eukaryota > Metazoa > Chordata > Mammalia > Primates > Tarsiidae > Cephalopachus > Cephalopachus bancanus. The sequence continues at coordinate 10,519,614 of JAPVLO010000080.1, read as the reverse complement.
TCTTAACGCCTGCAATCACACCTTAAATCATTTGCCATGAAAGTCATACAATTCCTATCATGGAGATTCTCACATTAGAAATTTGATAACTCCTGAACATGCTAATAATATCATTATTCATGTAAAACACCTGACTAAAGAAAACAAAACCAATTAATAGTCATAATAATACTGACAATAAAAAAAATTTTTTCTGCCTTCAGAAAAACCACAATTCTTCATTGCTATTTGGCAGGATGAAGAAATATACACAGTTCTATGCATTCCATCCAGCCTTTTCACACACACACACAAAATAAAGTTTTTCCTTTGTTATATCTTACATAAAAAAGAAACAACCTGGGGACAGGAAGATCAGAAGAAAGATGAGAATCATGAATAACAAGTCAATAAAATAAATGTAGCTAAGACACATAATAATCTGTGATCCTTACTTTTTTACTCCCAGTTAGACTCTAGACTGTTTTAGAGGGGTCATTGTTGGCTTGATTTTTTTTTGAAAGTTTTACCTAGTATTATTAAAACCAAATTTTCTTTTTAAAAGAAAACCTGAGATCTCATGACTCAAACAAATCGTATTTCATTTATAATTTTTTAAAGTTTTTGAGTTTCTCTGAGGTGTTCTAACTACCGTTATCATTACTACATCCGAAGTTACAGATTTCATTCAATGAGTTCTTACCCAGAGGACACTCATTTATAGTGTCAGTATGTTCAGGGTTTATAATCATGTGGATTCCTCAGTATAATTAGGGAGGGAAGTTTTAATATTCCACTCATGCTGCTCACCAACTAAGTGGCTGGATGGGCAAGGATTAAGGACTGTAACTAACTCAAAGTGAAATATTGTCTGTGTCTACTCTGTCCTCACTTCTGATTCAGTAGCACACAGGAGGGAAGAACAGGAAAGGAGGCCACCCTGAGTCAGTCATCAAGTTAGATAAGCCAGATAAGGCTTCTAATAGCAACTCACTTCACCATCAGTACACATGTAGTGTCTATACTGAAATGACTTTAAGGCAATTCTTTAATGGAAAAATGCCAAAACAACATTAGTAACAGCAAACTTCCATCAACACTATACTGGTTATCAGTAAAAAGATGGATCGGATAGTATTCATTTTTTATTCATACACTCTACTTGTATATTCAATACAAAAAAGCACTGCAAGTTTATAAAGTCATTTTTCTGCCGCCTGCACAGTAATGAATTATTTAAAACTCATTTGAAACACACACACACACACCTGACAGTTTTTAAAAATACTGTTTGACAAGAGTATTTTCAACATCTATAAAAATGTGTGCTAGAAAAGCAAATTCTGTGCACACTGTCTTTCATTAGCAAGTCCTAAAATCCTAAAGTATTTTTACCCACTGATACATCACACTTTACAAAACTGCTTGAGAAAAATGGGAAGAAATGTGTCCCTCTGTTCAGAGTTCAAATTTCTTGGTATATATCACACAGTGAATTTATAACACACTTTAAGTAAAATTAACTGGCTCATCCAAATCTGCTCAACGTCAGTTATACTGAGGAATCTTCCTTCAAAAGTTACAGGATCATAAGCCCTGAACAAACCTTTTTTATAAAAAGGTTTTAATAGTATGAGTCAATAACTTCTTTAAAAAATCAGAAACCAACGGTGACTCTTCTAGAATAGTCTTAAAACAGAAAAAGTTATTTCCTCTCAAAATATACATCATTCTTAAAGTTGATGTAGCCCCCTCCTCCCTATCTGTGGCTATATCTTCTTTTTCAAATCTGTTTTACGTTTTCTTTCTAATTTTCTTAATTAAGTCTGTCACAAACTTGTTTACTTGATTTTTTTCAAAGATATGGATCTTCATTTATCAATTCTATCATTTTTTTCCTTTTTTGGCTTATTAAGTTTTGCCTTTAGCGTTTCATGTTTCTCTAATCTTTCATTTATTTTTTCCTTTCCTAGCTTTTTAACATTAAACACTTAGGTTACTTATTTTTTAAACGTTCTTACTACATAATAAAAAGCATATAAGAGTTTGCCAAAGTCCACAGCTTTGATATGCAGTGTTCTCACTGCCTATTTCTAAAGACTTTAAAAAATTTTTCCCTTTAATTAGGGAGTTATTTAGATTTCAAAGTGATTATGACTATTGATATTGCTTTACATTTTTCATATTTATCTTTTTAAGTTATTGTTATTACCTTGTGAGCAAAGAATATGCCCTATTTTTAGAGATGACTGAAACTACCTCTGTAGTCCAATCTTATCGTTTCTGTATGAAGCAAGGAAGGGCCCATGGACCACACCCTACACAACACTGGGGCACTTCACCTCTCATGTTCCAGTTGTTTAGATGTGTTTTCAAGTCTTTTAAATGCTCAGTTTTCCCTTTTCTTGTTTGAAGACAACATTTTGCCTTCTAGTTCTATACTCAGATTTCTTTTCTTTTCTTTTTTTTTTTTTTTTTTTTGAGTTGGAGTCACTCTGTTGTCCAGGCTGGAGTGCAGTAGCTGGGCTCCAGCAATCCTTCTGCCTCAGGCTTCCAAGTAGCCAGAACTATAGGCTCACACTACCATACCCAGCTCATTTTTTGATTTACTGTAGAAACAAGGTCACTCCCCTCACCTCGGCCTCCCAAAGTGCTGAGATTATAGGTTTGAGCCACTGCGCCCGGCCTGTATTCAGATATCAAATCTGACATCTTTCCTTTCTGCTCACTCTAGACTTCTGGACTTGTATCACTAACTCAGCTATCTACACTTTGCCTTGTAACTTTGGCTGGGCCAGCCACCTCAAACTCTGGTTTTATTCAACAATCATTTATTGAGTAACTATCATGTGCCAAACACTGTTTTAGCCATTTAGGATAAGCAGAGTAACAAGACAGACATCCTTGCCCTCTGTAAACTGGAAGAGACAAATCAGTCAAGGTTTTGTGAAAATATGCTCCTGTAGTAGGTCCTTGATTACCCAATGTTTTGCTTTTCCCAGTTTCAGTTACTTGTGATAAACCTTGATCTGAAAATATTAAGGGAAAAATTCCAGAAATAAATAATTCATAAGTTTTCAATTGCACACTGTTCTGAGTAGTGTGATAAAACCTCATGCTATCTCAGTCTGTCCCACTCATGACATTTGTCCAGTAGATTCATGCTGTATATACCACCTACCCATTAGTTGTTAGTAGCCATCTCTGTTATCAGGTTAAAAAATATATATATATAGTTTTCAGTATTATTTATGGTGGTTTCAGGCATCCACTGGGGGTCTTCAAACTTATCTCCCACAGGTAAGAATTACTGTATATTCTGATAACTCAATTTTTCCCCTATGAATAATGCATACTCACCATAGAGAATTTGGGGAAAGAGTTTAAAGAAAAGCATTACAGATAATACCAATAATTCCACAACCTTGAGTTAATCATAATTAATATTTGATGTGTTTCTCTCTAGTTCTTTTTGCATGACTGTTTTACTTTGAAAGAAAATTAAAAGCACATTTTATGTAATTCTTTGTATTCTACTTTTTACTCTTATTTTATCAAGAGTATTTTCCAATTCCATTAAAATAATCTCTGACAATACCATTTTAATGGCTATATAATACACAATCACACAATGATTTATTGAATCATTTATCCCTAGTGGACATCTGTTTCCCCATTTTCAATAATTCATGCTAATAAATATGTTGATATCAGTGGGGTGCAGTGCTCATGGCTATTATCCCAGCACTTTGGGAAGCTGAGGTGAGAGGACTGCTTGAGTCCAGGAGTTTGAGATTAGCCTAGGCAACATAGTGAGACCTCATCTCTACAAAAAACCAAAAAATTAGCTGGGCATGGTGGCATGTACATGTAGTCCCAGCTACTTAGGAGACTGAGATGAAATGATCGTCTAAGCCCAGGAGTTTGAAGTCGTGGTGAGCTTTGATCATGCTACTGCCTTCTAGCCTGGGCAACAAAATGAGACTCCAGCTCAAAAAAAAAAATTTTTGATATCAATCTTTTTCTGTATTTCTGATTATTTATAATTTGAACAGATTCTTAGGAAGTTAATTACTGAATCAAAGGATGCAAACCTTTTCCTAGATCCTGATATATATGCCCAGATTACTTTCCAGAATGTTTGTACAAATGTACATTCCCTTCTGAAGTATATGTAAACTCCCATTTCACCAAATCCTCAAGAGTGATAATTTTTTATTCTCGCTAATTTAATGAGAAAAAATAGCTTATTAATTTTCCTTTAATTAATTATGACTTTTTATGTTATATACTTAATAACCATAGAATAGTCTTTTTTCCAAAGTATTCATTAATAGCCTTTGCCAATTTGTCTGTGGGTATTTTTCTTGCTGTTAGTACTACTCTTCATAAAGATATAATCCTTTTTTTCTGATTTATTTCTAAATTTTCTGCCCTTTGTTTAATTTCTAATATATTTTGACTTGAAACAAGAAGTCTGTTACTTTGGCTTCATTTGAGATTATGTTCAGTTTTTATGCTTAGAATATTTCCTTACATATTCCTAGACATTTTTCAGATCTTGTTTGTTATATATTCTAAATATCAGCAATTTATTTTAGAGTATAGAGAGGTAAATATCTAACTTTAGTTTCTTCCAAATGGTTAAAAAAATTCTTCAAGCACCATTTGCTAAATATTCCTTATTTTCCCTACTGATTTTTAATGTTATCTTTCATGTTTGTGGCCTATTATGCCCTAAAAAGATGTATGTCTTAGAATCAAGAAACTATGTTAACATCAATTACAGAAGTGACATATATTGCTAGAAATAAAACTTGTTATTTATTTGACCTGTGTGTTATAGATGACTACAAAATTAAAATGCTCTCCTCTTGAATTCAGAGGGGAACAATGTCCATTTAAAGAGAGATAAATTAGAATCAAATTATTTTATCTCTCATATAAGCTCATGAGAAGCCAACTTTAAATGGAAGGAACATTTATGCAATCTGCAGCCTGTTCTCAGCTGGTTATCACAGAATAATTGATGTACTAATGATTTCAATTCATAGCACCAACTGTCTTCATTTTGCATAATTTGAACCAAACCTGAATGTAAATGGAAAACAGTCCTCTTGTCTATTGAACTCCCGTGACTTTTAACTAAAAATCACTTAATACTGCAGAAGAGAAAGAGGAAATTAGCAAATACATAGAGCTCTCTATTTTAAACCATTCCTCCTTATACTAAAAATGGGAAGAATTAAGTAAACACATCAGATATCTCCAGAGATGTGATTTATCATCTTATTAGTTGAGAGTGAATATTTAATCATATAACATTTATCTCCAATAGAGTCTCCTAAAAAAAAATTTTTTTCAAGCCAAAGTGCATATTCTAAATATTCCAAAGGGAAATGAATGTGCTTTACAAGCTTCATTTTTTTTTAATGAAAAAAATACTAGGAAGAAAAAAAATACGTAAGATAATTGCTACATTTATAATTAACTTTTCATATTAAAAAATCATTTTTTGTAAAATACATTACACAGGGCCCTTAAATTTAATTAGATGCATTTATTGATCATCACCTACTAACCCAGGATATAGGACATTTCTTCAATTTTTAAACATTTTACCTTTTTAAAATAACCTCCAGTCACCATTATCTGAGACATTCAACACAGTACACCCAAGTCTTGCACCTGTCACCAAGTCACCAAAATTGATCATTAACAAGCCTGGTTAGTTAAGTACAGATTAGGTAGGTGTTATCATCCACACGCCCACAATTATATCACAGCATGATAGCCAATTAGTTTCAACTTGGGTAGTGAACCTTAATCCAGACAACTCTGTGTTCAACTGGAAAAACAGCTGCTTCCTTGTTTCTACCTACTGCTCTTCTCGGTTATTCTGAGCAGGCCAACTGGGTAAAACAGACCCTAAACAGGTTCTGACTAATTTATAGACGGCAGGATTCTTCCATGGCTGGTGTACTATGGTTGGTATGGAAATTTCTCATATCTATGTGTTTAATTCCACCTCTGTGTATGACATGCACATTTTTCAATGAAACCATAGCAGGTCTGTCCAATTACAGAAAGACAATATGCATTCATACACCTAAATTAAAACTTGCTTCAAAATCATGTCATGTGCTATTTGAACACCCTTTCTGAATCACATGAGGGCAAATGAGAGTTAATGTTCACACGTACAGACATTTAGAAATGTTTTTTTGTAACTCTTCTTCACTAAAAATAAATAAAACCAATTGTCACGGCCAAGAGGAGCTACTATGACCTAAACTGTGTCTTCCCAAAATTAATATATTAAAGCCCTGACTCCCCCAATGTCATATTTGGAGATAGCACCTTTGGGAGATAATTAGGTTAAGCTGAGGTCAGGAGGGTAGGGCCCTCATGTTGGAATTAGGAGAGGTCAGGAGGGTAGGGACCTCATGATGGAATTATAAGAAGTGGCACCAGAGAGCTTGGACTTTCTCTCCTTGCCATGTGAGGACAAAGTAAGAAGGTGGCCAGAAAGAGAGACCTCACCAAGAACTAACCATGCTGTATCTCAGACTTTTAGTCTTCAGAAATGTGAGAAATAGCTTTCTGCTGTTTCAGCCCCACAGTCTATGGTATTTGTTAAGGTAGCCCAAGCTGACTATGATAGGAGCCTAAGAAGACATGAGGACTACTAAAATGTTAAGTGATATCCCAGATGGTGCCATGGAGCAGAAAAAGGACATCAGGTAAAAATTAGAGAAATCTGATAAAGTATGAACTTTAGTTATATGACAATATTGGCTCATTAATTGTAACAAAAGTATTGTTATGTTTGTATCTTTTTTTTTTTTTTTTTTTGAGTTGGAGTCTCACTCTGTCACCCAGACTGGAGTGCGGTGGCCGCTCTCGGCCACTGCAGCCTCGCCTGCTGGGCTCCGGCGATCCTTCCGCCTCCGCCTTCCGAGTAGCCGGAATTACAGGCGCGCGCTACCACGCCCGGCTGATTTTTTTGATTATTGTAGAGATGAGGTCTCGCTGCCCAGGCGGGTCTCGAACCCACGGTCTCAGGCAATCCACTCACCTCAGCCTCCCAAAGGTGCGGGATTATAGGCTGAGCCACCGAGCCCAGCTTGTTTGTATCTTATTCTTGACGTTAAGATGCTAATAAGAGGTAAAACTGTGTATGGGATATATGGGAACTTTCTGTACGTCTTTTACATTTTTCTGTAAATCTAAAACCATTCTAAAAAAATACAATTTACTTAAATACATAAAGCTAATGTCTTGTATCTCCCCCCAAAACAACCCATATCATTCCTTTATTTTCAGTATAGAAGCTATCCATTAGTGACAGCAAAAGATAAATTCTCTATAAACATTGTCTAAGTATTACTTATAGAACCTAAAATTAAAATTGTATGTGCAGTTAAAGTCTGTTTATATATAATGTAATAAGAAGAAGCACTTGGTATTTATTATCACCACTCATTAACGCTGAACAATCACAGCTTCTTGAAAATATATAAAAAAGACAAACATAAATCACAGACAAGGAAATCTAACTACCTAAAAAGGAAATTAAAAGTGTCCCATTTCACTAATAAAAGAGCTGTAAGCATCATCAGTAGATAATTTTTTTTGTTACGCATCAAGCTTCCAAAAAATTTAGAGAAAATATTTAGACGGATCAGGAAATAGGGAAGTGAGCATTTTCATATGCTTCTGGCAGAATATAAACTAGAATAAACTTACAGAAAAAAAAGTTGATAGTATGTATAAAGAGCAACAAAAATAGTTCAAACTCTTAACTCTTTTTGAGAATATACTCCAAGTATATATTTAGACCCAGGAGCCAAGACTTGCAGATAATGTTCTGACAAACATTCTCCCTTATAATATGAATAGATTAGGTAGTTAAATTAGTATGTAAAATTAGTGAATGAAAAAAGAAATTAGGGAACAACAACAAAAATCATTATGCAGTCATTAAAAACGAGGCTTCTGAAGCCGTGTGCTTATAACAAGTCAAATGAAAAAACAGAAAATACAGTTGAATATGAGGGTAGGGATATGTGAGAGCATATTGCTAATAGTTTTCTCTGGGTGGGAATCTGGGCAGTTTGTCTTCTTCATCATTTATTTATATATTTTCATCTTTTCTACAGTGCATATGTTGCTCTTTCAATTAGGAGCTGGGAAATAAGGTTACCTTTTCATTTAGTCACTGCCTTATTTTCAGTTTAATTATTTATGTAATTGAAACAATGTTTAAAAGAAGTTGTTATATTAAATCTCTTAGAAAAGAAAAGCTAAAGAAAACCCAGTCGTCAGATAAAATTATTTTTTCTGTTCTTAATGCATCTCCTGTTGGGCTCTAAGTTCTTCCTATAGTGGTCAGGGAATGGGCAGATCACTCTGTCCAGCTGTTCAGGTCAGGACTGGGCTTCTCTTTCTCCATAGAATTGGACTCCAGAGCCGGAGAAATGACTAATACACACCCTTTCCCTCAAAGAGTTCCAATTGTAGTGGGAGGGAAAGTCCCTGCCTCGACATTTCTCATTCTCATCTCATAAAATCTAACTCAAGGGAATCATTGTTTTTGGTTAAGTATTGCTCTCACCTTGAGTTCTGTTCAAACTGTAAGCCCTGCTGGGAGGCAGGACAAATGAACTCACTCTTTCATATGACTCAAATAACTTTCCATTATGAGAGGCTGAGGAGAGGAAAGGGAGGAAATATATAAATGGACATCTAAGGAATGCAGAAGAAAAATTTCCCTGACTTCACAAATCTGCTTGGGACAGTCCTGGAATGTTGATTTAAACTGAACAGGCCAGGAAAACACATTTCCATGAAATAAAAGAGAGTATCATTCTATATATACTTGTCATCCAAGCTTATTAGAAAAATACAACAGTTCCAGTAGATACAAAGACAAAAGACAAAAGATGTAATCCTACAACATATACCATGCTTCAGAAAATGCTCATCCCAGACAACACACACACACACACACACACACACACACACACACACACACACACACTCACAAAATCTATGTTAAAGCTGACAAACATGACACAATAAATTGGTATAACTTCTTAAAAAATAACCTAAGCCATCCTTAAAAACTTAAATCCCAGGCAGCAGTCCTCTCTCCTCTCAGTGAGCTGCCACAGACACTGACCAAACCCTGAGAAGAACAAAATTCCTTCTGGAGCTCTCATCCATCAGGCCAGTTTTGTTAAAGGAGTTTCTGTCCCAAGAATGATTAATTTAGGTATCACTGGATTTACATATTCATCGTTGCTTTTTTTATACAAACTCCCAATGCATCTTTTGACCCTATATCCATGTTTTATTTTCTACTAGGCTATCAGAAATACTTTAACATTTCAGAAAATTTAGAAAGAAATTTTATACTTCCATTTGGGAAAGTGTATTAATTTTTATATCTCATTTTCTCCTTTGCTCCATATAACCCTTTCTTGTTATATTTTCAAAGGGTGTTATTAATAACTTTGTTTATAACTGAACAACTCTTATTAGCATTTCTGGTTTAAGTGATCTGTTAGCACACATTTCCGTCTACAGACAAACTAGCTTGAGAGCTGGCACAGTCATTACAAAGCCTTATGAACAAACAGTACTTGTTCTAATGAAGACCATAAATTAGTAGAACTCTGTGATCACGACTTGTTCTTCTTATTGCCACCAAAGCTCTGGCAATCTAATTTTCTCTTCCACTGAAGGCAATAAGTGATGCCAATTCTACACACATATTTATTTAACTCTAGTTTACACAACTAGTGGCTACTTTAAAGCAGAATCTCTCAAAATTTGTGTACTGAGTCCCACATAAAAAATCATTGACTTGACCCAGTACATATACAAATATAGCTGAAACCAATGTTCTTTGAAATAATATTTACCCTTTCTATAGGCAACACTAATCTCTTTTTTTTTTTTTGATTGCCAATCGTGACTCACTAAATTGATTTCAAGTCCCTTTAATGAACTAGAATTCACAGTTGAAAGTCATTGCTTTAAAGCCCTGTCACCTGGTGGGTGATATCATGACTCATAGTCATACAGCATCTCAGTGAGGATTTGTCCTTAAGACTGTCCTCTGTTTTTTTTTTCTTTTCACTCTACTCTCTTCTCGGCTCCCCAAACATTGTCCTTTTCACTCTTATTCTACTTTTCCTCTTTTTATTCAACTTATAATCAGATCAAATCTTCCCAAATGTATAAAACACAAAATCATTTTCTTAGATTCACATATTTTGTTGGTCAGGAATTCAGAAAAAGTAGCAAGGAACAGTCAGTCTGTACGTCATGATGGATGTCCATAGCCTCAGTGGGGAAAACTTGAGATTGGAAAAGCTCGGTGACTATATCCATAGCTTATACATTCACATGTCTGGCTTGGCTGTCACTGACACCTGGACCTCCTCCTCACAACATGATGTTATCAGGGAAGTTGCATTCTTATGTGGGCTCCAGGGATAAGTGCCGGGAGCCGCAATCACTAGTAAAAGTAAGGTAAAAGGGACCTGAAAACAGGAAAAACGCCGGCTGGCAGCAAGGCCCCAGTAAAATGTGGCCATGACGGAGGCAAAGCCCCATGGATCCTGTTGACGGACCTTCCCTAACTTTGAAGGATTGCGTGCATAGACTTGAGAATATTCCCTCTTTAATTGAGGTAATAGATGCACAAATGGATGATGGCATTTGACAGCAAAAATTATACATAGGCATAATGGAGGTGAGATTGCAGCAAAAAGGGTGCCCCTTAGAATGTGCACGGATGTGGAATTAGCAATAAACCTGTGTATAAAAATGTAAAAAGGGCTCAACAGCAAAAAATTTCCCCCCTGAAGGGACAAGGGAATGCAAATTTTGCAACCTTTAGCTAAAAAGGAAAAACAAGTACTTCCTCACACCCTTTATAAGTAACAACATTGACAGTTGTGATTGATGAGGGAGTGAGAAACTGAGACAGAGTATCTCCACAAACAGGTGTTTTTGGGAAAAACAAGTCACAGACATGCCTTTTGATTTAAGAAATATTATAGTTTAATTAGAAAGAAGGTTAAATTAAGTAAGGATTAGAATTAAATAGATAGCAGTTATAATTAAAAGATAAATGTTTATTATAGATGTAGGTATTAGTTAAAAATAAGGAATAGGAAATAATTAAGTTTTAAGGTAAACTTAAAATTATATACACTTAATGTAGGTTTAAAATTAAATATATTTAGGATTAGAAGTAAGATAAGTTTCACATATAAGTGTAGATTTAGACATGTTTCATTTAGAAATATAAAATGTAAAATAGGTGATAAGAAAATAGCAAGTAATATAGATAAGGCAATTAGAATTAAGAAAGCTAAATTTTTAAATTAATAGTATTAAGAATTCGTAGTAGGTAAGATAAGGGTGGTTATATAAAAGAAAAAAACAAGTCAATATATTGCCGCTAAAAGTATATATAAGGGTAGAATTAAGAAAATAGATTAGTAAAGGAAAAGAAATGGAATAGCGAAGGGAAGAGATTCAAGTGACCTAGGGGTCACAGGACGTGGCTGATAAATTGGCAGCTGGTATTTTGTTACCCCACCTGGTAGCAGGAAGAAACAAAATGAAACTTGTAAAGGTCAACTTCACCATAAACAAAAGAAAAAAACATGATGTAAACATTTAATGTGCAACATGGGATATATTTTGTGGGTGGAGAGGTCAGTGAAAAACTATATAAGCTTGTAAGAATTGAATAAAAATTGGCAGAGTCTTGAGCTCTCCCCAGGAAGAGGATTCCTGTCATCTTCGTCTTTTCTTTTTCGCCGCTTCCCGATTCTCCCCAGTCAGGCCCTGACTCTCTTGTTGGAGCTGGACTCTGGCAGATAAGTGTTTCGGGTCACAAGTTGTGTAAGATATTCTTGTCTCAGAAGGAATCTGATTCTTACACTGGATTCTATTGGTTACGAGTCACAATCTCATCTGATTTGAAGGCAGGTGAACTGAACTTTGCCTCTTAATGGCTGAGTGGCAAAGTTACAAAAGAGCATATGGGACAGGGGATTTTGGTACAGTCACCTTTAAAATTGCTATTTCCCAACTTCACTCCTAATTCCAGAGGCAAAGACCCAACAGTCTACTATGTAGCTAGATCCATATGAATGTCAATAGGCTCCTCCAACATAATGAGTCCAAACTGAACTCACTGTCCTCTTATGTTCCCTATCTCAGTACCACAGGGGAAGAAGGAACATTATGTTGTATTTTTGACAAATATGCCAGAAGCATCTTATCACAAAATATAAGCACATGCAAGGAGAGAACTCAAAGTAGCATGATTATTTCATGCTGGCTAAGGAATTCTGTCCCATATGGGACACGGACAGATTTTATAGTCAATACAATTATAAAAGAGACAAGGAGTCATACTCCTTTGTACAAAGAGTTAAGACAGTTCAAACTGATGGCACCTAATTAGCAATTTCAGTGGTTATATATGATTTTACACACTCTACTGCTTCCCTCTCCCTCTTATCCCTGACTATAAAAAGGCCTCCTTGGAAAAGGCCCCATGTGTCCAGGTTCCACATTAGAATCTTTCTTTTCATGGAAGCCAAAAAGTCTTCCAGTGACTAGGAAGGGAGCATCAGAATTTAGAGCAGTGATTCTCAAAGTGTGATCCATGGGCCACTGGACATCTCTAAGATCTTTCCAGAGGTCAAACTATAAAGTCAATAAAGTCAAACTATTTTCAAAACAACATTAGGACATCATCTGCCTTTGCTACCGTTTTGATATTTGCTCTAATGGCACAAAGGCAATGGTGAGTACAACAGCTGATGCCTTAGCATGAATCAAATGAATTGAGGTAGTGGCCCCTAAATGCACCAATAGCCTTCTTCACAGTCACACATTAATGGTTAAAAATATGCAAGTTTTATTTAAGTATATTCTTGATGAAGCAGTAAAACTCCTGACTTTATTAAACATCAGTATGGGTATACATCTTTTTAATATATGCTATGATAAAATATGACATATACATAAACTGCCTCAGCTATATAGCAAAGAAAGATGCTTGTGTCTAGGAAAAGCACTTGTGGGATTGTCTGACCTCTACACATTTTCTAAAAAATAAAGCAAGGCTTCACAGCAAAATACTAATGATTGATTATTGTCAACAATAAAATCTGGGCATTCAAGTGAAAATGAGAATTATAGAAAACTTATGTCTGGCACTGTGAGCTTGACAGCTTTACAATACTTAAAGAGTCTTCTGATAAGATCAGTGATGGTATTAACAAATGTGATATTTTGATATTATATAACTGTTTGTTAATATTTACAAAGTTACAAAATCAGTAACCAATATTTCCAAATAACCAATGCATAATATTAGAAAATCAAATATAGGGAAAAGATCCACTCAAAGTTCAAGACAAATCAGTGGATTTTAATGTTATAGAACATAGAAGGATTCACTGATATGGTTTCAGATTCCACATTGAAACTAACCTTCAAGAAACTACTACTTGCCAAGTTCTGGTGTAATACAAAGAAGAATATCCACAATTATCTGAAAAGGTTACTAAAACACTCCCTTATGTTCTTTCCAAGTACATACCTATGTAGACCAAATTGACTTTCAACCAAATTGATATATCTCTAGAAATTAATGCAGAAGCAAATACAGAAATCTGTTATCAAAAGTGCTGCAAACATGTTATTACCATTCATCACATGGTTTTGTTTTGTATTTTTGGAAACTACACTTATTTTTCATAAAAACTATTACTTATGTAAACACATATAGAGCTTACCATTGTTATTTAAAATAAATTTCAAGGAATTATATTAATTTTTCTATCCTCAGTTTTAATTTTCAAGGTAAATATTGATAGATATAATCTATATAAATCAAAACTTTTGGGGGTCCTCCATAATTTTCAAGACTAAATTTGTCTTATGACTAAAACTTTGAGAACCATTGGTATAGAGTATGAATTTGGAGACCTGATTGCTGAAGCTTAAATACTGGTTATCTCATGTGCTAGCTGATACTTGAATCACTATTGTAAGTTATTTAAAACTGTCTGTTTCTGTTTCCTCATCTCTTTAGTGGTAGAAATAATTCCTCCTTCACAAAGTAAGTATAAGGATGACATGAGATAATACATGTAAAGAGTTTACAATGGTGCTTGGCAGGTAGAAAATTCCCAATACTTGACACTCATTCCTATTATGGCCTATGAACTGTCAACTGGGTTTTGAGAATCTTTCTCCCATATAAATGCTTATTTTCTATTCTCTCAGTCACTTCACTAATTCTAGTCTTAAGTTTCTTCTCTAGTCTATGTCAACAGACTAACTAGAGCCTTGCCACCAATACAGCAAATCTTTACACTATTCCTGGCCTCCTCTCCTAAACCACAGATTAGATTCATGGCTTTTCCTCTTCAGAAACCAAAGTCATATATCCATTCTGACTACAAACAGGGACTAAAATCATTAACTTGCTATCAAAGGCCCTTATGATTTGGCCTCATCCTAACACAGTGCTTACAAAATTTATTCTGAAAATCCCTTGTTCTGTAGATTGCTTCATGCTAGTGCTAAAACAAAGGGTGCTGTCATCAAATCAATTTGGAAAAACAATTAGTTGACCTGATTTATCTCCTGAAATACTTTTCAGAACCCTCCACATGTTCATGTGCACTGTGGTCTTGTGGAAACATAGAACACCACATAAGCTGAAGTTTACTGACAAGGGAAGTTGCTCCAGGAGGCTTCAAGGAACTAGTGTTTGAAAGAACACATTTGAGGGAACACCACTAGCTTTATCTCCTAGTATCTGCAGACAGATTCTTTGCTAGTTCATAAACTTGCCATGCTTCCTTGTATCTGTTAGTTCTATTCCCATTGCAAGTAGTCTACGTCATTATCTGCCATACTATTTCTGAACACACAAGATATATGCCCCTCCTCTGCAAAGTCTCCTAGTGCTTCAAATCAGAGTTAATTTCTCTTCTTTCCTGTTCCTCTACTTTTATTTAACTAAAATTTCTGCCTTCTGTTCTGTTTCGGTTAGTGGTTTTTTTTGCTCAACTGTGAAGTCCCGGGGGAACTTGATTTAGGTCAACATTTAACAAGGACCCTAAAAGCACAGACACAGGAGAAAATAAACATTCTCCTTTTAGTCAAGATGTAATTCAAAATTTCTCAATACTACATCCTTACATTTGAGTGAGACATTGAGTTCTAAAACAATGAGCTATCAATCAATCTTATAACTGAAAAAATAAAGTAAAATGAAAATACCTCACAGAAGTCATAAGGAAATCTAGCAAGAGATTTTAGGCCAAAAAGCAACCATGAAAATGACAAGTCCTTTCACTGATGCTTTAACTTATGTCCATTATCCATTAAGCCACAAATATTTACTGAGTGCTACTATGTGTCAGGCGATGATTAAGATACAAAGATCAATAAGAAGCACAAAGCCTAGAAAGGAAGTGAAAAATACAGATAAATTATGATGAAGAAAGTGCTTATGGTAGAGAAATCTACAAACACTATAAAAGCAAAGGAAGTAGCTAATTCTGCATGCAGGAATCATGGAAAGCAGTGCAGACTAAGTATTCTTTGTCTTGGGTTTTGAATAACCAGGAACCCAATAGGAGAAAAGAATAAAAGGCACGCCAGGTAGAGGGAAGGGCTGTATATGCAAAGGCCCAGAGACATGTGACTGGCATTCTGAGATTGAGTCTTCACCACTTTCTTACTTCTCTTTGATGCTGTAATAGAACGAATAATGATAGCAACATCCTAATTCCTAGAACTGGTGAATGTAACCTTACATGGCAAGGACTTAGCAAGTATGATTAAGTTAAGGACTAACAAGTATGACTGAGTTAAGGATCTGAAATAAGATAATCCTGGATTACCAGGGTGACTCCTAAATGCAATCACAAGAGTCCTTATAAGAGACAGACGGGGGATATTTGATACAGATGGAAAAAAGAAGAAGACAATGTGACTTTGGATGCAGAGACTGAAGTGATGTGGCCACAAGCTAAGGCATGCCAGCAGCCACAAGAGCTGCAAGAGGTAAGGAACGGATTCTCCCTTAGAGCCTCCAGAGGGAGCGCCGCCCTGTCAGCACCTTATTTCAGTCCAGTGGAACTGATTTTGGACTTTCAACTTCCAAAACTGTGAGAAGAAATCTGTGCCATTTTAAGCCACCAAGGTTTGTGGTAATTTGTTACAGCATCAATAAGAAACTAATACATATGCTGTCTACTATCTGCCTCTAATACCATTTTCCAACATCTATGGAGAACCCTAGAATAATCTCACAGTCATCATCCCCACCCTACCTCTTACAATGATCCTGGGTAATTTCACTGTCGATGAAGATAAGCCATCCAAACAATTTGAAACTCAAAATGTCTACACATCTCCTTGACTCCAGTGACCTTCTCTTCACAGACCTGAAGAGACATGCTCTGGGCCATGCCACCAGTAAAACAAACTCCAACATCCTCTCCCCTCACTACCAAGGCCTGTTCTTGCAGCTCTCTCTGTTTTCAAACTTGACGAAACCTGCTATCTCTTAATTCCTCCATTATCCCTCAGTCTACAGGCCTCTTCACAGCTCCATTTCTTTCCGTTCCCCATAAACATCACTGTGACACCCCAGAATCTCATGTAGATTTGCCGAGAAACTTGTGAGGCATCAGGTCTCTCATTTGCCTGGCTCCTGCAGAGCCATGGGAGGGGTCCCAGCAACGTGTTCATATGGTCATATGTTTTTGAAAAACTTGTGAAAGTGAGTTATCTTAACCACAATCAGTTAAAACTGCCATCTCTTTCCATTCCAACTTCCCCTCTGTCACACTTCCTCCCATGTCATATGTCACTGGAGTGGCCACAAACATTTTCTAGAAATCAGCTAAAGGGAAGTTTATTGAGGATACATGCAGTTTGGGTTCAGTAGAGTATGTTTATGTGGTTTGCGGTCATTTCTGTGCATAGTTGAGTCACTGCTAGTCTTTACAGTGCAGAAATGGCTTCCAGAAGAACTCTTTATGTTCACTGTGCATTCTTAACACAGACAGTAACAAGAGACATAAAAACAGCAGTCACACAGAACTCTCAAGTGTCCTGTGGAAAGCCAGCTGTGGCAGTATAGTCATCATGCTGGAGTCAGGACCCAGTGTCTGGAAGATTCTTCCAATCACCAAGCATGTAAAACTATAAAAGCATGATTCTGTTCTCATTCATATATAGTCAAAAATGAAATTAAACAAAAGTTTTCCCCTATCAGGAATATATATATGTGATAATTCAGTATATGCAATTATAAATACATCATTTTCCTTTTCTTTTTGGAGACTCATGCAAAATAAACTTTATTAGAATTCCTATTATTATATGTAAGTAGCATTAAAAAAACTGTACACAGAAGTAATTAATAGGATTTTGGATTTCTGGTAATAGCATTAATGAAGAGGAGTGAAACATAACGTTAATAAAGCACTGAAGTTACTTGCTGATTCAGCACAAAGTACTAATATCAGTGAAGAAAACATAAATCTTCTACTATGCCACTAAAGAGCAATGACAACACTCAATTCAATTCAAATAACATTTGATATTGGTCATTTCACATAGAAACTTGGAAAGCACTGAAATTTTATAGCTAGCATGTGAAAACATCTTAACAGAGACTTTCCCAAAGTAGCCGATTCTAAAAATTTCTATAATTGTAAAAAAAAACTCTTCTAAACTCATAATAATAAAAAACTAATTTTGATCCACCATGATATTCTCTCTATGATATTCTCTCTATGGAAATGCTATTGACAAATTATTTTCATGTGAAGAAAAGATAAAAAAGCATACAGCAAAATCTGTGGGGAAAATATTATAGAGGTATACCAGGAAATTAGCAGTATATCATATTTTATGGATTTTATAATGTTTATAGTATTTGTCAGCTCCTAAAAATTTATAAATTGTAAATTTAAAATTGTTACTTTTCTTTGTAATTTTGTACTTTTTCTCAAAGAGGACCCACAAAATCAAATAAGCTTGAAGTCCCTAAAACTAAGATTTGTCCTTGACATAAAAATCATGTTCTTCAATTCCTTGTCATAGGGTCTTAACC
Organism: Cephalopachus bancanus; assembly: GCA_027257055.1. Lineage (NCBI taxonomy): Eukaryota > Metazoa > Chordata > Mammalia > Primates > Tarsiidae > Cephalopachus > Cephalopachus bancanus. The sequence goes on along the minus strand of JAPVLO010000080.1, from coordinate 10,501,448 downwards.
CCTGACTCTAAATTAACATATCTAATAAATTTAAAAGGAATAAAAGAATCAGAAAGTCATCCATCATAATTCCCCCTGAGATAACCAATTCAAACAAGGGTCATCACTGATTATAATGAAACCAGAAGCTGCAAGTTACTGGGAATAAGCTATCTATCTGTATGATGTCCAAGTGTCACCTCATATATTACTTGCTAATTGCAATGAGATAAATGTGTCCTTACAACAGAAACTACTTTACCAAGTGAAAAAACTTATAATCCCTAAAAGAGGGACTATCTTTCCTAATGTGATGCAATATGGAGAGTATAGCATCACCTCTATGAAGTATTCTTGCAAAAAGAGAATACAGAAATATAATAATCAAGGCAATATGTGATTTGGATCTTGATCCTCCCCCACCCCAAAGAGAGTTATAAAAGACACTTGAGCACTAGAAAAATTTGAATGGAATGATTGCTAAACAACATTAAGGAATTACTGTTAATTTTCTGTAGCATAATAATAGCTATGTTGTTATACAAAAGACTATCTCTATTTTTAAGAGGTGCATGCTGAAGTTTTCAGGGGTGAGTTCATAATGTTTATAACTTTCAGATGGTTCATCAACACTTGCTTATGATTGAAAATTTTTATAATTAAAAAATTGAGGCCAGGCATGGTAGCTCATACTTGTAATTCAGGAACTTTGGGAAGCTGAGGCAGGAGATTTGCTTGAGCCCAAGATTTTGAGACTAGCCTAAGTTAGATCTCGTCTCTACAAAAAAAAAAAAAAAAAAATTTAGCCTGGCGTCTGTAGTCCAGCTACTCTGGAGAGAGGTGGAATGATCACCTGAGCTGAGCCCAGAATGTTGAGGCTGTGGTAAGCAGAGATCATGCCATTGCACGCCAGCCTAGATTACAGAGTGAGAACCCGACTCAAAAACAAATAAATAAATTGAAACAAGTAGAAAACATTAAATATACTTTTCTCTCATTTAATCAATCTAACCAAAAGATTTTTAGTAGGATCAAAGTAATTACTCTGGTCAAACATTAGCATTGAAGCAGTATCCAAAGCTAGGGGGTAATGTTCTCAGTTGCCAATCATACCAAATACAGTTGATTCTTGAACAAATGGGTTTAAACTACAAATAGGTCAATTTATACGCAGTTTTTCTTTTTCTTTTCCTTTCTTTCTTTCTTTCATTTATTTATTTTTTGAGTTGGAGTCTCACTCTGTTGCCCAGGCTAGGTGCAGTGGCACGCTCACGGCCACCATAGCTGTGATCTGCTGGGCTCAGGCGATCCTTCTGCCTCAGCCTTTCAGGTAGCTAGGCTAATTTTTTTTTTATTTATTGTAGAGACGAGGTCTCACTAAGTTGCCCAGGCTGGTCTCAAATCCCTGTACTCAGGCAATCCTCTCACCTTGGCCTCCCAAAGTGCTGGGATTATAGGCTTGAGCCACTACGTCCGACCTATACGCAGAATTTCTTACACCTCTGCCACCCTGAGACAGTAAGACCAACTCCTCCTTCTCAATGTGAAGACAATGAGAATAAAAGCCTTTATGGTTATGATGAGTCAGTTCATGTAATAAACAGATACTATATTTTCTTTCTTATGATTATCTCAGTAATGTTCTTTTCTCTAACTTACTGTAAGAATACAGAACATAATATACAAAAATGTGTTAATCAACTGTATATATTATCAATAAGGCAACAGTAGGCTAGTAGTAGTTCAGTTTCTGGGGAATCAGAAGTTATACACAGATTTTAGACTACGGAGCAGTTAATCTCCAAGTTGTTCAAGGGTCAACTGTAATCTCCCAGGGTCCAAATGCAGGCATAGCCTACTTGATTAGTGCTTATGAGTGACATATAGGCATTTTAGACTACTAAGTGTCATCCAGGATGAAAAAAACCAAAAAAGCAAAGGAGGATGGGGAGTAGAACTTAAGCTAACAAAATGAAGTAACAGCTGATTGATTTTATTAATTTTAGGGAAAAAAAAGAAATTAGGTATGACTCCTTTCAGGAATAATGTACACTTCTAGTGATTTGTTTCATAATAAAAATGAAGAGTTAAGTACTTTTTTATCGTTTACAAAAAGGTAATTCATATGACTCCTTAAATCTGATTTATTAAATAGACAAGGCAGTAATATTCCCATTTTACAGATGAGGAAAATGAGACTCAGAGCAGCTGTATGATTTGTCTGAGGTCCCATGGCTATTATGTAAGCCCTGGTCCCCTCATACTTGACCACTGTCCTCTAGCATGGCCTCAGAATGGCTGTCTTACACTGGGTGATGCCTCTGAACTTTTCTGCCTAGAAAGCGTAAAGTTCACATAGGAAAATGTAGAGGTTCATAATTTGGACTTGAAAGTAAAACTTGGCATCAGATTCCCTCTTCCTTTCATCAACAGAATCTTGGTACGGGTGGGAGGTGGGAAGAAGGAAGAGCCCAGTCAATGGAGGAACCTCTTGAAGTGCCCTGTACACCTCACTCCTGGGCCACCCGAGGGGCAGGAGCACCTCTTCAGATGCTATCACCTACCAGGGTCCCAGGACATAAAGGAAATAGAAAGATGGATATGAGGAAGAACAACTACTGAAATAAGACTGTGAAAAGTAAAAGCACCACGTAAATAGTGACTACTTCACTCTGGTGATCAAGTTCACACCCCTCACATCCCTCACAATGCTGCCTATTTGAAGTGGCTTTCCTTCATAAAACTCTAACTGGGGGAAAGTACTAATTCCATGGCTTTCATAAAACACAGAAGTCCACCAAATGTTTGCTTCGGCAGATTTTTTTTCCTCCCAAAGGGCAGCCCATACAGTCCTGCAATAAAGCAGGCTTTGTTCTAAAGATTTACAGTGTTTTCCTAATGAAAATTCTAATTGACAACCACCAGGAGAATAACAATGCAGAGCAAAGAGAGCTCCAGTTTCAGCCATTCTTCTAAGATCCATCTCAAAGAAGCATGGGCTGCTTAGGTTTCCTGGACAAGTGTTTAGCTCAGTCTTTATGTGGACTCATGCATAAACAGAAGCTTGGACATTAGAAGTTTATCATTCAAAGCGGTCAAATTTTAAAAAGCAAAAGACTCATTCTTTTAAACTTCAAAGACAGGAAATTTCATTTAATTCCCAGGCTCAGAATAACAGGTCTCTCCACACAGAATAAGCATATTACAGAAAAATACAACCATGCCATTTCCACATAAAGGGGAGGACCCTAAAAAAATAAAATGCTCGATGAGCTCTTCAGAAATAGCTGCATGAGAATATTAAATGCACTCTTATTCAACGGATTCATCACAGGATAAAAGTTCAAGTACCAGAGGGAGTGATTTTCATATGAATGTCGGGTATTGCCAGTCACATACAAGAACCTATCATCTACATAGAGAACCAAGTCACATCAAGCAAGTCAGGGAAGCAGTGAGTGACAAGGTAGAGGGAGGGCTGCTCAGATAAGGGACAGACATTACTGGACCCTTTTTCAAAGAAAACTTTGAAGATTTTGCTAGGCTTTCTTCGTTGAACTGTCACAAGTAGTAATACAATTGTAAATGAGCGTGGCTCAGGGACCACGTCACTGCCATTTATAGGCCAGCTGCCAATGGCTGCCCATGATAAGAAATTCACGTTAAACACACACAGCCCAATGAGAATATTCTCAAATGAGATACAACACCCAACACAGTCACACATCAAAACCAAAATTAAAACTTCTGTCTAAAAAGAACAGAAAAAAAAATACTCTATCTTTCTGAATCTTCCTGAATCTCTCCCTTCTCCGGTATCCAGGTCCCTGGAAGTAAAAATAAACAAACAAACCATGCATTTCCAGTAGCATAATATAAATTAAGGGAAGTGAAGCTGGTGGAAGAGTTGGAAAAATAACACAATTCATCCTCCTTTTTCTAAACAAATCGCAGGGAAAGGAACCAAAGAAGGAAACTGCAGCATCAATGGGCAGAAGCTCCCACCAGACCTGGAGTCAAGATGCTTAAAGCCTCACTAGTCTGGTGTCTACTGCAAGCTGTTTGATGAGTTCCTCAATCTCCAGAATTTCCATACCCTTATCCATAAAGAAAAAGATTCATCTAGATCAGTAGTACTGAAACGACACTCTTGGAGCCCTAGGATGTTGTGGAGGTGCCTCTGAGACAACCACAGCAACACAGGAATATGGTGAAGAAATGGTCTTATGCTTCCTCTCCACCCAAAATAGTTCAGTCAATACACTTTACATCTTGGGTTCTGAATAAAACCTTTTACTTAAAAAGTGCTATTATAAGACAATGTACAGCTAAAATGGCTTAAAAGCATTAGAGCAACATACTTTGTGGGATTTTTAAAAAATCTTTTATAATCATGTGGTTTCTACGTGGCTATTTGGATTATTGTTATTAGAATTAACTAACCGATTGCCTTGTTAGTATTGATCCTTAAATCTGCATATTAGGTTTTCTATTCCTACTTAAAGAGTGAGGATACAGGAATGTGGTTTTACCTCTGGATTCTCTATTCTGTTCCATTCATCTATCTGTCTTTTCTTGGACCAGTACCATGCTGTTTTAGTTACCACAGCCTTATAGTACAATCTTAAGTCAGGCAGTGTGATGCCTCTGCAATTGCTCTTCTTACTTAGACCTGATCTTTGACAAAACAGACAAAAAATAAGCAATAGGGAAAAGATATCTTATTCAACAAACTGCACAGGAAAATTGGTCTGCAATATGCAGAAGAATGAAATTGAACTCCTATCTCTCACCGTACAAGGAGGAACTAAAAAACCCTGGACTTTATTTATAAAAAATTATGCATTTATTCTTACACATTTAAAGTTCAGTCACCTTCAAAGTACTCTGTTTCATGCAATATACCTATCAACATGCTTTTTCCACTGTTCAAAACAGTTTTGTTTTTTTTTTTTGAGTTGGAGTCTCACTCTGTCGCCCAGACTGGAGTGCAGTGGCTGCTCCCGGCCACCACAGCCTCGACCTGCTGGGTTCCGGTGATCCTTCTGCCTCAGCCTTCCAAGTAGCCGGAATTACAGGCATGCGCTACCACGCCCAGCTGATTTTTTGATTTATTGTAGAGATGAGGTTTCGCTGCCCAGGTGAACCCGCGGGCTCAGGCAATCCACTCACCTCAGCCTCCCAAAGGCGCGGGATTACAGGCTGAGCCACCGAACCCAGCTCAAAACAGTTTTTGAACTCATCGATTTTGATGCCTTTTAGTGCTTCTGCCATTTTTTGTTTCACCACTTCCACATCAGCAAAACATTTCCCTTTGAGGACCCTTTTTCTCCAGGGAAATGAAAAAAATTTGCTCAGGGTGAGACTGGGTGAAGAGGAAGGGTGGGGCACGCGGATCATGTCATTTTTGGTCAAAAATTGCTGAACACGCTGCACAGTGTGTTCAGTCACCTGTTTGTCACAACTCAGGATATTTTTTCTACAAATCATGACGCAATGTTCTCAAAGTTTCCAGATAAAAACTTTGCTTAATCATTTTCTCTGGAGAACAAATTCAGAGTGTAATACAAGGGGCTCACTCTTCAAAAGATTATTCCAGTTTTTTGGGGGTCCCCCCTCACATACAACAATTGACTCAAGATGGATTAAAGTCTTCAGGATGGATGAAAGAATTTATGACAAAGACCCAAAAGCAACCGCAGCAAAAACAAACACAGACAAATGAGACTTAATTAGACTAAAAAGCTTCTGCACAGCAAAAGAAATAACCAACAGAGTGAACTGAAAACCTGCCGAATGGTAGAAAATATTTGCAAATTACACCTCAGACAAAAGGCAAATACCTGGAATCTGCAAGGAACTCAAACAACTCAACACACACACACAAACAAATAACCCTATCAAAAAGTGGGCAAAAGACATGAAAAGACACCTCTCAAAGACACACAAGTGGCCAACAAACATATGAGAAAATTCTCAATATCACTAATCATCAGAGAAATCTAAATAAAGCCACAATGCGATTATCACCTCATACCAGTCAGAATGGCTACTATTAGTAAGGCAAAGAACAACAGATGTTGGTGTGATTGCAGAGAAAGGGAAAGCTCATTCATTGTTGGTGGGATTGCAAACTAGTTCAACTGCTATGAAAAACAGTATGGTGATTTCTCAAAGAATCAAAAACTGAATTATCATTTGACCCAGCAATCCCACTACTAGGGATTGCATGTTCATTACAGCACTGTTCACAATAGCAAAATCATGGAACCAACCTAAGTGGCCACCAACAATTCGCTAGATAAAGAAAATGTGGTATATATAAATACACCATGGAATACTATGCAGTAATAAGAAAGAATTAAATTATGTCCCTTGCAGCAACATGATTGGAGCTGGAGATCATCATCCTAAGTGAACTGACTCAGAAACAGAAAACCAAATACCATATGTTCTCACTCATATGCAAGAGATAAAGGACTACAAGATTGAAATAATAGACACTGGGGACACCAATAAGGGGGAAGGTAGGAAGGGAGATTAGGGTTTGAAATATCCATTGGGTACGGTATTTACTATCTGCAGAATGGGCCACCTGAGACCCAGTCCCCACCACTACACTACACAATGTGTCCATGTTACAGACATGCATGTGCCCCTGAACCTAAAATAAAAAAGGGAAAAAGTAAAAGAAACTGCAACTCAGATACAACAAGCACCCCAAAATTACATAGCTCAATAGTTTACAGGATTCAAACCCAGGAATATCTGACATTAAAGCCATTAAGCTCCCTTAATTCAGCACCCACCAGTGCGAAGAAGGAGCCACCATTCCCGGGGCAGCTCTCAAGAAAAGACAGCAGAGATCAGCAGCCTCTTGAAATCTGGCACCTGGCTCACACTACAACCTGCAGCAATGGTTGGCCACTGACAGTGGGGACAGCGGAGAAGACGCAGGGAAGAGATCTGAAGCTGAGCCCCTCCAGAGGATAAGAAGGTGGTGGATGCCATTTTGTCTATCCTGAGTCCAGCAGGGACCTTCTCCAGCTACCACAATTCTGGGCAGCCTGCATCCAGTGATCTCTGCACCCTTTTCAGATCACCATCATGTGCCCAGTGAGAATACTCCAAGTGCACCATACTGCAGAGAAAGAAGCCCCACCCCCACAATGGATCAAGCACAGACATGTGTAGTCCAAGTGAGAGACGTAGCAGTGGTGAGTTGGGGTGAGTACCGGAGTCACTCATCTTCTCCCAGCAGTCTGTGGGGCATCAGACACACGGAGAGAAGTCCCACTGGTCTGCAGGCTAAGAGGAGAAAGGAGGGGGCTGAGGCCAAGGGCAGGAGCTAGAGACCAGAACCCACTCCTTATCACTGCCAAATTTAGCAGCTGGGGGTCACACTAGTTTATTTTTTAATTTTAATTTTTTATTTTTGAGTTGGAGTCTCACTCTGTCGCCCAGACTGGAGTGCAGTGGCAGCTTCCGGCCACCACAGCCTCGACCTGCTGGGTTCCGGCGATCCTTCTGCCTCAGCCTTTCAAGTAGCTGGAACTACAGGAACGCGCTACCACACCCGGCTGATTTTTTGATTTACTGTAGATATGAGGTCTTGCCAAGTTGCTCAGGCGGGTCTCGAACCCACGGGCTCAGGCAATCCACTCACCTCAGCCTCCCAAAGGCACAAGATTACAGGCTGAGCCACCAAGCCTGACTCACACCAGTTTAAAAAAAAAGGAAACTTGAAGTTCCAGAAATGGCCACAAGAGGGATAATTTTTTTAAAAATTTTACTCTCTGCTCTCTCCACACATACCCTTTTGTAAGAGTCCTCTGATTTGACCTGCCCCTATTTCTCCCTCTTTTTTCTGCATATGGGTATATTTGAGGAAGAATGTATCCTCAATTTTTGTTGTTGTTGTTGTTTGGTTTTTTGTTTTGTTTTCATTAACTGTTTATCTGTTCGTTTGTGTGTCTGTTTTCCTTTTCCTTCTTTCTCTTCATCTCCCTTTCATCTCCCTTCTTTTTTTCTCCATTCTTTTCCTTTTTCTTATCTCATTTTGCTTTCAGGAGGCATATATACAGTCTCACTGCCTGGACAGATTGTAAGGTGGTAGGCAGTGGGTTCCGGGGGCCCACACACCAGTCAGCAGGTACTCTGTTTAGCAGATAGCTTCTGAGCAATAGCTCTCCCCATCATATCTTAACCAAAACTCAAAATTGCAAAAAGACAGCCCCCAACCCCAGTCCAGCTTCAAAACTGAACAAATCTAGAGGATCTATATAAGGAAGAATAGGGAAACGAGCAAACAGAAGTGAAAGTTATTCCCTCTATCACTCAGCAGTGGAATTAAAGAGGGGGCAAATAGGAGGAGGAAAACCATCACAGATGAAGAAGAACCAAAGGAAGAACAAAGGTACCATCCAGACTCCTGGAAAGACAGCACCTGAGAATACAGACTTTGGAATACAAACAATGAAGAGATGATGAGCCCCTGGAATGACTGGTCTCAAACCACAAGCCCAGATAACAAGATATTAATAGAGAATGAATAGAAATGAGGAGAGACAAGAGGAAAGAATGAAGCAGTTGATAACTGAGATAAAGAATAACTGAGATAAACTGAAATAAAGAATATAGAAAATGAAATAAATACAAACTCACAAGCATGGAAAGCAGAAGTAACCATGCAAAGAAAGAATCTCAGAGCTTGAGGATCAAAATATGGAACTAACCCAAACTGGTAAAAAACATAGAAAAGAAGCTTAAAAAGATGGAATAAAGGCTCCAGGAGATGTGTGATTATATCAAGAAGCCTAACCAACGCCTAACTGGCATTCCTGAGGCAGACAGAGAGACAGAGACCACCATAGAACAAACATTCCATGAAATTATCCAAGGAAACTTCCTTTATCTGATCAGAGATATGACTGTCCAAGCATAAGAGATTCAGAGAACCCCTGTAAGGCAACAAATGAGAAGACTAACTCCTAGACATATAATAACTCGCTTATACAAAGTATAAAAGAAAAAATCATAAAGGCAGAGAGACAGAAAGGTGGCCAGACTACCTACTGGGAAAGACCAATTATAATAGCAGCAGACTTATCTACAGAAACACTACAGGCTAGAAGAGACTGGAGTTCAATCTTCAAAGTTCTCTAAGACAAACAAATCCAATCAAGAATTTCCTACCCAATTAAGGTAAGCTTCATCAGCAATGGAGAATTAAAAACGCTCCCAGACATTCAATCCCCAAGAGTTCATGCTGCATCTAGACTATTTCTACAAAAGACACTTAAGAAAGTATTAAGCACAGAAGAAAAAAGAATGACCACGCTCTTCCCAAGAATGCAGGAAAAAGGTTGAAAACACACATGTATATCAACTCAAAAATCAAAAGAAAATCAGCCTCAAACGATAGGAATAAACTCTCACATCTCAATTAGCCTGAACATAAATGGACTAAATGCACTATAGAAAAGACATAGAATGGTGAACTGGATTTTTTTTTAAATGATGCAACAATATGATGTCATCAGGAGACTCATCTCAGCAAAATGGACACTCCTAGACTCAAAGTTAGAGGATGGAAAAAAAATTTCAGGCAAACAGAACACAAAAGAAAGCAGGAGTTGCTTTATAGCAGACAAAATAACCTTTAAGCTATCAAAAATACAAAAAGATATGGAAGGTCACTACATAATGACCAATCCACCAACAAGAAATATCCATCCTAAAAGTATATGCATTCAACATAGGTGCACCAATTTTTATAAAGCAGCTTCTAGGTAAACTAAAAAAAGATATTGACTCTAACACTATCATAGCTGGGGACTTAAATACCCTATTAACAACCCTAGATAGATAGATCATTGAGGCAAAAAATCAACAATGAGATCCAGAACCTCAATTTGATGTTCAACCAAATGGACTTAATAGATACCTACAGAACACTCCACCCAACAACCACGGAATATACATTCTACTCATCACCACATGGAATGTACACCAAGATCAACCACATTCTTGGCCATAAATCAAGCATAAACAAATTCCGTAAGATCAAAATACTGCCATGCACCTTCTCAGACCACAGTGGAATAAAAATAAATATCAACACTAACAAAGCTCCCCCCAAACCAATAAAAACATGAACACTAAACAGCATGATACCAAACAACTCCTGGGTCAACACGGTAATCAAGGCAGAAATTTAAAGATTTCTGGAAACAAATGAAAATAAAGAAACATCTTACCAAAACCTCTGGGATACCATGAAACCAGTACTGAGAGGGAAATTCTTTCCTTTATGAACATACATCAAGAAAATGGAAAGATCACAAGTTAACAGCCTAACAAATAACAAATTATCACAGCTTAACAAAGAATCCAGATCACCAAAGTAAAAGCCCAAATACGGGTCACAGAACAAAAATATCATAGAAAAAAAAATCAATGAAACGAAAAGCTGGTTTTTTGAAACAATAAACAAGATTTATGGACCCCTAGCCAGATCGACCAAGAAAAAGAGAGGAAAGGCCCAAATAAAGACAATCAGAAATGCAAAAGATCAAATCGCAATGGACCCTGAAGAAATATAAAAGTTATCAGAGATTACTATGCACACCTGAATGTCCTTTTTTTTTTGAGCTGGAGTCTCACTCTGCTGCCCAGGTTGGAGTGCTATGCACACTCACGGACATCCCAGCGTTGACCTGCTGGGCTCCGGTGACCCTTCTGTCTCAGTCTTTCAAGTAGCCAGAACTACAGGCACAGACTACCATACCTGGCTAATTTTTTATTTATTGTAGAGACGAGGTCTCGCCAAGTTGCCCAGACTTGTCTCGAACCCGTGGGCTCAGGCAATCCACTTATCTCAGTCTTCCAAAGTGCTGAGATTATAGGCTGAGCCACCGTGCCTGACCCTGAATGTCTTTTGCATGTTGATTTTGTACCCTGAGACTTTGCCAAAGTCCATTATCAGCTCAAGAAGCTTTTTGACAGATTCTCTTGGGTTTTCAAGGTATAGAATCAGATTGTCAGCAAAGAGCAATACTTCACTTCCTCTTTTCCTATTTAGATGCCCCTGATTTCCTTCTCTTGTCTGATTGCTCTAGGTAAAACTTCCAACACTGTGTTGAACAGGAGAGGTAAAAGTGGATACCCTTATCTTATTCTGGTTTTCAGGGGAAATGCTTTCAATTTCTGTCCATTTAGCAATATGTTGGCTGTGTGTTTATTGAAGAATGAAAACAAGCTCAAAAACCTAATGAAGTAGAGGGCTTTCTGACATCCCATAACCTCCCAAGGTTGAAATGAGAAGAAATTGAGATATTAAATAGACCAATAACAACTCAGGAAATTGACTCTGTCATGAGAAAACTGCCTGCAAAAAAACCTCCTGAACCAAATAGCTTTCCAGAAGAGCTCTACAAAACATACAAGGAGGAACTGATACCAATCCTACTGAAAGTATTCTAAGCAACTGAAAAAGACAGAATACTCCCCTAATCATTTTATAAAGCTAAAATCACACTGATACCCAAACCAGGTAAAGATCCAACAAAAAAAGAGAAAATAGTCAATATCCCTGATGAACATAGACGCAAAAAAACAAGATTCTAGCAAATCAGATCTAACAATACATCTCAAAAATCATTCACTATAAACAAGTAGGCTTCACTCCATGGATACAGGTCTGCTTCAACATTCACAAGACCATAAATGTAATTAAATAAATCAACAGATGTAAAAATAGGAATCAAATAGTTATATCACTGGACACAAAAAAAATTCAATAAAATCCAGCATTGCTTCTTGATAAAAAACCCTTGAACACCTAAGTATAGAGTGAACATACCTCAAAATAGTAAGAGCCGTCTATGATAAACTCACAGCCAACATATTGCTAAATGAACAGAAATTGAAAGCATTTCCCCTGAAAGCCAGAACAAGATAATGCTGACTACATTTAACCCTCCTGTTCAACATAGTGTCAGAAGTCCTATCTAAAGCAATCAGACAAGAGAGGGAAATCAGGGCATCCAAATAGGAAAAGAGGAAGTCAAGTTATCACTCTTTGCTGATGATATAATTCTATACCTTGAAAATCCAAGAGAATCTTCAAAAACCTTCTTGCACTGATAAAGGACATTGGCAAAGTCACAGGATACAAAATTAACATGCAAAAGACAGTCGCATTCTTATACACCAATAAAAAGCAGGCAGAGAACAAAATAAAAAGCATAAACCCATTCACAATAGCAAAAAAAGAAAGAAAGAAAGAAATACTGCAGCATCTTCCTAACCAGAGATGTGAAAGACCTTTACAGCGAAAACTATAAAACACTGCTCAAAGAAATCAAAGATGACACAAAAAAAGGAAAAATATTCCATGCTCAAGGATTGGAAGAATTAATATTGTTAAGATGTCCACCCCACCCAAGGCAATCTACAAATTTAATGCAATACCCATAAATTACCAACATCATTCTTCTCAGACCTGGAAACGACAATACACACATTCATATGGAAATAAACCACCACAAATAGCCAAAACAATACTCAGTAAAAGAAACAAAGTGGGAGGTATTACACTTCCAGACTTTAAACTTTATTATAGAGCTACAATAATCAAAACAGCCTGGTATTGGTACAAGAACAGGCATATAGACCAATGGAACAAGAGAGAGATTCTGCAAGCAAAACCTCAATTTCTCAACTCATCTGTGACAAAACCTCCACTAACAACCACTGGGGAGAGGAGAACTTATTCAGTAAATGGTGCTGGGAAAATTGCCTGACCACATGCAGAAGATTAAAATAAAACCTTTACCTATCACCATTCACAAAAATCAACTCGAAATGGATCAAAGACCTAAACATAAAACATCAAATTAAAAGAACCTTAGAAAATGCAGGAGACATCCTTATGGAAATTGGAACTGGCAACCAACTCCTTATTAAAGCCCCCAAATCCCTATGCCATAAGAGATGAGATAGACAAGTGGGGCCTCATCAAACTGAAAAGCTTCTGCAAAGCAAAATAAATCATCAAAAGAGCAGGAGATAGCCCAAAGAATGGGAAAAAATATTTGCCAAATGTAAATCTGAAAAAGGCCTAACATACAGGATCTACAAGGAACTTAAATGTGCCAAAAGGAAAAAAACAAACAGCCCTATTAAAAAGTGGGCAAAAGATATGAATAGATACTTCTCAAAAGAAGACATATAAGGACCCAACAGATACATGAAAAAATGCTCAGCCTCACTAATCATCAAAGAAAAATCAAATTAAAAATTACACTGAGATACCACCTAACTTCAGTCAGGATGGCCATCATCAATAACTCAAAAAACAACAGATGCTGGGGAGGATGCAGGGAAAAGGGAACACTTCTCTATTGTAGTAAACTAGTACAACCTCTGTGGTAAACAGTGTGGCGATTTCTAAGAGATCTAAAAATTGACCTTCCGTACAACCCAGCAATCCTCCTTCTGGGAATATACCTGGAGGAACTCAAATCACTCTATGAAAAAGATACCTGTACACGCATGTTTATCGCAGTATTAGTCACAATAGCAAAAACATGGAACCAACCATGCTACCCATCGAAAGTAGACTGGAATAAAAAAGTGTATATATACATGACTGAATATTACACAGTCATAAAGAAGGACATTATGAACTTCACAGCAACTTCGATGGATTTAGAGTCCATAATACTCAGTGATCTATCACAGAAACAAAGAACTGAATACCACATGCTCTCACTCATAAGCAGACTCTGAACAATTACCATAATACTATAAGGGATTGGCAGTCATGGGAAACTGTGGGGGGGGGGCATGCTTAATCAGTAAGTGTAACTTGATTACTTGATCTCAAACCAGATGAAGTGGAGACCAAAATGGGCCCAGACTTTACCTGTAGAATGACCATTTGTATCAATGGTCAATATCGATATCAATATCAATCCTGAATTTCACCCTACGTCTTTAAAATAAAATAAAAATATATAACCATTAAGCTCAATTCTGTCCTATAGTTAAAGAATAAACATCACTGTAAAAAATACAATTGGTTATTTTATTATTATTGCAATATTTTTCTCCACGAAACATCAGGTTCTTCATTTTTATTCTGTAAGAGTAAATAAACACTTACCCTGGAGAAAATAAATGAATAGCCACAAGTTCAACCCAACAAGCAAATCTGTTGGGTACAGGAAAGCCCAAAACATTGACAAAGCCTCCAGGGCAGTAATAGTTGTTAAGAACTTTCAAAGCAAATAAAACTCCTAAAAGAGAATAAAGAACATGTAAATATCAACAATCAAAATGTGGAGAGTCAACATTTACAAAGAAAACTAAAGTAAAAATTATTATTTAGTCACATCCAACTTTTTTACTTTAAAGTATATTCTCTTCCTTATAACCCAGCATTCAGTAAAAAGACAATGTTACAGGCAATCATTTCTTTGACGATCTTAACATGGAAGTTCATACTGACTTTGTATGCTACTAAGTATGTAACACATAAAATAGAAATACCATACTAGCAATGGTACTAAATGCCACTGAATGGCACACTTTAAAATAGTTAATTTTATGCGATGTGAATTTCAATTCAACAAAAAATACCAGTAATATGCATGTCTTTTCTAACATCTAAGGAAATACACATGGAAGGCAGGGCAGATAGATATTCTTTCTTCTCCCACAATTTGATGCATAAGAATGCATCGTGGAAGGAAGGGGAGGGATGGCAGGGGAATCAGGGGGAAGGATTAGATTTCCTTGTTTCGGATCATTTGCCTCTTCCCTTTCAAATTCTAATATTTAGAACACCTCATTTAAATCCTGATGGGAATTTCAATTCTATGAAATATCTGTTTTAAAAAAACAACTATGGCTCAGCCTGTACTCCCACGCCTTTGGGAGGCTGAGGTGAGTGGATTGCCTGAGCCTGCGCGGTTCGAAACCCACCTGGGCAGGCGAGACCTCATCTCTATGATACATCAAAAAAATCAGCTGGGCGTGGTAGCACGCGCCTGTAATTCCGGCTACTCGGAAAGCTGAGGCGGAAGGATCGCCAGAGCCCAGCAGGTCGAGGCTGCAGTGGCTGGGAGCGGCCACTGCACTCCAGTCTGGGCGATAGAGTGAGACTCCAACTCAAAAAAAATAAATAAAATAAAACAAAAAAATTAAAAAAAACAACTAGTGAGGAGGAAAGGTAAGAGACAATGTATCACAGTTAATGTCATGCTGGGTTCAAATCCCAGCTCTACTATTTAGGAGCCGTGTAACCTTGAGCTAGCAATCGTGCGTCTCTGCGTCTTAGCTTTCTCATCTATAAAATCAAGACAATGTCATCTCCCTCAGGATCTGCTGCATGAGTTCAACAGGATGAGTTATGCAGAGCAAACTATCCTGGTTTCTCAAACGTGGCGAGCATGCCATGGCAGGGTGTGGCATATTAATTTTAATGAAGTTATTGAGGTGTATGTGCAAGTCAGTTCTTTAGGTGGCCTTGGACCTACCAGTTCTCCCCTCTTCTCAGTTGTATTTCTCAAGAATAGCTGTGGAATGTGCTAGAAATGCAACAACCTGATATAAAGAGAGAGCTGCCTGCAACAGCTCAGTCCACTCCTACAACAGATGTCCTTCAAAAAATCACTTTGTCCTGTGATTCAGGTGATCCTCAGGTTTGTAACTGGCTGCCAAAAGGGGACCCTCATCCTGCAGTGCCAGGAGGGCATGCACAGTCAAGATTCCTTCTACCCTGGTGGCTTTCTGAGCCTTGAAGAACGAACTCACAATGAATCCTAGGCTCCTATTGTCCCTTACTGCCTACCTGTAATAAATCTGCTTCACATAACTAGTTGCAGTTGAGTGTGTTCTGTCTCACCACATGCAGACGAGTTAGTAAGCAGTGCACAGTGAATCTGTTCCACAGGCACATTCATCTTTTTTGAGAACTCCCTATTACAAACACACCTGTGGGTTGCTCTGTGGCCCTATCATGACAGTGCTGGTGTTTGTTTCCAGCACTACATCTCCTACAAAACCATATACTAGCAGGACCTAGTCCAGACTGTCCAAAAGTGGATGATGTGGCACAATGTGAAACAGCAAAAAGTAGTTTCTGCTAGGCTCTAATCAGTCTCTTTTTCAACACACAAATCCCAGCAGACCTTAGTCACTCAGAATTTAGTCCCCTCACCAACTGGGAACACTTCATAAAATGACAGCATTCACACCTCCCTCACTGGTTTTATGCATGCTGCCTCAGAAATTAGTCTGCCTTACCTGAGAAACCTACAGCACAGCTCCTTCTGAAGTCAGGTTCGTTCATGAATTCGGCAACAGCAAACTGCAAGAGCAGGTACACCACTCCAGTGAGTAGGGAAAATGTGGAGATAACGTAGGCAAACCATCTACTTCCCAGTCTTCTTTCCAGATTTATTCCTTTCCAGAGCATGGATGCCATATTGAAATACAAATGCCAATCATCAGCATGGTGAAGAGGAGAAAGCAGTAAACGCTGCCAGTCTCTTTGCTGGTAACACTTCTCCACGCTAAGGCAGGAGTTAATCAACGGCTTCAGAGGATTCAAGAAGAACCAGATATTGAGAGCCAAAGTTGCTAGGGTGACAGGTGGAATATTGTTGATCCCAACATGGAAGATTTGGGAAAGGAGCAGAAAAAGTCCAATATTAATCCCTCTTGACCTCCTCTGCATGGTTAGATACCAGGAAAACAGTGATGGGACAATGTGGTCAAGTTTTAGTTATCTGAAAAGGTATTCAGACAGCTGAACCTAAAACATAAAATATATGTGAAATCCCATCAATTAAGAGTTAGGACACAGAAAAGACACATTCACTTAAAGATGAACTTCCCATGAAATATACACTAGTTTCCATTCTAACAGAAATACTTATGTTCAGTGTCTTTCAGGGTAACATCTAGGATGCTGGCTGACATTCTTCATTTCATATTCTACAATAGAAATTTTATCCCAAATTCCAGTGAACCAGTTAATGAACAAGTATGTTTTCTCTGACAAATATGTCATGGTGCTATAACTTGTCTTCCTCAAAAACAAATTTGTAACTATCGAAACCTACAAAGATAGTAAGTATTAAGTAATGATTTTTACTCAGAATCCTAGCCAGGAATCTTTACGCCCTCCAGTTTTCATAATATTTTATTTTGATATATTAGAAATATTTGATTTGATACATATAAGCTCTGTCACCCAGGCTGGAGTGTACTGCAAAGTTTTTAAACATCAGCAAGCAAGTTTTAAGACACAAGCATACATTAGCATCTATCCCAATTTACAGATTGCCAGACATCAATGGCCTGAAAGTTTTATTTCCACTGCAGCTTTTCAAGTTACCTAATATGTGCCAAATCTTGGCTTGAAATAGTGCTTGTTTTTAAGAAGCTCACTTTCCACTTAGAAGTAAACCAACAACTCCCACACAATGTTCTAAACATAGTGAGAGGGAATCCAGAGCACACGATTCAGCTGAGTTGGTGATATGACTACGGTCTTAAAGGGTAGACTGAAGTTAGTGTCAAGGAGGAATTCCATAACTCAACCGTCTACTTCTCCACCTCCCAGCCCCCACCCCGAACTGGGCTGGCATTGTAAAGTGCTTTGGTGATGATGCAGAAGAAGGGATAATACATGAACTCTGAGCCCAGACTCAAGGTGATTTGCAGGCTTCTCTCTTTAAAACCCTCTCAAGTAGCCACATGGACAAGTCTGGGCTAGATTGCTGGATGATGAAAGAAAGACCCAGACTCCAGTCACCCTAAATGGTTCTGGCCACTAGGCAGATACCACCCAAGAAGCAAAGTTGTCTAGCTGACCACAGATGTATAAGTGAGTCCAGCTGAGCACAGCCTAATTTGTTGACCTACTAACCAATGGGCTAAATAAAAGACACTTGGTTTACTTCACCAAGTTCTGAAGTGGTTTGTTATGCAGCAATTACTAATACAGAAGGCATCTGCCTTGGGGAGTGCTACAGTTTAGGTGTTTGTCCCTCCAAAGCTCATGATGAAATCTGATCCCCAATGTTGAAAATGACTCCTAATGGGAGGTGTTGGGGACACGGGGATAGAGCCCTCATGAATAGATACAGCAGAGGTGAATGAGTTCTCACTCATATTAGTTCCCAAAAGTGCTGGTTGTTAAAAGAGCCCAGACCCTCCCTCCCATCTCTCTCGCTTCTCTGGCTATGTGGTCTCTGCAACTGCTGGTTCCCCTTCACCTTCCATCACGAGTGTAAGCAGCCTGAGGCCCTCACCAGATGCCCTTGAACCTTCCAGCCAGGAAAAAGACCTGTAAGCCAAATGCATCTGTTGCCTTTCTTCTCTCCCTGCTCCCCAGAGACAGAGTCTCTCTCTCTGTCACCCAGGCTGAAGTTCAGTGGTGTGATCAAAGTTCAACTGCAACCTCGAATTCCTGGGCTCAAACAATCCTCCCACCCAAGACTTCCAAGTGGCTAGAACTATATGCACACACCACCATGCCTAGCTATTTTTTTTTTTTTTGTAGAGACAGGATCTTGCTATGTTGCCCAACCTGGTCTCAAACTCCTGGCTAGATTGCTGGATTCTCTTGCTTTGGCCTCCCAAAGCACTGGGATTATAGCTGTGAGGCACCGTGCCAGTCATCTCTTTTCTTTATACTTTACCCAGCCTCCGATATTTCTTTATAGCATGCTAAACAAACTAATACATGGAGAGAGTAGCTTACACTCATGGGAAGAAGCTAGTAATGAAAGAGAGGCAGACAGAGACACTGACTAAAAGATGCAAGAGCTAAATAAAAAGAATCAAGTGCTTGGAGGGGAAAGTCTTTTCCTCTTAACAGAAAGAAAAAAAAATCAGGTGTAGATATGGTTAAATAGGCAGATTAGGGGACAGGATATTGAAAACAAGTTCTCATCTAATGGTTTCTGTTTTCTCTATGGAGATTTCTTGGCTCCCAGCCAGACAGGTAACTCACTCTGATACCCTAATGATTCTGAGACTACATACTGCACGATGCATGGGCTTCAGACAAAAAAGGAGCAGGATTCTCCACTTACTAGCTCTGTGACCCAGGGCAAATCACTTAAACTTTCTGAACTTCAATCTTCACTTCAAATTAGGAATGGTACTGCCACATCCCCAGGATTACAGGATTACTGTAATATGCTTGGAACAAAAGAGGTTTTGAATAAATGGCAGCTACTATTTTCATTTCTGTAACGTATTCTCACATGAAAATTAATTCCTTTACAAATGGTAGCATCCTAAAAGGCTCAAATGTACTTCCTATCCCCCATATAGATTATCAACATCACACCAAAGCAATGCCCAGAAAAAAATATATGTGTGTGTATATATACACATGTACATATCTAAATAGCCATATGCACATAAGGGAACACACATATACACATAACCCCATTATTAGCCCACCCCAAGTTTCTTTATTGCCATGGAGTTGTTATTGTAGCTCTGTAGCATTCTATGAACTAAAGAATTTAATAAAATTTCAAGTGAAATGCTCCCAAATAATATGGAGAAGTGGCCTATATTTTTCACAGTGGAACTCAATTTTCAATTTCCCTACTGTCACTTTTTTGCAATTCCCTGATTATATACATATGTATAAATATGTATATTATATACTATATCAAACATCATTACCTGTAATAAGAACAATGACTAAAAGTGGCCTTCATCACTGATAATCAGCTTACAAGAAACCACAAAATAAACTCTTCAATATCAGTGCAGTGTCCTATGATGCTGGGCTACATGTAGCAGAAAATATAAACTACATCTTTGCTTAAAAAATAGTTTCCTCTTAATTGAAATCACTAGTGATGAGTAGAAACAAAAGGAAAGAATTCCCCATCTTAGTTCACAATGTGTATCCAGGCTCTTACTACGCTTTTGTTACTTCGGGCCAAATCCAAAGATCTCTTTCCATTTGCATCCCTTCCTACATCCCAGATCCTTGCTGTTGACTGTTCCTGCTTCCATGAGATATGATGCTCTCCTGAGGCTTCACTCCTCCTTCCAATCCCCCTTCCTCTGTTGTTCATTTTGCCTCTATACTTACTCTCTCCCACACACACTCAAGGTCTCCCATTCTCATGATTTTTATCATCTGTTTTATCAAGTAGATTTTTTGTTTGTCTGTTTGTTTTGAGTTGGAGTCTCACTCTGTCACCCAGACTGGAGTGCAGTGGCCGCTCCTGGCCACCGCAGCCTCGACCTGCTGGACTCCGGCGATCCTTCTGCCTCAGCCTTCCAAGTAGCCGGAATTACAGGCATGCACTACCATGCCCGGCTGATTTTTTGATTTATTGTAGAGATGAGGTCTCGCTGCCTAGGCAAGTCTCGAACCCACGGGCTCAGGCAATCCACTCACCTCAGCCTCCCAAAGGCGCGGGATTACAGGCTGAGCCACCGAGCCCGGCTATAAGTCCTATTTCATAACAACTCTGTAATCCAGTTTCCATCCTAATAAGTTATCAAGTCGGTCATGCAAAGTGAAGGATGTAACCTGTCACAAGGCAACTTAGAAAATCCAACAGGTCTATGTAAAGATCAAATCTGTAACTTGACCTTGTAGGCCAGGTAGGCACAGTTCTAGAAACACCAAGGAAAATAGATCACAATAAGCAAGCATTTTATAAATGAGTATGAATATTGTCAATATCCTGACCATCAAACATACAGAAATTTTTAAAGCGTTATACTGTATGAAAGGTCACAAAGGCCAGAGACATTATCAATTACAGCAACTTATCTGTGAACTGGAATCCTGTACAATCTGTATGGCGTGAGAAGCAGTTTCTGTTTTCTACTTTGAACACAGACCATAAGCCAGTTAACGGAGCTCAAGGAAGGGCACACTAGTTCCTATACTCCCTCACCTCATAAACACATTCTCCCCTATAGACTCAACATACCCAGAACTGAACACTGGGATATCCTTTCCAAATTGGCTCCTCCTCTCATGTTCCCCCTCTAGGACATTGGGACTCCATCTATCCAGCGGTTCAAGTCAAAGATGTAGAAGACATCCTTGATATGTCCTTTGACCTCATCATCCTGCTACCTCCAAATCCTATCCATCAAGTTTTGTTAATTCTTCTACGTAGGGACCAGCATGCCCTTCCTTTTATCAATCTACTTTTTTCTAGCTCTGGGGCCATTATTTTATCTAGGCCACCACAATAACTTGCCTGATTACAATAAGATCCAACAAAGAATATTCTCTGCCTCTCCTCTGCTACCTAACAACCATTTTCCACCACTGCTCAGAGTAATCATGTATAAAACTTAAGTTGAACTCCCAGCAGTAAGCCTTAAATGTTAAATGGCTTATCATCACAGTCAGAATAAGTCCAAACTCTTTTCCATATACCTATATGCTTGGTATCACCAGGGCCCTTCCCACCACTCTGGTCTCATCTCATGCTAGTCTCTGTCCCAAGTAGCTGGGACTACAGATGCATGCCACCACATCCAGTTTTCTGTTTTGTTTGTTTTTGTAAAGGCAAGGTCTCACAATGTTGTCCAGGCTGGTCTTGACCTCCTAGCCTCAAGCGATCCTCTCACCTCAACCTCCAAAGTGCTTGGATTACAAGCACAAGTCACTATGTCCCAGTCATATGGATACACCCATATCAGGAGTTCCAGGATTGCAGTATAAATGGGCTGAAAGCAGGAATAACCTTATCTGTTTTGATAACAAAGAATACCCAGAGCCCTCACATGATCACTACAAATACACGGTGACTGGCATATGATCTATATTTTGTAAGTACAGTCGTTCCTTGGTATCTGCTGGAGACTGGTTCCAGGACTGCCCCTCCCAAATGGATACCAAAATCCATGAATGCTCAAGTCCCTTACAAAAAACATGGCATAGTTATTTGCATATAACCTACACACCCTCTCATATACTTTAAATTAACTTTAGGTTACTTATAGTACCCAATACAATGTAAATGCTATGTAAATAGTTGTTACACTGTACTGTTTAGAGAATAATGACAAGAAAAAGTGTGTATATGTTCAGTACAGGCACAAACATCTTTTCTGAATATTTTTTATCTGTGGTTGGTTGTATCTATGGATGTGGAACCCATGGATATGGAGGACTGACTACATTTTCCACATGACTCAAGAGTAGTATTTTTTAATGTATCTACATTTTAAGATAAATGAGACCGATTAAGAAGGTGTGAATACTTATGATATGTTCATCTTTAAGTATGTTTCCTGCAACTGTAATACCTTTTCCCACAGCACAATACAGATTATTCCACTTAGCAATTTTAGGTCCATAATAGTGATTATAACATTTATCTCAACTTCATAGAAATAAACCTCTGATCCATTTTAAATGTATTGATAAGTTGCTTTGTCAGAATTATTTGACAAAAAATAGCATTTTAATTATGTAGTAACACACACTAGACAGCACTATATCAAGGTCGTAGCAGAAAGAAATAGAAGATTTCTTGAAATGTTGACAGGAAAATTAGCCATATTTACTTTTAATGAGAAATTAAAAATTAAACAGGTATGTAATAAGAAAAACTAAGTGGCTAGAACAAACAAAAGAAACTGAATTCATAACTTGGGAAACCAATGTGTCTCAAGGGGGAGAGAAAGAAGTAAAAAGGGAAAAGAAACTAATTACAATGATTTTCAATTCTACTTACAAAGCAGAAAATATTTCATCATTATCATTAACTAAGGCAGTATATATCTCGATTTTCAGATTTAAATGTTCAATAAGAATTGAGATCATTAAATTGTAAGAATATATACCAGCTATAAATTCTATTCCCAATGTGCTGTCTGATACTAACCAAATTAATTTCACAAGAAAGAAACAAAGTACAGAGTCTTAAAGAAAGTAATCAAATGCTGCTCTGAAGACTGAGACTTCCATATTATTAAAGTCCTAAAATTATTCACTGAAGTCTTAAATTATGTGGGATTCTTCTCCTTTAAGACTCAAGGAAAGGCTTACTGCTATATATTTGAGATAGATTAATGCTGTATCATTACTACTATTTTCATGCATTTGGTAAATTTAACAGTTTCAATTTTTTTTTTTTTTTTTTTGAGTTGGAGTCTCACTCTGTCACCCAGAGTGGAGTGTAGTGGCCGCTCCTGGCCACCGCAGCCTCGACCTGCTGGGCTCCGGCGATCCTTCCGCCTCAGCCTTCCAAGTAGCCGGAATTACAGGCATGCACTACCACACCTGGCTGATTTTTTGATTTATTGTAGAGATGAGGTCTCGCTGCCCAGGCAGGTCTCGAACCCACGGGCTCAGGCAATTCACTCACCTCAGCCTCCCAAAGGCACAGGATTACAGGCTGAGCCACCGAGCCTGGCCAGTTTCAAATATTTTAAGTATATTCTCTAAAAAAAATCATAGGGGAAAATGTAGGTTTGTTCAAGTCATTTGGCAAGTATTTATCAAAGGCCTACTATCACTTACGCTCAGTACATTGCTAATAATACTTGACTTTTGAGATGCTTAAGCTTTCATCTTTAAAAATTGAGATATTCACATAGCATAAATTTCACCCTTTTAAAGTACACAATTCAGTGGCTTTTTATATTCACAAGGTTGTTCAGTCATCACCAGTATCTAATGCAAGAATTTTCCCTTTTTTTTAATAGAGACAGGATCTCACTCTATCACCCAGGTTGGAGTGCAATGTCCCAATCATAGCTCATTGAAACCTCAAACTCCTGAGTTCAAGTGAACTCAGCCTACCTCAGCCTCCCAAGTAGCTGGGACTACAGATGCATGCCACCACATCCAGCTTTTTTTTTTTTTTTTGTAGAGACATGTTCAGGTTAGTCTCGATCTCCTAGCTTCAAGTGATCCTCCCACCTCAGCCTCCCAAAGTACTTAGATTACAGGATTGAGTCATCAGGGCAGGACTAATTCTAGAAGTATTGTAACCTTAAAAGGAGACCCTAGCCGGGCTCGGTGGCTCAGCCTGTAATCCCGCGCCTTTGGGAGGCTGAGGTGAGTGGATTGCCTGAGCCCGCGGGTTCGAGACCCGCCTGGGCAGCGAGACCTCATCTCTACAATAAATCAAAAAATCAGCCGGGCATGGTAGTGCATGCCTGTAATTCCGGCTACTTGGAAGGCTGAGGCGGAAGGATCGCCGGAGCCCAGCAGGTCGAGGCTGCGGTGGCCGGAAGCGGCCACTGCACTCCAGTCTGGGCGACAGAGTGAGACTCCAACTCAAAAAAAAAAAAAAAAAAAGGAGACCCTATACACAAGAGCAGTCACTTCTCATCCCACCTCTCCCCAGTGCCTGGCAATAACTAATCTACTTTCTGTCTCTATGAATTTTCCAATTCTGGACATTTCATATAAAGGAAACAGTACATAGCTTGTGTATCTGGCTTCTTTTCCTTGGCATAATGCTTTCAAAGTTCATACATATTGTAGTAAGTATCAGTACTGTTTCTTTTAATGGTTCAATAGTATTTCATTGCACAGATGTACCACATTTTGTTTTCCCCCCTCATTAGATAGACATTTAATTGTTTCCATTTTTTGGCTATAAAGAATAATGCTGCTATGATCATTCATGTACATTTTTTTGTGTGAATATATGTTTTCAGTTCTTTGGAGTATATAACTAGCAGTGGAATTGCTAGTTTTATGGTAACTCTATGTCTAACTTTTTGAGGAACTGCCAAACTGTTCCAAGTTTCTGCAGCATTTTACATTCTCTCCAGCAGTGTATGAGAGTTCCAATTTCACCACATCCTCAGCACTACTTGTTTTTAATCCATCTTTTTAATCATAGCTATACTGGTAGGTGTTTATTAGTACTGATTTGCATTCCCTAATGACAAATGATACTGAGCAAATGCTTACATTTTCAGTGCTTAAAATACAACATAAACACACTTATGTTCACAAGCATATACATGCACATGCACGCACGCGCACATACACACACACACAAACACACACATACTCTACAGAAAATTATTTAACAAGCTCAGGTCAAGAGAAACAAATCCTGGCTAAACTGCAAATACTGTATGTAGCCCTACCATTCCCCTGTCATATAATGCATTGGAAGGGAATGTGAATGTACTTCAATAGCAGACATTGCTTAGGACAACATATTTAACTGTAAATACTGTAAAATTATTTTGAAAAAATAAAACAGGTTAGTGTGCTTAATTACTGCAAACAAAGCAAAAATAATATAAAAATAGCTAATTATTCATACTAAACATAGAAACTTCCTCTTTTTTAATTATAGGAGCTAGGTAGCAAATTCATGTATCATAAATAGCACATTAACTTGGTCAAAATATAAACGGAACACACTAGATGCACTTTTTTCCCTCTTACTCTATTTCAGTACAGTCTATCTACTGTTGTAACTCTCTCAGGAATCTATGGCTTTTTTAGTCCAAACTTAAGAAACTGTTTTCTTTACTACTTGTTACTGCAGAGCCAATGAATGATCATTTTTTTAGTCCACCACAATAATAATGAAATACTTGTTCTTCCAATAAAACTATTTTTTCTTTTAAAGCTGAAGGCAATGCAGCCTTGAGGAAGAAGTGAGGGAAAGCTTTTCCTAAAAGAAAAAAAAAAGAGCCCAATTACAAAATGCATACTTTCAAAATATTTTTGAAAATAAGAAAATTGTATAGTATAATATACACTTGCACTTAGTGAAAAAAGAGAATTAACTGAATACTTGCAAAGGAACCTGTTTCCTCTTTCCAAATACATGAATGCATTTCAAAAAAGCTTTGCAATATGCAAAACATAGTAGTATAAATAACAGATAAATTATGCTTTTAAAACTTAATATTTAAATACTAAATGCAATAGCAGATGGTATGGCTTCACATCATTATACTGTGTTCAATTTACCAGAATGCATCTTCTACCTGAGTTGATTGGTAAACAGGAAGACCTAGGGGTAAAGTACGGCATCTTAGATAGTATAATCATTTGAAGACTAGTTACACATAAATGACATTTTTTTCCTGGTCATCTAAATTTGTGAAATGGCTTTCCAGAGTTACATTAATGACAAAATCAAAAGGAATTAGAGGAGGACTCTCTGTTTTCTTATTTCACATTAATGGCAGAGATACAATGAAATGAAGACAATCGAATGAAAGCTGACTTCATGAATAAAAAATGAAAACTAGAATCAAATTATATCAGGAAGGTAATGGGAATCTAGTCTTTATGAGTATTACGACACTCTCAGTAATTATATTCCAGTATCTATTCATGGAAATATCTACAACTTAGACTCTGTTCCAGAAGAAACTGAGAATTGAGAGCATTTTCTCCTTTTGAAGGCTGCTAGTGAGACCTTTAACAAATGGTTCTCCAATCTCATACACTTCACCATTATAACCACATTAAGAAACCATCTGACAACCATTAGATTATCTAATGCCAATTGACTATGTTTTTCTGAGTTTAAGTTACCAGACCTCGCGTTTTTAAGACATAGGATCTCCTTCTTCCTTTTTTCCTTCATGTACCATCTCCCCAAATGAATCCAAGATAAAATTTCTGACCTCTTAGTGGGACAATGTCCAATTGTCTTTCAAATAGGCAGCTTTAAGTATCAATGCCACTCATGTGGAAGGCATGCATAGGCAAAATACATGACTTCTGGGGGGTTAGGATTTAAGACCACTAAACAGACATATGAATGCTCCAGACAAGTAAGTAACTATTAAGAATGTGTGTTATGTGTTGACGGACCTCACCAAAAGTCAGGCCTTCATCATCTTACACTCTTTCTCCACTCTCATAAAATTTCTGACCCTTTAGTGGGACAATGTCCAATGGTCTTCAATCCAACTTCATTATGTAATCCGCTCCCCAGAAATTCAAAATAGGTTCTATACTTATTGTGAAAAACCTGAAAAGTGTCTTGGGTAGTGATACCCCATATGAAAAATAATTTCAAGTAGAAAATACAAGACTGAACAGTACATTGTTAATAAAATGGACTCTGGATCAAATGACTGTGGTTCAAATCCTGGTTTAATTGCTTGGAAGATTTATGACCTTGCTTAGGTTCTTAATCCATCTATGCCCAAGTTTCCTCATTATAAAACAGATACTAAAAAATAAGAATGACCTTATAGAGTTGTTGATGAGTAATTCATGTAAAACGCTTGGAATAATGCTTGAAACGTAAGTACCATATGAGTATTAGCTAATATTATCTTTAATATCATCTGACCAACTTCGAGCTATTCAGTTAAGAAATCAAAGTCTTAAAATATTTACATATCTCCCAATAATAATTTGTATGCAATCATAATTTTTAAATGGTTATGTAACAATTTGTATCATTTCACTTATTCTCACAATCCTTTAAAGACAAAATTAGTTCCATTTTATTTACCAGCTGGTCTACTAAACAATTACCAAGAAAACTAGTAACTGTCTAGCTACCCACTTTGAAGGATATTCTTAGAGTTGCCCATACGAGAAGTAGTGGCTTGATGGAGCTTCTGCCCTTAAGATTTCTGGGGATGCTGAAATTTTGTCTCAGTCTTCTCTGTCCAAGGTGCTTAATAAGCAAAAGCATCTCCACAGATGGGCAGTCACATGGGCTCTCCCACCACCAGAGGTCACCAAAGTTAATTTCACATATATCCTGGATCTTGTATTTTGTCCCTAGTTTAGTAAAAATCCTTCCAACACTCTTGGTGTGAAACCATGAGAGACAGAAATTCCATTTTCCTTATATAGATAAAGAAATCAACATTACTCAAACCCTGGTCTCCCCAGCAGACAGTTGCTCCTCTGCTGAATCCTTCAACTTTCTGCCACTCCCAACTGCAGGCCTTACTGCTATGGTCTGTACCTGTAAGTGGCCTCGGCAGCCCGGCCTGCATCATCACTCAAGAAAGCCAAATTCCACATTCTGCACTGCCACAGCATGTAACTAATGCCTAAAATACCTATAAGCAGTTACGTCAAAATCTTTTGAAATTTGAGGCTGTGATCTAGAAGCCAGGAAACAGTTCAGTGCTCTGCTCCGTGGCCATTTAAAAAAAAAAACTTCCTGCACTCCAGTCTGGGCGACAGAGTGAGACTCCAACTCAAAAAAAAAAAAAAAATTTCAGTCTCTAGACTAGAATCCTTAGAAGAGATGGCCAGCTACTTTTCTTTCACATGAAAGCTTCTTGGAAGATAATCTGAAGTTTGGAGAATTTTTTTTTTTTTGAGTACTAAATAAGACCAAAACAATGTTTCATTTTAGCTCGACCTCTAGCTGTAATATTGAGTGTGAAATTTAATTTGAATTTAATGAGTGATAAAAAACTGATTAAAAGTGAAGATTTCAATGCTTAGCAAAAGGCTTCCTTCTATAAAAAATAAGACTTTACCAAAAGAAATGAGGTAGAGCAATAAATTTTAAATTAGATATTGCTTTTGGAAATTGGCTTAGTTCAGGCTGCTATGACAAAGTAGTATTGACTGGATAGGTAATAAATAATATAAATTTCTCACAGTGCTGAAGGCTGGAAGTGTGAGATCAGGGTGACAGCATGGTCAGGTTCTGGTAAGGACTCACTTACAGGTTGCTAACTGCTGTCTTTTTTTTTAATATGAATATATATTAATCTTCACAACAAAAAAAGAGGATATGAGAGTTCTCTGGGATTCCTTTCATACAGGTACTACTCCTTTCATGAGGGCTTCACCTTCATGATCTAATTACCTCCTTCCTAATATCAAAACATCAGGTATTCTGGAGTCACTAGATTCCCTGGAACCACCGCATGCAGACATTTTTCTGAAACTTATTTTTATAAACATAAAAAATACTGAGGCAAAACTAAAGTAACAGCTATAAACAGAGAAGTTTAAATTAAATGTGGGTAAATGATACAATTATTTATTCTAAGCTACAGAAAAGCATGCCCAAGGCAATAAATAGAATCACCAAAAGAAATTACCAAGGATAAAGGGATTCGATAATCAGTTCTATCCTAGGGGTTCAACAAAATTCAAGAGGTGCTAAGATTCAGAGTGTTTATGGTAAGGTTAGATTGCTTTCATCCAGGAGGAAATATGGCAGAGTAGAAAGTCCACATGGTTAAACAGAAGACCAGCTTCTGCCCTGGCCTTGCCACAGAGAAGGAGGGTGGACTGGCCTAAAAACAAAAAGATAAAACAAGCAAACAAACAAACAAAACACCACCACCACCACCACAAAAATCAAACTTGTCTACTACACTGGGGACTGGCTATTGAGGGTTAAAAATTCAATGGAAGTACACACTGGTTTCTGATAACGGCAAAAAGACTGAGGAAGAAGAGAACAGCAGATTTAGGAAATGCTCTAGACTAGTTTCAACAATAACAGCAACAAAAACAAAAGTGTGCATATGTCAATTTAATGTCAATTTAATTAAATTACTAGGAGTAAAGGAAATTAAGATTCACAATTTATTCATTACAAGGATCTAGGGACTTTTGCCAAAATGAAAGGAAAAGATAAAACCTTGGTAGTGGTAAGTAACATGCAGGGGGTCCCCAGGCAATTTGGAAACTTTAGGTTAAAAAAAAGTAAAGACAATAAAAAAGCACTGGAAAGACTATTCTCCAGTGAGGTAGTGCTTCCTTCTCTACTTCTGCCAGCTGTATCTGTTCATCCTGACTCAACTTCCAGCTTTATAATCCTGGATATCCAAGATCATCAACTTTTAAAAAAGTATTTTATTTATTTATTTTTTTTGTAGAGACAGGTCTCCCTTTGTTGCCCAGGCTGATCTCAAACTCCTGGGCTTAAGCAATCCTCCCACTTCAGCCTCCCAAAGTGTAGTGATTATAGGTGTGAGCCACCACACCCAGCCAACCATCAATCTTTAAATGATGTTTCTTTAGGTTGAGTGGGATCATCAATTGCTTTGACACACATAAAGTTCAGAAAGCCTATGTCTAGTATTATGATTGAAAAGTTCTCACACTCTAAACACACACACACTCAAACACATAGACAAGAGACAAAGATGGAGAAAGAGATGTAGAGACACACACAGAGAGAGAGAAATCTAACATTTCTTTCTGGTGGAAGAAAGTTTAACTTCTTTCTGCCTGGAGGAGGCTAAATTTGAACAAAGTCACCAATGGGATATATCAACAACATACTAACCATCTTCCATAGTTGAGGCAGAGTTATTAGGCTCAAAGGGGGGCTGGGGGAGACAAAGGGCACACACACCATTATTCTTTGTTTCAAAGGAGTTAAGGTGCCTTGATTATTCCCTGCAACAATGCTTCCCTCCCATAGAGTGACTAGGATATAGATTTAGAAAACACACACAAAAATTTGTACAGAGCTTTCCTAGCTTTTCTTTTATCATGGTCACCAAAGAAATCTGACAGAAAATTCTGCAGCAAATAGGAGTCCTTTTATGCAAACAAATACTTTTATTCACTTACCACTACCTATTTGCTGAGTAGATTTCACAAAATCTCACTGAAATCAGCATAGGGCCCTCAGAAAATCATACATTGGCAAAGGGTCTCTTAAGTCAGTTTGCCTTGGATTTCCCAGGGATTACAACATCAGAAAGGAGAGACAGTGTAAGGGTCCCTATAGACTCCACCCAGAATCACGAAAGTTCACTTGAAAGACCAGGACGGCATTACCTTAGAAGGGCAACCAGGTCTTGTTCCTTTCTGCACTTTCCTACCTGTATGATGACCACGTATGCACCCAACCCTCACCTGTACCCTACATTTATTTTTTTATTTTTTTATTTTTATTTTTTGAGTTGGAGTCTCACTCTGTCGCCCAGACTGGAGTGC
The DNA here is from genome assembly GCA_027257055.1 of Cephalopachus bancanus. Classification (NCBI taxonomy): domain Eukaryota; kingdom Metazoa; phylum Chordata; class Mammalia; order Primates; family Tarsiidae; genus Cephalopachus; species Cephalopachus bancanus. Next base: position 10,470,562 of record JAPVLO010000080.1, on the reverse strand, counting down.
AGTGGCCGCTCCTGGCCACTGCAGCCTCAACCTGCTGGGCTCTGGCGATCCTTCCGCCTCAGCCTTCCGAGTAGCCGAAATTACAGACATGCGCTACCATGCCTGGCTGATTTTTTGATTTATTACAGAGATGAGGTCTTGCCAAGTTGCCCAGGTGGATCTCGAACCCATGGGCTTAGGCAATCCACTCACCTCAGCCTCCCAAAGCGCAGGATTACAGGCTGAGCCACCAAGCCCAGCTCTGTACCCTACATTTAAAAAACAAAACAAAACTCCAGATTAGGTTGGGACCTTTCTGATTGCATAAATCTAATCCAAGCAACTATTAAACACTTTGTGAAGCTATAATGGCAGAACACGGGACTCCTGCTAAAAATGACCTCTTTGAAGTCCCAAAAGCTAAACTTAAAACACTGACTACTTAAGCTTAATATTTATTACACTCCTGTGACTAGTTTCCCAATTAGATCATGTTGGCCTGTAAGTGTCTGCTCAGTTCCAAGGGGTGGTTAAGATGACTGACTTGAATTAAATCACTCTTGACTCAAGACCACTTGGATGGTCTATTAGTTGTGTAAGTAACTTTTGAGCAAATTACCTCATCAACCCATGTCTATTTCTCCATCTGTAAAATGGGTTGGTAGGAGCATTCCATTAGCACACTCTTAATGAATGCAACTATTTGCTGTTTGCATTGTTACTGTGCATTACAGTTTTAGTTTGGGCTTTCTCAAGAAGCAGACTCTGAGACAAGAGTCTCTGAGAAGTTATTTACTTGGGAAGTAATCAATACACTGGTTGGGGAGTAGGAAAGCAAGACAGGGATGGCAAGACAGTAACAAAAAAATGTATTATCAAAAGAGCTATTATTGTAAGTAACTGGAGCTTAATCTCACTGGAGAACTCTGAGAGCAAGTATAGACATAGATATAAATATGTCTCAGTGTTATCCCAACAAAGAACTAAGGAGTCTGCCTTGCAGTAGCAGACAAAACAGGTATTAGGAGCTAGAAAAAGCACCCGGGCAAAGAACTGCAGGGCCAGAGGCCTGTAGGAATGCACAAAAAGGGGATGTGGGCAGAGCCTGAGGGCACTGCTACCATTATACCCTGGCCAGAGATACATTCCTCTCTACCACGAACCTATTCAATTCCTTCCCAATGTTCAAAGTCAACTCCTGTCCTTCCTCCTTCCGCTAGGGTTCCTTTGCACGGCAGTGCATACTGATCTTTCTGCACCTATGCTGTACCAGTACCAACAGAATGTCACCAGAAAACCTATAATATCTCACCAAATGCATGTTTTTCATATATCTTGAGGTTTGGGAGCACACTCTGGAGCCTAAATTGGTCCCACTGGCTGGTCTTAGCAATAACAGGTCACTTAACCTAAGCTTCAGTGTCCCACTGTATAAAATGAAATAATAAAAATAGCTAAACCTGACCCTAAAGGTCTTACAAAAACCAAATGACTTAAAATATCAAAGTGTTTAAAATAATGCCATGCACACAGTAAACAATAAGTTACATCTCTTTTTTCAATGACTGAAAAAGAAATAATCATTTTGCTAATGATTCACAAATATTCTAAAATACAGGTCAAAAAGGAAAGTCTAGCCACTTGCCAAAGTTATACACAACCACATTACTAATCTTTGATAGTACTGCTCCCAAGCTTTACATGTACAATTACCTTACTCAATCCTCTGAACTTCATGAAATAGGTACTATTATTACCCATTTGCAGATGAGCAGGGATTTTCATCAAAATAATCTGGCTCCAGAATTTCTACTCTTAAATGAAATGGTGGTCTGGTTTGTCTACAAAAAAGTTGAATTTTTAACTCTCAAGCTAGTCTACACTCAGATTCCAACATTTCATCAAAATTACCATTTAAATGTTCCTACCAGTTACTGTCTCCAACAGCTTTAGGTATGGGTAAGTTGATCTTGGCTAATTCTCTATATGAGTCTTTATCTACAGATTTCAAGGTGTCGATTTGACTTGTGACTTCAATTTCTTGATAAATTTAAGAAAAGTATTCAATTTTCAGTTTCTTCGGTTTGTTTTTTTCTTATTGTGAAGGGTGATGACTTCCAAGCTTTTTACATGTCAGAGCTGAGACTAGAAGTCAAAACACTGTCTTCTAATAAGAGGTATGACACTTTAACCACCAAAAAATTTGGAAGGACATAATCTCAACATAAAATAATCTTCCCCAAGAAGGCAGTTGATGACTTCCATTAAAACATAACAAAGTCTTTACGCATTTTAAAAATATTTCAAATATAGAAAATCTCACTGCATAAAACTTTTGCTTTACACTAACTGTTTTCTTGAGGAAAAGTCAATTTTTAGATCTATATTTCAGAGAATTGTACCAAGTAATGTTCAAATACCCAACTTCTTTTGGTAATTGTTATCACAGTCATAGCTCTAAAAACAATAAAAGCCAGTTTTTAAAATCAAGTTAAAAAAACAAAATAACAATAATCCAAATGTCACTTTTCTTAGAATATATTCTATACAAATAAAGGAGCTGAGGAACAAAAGCCCCCACACCTTCTCCAACTTTCTCCCACCAGGGCCAGGCATCTTGCTGACTAAGATTCTGGTAGGAGGATTGGGTGAGGGTGGGTTGTTAAGTGTTCCCTGTTTAGCATTCCTTTGCCTCTAGTCCCTGTCCTGCAAAGCAAGTTTAATCTGAGAGGGAAGCCACAGAGAGGCGAAAACTGCTTTTCTACCCTTTGAAGTTACTTGTATAAAGAACCACCACCCCTGTATTTTGCCAGATCACCAAAAGCTACACAGGCAGAAATATCCCTTTGCCTTTGAAGAATGACTTCTGCAAAAACGTGACTGAATATTATTAGAGGCGTTGACATAGTCTCACCCAAGAAATCATCTTCGTATTGTTATAAGGCACCATTCAGACTTACTGTTTCTTGTGCAAAATTTCATCACAGCTAGAAAAAGCTTAAGTTTGCCTAACAAATGAATATATTTTCTTCTGCTGAGAGCTACTCAACCATATGGGTTTGTTGTTGTTTTCCTTCTTTACTACAAGTTTGTGTCTTATGTCATCTAAAACAGACACTTTAGAAATAAGCAAGTAAGTGTTAATATAGAAAATGTTAAACCAATCCAATTCAGAGAAGACCTTAGGGTAGTGTCCTTACCCAAGCCAGACTTTGAAGGATAAAAAGTGGATAAAAGAAGAAAATGTTGTTGCTTTTGGAAACAGAGTCTCACTCTGTCACCCAAGCTGGAGGGCAGAGGTGTAACCATCAATAGCTCACTACAGTCTCAAAGTCATGAGTTCAAGCAATCCTCCTACCTCAGCCTCCTGTGTAGCTGAGACATGCCACATGCATAGCTAACTGTTTTTAAAATTATTATTATTTTATAGAGACAGGGTCTTGCTTTGTTGCCCAGGCTGGTCTCAAACTCCTGGCTTCAAGCAATCCTCCTGCCTTAGCTGCCCAAACTCCTGGAATTCCAGGTGTGAGCCCCCAGGCCCGGACAAAAAGGTATTTTAAAAAGAGGAAACAGCATGCATATGCTGTTAGCATAATAACATGAAATATAGCAATGTTTAGGGAAGTAGAAGCAATTAGTTCAGTCAGTTCTCCTATAATACTTGTTTCGAAATGACAAAATTTGCTCAAATGCAACTGATATATTAGGAAGAAACTTGAGCATAATGCAGATTTTACAACTGATCAAGCAGAAAACTGCACCCAGCTAAAGCAAACTACATAGAAATACACAAAATGTATATCTTTACACATTTCAAACATCTACCAGCTACATCAATTCAGAATACGTTAAAAGCTATACCCAGCCACATCTACAGTTACAACTTTCCAACCAATTTTAGATAACCCTCCTTCCACCACCTGACAATTAATGCACAAGCTGAAATTCTGACAACTTCTTCCACAAGCAAAGGTCAGGACTTTTTAAAGGTAAAGTGCCATATTTACTTATATACCAGAGTGCCACAAAAAAAAAAATGCATACACATTTTAAGAGAAGATATCTATGTATTACTTTTTGAAGTTGAATTGAATTGTGGTATCAATGTGTAGTATGACACTCACTCAAAAGATGGCATTAATCAAATGAATGCTAGTGTTAACAAGTGACAGGCAGGACAAAGAAAATAGCAGAAGCATGGTTGTCATTCGAGGAATTCAAGACCATTTAGAAGTGGTATTTGAAATTTGAGAACGCTGTGAAAGTACACCAACACACCTAACAATTGTGCGCATTCGTAATAAGTTTGAGACACACTGTACTATGTGTGGTGCACAAGGGAAGATTCAGGAGGCCTCAAACAGCAACAATTCCTGCTTCTTCTGCTATGGTGTTGGAATAGTTTCCATGCTTGCCAGAGAAGTCTACCAAACAACAGTCAAGTGTACCTAGACATGCCATGCACATCCATTTTACCTGCAATTTGTACACTTTTTGGGAATGATCGATTATACTTCCAACAAGATGATTCTCCACCACACTTCTAAGATGTGAGAGCTTAACTTGATGAGAATTTGTCAGGACAATGGATAGGATGAAGAGGTGTGGTCCAGTTTCCCCCACATTCTCCTGACTTAACAACCCTTAACGTCTACCTATGGGAGACCTTAAAGAATGTGGTGTACTGTAGAAAACTGGTTACACTGGTGGTACTTCAGGAAGAAATTGAAACAACATGCACAATGATATAAGTGGACACTTTGGTCAACATTGCTCAAGCAGTTTGCCATAATCAGAAGTGTCTAGACACTGATGGTAACCACTTTGAGCACCTCTTATAATTGCAGAAGTCAAACTTGACTTGTTATCAGTATATAATTTGAATACAGTTTTTTTCCTTTCTTAAAGTGTGTATACTTTTTTGACGCCCTCTGTATATAAAGTACTTATGTATTTCTTAACCATTTAACATGTAAAACTGTGCTGCCATTTTATTATATATTCTATCTTTTTTTTAATGTGACACCAGTGAGGTTTTTTGAGTGCTGGGCTTCTAACAGCATTTTCCCCAAGTTCTCTGGTTTTTTGAGTGAATGTGATTAGTATGGTGGTTTATAGGAATGCCTATGTCACATGCTACCAGGGCTGACTGTATCACTAGCATAAAGCATGTGGAAGCAGGATGGTCCAACACCTAGGAACTACTGGTTGTTAGCCATTATTACTCCATTTCTATGTCATGTCTTACTCATACACTCACATTCTTTAACCAAATCTACCAAAGAGGTTCTCATTACCCAAATATTTAAAATACCACATGCTAGCCGGGCTCAGTGGCGCAGCCTGTAATCCCACACCTTTGGGAGGCTGAGGTGAGTGGATTGCCTGAGCCCGTGGGTTTGAGACCCGCCTGGGCAACTTGGCGAGACCTCATCTCTACAATAAATCAAAAATTAGCCGGGCGTGGTAGTGCGCGCCTGTAGCTCTGGCTACTTGGAAGGCTGAGGCGGAAGGATCGCCGGAGCCCAGCAGGTCGAGGCTGTGGTGACCGGGAGCGGCCACTGCACTCCAGTCTGGGTGACAGAGTGCAACTCCAACTCAAAAAAATAAATAAATAAAATAAAATACCACAAGCTTTTAGTGTTTTTGGACAAATTAGAATAAGAAAGGATAAATTCTCTCAGTCTATCAAGTATGTCCCTATTTTCCCTTTAAGGACTTCTCTATCAAAAGTTGTTTCATCTTCCTTCACATAGACTTTAGGAACAGCATTCATTTACTTTTGGTATTTGTTTACTTGACTGTATGTCCTAAATGTGCTAAGGTTTCATGTCTGATTACAGTTATTCAAGAACACAGACAAAAACTGTGTTTAGTCAGATGCTTTTAGTAAGAGAAATAAGTATAATATTCAGTTTGAGTATATCATCCTGACCACCAATTTCAACAAAGAAGTAATGGAAGAATAAAAATAAGAACCCAAGATCAGATGTTCTGACAACACATGCAGCTCAATGAACAAACCGCATTTACATTCATTGTACATGTTTCACTTCTAGACAGCATACAAGGTCAAACTATTAACTGTCAGTTACAATAAGCTTCTAAACTTCTGGTCAATTACCTGGTTAATAACAGAAGACAAGGCTATGACATCATTACAGTTATAATTAATTTACACAGATAAGCTTCCTGTTAATCAAATACATCTTTAAAAACATTTAATTATGTTTTACCTAGAAAGCAACATTCAGCTTTGTTAAATAAAAAGCAATCTTGCTGAATTCAACACGAAAGGCTGTCAGGCTGCTCTAAGACATAAAGGACAAAAGGTTTTACAGGGCACACTGCTACAATATGGGAGCTATTGCCACATTCACAGCAAACAGAAGCACAAGATGATGTAAAATACAACACATTTTAACAGTTTCAGAACATAAAGAAATTGTCAGGGAACTGGGGGTAAATAGATGGGCTCTGGGAAAAGAAATATCTCAATGCTTTTTGTCCAAATTATATAGATAGGAAGCAATATTAATGTATGTAGTAGTTGAGGGCATGATCCTGGGTAACAGCTCCACAAAACACTAGCCATATGACCTAAGAAAGTTAATCATCAGTTTCTCACTGGTAAAAGGAGATAATGCAGGCTCATTTTGTTTCACAAAGGTTAAATAAGATTTTACATATATATAAATCACAAATTGTAAAATAATAGTGCTTTTACCCATATGAACAAATAATTAAGGATTAAGAATTTACAATAGTTTTAAGGTATTTTTTATAAAACATAGTAACCAATTAGTACTTCTGTGATCCCACCTTTTCAAACTGCATCATGAGATTAAATCATACATATATTTTTTTAGAAGTATAATAGGGTATGGAGAAGAAGCCTGAAAGCAGAAATCATTTTTTAATTAAAATAAATTTTATGTAAAAATCTCAAACCAGTTTCTGTCAAGATTATCTGATGATTTGAGATTTTAATGAGACTCCATTTAGGAGAAAACAAAATCTTAATGTCAGTTGGCAAAATTCTGACTTTCCCTTAGTTTCCAAAGTGTTATAGTCTTAACAGAAATGATTAGACTATACTTATACATAAAAAATAATGGCTGAAAAAATGAAACTACTCGATTTTTGTATATAATCTTGAATTTTGCTCCACAGCTAGGTGAATTAGTGCCAACTCCAATTCTGACCCTTCACCACTTATGATTTCCAATATCAATCATAAGCCAGTTTCTCCTCTCACAGACCACAAGGTTTAGTGTAATGAGGGCTCATTAAAGTTTTCCCACTGACAGCCCTCCAGACCTAGGTTTTTAAACCAGGAGGCACACAGGGAACAGCCATGCCAGGATCCCATGATCACTCCCTTCAAAAGGATTTAAGTAGTTCCATTCTCACATTTGCTCCACACCAGGTTTCTTTGTCTACCTCCTCCCATTTAAATTAATCTCTCTGTAAGAGCTGTTTGTGAATTATTTATGTCACTGAAGTCCTCCTGCACAAGAAGTAGTTAAGAGAAGGAAAAGCATGCCAGACTTCAAATATATCTTATGTTACCACAAACTACATGGGATGTCCACAAATTACTAGGTAATAGGGGACAGCTTAGGGTTGTTTGCCTGCCTAGCATCAATACTTCATTCTTTTAGTAACAGGAATCCATCCCTTATACCTATTAGCTGTGGTCCTGACGGGGGAGGGCATGGACTACCAATCAAGGGTGACATCTTCTATACTGATTCAAAGGTGATAGTAACTAAAGTTAAAATAGTAATTCTTTCCCTGGAATTTAATGCTTATGCAGAGATACTATGACCAATAACTTTTGGAGTTGATACTTAGAGCATTAATCTGAAGAGTTTTCCAGATCTACCAAGTCTACTTAAACCTCAAGAGCTCACCTTGCTGCTGACCTTTACCAGGCTTAGTAGTCTGGTTTTTCTGTTGATTCTCTCAACTTATCCATACACTTCCAATAAATTTATTGTTCTTGACTAAGTTATATGAATAACTTAGTTAACTTACATAACTTAGCTTCTGCTATTTGCAATCAAAGAACTCTCCCCAGAATATGAGGGCATTTGCAAATGATGGACAAACAAATCCTTGTTCATTCAAGCTTTCCCAGCTCCCATTTTCTCGGGTATAACATTCTAGCACATAGGAGAAGTGAAACATGAAGGTGATATAGACTGTATCTCAAAGGTCAGCTACAGGTATGCTATTCCTAAGAAAGAAAAAAATGTACAGTTAAGGAAGTGAGCATGAGAGCAACTTCTAAATAAATAAGGCAAAGTCCTCTCAAAGTCATGTATTTAGTGTATCCACTTAGACACTGAATGAGGAATGTTATCTCAAAAGGAAACACAAATGGTCTAAAATCTGTCTTCTATTTACACAAAGTTGATGTTTTCAAAGAATACATCTTATTACTGAAGTGATTTTCTCCCTTTGTTCTTCATTGAAAATAAAACTAGTCTACATATTTAATAAAATGTCACTTAATGAAAGCTTCTGACTAGAACTTTAGGACAATGAATCAATCATCTAGATTCATTCACCCAAAAAAAAGAGAGAGAAAAAGGAAGAGAAAATGGAGTAAAAAGCTTCTTCAATCTCGCAGTCTTCAGAAAGGAATACAAAAGTATTCTGCATGCTATTCTACAGAGATTTGCCCCTTTATTTTTCACCAACATGCAATTCATTAACAGACACATCACATTTTCACATCCTCCAATCATGAGTCCAGAGAAGAAAATCAATAAATATGAAAATTTAGCAACAAATATTAAGCATATGACTTCATATATTGTCTATTTTGCTTAATATATCTGAGCATCCACTAAGTGAGAAGCAAACTGTCCTTTCAGAAAACCATAGGCTAGAGAGAGAAGACAAGAAACAAATGTTACTATGTGATGAAGAAAATGTTAGGACTATATATGTAAGTGCATAGAGTGTTCAGAAAATAGCAAAAATAAGTTTTAAAGCTTCATACAGGGTATTGGGAAGGAGAGAGAGAAAAAAAAGGGCCAGTGTTATCCTATCCAGGGGTCCCCAACCTACAGCCTGTTAGGAATGAGCCACATAGCAGGAGGAGAGTGGCAGGCAAGCAGGCAAAACTATCTGTATGTACAGCCACTCCCCATAAATCTCATTACTACCTGAACACTGCCTCCTGTGGGATCAGTGGCAGCATCAGATTCTCTTAGGAGTGCAAATTCTATTGTGAACTACAGCACATGAAGGATCTAGGCTGTGCAGATCCTTAGAAGAATCTTATTCCTGATTATATGAGGTGGAACTGAGGCAGTGACATTAGCCATAGGGAGCAGCTGCAAATACAGATTAACACTAGCAGTGAGGTTTGCCTGCACATCGCCCCCTACCATCTGTGGAAAATTTCATCTTCCTCAAAACCAGTCCCTGATGCCAAAAAGATTGGGGAACACTGCTATAGGTAACAGGGAAAATGAAATAACTCTTGAAAACTCATCATCAAAAACAGTGGAACCATTCACAAAAATAAAGATCTAAATCATCACTTGGTGGACATAACAGCTACAAGTGGAAACTGAGAAAACTAATAGGTCCTTTATTAATGCAAAATCAATGTCTTGAAAGAAAAAAAGGAAATTTCCATTAATATGTTGGTATAAAGGAAGGTACTACACCTAGGCAGTATGCACAACATTCATTTCTACATTTGTTCAAATTTAGAATCACAATTGATCTGTTACAACACACATAATTGCAAAATTGTTGGTACTGGTAATATAAAAAAGGTAGTGAAATTTCTTTCACAATGCTGCCCAGGGGGCTTTTTACTCAAGGAAAAGAACTAAATTATGTGTAGCTGCCAACATACACACAAGCATACACACATACCCCTATATATTATTTATATAAATTGAATTCATTGTACCATTTATATAAATCTCATTCACTACTATCCTGATATTGTGACTTTAGATTAAAAATGCATAAGCAAGTTAACACCCTGGAGAAACAGCTGTTGATGTAATGACTACATTCCTGGAGCTAAAACCAGAAGATCTGGGGTCAAATATGGATGCCATTACATACTACTATGTAGCCTTGAACAAAATACATAATCAATCCTGCTGAGCTTCTGTTTCTTTATTGATAGATGGGAAAAATTCCACTTACATCCTAGCATCATTGTGAGAGATAAATGAATAGCTATTATGTGAAAGCACATAGCATACCACCAAAGTATGTTTTTCATTCTCCCTTCTTCTCCATAAAGTAATGAGTCTTTCCCCCTATGGTCCTAGACTCTATTGCTTTGTAATCATAATATGCATGTAACAATGTCCAAGAAACTAGATGGCAAATAACACCAACATGCAAACCTGAATGCTCACATTGTTAGTTGGCTATCATTTAGATCCCAAAGGCATCTTGTACACTCTCTATTGCATTCCAGAAATTTGATATATTTTCTTTTCTGAATACAGCCAAAATTATCTACAGGCTTTGAAATATCACCATCATGATGTTGCACAGAGCAGCTGGTTGACTGAAAGTGACTCCCCCTCCCTCATACTCCAGCTGTCACCAGGAAACCCTCCTTAATGTGTGAAAAAGACAATGTACTATCACTTCTACCCCTGCTAATAACAACCTAACAAATATTTAGCATTTGAAATTATTTTCTAATGAAAGCTCATTAATTAAAAATTAACACTTAAAAAAAAAACCACTTTGCCATATAAATATAGACCAGCTACTTTCATACAACAACAACAAAAAAAGGTAGTACTGTAAACATATTTCCTTTGACTCTTTCTTTTTCCCTGAGTCATTTGTAATGCTAAATAAGTCAGTTAAAATATCAAATAGCTTTTAATAGTGATACCGCTGTCACAACTTGCGCACAGAATCCTACTCTATACAATATGGGCCAGATTGAAAGCTGTATTTTTTTTTTTTTAATCATCACTCACTCCCCTGAGAAGCCATTCATAAGTTGACACTGCTGAAAACTCTGGAAACTGTCTTCAGAACAAGTTGTAAATCCCACTCACTAGAATTCTTAATGTCATTAGGTATAGTTCACATCCTGAGGATTCCTTTTCCAGCAGATGTTTCACACCCAGTTCCCTAGAATCCTAGATTCCCTGGGCATGCCCTCTAGCATCATTGCTGTGGATCAAGAGCCTGTGTCCTTCAACCTCACTGCTCTTAAACCCTCTCAGCTCCTGAGTTTTACAGATAAGAGTCTGTTTAAGAGGCTCCTGCTGAAAAAAATGAGGACCACTGCTTAATTACAACATAAAAGGAAATCTCCCTTAAGAATCAGGTCTTTTTGTGGTTTTGCTGTGGTGGTTGTTGTTGTTTGAGGCTGGGTCTCTGTAGCGCAGGCTGGAGTGCAGTGGCAAGATCATGGCTCCCTGTAGCCTTGACCTCCTGGGCTCAGGCAAACCTCCCACCTCAGCCTGGGAATAGCTAGAATAGCTAGGACCACGGGCAGACACCACCATGCCAAGCTAATTTTTTTTTCTTTTTTTTTGAGTTGGAGTCTCACTCTGTCGCCCAGACTGGAGTGTAGTGGCCGCTCCCGGCCACTGCAGCCTCGCCTGCTGGGCTCTGGCAATCCTTCCGCCACAGCTTTCCGAGTAGCCGGAATTACAGGCATGAGCTACCACGCCCGGATGATTTTTTTGATTTATTGTAGAGATGAGGTCTTGCTGCCCAGGCGGGTCTCGAACCCGCGGGCTCAGGCAATCCACTCACCTCAGCCTCCCAAAGGCGCAGGATTACAGGCTGAGCCACCGGGCCCGGCATCAAGCTAATTTTTTTATTTTTTGTGGAGACAAGGCTGCTTTTGAACTCTCGGGCTCAAGCAATCCTCTCACCTTAGTCTTCCAAAGTGTGGGATTACAGGTATGAGACATCGCAGTCTTTTAAATAGTTCTTTTATAAAATTTTTACATATACATGCATATATCTAACTTTACCTAAGAGTATAGGTTATTTTCTTTTATATTTGGTCCCCACCCCACCACAATATATAGATGCGTAAGCAAAATTATGACCTACTATGAATCCTTTCAAATATTTTCCAAGCTCACATCTCCATATGCAACATATACACAAAAATATATGTAAGATATTCTATCACTTTTCAAAGAAATGAAACAAAACTTTTCACTTTGTTATCATTTTAGCTCCCATGTTTGAAAAAATATTAGTTATTTCAGGGCTAGTAACATTTTCTTATCCTTTGGTATACATCTTCAATGAGGTCTCAGTTCCTGTAAGAGTCCCCTTCTATAACTGGCTGTCCTCATTAACTGAAGATATTTATATACTTTTCATCCCTTGACCTTCCCATAAACATCCAAAACAATTTATGGAAGTTGTTCTGCGACAGTGATAAAACTGAAGATGCTGTTTTTCTAGGTTTAGAGTTTTAACTTTATCAAGTGTTTGCTTTCTCTTGTAATAAAATGAAAGCTTTGACTCTTCACTTTAGTATCTTTTATAGCTTAAAAAGAAAAGCAGTGCAGTTAGGTAATAACAAAATTACTTCATTGATAAAAATAATATGAACAAATGAATGGGATAAAGTTAGGTTTGAGGTGACATTATTTTATCTAATTCATTCAGGCACACCCTCTGACCCCTACTTTAAAGAACTCAAAAGCTGGGAGGATGTTAATTTGTCTAACAGACACAATCATTATGTAGCAAAGGCAGGATACTTCACAGCTAGGTTCTACATCTAGAAAAGCAGACTTTGCCTGACCCAAAACCACTGCTATAGATCTGACTGCTAGAGAGACCAAAAAAATATTTGAGGCTTTTGAAAAATAAACGCTTCATGATAGGACAGTGCCAATTTGGTGGCAGGGATAACAAAACTATTTGCAAAAGCTGATACCCATAGTGACTCATGTTTATCTGAAAATTCTCTCAGCCACAATATCCAGGAGCCATGGTGTGTGTAGCCTTGGGGGTAGTGTGCTCTAACCAAAGCAATGTGTTGTGTAGGCCACGGTCTGACACTGACCCTTCTCAACACTGCTGTGAGCGAGGTTGCTTCAATTCCTGAATATTTCTACCCTGAAAAGGGAAAGAAAAATGGTTCCCTGAAAAGGGAAAGAAAAAGTTGCAAGAAAACACAGCATCTGAAAAAACACTGCATTTGAAAAACAAAAAAGTCAAAGGCATTCTTGTGCTTCTTCCAGAAAATAGAGGTATGGTGAAATCGATATGAGATATTCTTTGCTACCATGGAACTGTAGGACAAAGATAAGGATAGAAACTTCTTTAGCCTTGACTTCTGCTTGCAAGTCTCTACTCCACAATACTTCTCAACTCTGAAACAAGTGTTTACCTCCGGTCTTTACCAAATTTGGGGTCAAAAAAAGGTATAACTAAGCTGAAGCGATCAGAAGGCCAAAGAATTAAGAACTCTTTAACATGGATACTAATGCTATCCTTAGAAAATATTACAACCAAAATAGTATCGGTATGAGTCAGTATGTACTGCTATAACTTTTTTTTTTTTGAGTTGGAGTCTCACTCTGTTGCCCAGGCTGGAGTGCAGTGAGTGGCACGCTCACGGCCACCCCAGCGTCAACCTGCTGGGCTCAGGTAATCCTTCTGCTTCAGTATTCCAGGTAGCCAGAACTACAGGTGTGTACTACCACGTCCAGCTAGTTTTTTGATTTATTGTAGAGATGAGGTCTCACCAAGTTTCTCGAACCTTTGGGTTTCTTGAACCTGTGGGCTCAACCCCCTCACCTCGGCCTCCCAAAGTGCTGGGATTACAGGCTTGAGCCACTGTGCCTGGCTTATAACTTTTAACTGAATATCCTGCACTCAATAACCTTGACTACATATAACTGAGAATCCAGAGATAAATAAAATGCCCCCTAAGCAGTGGTCACTCTATCCATGCACTACAATTCATATCTACTCTCATGAAGAAATCTTCCAGCACAACCTATGTTTTCTTATTTTATGCAGTGCTAAGAAGTTTTTTAATAACATCTTTGAGGGTTTTGTAGCATTCAACACTCTTCTTGCATTTTCACATGGAATATCTTCCGACTCTATGAAGGAACATTTAAGTAACTTGTCCCAGGTTCTACATCTAGGGAATACTTCACCTCAACTCAAATCCCAGTATCTGTGACTCCATAATGGGTGTTCTTTTATCACCTTAGTAATTCTCAAACTTTGGCACCCAGGTGCATTGGAATCAACTAGAAGTTTGTTAAAATATACTTTTGAATCAGTAAGTCTGGGGTAAGACCCACACAAATTCCCATTTCCAACAAGTTCCCAGATGATCTGATGCTAGTCATGGTGCTGGACTATTTATAAACCAATGCACTGCTATTAAACGATGACTTGCTTTCCCGAGCCATGCCAGGCCAGCGGAGAATTAGAATCCTTAGTAAATAAAATTTTAGAGCCAGGAATGAAAAAAAAAAAAAAAGGAGAAACTAGACAAGGACTTTTACAAAGCAATTTAAAGAGAAAAGCAAAGTCTGAGTGTCACTGAGTGTACTGCAAAGGGACCTACACACCTCGATAACTGAATCACAGCCATTCAGGAATTCCTTCTGCGAGTTACTAAATCTTTAAAAGAGTTTATTCTCAGTTTGGAAAGCGTGGGATCCGTTTTTTGGGGAAACGTCTAACCAAAGGTTTTTAAGGTTTGGGTAAAAAGGGGTTAAATCTATTTCGGTGGATTTTCTGCCCCCAATGAAAGCAACCATTATCACTGGGATCAGGGCAGTGTCTACCACACACCTGTAGAGAAAGTTACTGTCCCAAGAGCACCTGAAACTGCAAGCTGTTGCTGACGCAACACCGCTGTAAACTTCCTGCTTTCCAAAGAAATGCTACACAGCTCCCAGAAAGCCAACCCCATCCTCCAAGAGCCTGGGCACACCGTTCCCAGTGAGGCCGGAGGCCAGCGGAGACAGGAAAAACGACAGGACCCCCGGTGGGGTCGCTTCGGGAAACGCCCACCCGGCTCTCGGACCTGCGGAGGGTGCCCGGGAGGGTGCGCTGCCAACCCCGCCCTCGCCATGCTCCCTCGGGAAGCGCCGACTGCCCCCAGCCGCCGCGTCCAGCCGCCGGCGCCCACGGTCCTGGGAAAACGCGAGAGACGCCCCGCACAACAGACGACGGGAGCCGCACCAAAAAGACCCGGAAACTCACGCTCTCTACGGCCCGCCTGCGTCCCCTCGTCTTCGCGCGCTTCTGCGTCATCACGCAAGGGCGGCGGATACTGGTCGCTCCTGGTTCCCGGGACCGGCAGGGTGGAGGCGCCCGCGGCGGCGGCGGGGTGGGAGGATGGTTGGGCAGCCTTGCGACGCGTCTAGCGCGGGCCGTGTGGGGGAGGGGAGGGCCGTAAAGCGGGCGGCCTGCCTCGGCGCATGCTCAGTTGTGTGCGCCCGCGCTCTGGTCCCGCGGTTTGGGGCTCCGCCGCGTGTAGCGGCGGTGGCTTGGAGGGGACTGGGAGGGAATAGCGGAGTGTGGACCGCAGCAGAATTCAGTAAGGAAAGTTTGCAGCCTCCACCCATTCTCCAGGCCCCGTGTGAAATGTGGATAGTAATATTCCTTATGGCTATAAATAACTATTGGTCGCCTACCAGGTGTAAAGCAAATGAGCGGGCTGCGTTCGAGGGACCCTACTGGGGAGAAGCGGCTGATGGGTCTCAGCCATTTGCCCCGGTAGCATCTTTGCCCGGGCCCAGTGGCTGCTGAGAAACTTCCCTTCGGGTTCCAGAGCAACCGCAAGCTGTTGAGCTATTGCATGGAAGGAGTAAGATACCACCTGTGAAGTGGATGGTGGGGAGGACCCCCGCCCCCCCCAAATCTACAGACATTGTGAGAGCTGCTTATCTTAGTGTTGCAAAGCTGGCCGGCGAGACAAGGCCATGGGTGTGCATTTCACTCCCAACAGCTTGGGTCTGATACTGCACTATTTAGTGTTTTTGCCCCTTGTAAAGGCTTTAGCTGTTAGATGTTTCCAACAATGTGTCACCTGATGTAGTTTTAATTTTTAACTTCTATTCTGGAAAGAGTTTTATGTTTAGTTGTAGGAGTCAGGTTGTGTTACAATGCTGTTTTTAATATGAGAAAACTAACTATTGGATATAGAATTTTCTTATAACTAGGGGAAAGATGTGCTTTTTTCCAAAGAGGAATCTGAATACAAGTGGTTTTATGCTGCACTTTATTTATTGGAATTGTAACAGTTGTGTTTAGATAGTCTACTGAAATAAAAACTGCCAAAATCAGAAGAGTTTATCTTTTATCTTTTGCCATTGTGTATTGCAACTCTTCATAGAAACGTTAATTTTGGAGTTTGAGGTTTAAGCAAAAATTTGGCTCATCCCCAGGCTGTGTGTGTGTGTGTACTTTCAAGTGACAAAGAAGATTCTTATCCAATTGTATTTGTTTCTTGAGCCTTATAAGTTATCCTTTTCCTAAAACATGTGCTGATCAGAATGCTCAACTGACAATAAGAAACTGCATTTCCGGAAATGGAAAGTCAAATGAACAGGGAGAAAAAAGTAAATTGCTTACAGAGGTATTTTATATATTTCCCTAGGAAAAGAGAAAGTAATTTCTCAAAAAGAAAGGGGCTTCATTTATCCTTCTGATCCACAATCATATGAATCCATTCAATTAATGCTAATCCTATCTTCTATTCTCCATCACTCTCTACACCTTCTATAATTGCATCATTTTTCTTGTTCTTATCATAATACATCAAATACAAAGGTGATTTTAAAGGAGCCACAAATCAAGAAGTCTCAATACAGCAATCTCTCATAAAAATGTAACTATATATAAAGGGATTAAGAATATACTTAGGTAATTATATTCTGTTTTAAATATTGTCAGCAAAAAATTTTATAGACAAGAGGACAAAAAAAAGCCTACCTGTTTAAAAATGACCTTCTCTTTTGTCCTATATGTTTTGTTGAGTAGACTGGAATTTTAAAGTTTATATTGAAATGATCATGTTGTGACATGTCCAAATCACATTTAAATTTACAAACATCACTTGGATAATAATTGCTTATCTTAAACATTAACTTATGGGGCAGTCAGCAGCATCCTTTCACTGAGCAGGGCTTAAAAATACTGAAGAATCAATGCCAGAATTTGTTTAGCATAAAAGGTATGTAATCATTACATAACCTTGTAAAATAATGATTTCTAAAAGCTCAAAAATATTTATGTATCTCAATCATGAGAAATGACGGCACTGTGTACCTTGTACTTAATATGTGAGACATCTAATTGTTTAAAATAATTTTTTAAATTTTACCTAAGGCTTGCAAGAAAGGCACCAGTACCACTGATTAAGCCATCTGACTTAAATGAGTGTTCCAAGATGTACACGCATTAAAACATAGGAGTTGTGGTTTGAATGTTTGTATGTAAATCTAGGACTGGAACTGCAGGAAGGAAGACAGGTACCATTCTCAGCTTTCTTTTTTTTTTTTTTTTTTGGAGTCTCACTCTGTCACCCAGACTGGAGTGCAGTGGCTGCTCCCGGCCACCACAGCCTCGACCTGCTGGGCTCCGGTGATCCTTCTGCCTCAACCTTCCAAGTAGCTGGAACTACAGGCGCACACTACCACACCAGGCTAATTTTTTATTTATTGTAGAGATGAGGTCTCGCCAAGTTGCCCAGGCAGGTCTCGAACCTGCGGGCTCAGGCAATCCACTCACCTCAGCTTCCCAAAGCACAGGATTACAGGCTAAGCCACTGAGCCTGGCTCATTCTCAGCTTTCAAAACCCAGCTTGAAGTTGAGAGGACATCAGGCAGCATCATACAGAAAATATACAACTGGATTATTTTTTTAAGGGAGGAGATTTGGGGGGGGTTAATTGCTTTTAATGAATCGACTTTATTGTTAGACCCATACTGTACCAAAAGATGTGTAAAACTGATCAAATAATTTATATCTTTCTTGTTATGGAAAAGCTTGCAAATTAAAACAACTCAAGACTAATTTAAGACCATAAAAATAAAAAATTGCATCTTGTAGTATGATGATAATAATAAGACCAACAATACTTAACAGCAATAGACAATACAAACAGTAACCATAAGAGATTTGTAGTGGCTGTACTAATAGCAGACGAAATAAACTTTGAGATGAGAAATACTTCTAGAGACAGGCGTTTCTTAGTGGGAAGAGAGTCAATACATCAAAAAGATAACAGCAAGCAAGAATGTATATGCACTCAACAGCAGAACCCTAAATTCATGAAGCAAAAATGATAGAATTGGAGAGGCAGACAAACAGTAATTGTTTGATATTTCAATATCCTATCCACAATAATGGGTAGATCTACTAGAGAGAAAACCACTAAGGACATAGAGACTTTGACCAACATTCTCAACCAACTAATATGTGTAGATCACTGTAAATAACAGCAGAATTTATATTCTTCATCAGAAGTATGTTCTCCAGGATAGGCCATATAATAAGTCTCAATAATTTTAAAGGATTGGGATCACACAAAGTATGTTCTTTGGTTATGATAGAAGTAAAACTAAGAATTAACAATAGAAATTTGGGAAATTCCCGAATATTTGGAAATGAAATTACTCATGGGCCAAAGAAGTATTACCAAAGGAGTTTAGAAAGTATTTTGAATGGAATGAAAGTGAACACATATTAAAAGTTACGTGATACAGCTAAAACAGTGACTTGAAGGGTATTCACTCCTTTAAACACCTATATTAGAAAAGAAAAAGAAGTTAATCTATGCTTTTACCTTACAAACTAGAAAAAGTAACTTGAATCTGTAGCAAGCAAAAGGGGGAAAATAATGATTATACTGGAAATCAGTGAAATAGATAAAAATAGAGAAAATCAATGAAAATCAAAAGTTGGTTATTTTAAAAATCAATAAAATTAATAAACTTTTATTAGGTTGGCAAAAAGAACACAAATAACCAAAATTAAGAATCAAAGCAGATGCATAACTACCTACCCTACCAAAATTAAAAGAATTATAAGAGACTAGAATAACTTTATGCTAATAATATGCAATGTAGATAAATTGGACAAATTCCTAGAAAGTCAAATTGCCAAAACTAACCCAAGAAAACAGAAAATCTAAAAAGACTTCATTTTCTAAGATTGCTATAAAAAAGTACTATCAACTGGGTGGCTTACAACAATAAAAAAATTTTTTTACAGGCATTCTTCATTTTATTTTACTTCACTTCATTGCATTTTGCAGATATTGCATTTTTTTTACAAATTAAAAGTTTGTGGTAACCCTGCATTGAACAAGGCTATTAGTGCCATTTTCCCAATAGCATGTGCTTACTTCGTGTTTCTGTGTCACATTTTGGTAATTCTCACAATATTCCAACGTTTTCACTACCATTATATTTGTTGTAGTGATCAGTGATCTTTGATGTCACTATTATGATTGTTTTGGGGTGTTATAGAATGCCATACAAGGTACAAAATGTGTGTGTTGTGACTGTTCCACTGACCAGTCATTCCCTCATCTCCCTCCCTCTCAATCTTCTCTATTTCCTGAGACACAAGAATATTGAAATTAGGCCAATTAATAACCCTACAGTGTCATTTAAATGTTTAAGGGAAGAAAAGGGTCGCCTCTCTCAGTTTAAATTAAAAGCTAGCAATGACTAAGCATAGTGAGAAAGCCATTTCCAAAGCACAGATAGGCCAAAAAGCTATGCCTCTTGTACCACTCAGCCAAGTTGTGAATGCAAAGGAAAAGTTCTTGAAGCAAATTAAAAGTGCTACTGCGGTGAGCACAGAGACAATAAGAAAGTTAAACAATCTTAACAATAAAAAACTTTTATCTCACAATTCTAGAGGCTTAAAATTCAAGAGCAAAATTCTGGCAAGGCCATGCTCCCTCTGATGCTTGTAGGAGAGAATCCTTCCTACCTTCCCTCTTTCCAGCTTCTTGGCATTCCTTGACTTTCAGCCACAGCACTTCAGTCTCTGCCTTCATTGCACATGTTATCTCCTCATGTGTCTGTCTCTTCTCCTTATACGGACACCAGTCATAGAAGTTGAAGAGCCCAGCCTACACCAGTAGGCATCATCCTAATGGACTACATCTGCAATGACTAATTTCCAAATAACCAGGGCTAGGAATTCAACATATCTTTTTGGGTGACACAATTCAATCCATAACAGGCCTATAATAAGTAAATAGTACTTTAAAATCTTCCTGCAAAGAAAAGCCCAGACCTACATAGATTTAGTGGCAAATTCAAATATTTAACGAAGAAATACAATTATGCATGAACTCTTTCTGAAAATAGAACAGTTCTCAGCGTATTCTATGAGGATGTTATTACCCTGATACCAAATCCAAATGAAGCTATTACAGGGGGAAAAAACCCCTACAAATCAGTATCTCTCATGACATACAAAAATTCCCAACAAAGTATTAGCAAACTAAATCCAGCAATATATATGAAGGATGGCTCATACACTATGAAAGCAAGATTAGTTTTACATTTTAAAAAATCAATTGTTGGGTGCAGTAGTGTGCACCTGTAGTTCCAGCTACTTGAGAGGCTCAGGCTTGAGCCCAGGAGTTCCAGGTCATAGTGCATGATGCTCATGCCTGCGAATAGCCACTGCACTCCAGCCTGGGCAACATAGCAAGACCATGTCTTTTAGAAAAATTAATGTAAAACACCATATTAATAGACTTAAAACACATGATCATCTGTTCTAATCTGGGGCTGCTATAACAAAAATTCCATAAATTTGTTAGTTTATAAACAACACAAATTTACTTTCTCACAGTTTTGGAGGTTGAAAAGTTTACAATGTCTGGTGAGGTCTTGCTTCCTCATAGACAGCATCTTCTCGTTGTGTCCTCACGTGGAAGAAGGGAGAACCACCTCTCTGGAGTCTCTTTTAGCAGGACACTAATCTTATACATGAGGACTCCCACCTCATCATCCAATCAGCTACCAAAGGTCCGACCTTCTAATGCCAGCACTTTAGAGGTTAGAATTTCAACGTATGAATTTGGTGTTGAATAGCACCAGACAACAGCATCAGCTCCACACGTGTAGAAAAGCATTGCTCTAAGTTCAGCACACAATTATGCTAAAAACCCTCCAAGAAGTAGGAGTAGAAGGGAGTTTTTTCAATATGGTAGAGGACATCTATATAAAACCTACAGCAAGTATCATACTTAATGGTAAAAATTCTGAATTATTTTCCCCTAAGATCTGGAAGAAGGCAAGCATGTCTGAGCTCACCATTTTTATTCCACATTGTTTTGGAGGTTTTCACTAGTGCAATGAGAGAAACAAAAGAAATAAAAGGCATCAAATTGAATAGAAAGAGACACAATTGTCTTTATTCATAGATGACCAAATCCTATATGTAGAAAATCTTAGGGAAATCGCATGCACATGTAGATAAAAACATACAAGTTTAGCATAGTCCCAGGATACAATTTTTTTAAAAAACTCCTATATACTTTTAATTAGTAGTCTAAAAACAAAATTAAGAAAGCAATTTCATTCCAGATAGCATCAAGAAATAAAATACTTAGGCATATTAGGAATGAATAAAAAGAAACGTAAGACCTGAAAACTACTCGATGACTGAGAAAAAACTGGTGTTACATATTCATAGACTGGAAGCCTCAATATTGTTAAAATGGCACTTCTTCTCAAATTGATTCATAGATTGAATACACAATCCCTCTCAAAATTTCAGTAGGCACTTTTTTGGGGTACAAATTGGCAAACTGCTCCTTATAATCTAGAATGACCAAAACAATTTTGAAAAAAGAAGAATAAAATTGGAGGAATTACACTAATTTTAAATATCCTATAAAGTTATAGCAATCGTGACACTGGTTATTGGTGTAAGAATAGGTATAGAGATCAATAGAACAAATTGAAGAAACTTCTCATAGGATTAGTAGATATTCAACAAACTTCCCAAGGCAATTTAATGGAGGAAAGGATAGCCTTTTCAATAAATAATGCTGGGAAAGGTGGATGTCTATATGAAAACCATTTATGGAGGAGGTCAGGAATATGGCGGCCAAACCAGTTGGACCATGGGGGTCCCCATGTGAGTGAGTCATTGTACATGCTGGTGAGCAGGTGGGTGTGACTGACTGAGTGAGGGCTAAGGAGCTGGCAGCCAGGGTTCTCCTGATACAGAGGCTGGTACCACAGCTGCTGGGCTTGGACCTAGCGATCCCCAGGACACAGAAGCTGAGAGCCATTTTCTTTTTCTTTCTTCTTCTTCTTTTTTTTTTTTGAAATCAACAAACAGTCCCTGGGAAGAAAATGCTGGTAGAGTCTATCTAAGCAGCAGTTCATGAACAAGTGGCCAGGCCCCTGGTGCAACAGCTGGTGCTGCAGCTTCTCTGCTTTGTCCCTGGCTCTTCCCAGGTCACAGAAGTCGAGCACCATTTTTTTTTTTTTAACAGACAAAATCTGTTGGGAGCCGGCCACGGAGGCCCACTGAGCGTTTGGGATCAGGGAGGGCCGTTGACCCCGAGACCACTAGGATGCGTTCAGGAGTTATTGACCCCATTTCCTCCCCCTTTCTACTCAGCACTAACCAGATTAAGCTCCTGTGAGCTCAAAACATAAAAACTCTGAGACCGGGATGAACACAAGCTAACTTTAGAAGCTCATTTGCTCCCATTCTTCCGCAAACAGCAGTTTTGGCTTTCACACAACTTATAATTCAAACTCGTGTCACATCTAAGAGCCTTAGTATTGGTCACAGGCTTCTGGTCATGATATTAGGATTTATTGAAGGTGTAAATTGTAGAATATAGTTTTAGAAGACAGCCATTTTGTTGAAAGAATGCGGCTGGGTTACTTGCAGGTATCCCACTGTGAACTTTGTACTGGGCCACATTTCAAACATTCTGGGATGGGCCACTTTCGTTTGTCAAGTAAATACTTAAGCTTCTATAGAATTGTTTAACTTGGCATAAATCAATCAGCTTAGGATGAAAAAGGTTTATAGAATATGTCAGTCATGGATTAGGTTATCCTTTGTTATGGGATTTTAAGATTATCATATGAAAAGGGTTTACAGACAATCATTGATTAAGTTTTCATGGATTAAAGTTTCTGGTGGGTGGGGGATGCCCCCCCCACATCTGACTTTGTGTATAAAAGATCTGTTGTAATTCCCAATAACATACATTGCTTCTGCACTAGACCGGAGTCCGGTCTCTTTCTCTCTCTCTTTCTCTCTTTTTCCCCCCAATCGCCGACGCCGTCTCCACCTTTGGGGTGCCCTGAACCTGGCTGGAGCTGGTCTCCAGCAAAAATCAGTGGAGAGAAAATATCACCCAAGGCTCTCCCTCACCAGTGCAGCAGGAGAGAGACTGCCAGCTGCTGGATTTGCCTCACCACTTCAGCGTCTGGCAGGGGCTGCAGAGGGAGTCCAGAGGCAAAGTCCCACGGAAGAGGACAAGAGAGGCAACCCACCACCATCTTGAAGGCAGGACAGGAAAGTGCTCCAACTTGCTCACCACGGAGCAACAGGCCGGATCTCTGTGACTGGTGGATCAACTACTCAGAGATTGATTATGACCCAGAGGGAATATCCTGAAAGCACAAACTTCAGAGGGACCTGACAAGTGCTGAGTTCCAGGTGCTCCATCCCCTACCCTGATCCACCCAGGACAATGGGTGTGGCCAGAAAAGGAAGAGGAGGAACTCCAAAGAGATCAGTGGTGAGTCCAGGACTGACCCAAACCCGCTACTCCCCAGCAATCCTCTGAACATCAGACCCATACAGCTGGGCCACAACTGAGAGGGACAAACCCAGGCGGAGCCTGGACATCATTTGCAATAGGAGAACTCCATACCAGGATAGGCCTGGCTGGGGCAATCCCCTCCCCCACCACGAGTACATACCTGGGGAATAGACAATTCCGTACCTCCCCACCTGAGGAGATCTCCCTGACCATATGAGAATGGGAGGGGAGGACTGCAGCCCCACCCACCTCCACTGCCCCCCCTCTTTCCCTGCTCCAGACCCTGAGGAGAGAGTGAAAGAGGTGGCTCTGCCGGAGAGACCTCATGAGAGGAAAAATTACAGAGCCTGCCACAAGAGGGCAGGTTTTTTTTTTCATTTTCTAAAAAAATTTAAAAAATTTTTGACTGTTTATTAGTTCATCTATTTTTGAAATATGTTTCCTTTGTGCATGAATGTGTATGTGACAGTTTGATCTGCTTCCCCCAAAATATTGTTTTTCTTTTTCTGTTTCTTTCTTTTATTTGTCATTTTCTGTTTATGTGTGTATGTGAATGATTGAGTGTTCATCTTTCATTTTTGTTGTGTTTTTGGTTTGTTTTTGCTCTTTTGCTCTTCTGAGTTTTTTTATTTTCATTTTTTATAATTTAATGTGTGTGTCACTATATGTGTGAGGGTTCAGCCTGAATTCTATTTTTCCCCGCTCCAGGCTTTCTGTTTTTCTTCTCTATTTGCTTTATGCTAGGTATGTGTGTGCGTGCGTTAGTTTTCCGGGTTTTTTATTGTTTGTTTTGTTTCACTTTGTTGTTATTCCAGTTTGTTTGGGGGTATGTGTGTATATGTGTGTGTGTGTGTAGTGTGTGTGTGTGTGTGTGTGTGTGTGTGTGTGTTCAATTGTTTTTGTATTGGTCTCTGCTTTGAATCATCATATGTAGTGATGGTAGGGAGTGGATCTCAGGGAACACATACCACACTAAGTGACCACTGTGATTTGCAAGTAGTTTCTGAATCCTAGCACCCCATCCCCTACTTTATTCAAATTTCAAAAACTATAAGAGACAGCAAAGCTTCCCATCCATAATCCTATTTCACAATAGAACAAATCCAGAGCCTGGGTCAGGGAAGAATAGAGGACTGAGCAAACATCAAAAGGAAAGCCTCTCCCACTGACACTGAATAACAGAACTAAAAAGAAAAACAAGAGATCTGTCACAAATGAGGAAAAACCAAAGGAAGACCTCAGGCAATCTCAAGTGTACCAAAGACAAAACTACTGAAAAATCAGACCTTTGTCCCCAAACAATGGAAGTCACTAATGACTGGCCCCAGAATATGACAGGGATTAGGGGATGGGTGGTAAGAGTGTATAAGACTCAAGAAAGTCAAAATGCAACACTGAAAGAACTTGTAAGAGAGATTTCGGCAATAAAAAATTTCATCCAGGAAAAAAAATAACAAGATGACAAGCATGGAAAGCAGAATTAATCTAGCTGAAGAAACAATCTCAGAACTTGAAGACCAGAACATAGAATTAACCTGATCTGTAAAAAACAAAGAAGAAGACTCAGAAAGAAAGAACAAAGCCTACAAGAGATGTGCGATTATATCAAGAGGCCGAACCTATGCCTAACTGTTATCCCAGAAGAAGAAAGGGAAATGGAGAACAACTTGGAGCAAGTATTCCAGGACGAAATCCAAGAAAACTTTCCCCCTCTCACCAGAGATGTGACCAGCCAAACACAAGAGATAGAGAGAACCCCAAAAAACATCAAATGAGAAGACCAACCACTAGACACATAGTAATTCACCTACACAAAGTAGGCACAAAAGAAAAAAATCCTAAAGGCAGCAAAAAAGAAAGGTATGACTATCTACTGGGGAAAATCAATCAGAATAGCAACAGACCTATTGGCAAAAAGACTACAAGCAAGAAGGAAATGGAGCCCTATATTCAAAGTCCTCAAAGATAAACAATTTCAACCAAGAATTTGCTATCCAGCCAAGCTCAGCTTCATCAGTGATGGAGAATTAAAATCCTTCCCAGACATCCAATTCCTAAGAGATTATGCAGCTTCCAGACCAGCTCTACAGGAGACACTTAAAAAGATATTAAGCACAGAAGAAAGAAATAAAAGAATGACCACACACTTCCCAAGAGAACAGCAGAGCACAGAATCAACAGAGAATACAGCACAAAAAGAAAATTAAAAACATACACATACATTAACTCAATGCCAAAAGAAAGCAAGCAAAGAAAAAACTTTATAAGAACCTCATGACAGTGATAAACAATCACATTTCAATAGTCAGCTTGAATGTGAATGGACTAAATGCACCACTGAAAAGACACAGAATGGCATACTGGATAAGAAACCATGACTCAATTATTTGCTGCATCCAGGAGACTCATCTCACTACCTGGGACACACACAAACTCAAAGTTAAAAGATGGAAAACAAGTTTCCAGGCAAATGGATCACAAAAGGAGGCAGGAGTTGCAATCTTAATATCAGACAAAAAAAATCTTTAAGCTATCAAAAATTTAAAAAGATGCAAAAGGACACACTACATAATGATAAAATGTTCAATTCATCAATAAGAAATATCCATCCTAAACATGTATGGACCCAACTCAGGATTACCAGTATTTATAAAGTAACTACTTGGTAAACTAAAAAATAATATTGACTCTAACACTATTATAGCAGGGGACTTGAATATCCCACTAACTGCCCTAGATAGATCATCAAGGCAAAAAATCAACATGGAGATCCATAACCTAAACTTGACACTCGACCAAGTAGACTTAATAGATACCTACAGATTATTTCACCCAATAACCACAGAATATACATTCTACTCATCACCACATGGAACGTACTCCAAGATGGATCACATCCTTGGCCATAAATCAAGCATAAACAAATTCCATAAGGTTGAAATCTTGCCATGCACACTCTCAGATCACAGTGGAATAAAAATAAATATCAATACCAACAACATTTCCCCAAAGCCCACAAAGACATGGACACTAAACAGCATGATGCTGAACAACTACTGGGTCAACATTGAAATCAAACCAGAAATTAAAAGATTCCTGGAAACAAATGAAAATGAGGAACATCTTACCAAAACCTCTGGAATGCCATGAAAACAGTTCTAAGAGAGGAATTTATATCTCTATGAGCACATGTCAAGAAAACAGAAAGATCACAAGTGGAGAGCCTAACAAATCATTAAAGGGAGCTGGAAAGAGAAGACCACCAAAACCCCAACTTTAGCAGAAGAATCCAAATCACCAAAATAAAAGCCCAAATACGGGACATGGAAGACAGAAATATCATAGAAAACATCAACAAAACAAAAAGCTAGTTCTTTGAAAGAATTAACAAGATTGATGGATCCCTCCAGCCCGAATGAGCAAGAAAAGAAGACAAAAAGCCTAAGTAAACACAAAAGATAAGATCACAACTGATCCTGAAGAAATACAAAAGATTATCAGAGATTACTATGTACAACCATATGGAAACAAACTTGATAACCTAAATGAAGTAGAAGACTTTCTGACTTCACACAACCTCCCCAGGTTGAAACAAGAAGACACTGAGACACTAAATAGACTAATAACAACCCAGGAAATTGACTCTATCATTTGAAAACTACCTACAAAAAAAAAAAAAAAAAAAAAGCCCTGAACTGGATGGCTTTCCAGCAGAATTCTACAAAATGTACAAGGAGGAGCTGATACCAATTCTTTTGAAAGTATTCCAGGCAATTGAGAAAGATAGAATTCTCCACAAATCATTTTACAAAGCTATCATCACACTGATACCCAAACCAGGTAAAGATCCAACAAAAAAAGAGAACTACAAGCCAATATCCTTAAGAACATAGATACAAAAATCCTCAACAAGATTCTAGCAAATTGGATCCAAAAACACATCTCAAAAATCATCCACCATGACCAACTAGGCTTCATCCCCAGGATGCAGGGCTGGTTCAACATTTGCAAGACCATAAATGTAATTCAATATATCAACAGATGTAAAAACAAGAACCACATGATTATCTCATTAGATACAGAAAAAGTTTTTGATAAAATCCAGCATCCCTTCTTGAAAAAACCCTCAAACACCTAGGTATAGAAGAACTTACCTCAAAATTGTAAGTGCCATCTACAATAAACCCACAGCTAACATATTGCTAAGTGGACAGAAACTGGAAACATTTCCCTTAAAAACTGGAACAAGACAAGACTGCCCACTCTCACCCCTCTTGTTCAACATTGTGTTGGAAGTCCTAGCTCAGACAACTAGACAAGAGAAGGAAATACGGGGTATCCAAATAGGAAAACAGGAAGTCAAGTTATTCCTCTTTGCTGATGATATGATCCTAAACCTTGAAAATCTAAGAGAATCTGTCAAAATCTTGCTTGCACTGATAAAGGACTTTGGCAAAATCTCAGGGTACAAAATAAATGTGCAAAAGACAGTTACATTCCTATACACCAACAACAAGCAGGCAGAGACCCGAATTAAAAGTACAATCCCATTCACAATAGTCACCAAAAAAATGGAATACCTTGCATCTTTCTAGCCAGAGAAGTGAAAGAGCTTTACAATGAGAACTACAAAACACTGCTCAAAGAAATCCAAGAAGACACAAACAAATAGAAAAATATTCCATGCTCATGGATAGGAAGAATCAACATTGTTAACATGTCCATCCTACCAAAGGCAATCTACAGATTCAATGCAATACCCAACAACATTCTTCTCAGATCTGGAAATGACAATACAGAAATTCATATGAAAACATAAACGATCATGAATAACCAAAACAATCGTTAGCAAAAGAAACAAAGCAGGAGGTATTACACTTCTAGACTTCAAACTTTACCATAAGGCTACAGCAATCAAAACAGCCTGGTACTGATACAAGAACAGGTACATAGGCCAATGGAACAGGATAGAAATTCTGGAAGCAAAGCCTCAATTTCTCAATCCATTCATCTTTGACAAAGCCTCCACCAACAACCACTGGGGAGAGGAGAACCTATTCACTAAATGGTGCTGGGAAAACTGGCTGATCACATGCAGAAGGTTGAAACAGGACCCCTGCCTATCACCATACACAAAAATTAACTCTAAATGGATCGAAGACCTAAACATTAAACCTCAAACTATAAGAATCTTAGAAAACACAGGAGACACCCTGGAAATTGAAACTGTCAACCAATTCCTATTCAGAATCCTAAATGCTCATACCTTAAGAAAGAAGACAAATGGGAGCTTATCAAACTAAATAATTTCTGCAAAGCAAAAGAAGCCATCAAGAGATCAGGGAGTCAGTCCACAGAATAGGAAAAAATATTTACCAGCTGTGTATCTGACAAAGGCCTAACATCTAGAATCTACAAGCAACTCAAATGTGCTGAAAGGAAAAAAACAAACAGCCCCATTCAAAAGCAGGCAAAAGACATTAATAGACACTTTTCCAAAGAAGATATACGGGCAACCAAAAGACACATGAAAAAGTGCTCAGCCTCACTCATCATCAGAGAAATGCAAATAAAACCACATTAAGATACTACCTAATCCCAGTAAGAAAGGCCATCATTAATAAAACCAACAACAGATGCTGGCGAGGATGCAGAGAAAAAGGACTGCTTCTATACTGCTGGTGGGAATGCAAACTAGTGCAGCCTCTTTGGAAGACAGTGTGGTGGTATCTGAAAGAACTAGAAATTGATCTTCCATATGACCCAGCAATTCCCCTATTGGGAATATACCCAGAGGAACTCAAATCATTCTATAAAAAAGATACCTGCACATATATGTTTGTTGCAGCTCTAGTCACAATAGCAAAAATATCAAACCAATCATGTTGTCCATCAAAGCTGGACTGGATTAAAAAAAATGCGGTACATATACACAATGGACTATTATGCAGCCGTAAAGAAGGACAAACATATGGACTTTGCAGCAACTTGGATGGATTTGGAGTTGATCATACTCAGTGATCTATCACAGAAACAAAGAACAGAGTACTATAAACTCTCATTCATAAGCGGGCCTTGAACAATTATAATACTATAATAAAGTGCCTGGCAGTAATAGGAAATTGTCAGGGGGTGTGGGATTGGCAGTTGAGGGAAACTGCTAGGGGAGGGAGGGGCATACCCCATCAACAAGGGTACCTGCATAGTCAACATTTATATATCTAATCCTGAATTGTATCCCACATCTTTATAATAAAAAAAAAGAAAAACATTTGTGTATTTGGACCCACATAATATAAAAAAATTAATTTCAAATGGGTCTCAGGCCTAAATATAACAGCTAACACTAAAATTTATAGAAGACAATGTTAGAGGAGATCTTTATAACCTTAGATTAGGCAAGGATTTCTACACATGACACCAATAGCACAATCCACAAAAGAAAAAAATTGATAGGTTAGAACTTGTCAAAAAATTAAAAAACCTGCCACTTAAAAGACATCATTAATAAAATTAAAATTACAGATTGAAAGAAGATATTTGCAGATTTTATATCTGATAAAGGATTTGTATCTAGAGTATTTAAAGGATTCTTACCACTCAAAAAGAAGATAAACAATTCAATTAAAAGTGGGCAAGAGATTTAGATACATACTTTACCAAAAATGATATATGAATAAATAATAAACATGAAAACATCCTCAAATATTAGTCATTAGGAAAATGCAAATTAAAATCACAATGAGATACCACTCCACACTCCCTGGAGTTACTATAATAAAAAAAAAGAAATTATGGCAAGAATTGGAGAGAGTATTCTCATACAATGCTGACAGGAAGGTAAAGTGGTGTAGCCACTTTGGAAAATAGTTTCTTAGAAAGCTAAACATACACTTACTGTACAACCCAGCAATTCCATTCTTAAGAATCTACCCAAGAAAAATGAAACATGCCCACAAAAGATTTGCATGCAAATTTTATAGCAGTATTATTCATAACAGGCAAAAATTGTAAATGATCCAAATGCTTATAAATTGTTATAGACAAAGCAATAATGAAACAAGCTACAAATTATTCTATATCATGAATGAACTTCAAAAATATTGTATTAATTGAAAGAAACCAAACTGAAAATTTCCTTATTGTGTGATTCCATTTATGACATGTCGAGAAAAGACAACTCTATAGAGACAGAAAACCAATCAGTGGTTCTTCGGGATTAGGGATGGGAGCCCATTAGCTGTAAATGGGCATGAGAACACTTTTTGGAATGATGAAATTTTTCTAAAACTGGATTGTAAAGATGATTACTTAACTCTATAAATTTATTAAAAATCACAAACAATGAGTGAATTTTTTGGAATATAAATTCCACCTTAGCAAAGCTGTTTATATAGAGAAAAGATAACCAGTCTGTGAGCACAGATGGTCACTTATATATGTACAATGCCTAGTAAATAGTGACCATGGCAGTCCTATTCAGGTCCACTTATCCATCTGCTGTGCTCAAGACATTTTTCTTGTGATGGGGAATAGCAATCAAGTATGGATCTCTTACTCTGAGAGCATCTAGTCTTGCAAAGAAATCAAGGGATCTGCATTGATATCAATGAAACCATTTAGAGTTATCTGCTTTAAGTGAAGTTCAGTTATTAATTTGGGAGTTTTTAGGAAGTTCAGTTATTAATTTGGGAGGTTTTAGGAAGAGACTATTAATTAGCTGGAGCTGGAAAGATTAAAATACTTTGTGGAGCTGACATTTGAATAGTTCTTAATGTGTAAGTGGGTAGGATTTGATCTATTTGGATGAACGGAAGAGCATTCCAGGCCAAACATAAAAACAACAAAAAAAAGAAGCGGAAGCAATATTTTGAGGAATCATTATGGTGATATATGTTTTATGTAGCATTTTAGCAGGGTATTTCTTTGATCAATAGTAAAGAATGTGCCATAATGTACAATATTTTTGGTGTATGAGCATTACAATGTACATATGGACTAAATGGAATAGAGAATTCATGTGGGATAATAGGTTAGCTGTAGATTATGAATTTAAAAGATGGAAAATACTAAATCCTACTTTAAAAAATACCATTCAATAATAAAATGCAGTCTATTAACATGTCTTAGAGATTCTTAAAATGATCTTTCTTTGACTCTTCTCATGGAAATGTGTGCCTTAGACCTCAAATGGTTTTTCATTGGTGTAAGAGAAGTCTGTAGAATTTAAAATCTATCATGATTGAGTTTGTTCTACAGCTAATGAGAAAAGTTCTGTCAGAGATAAGGTATTACTCAAACTACAAATAGACCAATGCATTCGCAAGTAGACCTGCCAAGGTTAATTATCCTGATATGTTTATGGGCATTATTATAATTGCATATGAATTTTCACTAATCAACTCTCAATTAATCTAATGGAACTGAGAAGAGCTGTGAAAACAATAAAATCATTTGTGCTACTCTGTATTTTAATACTCACAATTTAATGTTTAAACTCATATTCTTACATCAGTCATCCCCTGATTTCTAATCATGCTATAAATCGATCATTTTATTTCCTATTCTGGAGCATTAAACCAATAAAACCTCATTCTCTTCTCGTGTATTGTTGAAATGTTTTCCTAAGGAGCAGTCACCTCTCACCATAGAAGATAAATAAGGCAGATCTTCTCCCTGCCCCGGTATCACCGGAGAATAGGAATGTAACACGGGAATCTATTAATCAAAGGCTTTCTTGGGACTTGGACTCTCAGGATGATCTAGAAGTAGTTAGTGGTCATAATCATCTTAGCACCAGAAATGGCAGTGCTTCAGTATGAGAGCTAGAGGTTTAGTACATCCAAAGTAGCTAGGAAGGGGAAGAAGTTAGGGAACACTCAGGTACCCTGAACTTTAACACAGCCCTTGGCCCTCTTCTACTACAGCCTTCAGATACCCATATTATTTTCTTACAGTTCAATATTATCTTAGTAGATTTTAAAATTGCTTTTCACTTCTCTAACATCCTTTAAGAGCTGTTAGTAATAGCATGACTAGCTAAAGTATAAGGTAATGCATTTAGAGTTTTTTGTTGTTGTTTATTTTTTTAATTTTTAAGGATAAGGTCTTGCTATGTTGCCTAGGCTGGCCTTGAACTCCTGGGCTCAAGCAGTCCCCCGGTCTTGGTTCCCAAAGTGCTGGGATTGCAGGCATGAACCACTGCATCCAGACCATTTAGAGCTTTTATCAGAGTGTTTGGCATATAACAAACACTCAATACCTGATAACTGTTATTTTAACTACTGTAACTACCATTTGTTGAGTGCCTACTACATACCAGGCACTTCATCTCCAGTTTACAACTGAGGATACAGAGGGTCAGAGAGTCTAAATAATTTGTCAAAGCTCAGGTACTAGTGGGCAAAGGGATTAATGTTGCTCACATTATACTTTCTAATACATTATGTTTGCTTCTGAACAGTAAATATCTAGTACTGGGTGTCATTGGATGCATCAATGTCCATAAAAGAGCGAATTCTGTTATTACTCATATACATGTTTGCATAAAGTTTTCATTGTTTCCTTAATTATCTAAACTACAAAATATGAAAAAACTATTTACCAACTAGTTCAAAATTATTTTGAATGACATGTTTCTTTCAATCTTCTACATTTTTTTATTTAGGAAGTATCTATCTATTGAGTGTTTTGGATAAATCTTCCTTAATCTCATTTTAACTCATTATGATTATTATCTAAAAATGAAATGGGTTTACAGATGTTCTATTATTCTTTTTTTTTTTTTTTTTGAGTTGGAGTCTCACCGTCTCCCAGACTGGAGTGCAGTCTGGGTGACAGTGCCACCGCAGCCTCGACCTGCTAGGCTCCGACGATCCTTCCGCCTCAGCCTTCCAAGTAGCTGGAACTACAGGCACACGCTACCACGCTCGACTAATTTTTTTGATTTATTGTAGAGATGAGGTCTCGCCTGCCCAGGCGGGTCTCAAACCTGCGGGTTCAGGCAATACACTCACCTCAGCCTCCCAAAGGCGCGGGATTACAGCCTGAGCCACCAAGCCCGGTTTATTATTCTTATGCTCACAGGATAATAGTAGAATTTTGTTTGAGAGTTCCTGCTTTCTTCAAATAATAAATCTTAAGTAAGCAGTTTATTTTGATGATCATTCCTTTAAAAATATTTTTTACATCTACAACTGCCACTTCTGTTTTTGTATCTACTAAAATTCTTATGCTTCCATGACTACAATGAATAATTTTACTCAAACCGCCAAATCACATTTTCTGTGTGCCATTTGAGACCTCATAGGAGACTTCTTAAACCACATTTCCTAAAATCTGGCAAAAATGTTTCATGAATACTGTATATGTGCTTTATGAAAAACTAACTTAAATAATGAATTCTTGGAAAAGGAAGAGCTATGATGTTCTGCTAGGAACAAAAATGTTCAAAAAGGAACTTACATCCAAATATAGGAAATCAGGCTGTGATGACAGCATAGTAGATAGCCCTTGCCCAGGCATTTTGGCTTAGCTTTCCAGGATGCCTGTAGTCTGAAAGTTATGTTAGAACCTACTTCGGGCACATGTGAACACATCCACACCAATATACACACAGTCATACCTCTCCCACTGTTTGCTAATAATTAAAAATTCCTTCAAAAGGCCTTTCCATCCACCATTAGCCATAACATGTTTACAGCGTAGGTTCTTGAAGGAACACTTAGAATGAATTTCAGTTAAAGGTCAATCTGTCCACCAGCACGTGGCAGCTCTGGGTGGTGGCTGGAGGGAACAGAGGCAGAGGGTCTTGGGTAGAGGGAGGAAAATGTGCATATTTATTTGCTAAGAGTCTATCCAAATCACTACAGTAAGACTTGGAAAATAGAAGTCATGGGCAGAGTGGGGGTTCGGAGGAATTTTTGTCATGCCATACAGTCACAGATAGCTTCACTTCACATGATTTAGATGTCTTCTTTTTTCTGTTTTAATTTAGCACACCTGACTTTTAACAGAATAATTTCTTTCCCAGAGGTTTTGTTATTTAAGAGCTAATAATATAAGCAAAGGCTGCCATTTACCTGAGCAATATACAATTGGAAAAGGTTTTCTACAATTTTGTTTATTTTTCTCAAGTTATGAGATGCTAGTCTTTAAGTGAATGTCTAGTCATACAAGTTTTTTTTTTTGTTTTTTGAGACAGGGTCTCGCTCTGTCACCCAGACTGGGATACAGTAGCATGATCATAGTTCACTGAAGCCTTGGACTTCTGGGCTCAAGCAATCCTCCTACCTCAGCCTCTCAAGTAGCTGGGACTACAGGCATGTGCCATCATGCCCAGGTAATTTTTTAAAAATTTTCGTAGAGATGGGGTCTCACTATGTTGTCCAGGCTGGTCTTTAACTACTGGCCTCAAGTGATCCTCCTGCCTCAGTTTTCCAAAGCATTGGTATTACAGGCATGAGCCACTGCACCCAGCCCCATCATATAAGTTTTGGTGCTGTCAATTATTTTGTTCCAATTTATTTATAAACAAATGCAGACTTATAGAAAAGTTGCAAAAATAGTACAGAGAATTCCTGTATATTCTTCACAAGATGTCCCAAATGTTAACATCTACTTTATCATATTTTATGCAATATATATAAACATATAGTGTGTATATGTGTGTGTGTGTGTGTGTTTATCTAGTTTATACAAAGTGCGTGTATGTATGTATATAAGGGTGGAATTTATTTATTAAAAATTGTGTTCTTACATGTTTAAATTTCAGTCACCTTTGAAGTACTCTCCATTTGATACAATACACTTACCAAGTTAAAAAAAAAGTTTTTGAACTTATAAATTTTCATGTCTTTTAGTGCTTCTGCTGTTTTTTGTTTCATCTCTTTCACATCCGTAATACATTTCCCTTTGGAGACATTTTTTAGTGGAGAAAAACCAAAAAAAGTCACCCAAGATGAGATCAGGTGAATAGGGAGTATGGGACACAAGGGTCAAAAACTGCTGAACACTAGCACAATATAGGCAGGTGCACTTGTAAATCACCTATAATGAAATGGTCAACCATGTTGAAAAGACTCTCCAAAAAAATTATATATATTCACTGAAGTCAAATGCAGCCTCTCACACCAACACTAGCTGGTAACACTGATGCCAATGGCTTCCTAGAACACTTACCTAGCTGGAAAAACTTGTACTACAAGGAGCCTGCCCTCCAAAAGATAATTCCGGTTTTTGGGGAGAGTGCCCCCTCACAAATAGAGAGAGAGAGAGAGAGAGAGAGAGAGAGAATCAACTACAATTCTGATAGGCATTGCTATGGTTTGAACATATCTTCCAAAGTTTATGTGTTGGAAACTCAACCCCCAATGCAATAGTGTTGGGAGGTGGGGCCTAATGGGAGGTGTTTTGTTCATGAAATCTCCTCCTTCGTGAATGGATTAATATGGTTATTGCAGGTTTGCTATTAAATGGGGTTCAGCCCCGTTTTGCCCTCTGTGGCTCTCTCTCACCTGTATGATTCCTTTCACCATGTTGTGATGCAGCAAGAAAGCCCTCACAAGATTTATCCCCTTGATCTTGGACTTCTTAGGCTCCAGAACTATAAGTTAAATAAATTTATGTTCATTAATATATTGTGCAGTCTGCAGTATTCTCTTATAGAAACATTAAGTTGACAGAGCAGTAGATAGACACATAGATAGATATAGACATAGATATATACACATACATATATTTTTCTAAATTCTTTTGAGGTACATTGAAGGCAAGATTCCCCTTTGCTTTAGTGTGCATTTCCTTAAAATTTTTTTAAGAAAATAATTATTAATCTTATATTTCCAGGGTAAATCTGTACACTATTTTATTCATTTTAAGTTGGCAACATCCAAGTACTATGGGGCTCAGTTGTGAGGAAATGTGGATGCTACTCTAGACCATACATCCAAATATTAAGTAGAGTACAAATCAAATTTTTAAAAATTGAATGCAAATTGACCGTATTTCAGCTCATTTGAGCTGCTATAATAATATGCATTCGACTGGGTAACTTATAAACAACATTCTCACAAGGCAAAAGGACAAAAAGGGGCAAACAAACTTCCTCGAGCCTCTTTATGAGAGCATTCAAAAGGCTCTGCCCTTATGTCCTTGTCACCTCCCCAAATCCCCACCTCTTAATAACAACACATCGGGGATTAGATTTCAACATAAGAATTTTGGAGGGACACAAATTTTTGGACTTTTTGAATAGAAAGGCCAATGTGACTCCTAAATATTTATTTTTTATATGCACAAAAGAACAAGCATTCCAACAAAATTAAATTTATTTGACTAAATAATGACCTACAACTTTAAAATTAATTGATTGAATGAATATAATGTAAGCCAACAGGAAAAAAGGTATCACAGAGGGGGTGAGGGGGAGACTAAGGGAAGGTATGGATCTAATAGGATATGGTAAAAAAATTATTGTTACATAAAGCTATTTGTGGGCCTAATAGAAGTTTCTGTTTCTGATGTTTTTGACTTACAATGAGCAAGAAAGCATAGAAAATTGGAAAGTGCACAAAGTAAACCATTCAAACTTTCTAAAACAACTTTCTCAACTATAAGATGACATAATAGCATGAAAATATTTTTAAGGTCTCTTCCATCCTAAATATTTTAAAATTCTAAGACCTAGAAGGAAAAGTAAATAGCATGGTTAGAAAAAAAATTGAAGATGACAATAAGATATTAAAATGGGACTAGAAGTAAAAGTTGCTGAGCCAAAGGAAAGGTAAAGTTTTGAGACACAGGTAAGAAATCACCATATTTTTTAACTTTTATTTATTTATTTATTTATTTATTTATTTTTTTTTTGAGTTGGAGTCTCACTCTGTCGCCCAGACTGGAGTGCAAGTGGCCGCTTCCGGCCACCGCAGCCTCGCCTGCTGGGCTCCGGCAATCCTTCCGCCTCCGCCTTCCGAGTAGCCGGAATTACAGGCGCGCGCTACCACGCCCGGCTGATTTTTTGTAGAGGTGAGGTCTCGCTGCCCAGGCGGGTCTCGAACCCGCGGGCTCAGGCAATCCACTCATCTCAGCCTCCCAAAGGCGCGGGATTACAGGCTGAGCCACCGAGCCCGGCTTCATATTTTTTAACTTTTAAAAATTCATTTAGATTTAATTAAAGCTTTGATAGTGTAGAAAAATTGAAGAAATACAAGACACAGCTTTTCTTTATTTTGGAATAAAGAAAATAGAACCAAGATATAGTCATAAGCTAAAATACAACTCAATTAGTTAATAAATATGTCTTGTGTTATGATGTCTATAAGAGGTAATCACAGCTCTGGACAAAAAAAACTCCTAAATTATAAATAATGCATAATTATAAAAACAAAACAATTTAGAGCAAACGCTTAAGACATTTCCAGCTATGGAGAACCAGTAAGTCATAGTGGAAAAAAAAAAAAGAAAATTGCAGCTAAGTAAAGTCAATGATTGCGGAACCAACTCACACAAAGAACAAGCTAACTGTTTTTAAATTTAATAAGAAAGATAGTAAAAGTTAATTTACTTCTTTTGAACATACAAAAACACCATTAATCACTATTGCTTAAAATCAGACAAACCCAAGCTTCAGACATGGTCCCAGCCTAGGGACTGGGTGATCTGACCGACCTCTGAAATGGGGCAATAGTTCCTCGTTCTGTGACTGTTTGTCAGGATTAATTGAGGTGAGACAAATAAAATGTGTAGCTCAATGACTGGCACATAGTAAGGGCTCAAAAAAAAGGTATTAAGTATAATATCAACCTTGCCATCATTCATATTCAATTTTCGGTTTTGAGAGGAAAAAAAAAAGCAAGCGTTTGAGTGGCAGAGACAGAAAAGGATGAAGGTACCAGAAGTCTGGAGGAAGAGAGGAAAGATCTGACTGATGCCAGGTGATATAATTTGCATTTTTGTCTTCTCCAAACCTCATGTTGGAATTTAGTTCCCAATGTTGGAGGTGGGACTTAATGGGAGGTACTGGGTCATGGGGCCAGATTTTTCATAATGACTTAGTGCAGTTCTCAATGTAAGGAGTGAGTTCTTGCTCTGCTACTGCAATATCTTACTGTTAAAAAGAGCCTGGCACCTCCTGCTCTCTCTCTTGCCTCCTCTCTCACCACGTGACGTGTGGACTCTCCTTCACCTTCTACACGAGGAAAAGCTTTGTGAGACCTCACCGGAAGCAGACGATGGCGCCATGCTTCTTGTAGAGTCTGAAGAACCGTGAGCTATCTCTTTATCAATTTCCCAGCCTCAGGTATTCCTTTGTAGTAACGCAAAACAAACTCACACACCAGCTGTTTACTCACCTTCCTGGACCAGTCACAGGCCCCATTTTTTCAACACTTTTCTTTGACATACCAGCTAGCTTTCTGCCAATCTCTTTTTGATCTGTGCTAATGGTTTTTCTGATCTTACTTTTAAAAGTAAGTTAACTTTTAAAAGATTGACTTTTATGTGGAATTCTTTAGAGTGTTCACCAAAGAAATATAAGACTGAGCAAGATGGAGTCTTACATAAGAGTGATGACTAGCTATTAGCCTAAACAGTGCTCTGTCATCGAAGGAAACTTACTTTTTCTTGTGCTGGGTGAATAAAGCTGCTTAAAAGAAAATTGAAACACGTGTTTACTACTTTTTTTTTAAAGGACTCTTTCTTAGATCCTATGAAAATACTGTTTAGTCAATACAGAAATTTACCTTCACTAATTAAAATAGAGGCTATCAATTATTGAATCTGTGCCATGTACTTTATCCATCAAACTACATTTATTCTCTTAATGCATTGATGCGGTAGGCTTGTTATCCCATTTTACAGATAGGGAAAGAGATGTCAGAAACAAAGTAAGTAGTTCAAATTCACACTGCCAAAATGCAAGAGACTTCAAACCCAAACCCAAATTATTATGAATTCACCCACAGATCTTCATTTGCTCTGGCTAAAAGGGAATCCTGAATTGTAGGAGAAAAATAAAATCATACATACAGTTTTCAAATTTAAACCTCAACTTAATATTTCCCTAACAGATTTTTACCTTGAATTTTGTTGAGACTTATTTTTAGTGCACAGGTTTAAGGGAGTAAAGATAATGAGGAGAAAGGCTCATTTTCCAATGCCATGTTATATTTGATCTTGGAAAAAGACATGTTGTTCAATTTTCAAGGCTGTACTGAGAAATAATATAAAATATTTTAAGTATATTTTTTATGAAGTAAAAAAAATAGGACAAGTTAGCTATTGATTATTCTCTGGATGTTAAACACATGTGATTGATTTCAGATGAATTTTTTAAGACTTCTTTTTAGAGTAGTTTTAGGTTCATAGCAAAATTACAAGGAAAGTGTAGAGATTTCCCATAAACCCCTTGCATTGCCTCCCCCCCCCCCCCCGTTGTTAACATCCCCACCTGAGTGTAAATTTGTTACAATTGGTGACTCTACATTGACACATCATAATTATGCAAAGATACATTTCTTAGAATGGTGTTTAAAATGATTATTCCATTTTTATAAAATACTGTAAACAACTGGGTCTTCTGTAAAACAATTCTCTTAAGCAGTATACTTTCTTCTGCTGTAGAAAATTCAAAATAAAATATGCACATCAATTAGGCATAGCAAATTGTGCAGCCTCTTAGAAAGACTTGAGTTAGATTGGACTTTCTTTTGATTAATGGATATTCTTTAAATGAATTAGCTCAGATTCTGCCCAGGAGCACAGTATGTATATCCCAGGGGAATGCAGTAGAACAAGTCTGAATGTGGAATATCTGTCTTCATCATCAAATACTGTTCAAAAGCAATTGGTTTTGAAGTACCCTTAAGACAGGAGTCATAAACTCAAGTGCCTAGAGGATCTAGGCAGGTGATATAAATGAGTCATGGGTCAGGTGGAAGAAAGCATCTGAAGCATTGTAATGACAAATGGCACCTGACATTTGACCATGGTGTCAGGGACATGATCTGGAGTCATGAGATAATGGCAAACTGGCTACCAAAAGGGGCAGCTGCTTTTCAATTCTAGCTGACTGAGGCCATGTGGAAATCAGGGTCCAGTGCTCTCAGATCATCTGATTTTTAAAGACAAAATAGATTCAGATGTTGATGTATCATCTCCTAATGTTTGGTGTTGGGAATTAATTTTTTTTTTTTTTTTTTGAGTAGGAGTCTCACTCTGTCTCCCAGACTGGAGTGCAGTGGCTGCTCCCGGCCACCGCATCCTCGACCTGCTGGACTCCGGCGATCCTTCCGCCTCAGCCTTCCAAGTAGCCGGAATTATAGGCATGCGCTACCACGCCTGGCTGATTTTTTGATTTATTGTAGAGACGAGGTCTCGCTGCCCAGGCGGGTCTCGAATCCGCGGGCTCAGGCAATCCACTCACCTCAGCCTCCCAAGGCGCGGGATTACAGGCTGAGCCACCGAGCCTGGCTGGGAATTAATTTTAAAAATACTGTTTGAAGCAATTTAAAAAGACTAGTTAGAGATAAACCACATCTGGCCAAACATGCCAGAAATTTGCAATTTTTGATTTAGAGAAATAAGACAAATGATAAGAGCAAATTATCTCATCATTCTGAATTCTCACACCTCTAAGTCAGCCTTTATATAACCTTAAAATGCAACTAAGTTGTACTTAACCAATACGAACAGGAAAGACCTAAGGATCTATGTGAAGCCATAAGGTATATTTTTCAATGTATACCACCTACTTCAGAAATAACAGAAAGAAGTTGTTAAAAGGGGCGTGCTAGATATGTATTCATTAGGTTTCATGTGAATCCTAGGAGTCTAACTTTGTGAGAATACTCTATACCTGGATGATTCTAATATAAACATCTATGGAGTCTCTCCCTTTAAGAATGTACAGGTTACAATGTGATTTAACTGCCAGTTTTAACTTTTGCATCTTCCCTTTTCTACCAGGCAGAGACAGCTCCAATTTAAACAGGGTGAGTTTTGGATCCATTGAATCCCTACTTGGATGGGTAACTGAAAACTCATCTGTGCATCTGGGCCAGTCAATTACATATTACAGATTGATACTTCATAATGACAAATGTCTACCACATTAGGTTCCAGTTTATGGTTGCTCAGTATATGTTTCCATTTAGCTAATGCCTTAGTGGGTTATTTCCTCTTTACTCACTACTGAGTATCAGTGTAATATACCTGATCTATGCCTAGTAAGTAATTTTTGATTGAGTACTATAAGGCATTAATTAGAACACTGTCAACTAGGCCTATCAGCTCAACTGTCTGTGACTTAACTGAACAATCATTTACTTTAACACTCTAGGCATTTTTTAGATAAGTTGATAACTGGACAGATTTTTAGCTTTCAGAAAGTTATTTGATGACAGACCAATGAACCCACCTTCAAAGAACTTCAGACCTTGTCTTCTCTTAAACTCAGGGAGTAAACTTATTGCTAGGGGGTATATAGCTCCTTATGCACACTTATACAAGACAAAAATAGTATTGTGAAGGTGGTATGATGACATGTCACACCATTTAGCCTCTGGAAACATTAGCTGCATAGAATGCTGATAGGCTGACGTGATCAAAGAACTATACAGTTTAGAATGTCTAGGGAAAACTATAGTTGAAATGTAAATTGTTACTTTTCTTCAGAGAAAAATGAACCAAAATTCCAGTTGTCCTTTAAAAACATT
Organism: Cephalopachus bancanus; assembly: GCA_027257055.1. NCBI lineage: Eukaryota > Metazoa > Chordata > Mammalia > Primates > Tarsiidae > Cephalopachus > Cephalopachus bancanus. The sequence continues at coordinate 10,428,076 of JAPVLO010000080.1, read as the reverse complement.
GAGATCAGAATAAGGTGTTCTCTATCTTTTTATAATCTGTAAACAACAGAATCTTGAATATAGGGCAAAGATTAAGAGATTATTCATTCCTTAGCCTAGACCATAAATAGGCTGTTTCTTAAACCATTCCAAGCACCTTTAGACAAAAGAAATTTGTGACCTCCAAGGTAACCTTCTCCAGAAGATGAACAGATTATTTCTTGCACAGCTTGGTTTCTACCCCACCCCCAACCATTTCCATACTGTTCTTGTTAATGCAACCAGGTTTGCAGTTCAGAATATTTATATATGCTATTGGGTCTCTGGGCACAGTGATGTATCTTGAATTCACCCTAGAAGAAGTGAAGTAACACAAAATTTGTCACTGCCTAGTCTAAGTCAGTCAAATGCCACTGTAGAATATCCTTAGAAATACTAAGTTTAGCTCGTGGGGAAGAAGGTGAAAAGAACATCAGCTCCTGAGATCAAATCAGGTACCAGATGTGATGACCCTTAGTGACTTTGCAGCCTGCAAGTCAGCATAATGTTATTGAATACAGCTCTTAGCTAAAGCCAGATGCTTTGACAAAGGCAGCTTCACCTACACATGAATAGATGTGCCATCAGCATCATGCCACAAACTAGAGACAGAGTGCAGGGGGCAATTTATCAAAACAAAACAACAAAACATAAAGCTATAAACGGCCTCTATTATTTTCTACTTCTACACTCCAAATTATTGACCTTTATTTTAATGTCTAATAGATCCATGAATATATTAAAACATATAAAGAGATAAAAATAAACCTTTGTAGCCTGAGTCCTTAAAATTGTACTTTGAAGAACCCCTGGACAATTCAGTCTTCCATTTACTGAGGAACTGGAATGAAAAAGAAAAAACTTTAGTTTTGTTAGAAAGAAATATAGTGACAACTCTTCAAATATATATTTTTTTCCTCCACAGTACACACTTACCAGAAATAGCTTAAGCTAGAACTAATGGAGTGGAATAGAAACTACAAATTCTGATTTTTCCTTTTCTCTTCTGTTATGTAGATTGAGTTCATAGTCTTCAGAAATCAGCCAACCTTGATGTTCTTCGATTAATACAATATAAAAATGTCTAAAATACTCCTATATTTCCTACATATACTTAAAATATTCCTATATTTCCTACTCCTATATTTCCTTCTATAATTAGGAAGTAAATTCAATGTATTTTTAAAGTTTGGGTGAAACATATAATAACTGTATTATGTGCTGATTTTTATTTTAGAAGAGAGAACCTCCAAACTAGATGAGAAGTGGGATTCCAGAAGGCAGATTCTAAAAAAGTGCTAATGACAAAATATTATTTTAGAAGACAGAAAAATAATTTCAACTGTGTTCATTATAAAAATTAACTTGTCACATAATTGCTGGTGGGAAATTACATTAGACAACTAGTGCTCTCAAAGTTGCCAGCAATTAGAGTTCATGAATAAGGAATATGGGAAGAAAAAAATTAATTTGGTTAGATTTTGGCAAAGGAAAGAAAGTAAATACAGGCCAGTTAAGCCTGAAAATTCATTCACTTTTAAAGGATGGTGTCAGAAGGGGTGTCTACCACGAACCTGAAGTAGTCTCTGAAAATGGCCAGATGGCAGGTTGATTCATTTCGTGATACTGAACAACTTCTGTAGCTGGTCATAGAAGGCAACCAAGTAGGTCAAGGTACCATTGCCTGTGGCCCTGGGCTCTTCCCCATACTGTAGTACAGACTGTGTCCTGCATCTGTCTTGACCACCTGCATCACTCTTGTGAACTTGAAGGGATAGGGAACTGGCATGAACATGCTGACTTCTGGTTATTGTTTTTTTCTGTGAGTAACGATGTTTTAGGCAGTGATTAGGTGTCCCACCAGCCTCCAATCATTCAGGATTAAAATTCCAGTTATCTTTTACTTTTCTCTTACCATCATCTCACACATCCAATCTGCTTTCATGACCCATCTACTCCTCTGAAATTTTTCTCTTTATTTGTACCACCGCAAGCCTGAGGCCCTCATGATCAAGTTTGGTCTGTTGAAACAGACTCCTAACTGACCTACCGTTGCCCAAGGTTTCTACTTTATTCTATTTCTCAGATTTCCTCCTATTACATTCCCTGTTGATCATACCAAAGGCTTCTCATTGCTGACAAAATAAGTTTAAACTTTTTTTTTTTGGAGTCAGAGTCTCATTCTGTTGTCCAGGCTGGAGTACAGTGGTACTACCACAGCTTACCACAGCCTTTACCTCTCCTGGGCCCAGGAGATTCTTCTGCCTCAGTTTCCTGAATTTCTGGGACTACAGACACACACCATCATGCCTGGTTAATATTTTGATTTTTTTGTAGAGACGAGGCCTTGCTATGTTGTCCAGGCTGGTCACAAACTCCTGGGCTTAAGCAATCTTCCCGCCTTGGCCTCCCAAAGTGCTGGGATTACAGGCATGAACTATCGCTGTCAGCCTCAAATTTTTTGATCTGTATTCAAAGTCATCTACATGGGTCTGTAAGGTTATTTAATAACATTCCATTCTGCAGTTGTGTATGCGAAGTGCCTGCTATATCCCATCTGTGGTGCTAGATACTCTAAATGCTTCTCAAGTGAAGAGTGTACACACTTTTCTTTCCTTTCAAGAGCTTGTACTCACCTTTTTTTGTGATCGCTGTCATGATGGTTACCAGATACTAACTGCTCTAAATGCATGATCTCTCTTATAGACACAATCTCCTGTTCCATTTACCCTAGTCCACATGGAATGCCTGCTTTTTTCTGTGACTTTCTTACTCTCGTTCATACAGTCCTATTTCTGGAATGCTTTCCTCATCCCTCTTTATTTAACTCATATTTATCACTCACCCAAAGACAGCAGAGAACAAATCAGACAAGTTCTATACTCTCAGAGTACAAATAAATATAAAAGCGTACCCAGTGATAGTGATACTTAAGAAAAATAAAGTAGGTTAAGGGGAGAGTCAAATTGGCCAACTCTTGCCTCTTCTTTAAAGATGAAATTTTTATGAAGATGTTGTGATCCCCACCACTACATACTGAACCATGATGTGTAGTGGAGTGGGGGATTAAGGGATGACAGACATGAGTGACATGAGTGATGTGACCAATCCCCATCCAAAACACATGGTTGAGGAAAACAATGATAGTGAGAACAGCTAATATTTACTGAGCACTGATGACACAAGTATCATCTTTAAAACCCCTTAATAACTCAATGAGATGCCATTTTTATTTCCATGTTATTGATACTTGAGGAATGAAGGAAGTTAAATACGTTGTCTACATTTACAACAGTAGTAAGTGGCGGAGCTGCATGAATGAAGGTAGTTCAGATCTAAGGCCTGAACTCATGGCTATTCTATGAAATGACTCACAATATATTGGAGTAATCCTGGAAAAAGATGGAAAAAGTGAATACTAGGTAGACACCCAACAAATTTCCATGTGAATAGCCTCTCTTCTAAATCCATCCTCCAAAGCCACAAGAGTGATCGATGTAACAAGCAAGTCCAACTGTGTCATTGTCCTGATTCAATGGCTCCCACTGCTGGAGATAGAAACCATTGTTATATATTGCTCTCTGATGAAATGTACGAGATGGTGCCCACCTTAACAATCAAGTTAAGAAGACTACTACACCCAACCTAAGCACCTGGCATAGAGGGAAATATTTATTTAGTGACTTGTTTTGTTAGCCATTATATAGCTTTTATTGGATGCCACTTATACACTGCCTGCAAGGAAATTAAGTTTTTAGTCCATAGAAATCCTTCCTTGTGAGTATATTACAGCAAAGCCAGTTCAGCACAGAGATGCAAATGTGAGAATGGTTAAACATAAGGTTTTTGAAGCCAGAGGATGGAAACATGACATCATTACCCTTTGAGCTTCAGCAGCCTCATTTGCAATTTGAGGATAGACTCTCACTCATAGAGTTGCCCTGAAGGTTGACTGATCGAGATAATATACATTGAGGGCTTAAAATAGGATCTAAGTAGAAATTCCTAAGCAAGTAATAACTATGTATACACCATTAAGCTTTTCACTGTTCCACATTTAAATCATATTTAGTTATAGTGGTTTAACTGTAGTAGGAATACATGAATGTGGTAAAAAAAAATGAAAAAAAGTACGTCTTCCTTCCAGAGAGAATTATTACTAAGACATCCTGTTTGCCCTTCCAGATTTTCTTATGTATATAAAAGCATACCTATGCTTTAAAAAAATAAATGAGAACATTTATGATGCAGTTGTACACCTTGCTTGTTTCTTGTGCAGATTGTTCCACATTGGCACATATAGATCTACAAAATAATCTTTAAGGGCTATGTGGTATGCCAATATGTACAGGTAGCGAAACAAATTATTTAGCAAGTTCCTTGTTGATGGACATGTATGTTACTTTCAGTCATTCATTTTCTACAACAATAATAACATTTCAATGAATATCTTTGTATGATTATTACTGTAGAATTCATTTCTAGAGGTGGATTGCTGAAACAAGTGGTATATGCATTTGAAGTTTTTTATAGTTCTTGTTCAACTGCTCTCTGAAGAGGCAAAAAGAATTTATACTCCTACCTCATTGTAGTACAGAGAAATTGTTTAAGTACATTCCTTACAAACCACTCTGTTTTCTTAAGCCAGTTTTCTCACTCTCCTGGAAAACCTCATGCCATGTTTCTCTCTCCTTGCCTGTAATCATGTTGTACTCCTAGCTTAGAGTTCCCCTTCTTCTCATTTGTCTACTATCTGTGTTAGTAGAACATATTTGGTTGCAAGTAACAAAACTCAAAAACAAACAAACAAAAAACAAAACCTAGCTTGAGAAAATTGTAAAGGTTTGGTGGGAAATTACTGAAAGGTTTCTGAATAGTTCACAGAGTTAGATGAGCGGCAGGTCCCAAGACAGTCCTAGAGACTTAGAGAACTGAAGCCTGAATGTATTTCCTCCATTCATTCTAAACTCTGCTGTTTCTGTATGACTTAATTCTCTTCTGTGATAGACTGGTGCATCTCACAACTGTGAAAAATGTGAATATTTGCATAAATGATAACAAACTATAAACACAAAACTTCAAAAGACATTCTGCACTGGCAACTTATGGCTACTCCTACTTTGTGTCCTCTCATCTGTTGTTAGATAGAATTCAGTGAAGAAATTTAGAAAGCCCTGGCCAAATGTCCAAAAAAAAATCACTCCCCCTCAAATTTTGGGGAGTCAGAATCCCACTGTCATTCTTTATAACTTCTGTAAATGAAAGTTATCCATTAACAACTCCAGGATCATCTCTTCCTCCACTTACATGACTAAAACATTTTGGTAGTTCCCCTTCCTTGTATTCTCTGTGGTCCTCAACTACTCTTTTGTGCTCCATTTTAGAGTTAGTGAACATGTGACAGGAGGGGAAACAAGGATTAGAAAAAGTGAAGATGCTACTTGAGGGAGAAAAGAAATGGTTTTGTTTTTGGCGATGTTTAAATGCTCTCAGTTACCAACAAATAAGCAACAGCCAACCATGAACAAACTGAAAGGGAGCAAGCAATTTTGTGGGAAGCATTCTTAATCTGAGCAAGTGTCCACATAAGCAAACTCACTTGGGGGGGGGGGCGGAGATCACCAAAGCACAGAGGTGGGATGAGTTGCTGCCATTCTCAGTTGATGTGCAACAAATTGTACATGCATTTTCTTTATTTTGGCTTTTATATCATGGTGGAAAAAAATTGTAAAACTAAAGCAATAGTAACTTGAGTTTCACAGTTCACAGAGATGTGTTTAAGTATACAGTTGAATAGTATGGGTTTAATCTGCATGGAACCACTTATACAGGGTTTTCTGCTTTTGCCACCCCTGAGAAAGCAAGACCAACTCTCCTCTTTCTCCTTCTTTTCATCTTACGTAACATGAAGACAATAAGGATAAAGACCTTTAGGGTGATGCTTCCACTTAATTAAAGTAAATATATTTTTTGTTTGTGATGTTGTTAGTAACATGTTTTCTCTAGCTCTCATTGTAAGAATATAGCATATGATACATGTAACATACCAAATATGTGTTAATCGATTATGTTATCAGTAAAGCTTCTGGTCAGTAGTAGGTTATTAGTGGTTAAACTTTAGGGTAGTCAAAAGTTGCATTTGGATTTCTGACTTTGTGGGGCTGGTGCCCCTAACCACTGCATTGTTCAAGGATCAACTGTATTTTGTGGTTCTAGAAAGGTTCCAACAGTTATGGTTTTTACACTTTGACAAATTATGTGCACCACCAATAATATAGTAATTTTTAATTTACATTATTATTTTCTTGGGTATTGATGTATTTTACACAATATTTTATTTCATATTTTTTCCAACTTAAAACTTGGTGTTGGTGTTGATATTTGTCTTTGAATGCACTAATTTTTTTTTATAATCAATATTTTTTATTATGATATTGTGGGGTACAGTTAAGGGTTAGGTATGCAAGTACGTTTCGTTCAGGCACCCTTGTTGATAAGAAGTGTTTCCCTGTCCCCAGACAGATATTTACTAGTGTTAATCCCCTCTCCCTCCCCCCCCATAGTTTCCCACTACTGTCAGTCATTTTCTTATAGTATTACATTGGATGTTCAAGGTCCACTATATGAGTGAGAACATGTGATACTCGGATCTTTGTTTCTGTGAGAGGTCACTCAGTATTATAGACTCTAGTTCCATCCAGGTTGCTGCGAAATTCATGATTTTGTTCTTTTTTATGGTTGTGTAGTTGAATGCACTAAATTACCTTATACTAATCTTTTAAAGTAATTCAAAATAACTGGGTGCAGTGGCTAATGCCTGAAATCCCAGCACTTTAGGAGACCAAGACAGGAGAATTTACTTGAACCCAGGAGTTCGAGACCAGCCTGGGCAACATAGCGAGACCTCATCTCTACAGAAAATCAAAAAGACAGCTGGGCATAGTGGCATACACCTGTAGTCCCAGGTACTTGGGAGAACTGCCTGAGCCCAGGAGGTCTAGGCTGCGGTGAGCTGTGATCATGCCACTGTACTCCAGTCTGGATGACAGAGCAAGGCTTTGACTCAAAAAAAAAGGTAATTCAAAATAAAAGGGAGCCTGGCTCGGTGGCTCAGCCTGTAATCCCGCGCTTTGGGAGGCTGAGGTGAGTGGATTGCCTGAGCCCGCGGGTTTGAGACCCTCCTGGGCAACTTGGCGAGACCTCATCTCTGCAATAAATCAAAAATTAGCCAGGCGTGGTAGCATGCGCCTGTAGTTCCAGTTACTTAGAAGACTGAGGTGGAAGGATCGCTGGAGCCCAGCGGTAGAGGCTGCAGTGGCCAGGAGCGGCCACTGCACTCCAGTCTGGGTGACAGAGTGAGACTCCAACTCAAAAATAATAATAATAATAAAACAAAATAAAAGAGAAAACTATTTGTTATCTGGGAAACTTTTAAATCAATAAAGTCTAATAAATCTAGAAGTAGATTTCTAGAAATAAACTTTTATCTAAAATATAAATAATGAGTTGGTAAAATTTTTAAAAAGGACCTATTATCTTGGTAATGCTTTCTATAAACATCTCCCTCTTTCTCAAAAATTTAAGAATACCTAGAAAGCTAATTTCAGAGGCAGAAAAGCTAAAGTGCATGATGAGAATTAGCTAAATGTGAAATCCAGTGTACTTTATTTAGTATGACTATTCTCGCTGCAATTTTTCAAGTTAAGGTTATTTAGGAATTATGAAATGTGTTTCTATAACTATTCATATAAACATTACAGATTTACTGTGCACATCTAAGGAGTATGTTGAACTTTTATGATTTAATTGAAGAATCATATCCTAAATAATTTGTGTGCATCTGAGACCAGTGTTAAATTCGTTTTACACATTACACAAACGCCATGATGCTAAATCCTATGCCAATTCCAAGTTTTCCTCTGACTTGACCATTAGTAGGGATGGACTCAGTTGGCCACTCTCTTCTTCCTGATATAGTGTCTTTCCTTTGTCTAAAAGAGAGCAACTTTACTAGTTGTTCTTTCCAGTCTCCTTTGCTGACATCTTTGTCCTATAGTTTTCTCTATCTACTTTCTCTCCCTTGATGTTTTACCAGTACCATGGGCTTTAAATCTACCACATGTACTGACATCCTTCACATTTATACTTTTAGCCCAAACTTGTCTTTTAAAATCTAGTCTCATATACAAATGCCTACTTGGTATCTCTATCAAGGGTCAATAAGTTTCAGGTCAGTAAGTTCCTGAAACTCAATATGTCTAGAATGAGCTCCTAATCTTCCCCCAATTTCCCCAGTTCCTATTCATTCACAGCCTTCCTATCTGTAGTAGTTTTTAAAAATGACTACAAATTATTTGATACCCCTTCCATCAAGAACTGAGATCTAGATTCCCTTCCTTTTAATCTGTCTGAGCTTGTGACTGCTTTGACCAATAGAGTACACACAGTAGAAATGAGGCTCTGACATCTGAGATGAGGTAATCAAAGACTACATAGCCTCTACCTGGTTGTCGTGGAAAATCCTCTCTCTGAAAACTCCCTCTTGGCATGTTCACTTCACTTAGAGATGGTCTCTGCAAATACTCACCTTTGGCATCTAGCCTCCATATGATAAAAAGCCCAAGATACAAGGAGAGACCTGGCAAATCTAGCCTTCAGTCACCCTAGCTCAGATGCCAGACACATGAGTGAAGAAACTTCCAAATGATTCCAGGCTTCAGCCATTCAAGTCAGCCCCCAGCCATTTGAGCCATCTCAGCCGGAGCCCCACACATCACGGAACAGAGACAAGTCATTCCCCCAGTGCCCTTCCTGTCTGAATTTCTGACTCATAGAATCCTAGGGCTGATGTTATATAATACTTCCTTTGGAGTAGTTTGTTAACACAGCAATAGAAAATCAACACACTGTCTCAGTTGATGGAAATCATCTTTCCAGTTGTACACGTTAAAAAAAAAACAAAACAACTTGGAGTCATCCTTCATTCTTTTTCTTCCATGTCACATCCAAACCTGCAGATCCTCCTAATGCCATCTTTATAATGTATTCAGAATTTGACTACTTCCCACCATCTCTACTGATGACCATCATTTCTTGATCATATTCTTACAGTAGTGTATTCTAACAAAACTGCCAGAGTGTCTTTAAAATATGTCAGATTATGCCATTGCTCTGTTAAACACCCTCCAGTGGTTTCCCATCTCATTCAGAATAAAAACCAAAGTCCTTTGAAAGGCCCACATGATCCTTTATGATTTTGTCCACTGTTATCTCACCAAGCTTCCTTCTCTATCCTTTCCTCACTCTGCATCCACCCCACTAATCTCCTTGCTGCCCCTTGAATGTGCCAAACATGCCCCTGTCTTGGGCCCTTTGCATTGGCTATTTCCTCTGCATGGAACATTCATCATCATTTTCCACTTGACTAATTAGCTCAACCCCAGTGACTGACACATTGTAAATACTCAGTAAATATTTGTTGTATGAACGAATGGGAATTAGCCCTTAAAAATTTAATTTCCTAGGAATGAAAGACATTTACATTTGGTAAATTATGTTTGGTAATTGTACAAAATACAAAATAGCAACATTTAGCTAGTTTTAGTAAAACTAATGTTATTAATAAAACTGGTCATTTAAATTACTAATAAGTAGTTTTAAAAAATTTGTCTTCTTTATAAAAGAGGACACTTTCTCCTTTTACTTCAATCCCAAACTAATGTATAAACAAAATTCAAATGTACATGAATGTATTTTAAATGCATTTATAATTTCTCACTTATTTTCCCCAAATACTTTATATGGCAAAGTAAACAACATTAGCTCCATATTACAATAAAATAACATTGGAGAGTAATAAAAAATATCTATCTATTTTAAAAAATTTAAACACTGAAATATATTGTGTTCTTAACTTACCTTTTACTAGTCTTTCAGATTTCCATTTTAAAGATGCGTGAAAAATTGTAAGTGCATCAGATTTCATTGCTTAGTAGAAAAAAAAAGTAGTGAAAAAATTATTCTTGGTTGGTACCAAAAATAATATTAATTAAACTAAATAAGTAAAATATTGGAAGCATTGTGAATTTCTTTCTCAGGAGTTTTATGGATGGTACAACTAAGGATCTAGAGACAATTATTGTACTGCTTTTGAATTCAGAAATGCTCATAAAGTGAGGTAGTATTTTTAAACTGTACGTCATGATGCTTTAGTGTGCTGGAAAACTAATTTAGTGGATTTCAACAAGCATTCAATGAAAAAAAGAAGTGTGAGATTGAGAGAGGGAGAGAGAGAGGAAGAAAAGAAGGAGGGAGAGAAGGAAGGAAGGAATGAACAGAAAGATCATTGCAGGTATTAAGGGTAAGTTGTGTTCAGCTGTGAGAGAGAGAGAGAGAGAGAGAGAGAGAGAGTAGGACTTGATGTACAATATATAAGTGTATTTTTACTGGGGGTCATGGTCAACAGTTTTAAAATCACCACAGTAAAATACTTCAGAATACAACTAACTTGGACAACTTGGCGAGACCTCATCTCTACAATAAATCAAAAAATTAGCCAGGCATGGTGGCACATAACTGTAGTTCTAGCTACCTGGAAGGCTGAGGCAGAAGGCCCACCCGAGTCCAGCAGGTCAAGGCTGTGGTGGCCATGAGTGTGCCACTGCACTCCAGCCTGGGTGACAGAGTGAGACTCCAACTCCAAACAAAACAAACAAAAAACACCTATTGACCAGATTAGTAACAATTGCTGAAGGTCAATCCCGCATATGTCTTATAATATCTTCATTTATAATCTAGGGTTTTAAAGGCAGACCAATCAGTGGTTTACAAATCTTAGCATACATACAACTCATGGGAGTGAAGGTGGGAAAACAAGGGAAAGTCAGAGATGGGATGAAGAAAGCTTCAATTTCAACAAGTCCCCGGATGATTCTGATGTGAACCACCCACTTGTAGAGCCACCCCAGACAACACTGCAGGTAGCACAGTAATTACAGATTTTTAAAAAATCAAAATAACTTGTATTTTCCCAGTCCACACAAAACTAATGTTCTTAAGATTCTACTGAGTGTTTGTTTTTTTTTTTTAAATAGAAAATCTTGGATAGATGAACTCTGGTTTGAGAAACCATTTTTTAAAAATAAGAAAAGAAAAAAAGATTATTGTTAACCTTGCAATTGAGGAGGGGGCTTGAGAAACATGAGGGTGCTGTGGATGACACAGCAATTTTTTTTTGTTAGTAAAACCAACTAGTTTTACATCCAGACCCTGTGTGCTGAATATAAGGTAAGGAACATTCATCATTACTGAGATTTTCATTAAAAAACAAACAAGTAAGGTTGAAGAATTATTTGAAGACATTTTTTGGCTATCAAATTTTAGACTTAGTATGCTGCACCAGAAAGATAACTTTAAAGATAAAGAATGGAGCAAAATCAACAAGAGGTGATGCAAGGTCTGCAAATTCTTCTAGGCATGTGCTTATCTAGATAAAACATTTGGCTCCTTGTTTGTAAAAATGAGTAGAGGGATGGGTGTGGTGGCTCATGCCTGTAATCCCAGCACTTTTGGAGGCTGAGCAAGCAGATTGCTTGAACCCAGGAGTTTGAGACCAGCCTGGGTAACATAGGGAAACCCTGTCTACAAAAAAATTTTAAAAATTAGCTGTGTGGTGATGCACCCCTGTGGTTCCAACTACTCAGGAAGCTAAGGTGGGAGGATCGTTTGAGCCCAAATGTTTGAGTCTGTGGTAAATTGTGATTGTGCCAGAGCACTCCAGCCTGGGCAACAGAGTAAGACATCAACTCAAAAAAAAAAAAAAAAAAAAAAAAAAAAAAGAGTGATGAGGAGTTTTTTCTCTGGATTAAATTATCAAAAGAGCTAGCAGCATTATCTAAGACAACAAATTTATTGGCAAACCCCTAATCCTTATCAAACAAGACTAAAAGAAAATGAGAACATAATAGTTCAGGAAATAAAAAAATTAAAACAAAAAAACAAAAGGGAAGTATTTTAGACAAGTATCAGTTATGGACTTACCTCCAAACCACTCATCAGCAGAACTTCTGAAATGGAAAAATTAAATAGTGTTATGGAGTTTACACTTCCTCATTTTCCTCCAAATTGTTTATTTCATGCTTTATTTATATGAAAACCAGAAAATGTTTTGAAATCATCTGTTGGGGCATTACCGTCTTCTGAGATTTGATGTTAGTCGCAGTGCATTTATTTTCACTAGGTTTTCTAGGATAGATGAGGGATGAAATCAAGATGGGAGCAGAACTGTATTCTCACTTGCTGACTGCCGATAATTAATTTTCTCAAAAGCCCTGAGACTCACCCAAATTTGGACTATTGCCTGTTCCACCCAGCTGTAGTAAACAGTCCACAGGTGGAGGTTTCTATGTACTGGTTAATGCTGTGCACTTGCTGGTTAACGATGTGCACTTGCTGATTCCCAAGGTATCTTAACTTAATTTTTTTTCTCTGTGCTTTTGTCAATGATTCTTAAATTTCAATGTAAATAAGAAAGTCTTTTAATGCAGCTTAAATTACAAATGCTGGGAATCCATTCTTTCCTAAGCGATTTTGGTTCAGTAGGATTTGGATAAGGTAAACAATCTGCTTTTTTATCACACCTTGGAAAACACTAACACAAATATTTGAAAGAAGCCCCCAATGCAATGTAATTGAAAATAGAGAAGCCCCCAATGCAATGATGCCTATGAAGTGGAATGTTTATTGCTGTTGTTTTCTTTGTATGTGTATAGCACTAAAATATAAGTACCCTGCTTACATTTCATAGCACTGTATTACTGTGCCTTTCAATTAATCATCAATCAAAAGAAGGGTGCTACCAAAAGGGTGGTGCCTACCCAGCAGAATCAGCATCACCTAGAGTGTGTTAAAAATGCATCACCTCAGCCTGCCCTCCACCTTCTGAATCAGAACCTGCATTTTAACAAGATGCTCAGGCTTGAGAAGTCCTGATCTAGCAGGTTTTCAAGCTAAATGTGACTTTCTAGCTCACTTTTCATTCTAGGATTTCATATTTTTTTAAATCCAGAAGGATGAAAGATTTTAATTACAATGAGAAAACAAAGTTACTAAGGGAGAAGACACCTTTCAGGCCCCAAATCTTATTGTCTGTAACTGATGACGTTTAAGTCAGAAAGCAATCGGTTGCAGTGTGATCTCATATGCTCTGTGCCTACTTTTTCTACAAATGAGATCATAGTGCTGTGTAATTGTGTTCACTTGTCTCCCATCTTCACTGTAAGCTTCCTGTGGGGAGGATCATGTCTTAGATATATAAATCCTCAGTGTCTAGCCTAGTGCTTAACACTCCAAAAAACTTGAATGGGAAAAAAAAATCTGTCAATATTTATCTGAATTATAGTCACCCTTCAATTTCAAGCTTAAGTTTTCTCTCCTCTTTAAGTATTGCTTTTTTCACCCACCATTATGTCCATCTGCTCTAAGTAAATACCACTTATTTGACATTTAACACACACAAAACTTTGTACTCATTATTTTGTACTATCTCTCTTATAATATTTGTTCCCCATTGTTTATCTTCTTTTGAGAGACATCTGTTCATGTCATTTGCCCACTTTTTAATGGAGTCATTTGCTTTTTTCTTGCTGACTTGTTTGAGTTCTCTGTAGATTCTGGATATCAGTCCTTTGTCAGATATATAGTTTGAGAATATCTTCTCCCATTCTGTAAGTTGTCTGTTTATTCTGTTGCTTGTTTCTCTTGCTGTGCAGCTTCTTTTTTCCTTCAGTAATTTTATTTATTTATTTATTTATTTATTTATTTATTTATTTATTTTAGAGTTGAAGGGTACAATTGAGATTTTACTACATAAGCAAGTTGCTTGCAGGTGAAGTTTGGGCTTCTGGCGGCCCTTCCCTGATAGTGGTACCCCTGTGTTGCCACATGCCCCCCCTCCTTTTTCTCTTTCTCCCTTCCCTAGCAGTGTCTAGCATCTGCCGATCCCACTCTTTTGCTCGTGTGTTTTTAGCTTAAGTCCCACTTGTTTACTTTTGTTTTTGCTGCATTTGCTTTTGGTGTCTTATTCATAAATTCTTTTCCTAGGTCATTGACTGTAAGAGGTTTTCCTAGGTTTTCTTCTAGGATTCAGGCTTCAGTTTTTATGGTTTCAGATCTGACATTTAGTGCATCTTGAGTTGAATTTTATAGATGGTGAGAGATAGGGATTACGTTTTATTTTTCTGCATGTAGCTATCTAATTTTCCCAGCACCATTTGTTGAATAGAATGTCCTTTACCCGTTGTGTGTTTTTGTCTGCTTTGTCAGATGGTTGTAGTAGGTATTTGGGATTATTTATGGATTGTCTGTTCTGTTTCATTGGTCCATGTGTCTGCTCAGGTACCTGTACCATGCTGTTTTAACTACTATAGGCTTGTAGTATAATTTGAGTCAGGTAATGGAATGCCTCTAGTTTTGTTCTTTTTGCTTAGGATTGCTTTGACTATTCTGTTCCTTTTTGGTTCCATATGAATTTTATGATTTTCTTTCTAATTCTGTGAAAAATTATGTTGCAGTTTGATAGGAATTGTGTTGGAGCTATAGATTACTTTGGGTAACATGGTCATTTTAACAATGTTGATTCTTCCAGTCCAAGAGCATGAAATGTTTTTGCATTTGTTTGTGTCCTCTATAGTTTCTTTTATCAGTGTTTTGTGGTTATCCTTGTAGAGATCTTTCATCTGATTAAATATATTCCTAGGTACTTTAGCTTTTTGGCTGCTATTTTAAATGAAACTGAGTTCTTAATTTGATTCGTGGTTTGATGACTAGTGGTACATAGCAGTGCTACTGATTTATGTGTGTTCATTTTGTATCCTGAGGCTTTTCTGAATAATAATTCTATTATAAGACATATAAACATTTAGCCCAAAAGTAAACCATGGCATGTGAAGCTTTAACTCCTTAAATCATAACTGTATTTGTGATATCAACATTTTATTTATAAATTTTATTTTATTTTAGAGAAGTGGGGTACAAGTAAGGATTAACAACATAAGAAGGCTTCATACAGGTGAAGTTTGAGCCTCCAAGTAGTCCTCTCTCCCCCTGGAATAGAACCAGGTACCCTTCATGCTGTCACGTGCCTGTTTCCCTCCCTCCCCTGGCAGTGTCCAGTGACTGCTGATCCCTCCCTTGTGCTAATGTGATTAATGTTTAGGTTCCACTTATGAGTGAGAACATGTGGTATTCAGTTCTTTGTTTCTATGATAGATCACAAAGTATGATGGCTTCCAACTCTATCCAATTTGCTATGAAGTTCATGATTTTGTTCTTTTTTATGGCTGCATAATACTCCACCATGTATACGTACATTTTCTTTATCCAGTCTACTTTTGATGGGCAGTAAGGTTGGTTCCATGTTTTTTATTATTGTGAATAGTGTGGCAGTAAACAAAAGTGTGCAGGGGTGTCTTTTGTAGAACAATTTATTTTCCTCTGGGTATATTCTCAGGATAGGGATTGCTAGATCATATGGAAGGTCAATTCTTAGTTCCTTTAGGAATTGCCACAGCACTTTCCATACAGGTTGAACCAGCTTGCACTCCTGTCAACAGTGTAGAGGTGTTCCCTTTTTACCACAACTGCACCAGCATCTGTTGTTTTTTGACTTAATAATGATAGCCATTAATATTGAAGTTAGTTGGTATCTTGTTGTAGTTTTGATTTGCATTTCTCTGGTGATTAGTGAGGCTGAGCATTTTTTCATGTGTGTGGCTGCTTGTATGTTATCTTTTGAGAAGTGTTTTTTATGTCCTTTGCCCACTTTTTAATGAGTTTTTTTTCCTTTCACTTTATTTGAGTTCCTTGTAGGTCCTAGATGTTAGGCCTTTGTCAGATGTATAGTTTGCAAATATTTTCTCCCATTCTGAGGGTTATCTCTTTATTTTCCTAATCATTTATTTTGCTGTGCAAAAGCTTTTCAGTTTGATGAAGTCTCATTTGTCTATCTTAGCTTTTAAGTCATTCACTTTTGGGGACTTGACAAAAAATTTTTTGCCTACTCTGTTGTGCCTAAGGGGAGCTGATACCAGGCAATCAAGAAAGATGGAATTCTCTCCAAATCATTTTTATGAAGTTAACTGATACCCAAACCTGTCAAAGATCCAACAAGGAAAAAGAATTACTGGCCAATATCCTTGATAAACATAGACATATACATTTTCAACAAGATTTTAACAAATCAGATTCAACAACACATCTCAAGGATCATCCACCATGACCAGGTGGGCTTCATTCATTCATTCAACAGTTGCAAGACAACAAACATAATTCAATACATTAACAGATATAAAAACATGAACCACATGATCATATCATTAGACAAAAAACAATCAAAAAACATTTGACAAAATCCAGCTTCCCTTCTTGATAAAAACCCTTGAACATCTACCCATAGAAGAAATATTCCACCAAACAGTAAGAGTCATCTATGATAAGCCCACAGCCAACATTTGGCTCAATGGGCAGATGTTGGAAGCATTCCCCTTAAGAATGGGAACAAAACAAGAATACCCTCCTGTTCAACATAGTGCTGGAAATCCTAGTCAGAGCAATTATGCAAGAGAAGGAAATCAGGGGTATCCAAATAGAAAAAAAGGAAGTTAAGCTACCTCTCTTTGCGGATGATATGATTTTATGCCTTGAAAACCCAAAGGAGTCAGTCAAAAGTTGCCTGGAACTGATAAACAATGTTTTGATGAATCATTATTTCAGCCCTCTTTTAAAATGCACTTTAGCTTATTACATAGATTTCCTCTAACTGTCCTATAGATGGCAGCATTGAGCAACATATTTTGGTCATGAGTTGCTTTTCCATTCCTTTGAATTTTCAGTGAGGAGTAAATTTTTCAGTGTATTTCATTACAGTACACCACAAGACTAATTTAGCTTAGGTGACAGGATAATACTCATAACTGCTCAGTATTACTTCAGTTAGACTCCACAAAGGGTTTCTTTCTATCCTGTAATATGAACCAAATTTGCATTTCCAGAGTTATCTCAATCCATTAATAAAAAAGTGGAGAACAATTGAACTTACTATAGTATAATTCAAATAAATATTAACCATCTTTGGCATTGGTAGTAAAACATCAAGTACCAAAAAATGGTAATAACATCCTATGATCAGTGATTGTCTTCCATATGAAACCCACCGGCCTGAACAGAATTTATCACAGCAATCAGTTTTATTTAATAATTTCTATTGAATATTTTAGCAACTGAAGTTGTATTTTTAAAAGCAGAAATCTTTCACCACTGGGAAACATAATTTTTAAAAAGCTTTTATAATCATAGTTTTATATGATTAAAATCCTAACCTTTTGGTGAAAATTATTGTAAAATATTTGCCAATTAAATAAATCTTCTAGCCCTCCCCTCCTTCCAGGAATGAGTATTTTGTTTTCCACAGAAATATAGTCCTTCAATTTTTCGTTTTTGGAGGGTGGGGCAGGTGTAAGGACGGGGCTATTTGAAAAGTAAAAGTACGGATTTGAATTGTTTTCCTACAAAATGTGAAATACTTCACCACCCGGATCCCAGCGCTAAACATCAAACCTGCAAAAAGCCCTTTGGCCTTATCTAGATTACATTGTTACTTGTAAACAAACCTGTTATTATCTTTCCTTTTTCTTGCCTGGGGTAAAAACAGGCACACAGTCACAGTTTTCAACTAACTTCAGGCTTCTCTATTCCGCATCTCCTTCCCCCGCCCCCATAAAGCAGTCTATACTCTCAGAATTTCGGTCACTGTGATTGCCGCCTCGCTACCATTTCCAAGCATCTGCTATTTATAGCCTTGCTGTAGTGGGCACGTGTGCCCACATCGCCAAGCTGTCAGAGGAAAAGAAGGGACGGCTTTCAACTCAACATGTGTACTCAAATTGTAGATTGACCAGGTTAGACGAAGCTGAACGATGGCAAGGAACGAGAAGGTCAGAGGAGAAATGAAAGGCTCTCAGGCTTCGTTGGGGAGTAGCCCCTCTGCAGATGCCGGATTCCCCAATTCACGTATCGCACGCCTCTGAATGGCGCCTGTGGTTCTTTTCCTCCTTCCTCTCCTTTTTTTTTAATACTACGCTTTGCAACCTACCTTGGTACCCTCACCCCCCTCTCCCCACCTCCTCTCCTGCGGTGCCAGGCTAGAAGGACAGGAAGCCTCACCAATCAGAAGGCGTCCCCAGAAAACTCGCCCCGCCCCTCACCCAGCTTCAGGCCGAGGCGCGCTCCCGGGCCGCCCGGCCGGTCCTGGCCATTGAGCATGCCCAGCGCCCGGACTGCTGCGTTTCTCTGCTAGCCTCCTGCAGTGCTGGAGAACTGAGGCTAAGGAGGGTCCCGACGTAGACAGGGGGCGGAAACCCCCAAAGGCCAGGAATCCAGTGGAAAAACAAGATAGCATGAAACAGTGACAAACGTCATATCTGTAGGTCCTTAATGACAGCTGAGCAAGCAGGGACAAGCTGCTTGTTTATAGGCCAGCTTAAAAAAAACACAACAACTTCGGGGAGCGTTTGCCTGTGGTGAGAGCGATTCCGCAAGATAACCGTGTAAGAGGCTCTCCAAGGAGACCAGACTGCTGACCTGTTCTACTCATGAAGTACCCATTTTCCTGTACAGTTGAGCTGGCACTATCCATGCTTTCTCCCGATTATCCTTGAGGTCAAGGTTAAAAATTCATAGGGTGGTTCAATGGGTGTGGAATCTGTGTGTGAAACAAACATTTCAGCCAATATTTGCACAGTAGGGTTTTGGCCTTATGAACCCTATGTCGGTCCCTGACAGATTTTTTAAATCACAGACTTAGGAATAGGGTAAGGAGGCATCTCATCCCCGCCTTCCAAAATGCCTACACCTTTAGGTGGGAATCCCCTCTCGCTTGGATGAGCAAAGGGAAAGGTAGAAACTGATATTTACACGTTTTCCCTAATTGATCAATAAGTAATCCCACAGCGCCAGACGTGAGACGCTTCTGAGGGATCCCTATTCTTTTGGAGTGACCATAACTCCCCAATCACTGCCTTTGGGCGTCCTTCTGTTCCTTCGAGGTACCGCACCACGCAAATCCGGGGATTCCAAGGTGGAAGCCTGGCCCAGAAGTCCCTCAGAAAATCTTACAAAAACAGATCTCACCATGGCCTATCACCCCGAAACCCAAATCCAGCGTTTCTACTTCCTGGGAGGAAAAACCTTGACTAGAAGCCTCCCTCCCGAGGGGTGGATCTTACCTGCTAGGTAAGATCCAGCCCAGCTCCCGCGCCCCCGCCTCCCCCGGCCCTCCCACGCGGGGCTCCGTAGCCGCAGTGCCGCCCCCCCCCCGCCGCCCCCCACCCTCACTCCTGCGTCTTCCCGAGCTCGCCCCCCTCCCGTTTTCCCAGACTCCCCTCGTGCTTTCGGGTAGCCACCCAAACACCCCCGCCCGCGCCCGCCGCGGGGATTCCTGCGGGCCGGGGGCGTCCTGGGTGGCGCGCGGGGAGGGAGGCGCAGCTCCGGAGCGGGCGGCCGCGCAGGGGCGCTGTCCTCGCGCGGTGCCTGGCCGGGCGCGGGCGCCGCGCGGCACGGCCGGGGGGCGGAGAGGGGCGGGCGCGGGGCGGGCTCGGCCCGGAATGTAGAGACCCAGGCGGGAGCCTCCCAGCGGCGGCGGCCCGGCTGCCGAGCGCGGAGGCTCCGTCACGTGTTTTTCTCCTCCGAGTGAGACGGCGGCGCGGTCGGAGGGGGCCGGTGCGCGGAGCCAGACGCCGCCGCTTGTTTTGGTTGGGGCTCTCGGCAACTCTCCGAGGAGGAGGAGGGAGGAGGGAGAAGTAACTGCAGCGGCAGCGCCTCCCGGGGAACAGGCGTCTTCCCCGAATCCTTCCCAAACCTCCCCCCTTGCCGCCCGCCCTTCTCCCCTCCCCTCCTCCCCTGCCAACTGGAGCGAGGGGCAGGGATGAGCCTGTCCCTCCGGCCCGTCCCTGGCTGCCCAGTAGCGTTTCGCGTGGAAAAGGCACTTTCTCCGCCCGCCGAGATGGGCCCGAATGGGGGCTGCAGAGGACGCGTCCGCGGGCGGCGGCAGCAGCAGCAACAGCCGCAGCGCCGCGGTCTCCAAGACTGAGCTGGTATTTGGGCGGCTGGTGGCGGCGGGGACGGTTGGGGGGTGGGAGGAGGCGGAGGAGGAGGCGAAGGAGGAGGGAGAACCCCGTGCAACGTTGGGACTTGGCAACCCGCCTCCCCCTGCCCAAGGATATTTAATTTGCCTCGGGAATCGCTACTTCCAGAGGGGAACTCAGGAGGGAAGGCGCGCGCGCCTGGAGGGGCAACGCAGGGACCCTCGGCCGCAGTCGCCGCCACCTCCCTGCGCCGGACTCCAGCCGGGGCGGCGAGAGATGCATCTTTGCTCCTTCTCGGCCTGGGCGGCTGAGGGGAGACTCTGCTCTCGGAGGACCGGGACCGCACTCAACACGGACGCACCGCCTCCCTCCAGGGCGTAAAACGCCCGTAAACTCCGGCCGGGTTATCTCTTTGGCGCAGCTGCTGCGTCCTCTTGGGCTGCCCCTCCCCGGCGCGGGGAGCGGCGTGGATTTCAGAGTCGGATTTCTGCTGCCTCCAGCCCTGTTTGCATGTTCGGGGCCGCGGCGAGGAGCCTCCGCCCCCCACCCGGTTATTTCTCGGCACCTCCCTCTGCGCGGCGGCGGTGGCGGCGGCAGCATGGCGAGCCCTCCGGAGAGCGACGGCTTCTCGGACGTGCGCAAGGTGGGCTACCTCCGCAAACCCAAGAGCATGCACAAGCGCTTTTTCGTGCTGCGGGCGGCCAGCGAGGCTGGGGGCCCGGCGCGCCTCGAGTACTACGAGAACGAGAAGAAGTGGCGGCACAAGTCGAGCGCCCCCAAACGCTCGATTCCCCTCGAGAGCTGCTTCAACATCAACAAGCGGGCTGACTCCAAGAACAAGCACCTGGTGGCTCTCTACACTCGGGACGAGCACTTTGCCATCGCTGCGGACAGCGAGGCGGAGCAAGACAGCTGGTACCAGGCTCTCCTGCAGCTGCACAACCGCACCAAGGGCCACCACGACGGGGCCACGGCACCCGGGGTGGGCGGCGGCGGGGGCAGCTGCAGCGGCAGCTCCGGCCTCGGTGAGGCTGGGGAGGACTTGAGCTACGGGGATGTGCCTCCAGGACCGGCGTTCAAAGAGGTCTGGCAGGTGATCCTGAAGCCCAAGGGCCTGGGTCAGACAAAGAACCTGATCGGCATCTACCGCCTCTGCCTGACCAGCAAGACCATCAGCTTCGTGAAGCTGAACTCGGAGGCAGCGGCTGTGGTGCTGCAGCTGATGAACATCAGGCGCTGCGGCCACTCGGAGAACTTCTTCTTCATTGAGGTGGGCCGTTCTGCTGTGACGGGGCCCGGCGAGTTCTGGATGCAGGTGGATGACTCGGTGGTGGCCCAGAACATGCACGAGACCATCCTGGAGGCCATGCGGGCCATGAGCGATGAGTTCCGTCCTCGCAGCAAGAGCCAGTCGTCGTCCAACTGCTCCAACCCTATCAGCGTCCCCCTGCGCAGGCACCATCTCAACAACCCCCCGCCCAGCCAGGTGGGGCTGACCCGCCGATCGCGCACCGAGAGCATCACCGCCACCTCCCCAGCCAGCATGGTGGGTGGGAAGCCAGGCTCCTTCCGCGTCCGCGCCTCCAGCGACGGGGAAGGCACCATGTCCCGCCCGGCCTCAGTGGACGGCAGCCCTGTGAGTCCCAGCACCAATAGGACCCACGCCCACCGGCATCGCGGCAGCGCCCGGCTACACCCGCCACTCAACCATAGCCGCTCCATCCCCATGCCATCTTCTCGCTGCTCGCCTTCGGCCACCAGCCCGGTCAGTCTGTCGTCCAGCAGTACCAGTGGCCACGGCTCCACCTCGGACTGTCTCTTCCCACGGCGGTCTAGTGCTTCTGTGTCCGGTTCCCCCAGCGATGGCGGGTTCATCTCCTCGGATGAGTATGGCTCCAGTCCCTGCGATTTCCGAAGTTCCTTCCGCAGTGTCACTCCGGACTCCCTGGGCCACACCCCGCCGGCCCGCGGTGAAGAGGAGCTGAGCAACTATATCTGCATGGGTGGCAAGGGAGCCTCTACCCTGACCGCCCCCAACGGTCACTACATTTTGTCTCGCGGTGGCAATGGCCACCGCTACATCCTAGGAGCTGGCTTGGGCACAAGTCCAGCCTTGACTGGGGATGAAGCAACCAATGCTGCAGATCTGGATAATCGGTTCCGAAAGAGAACTCACTCGGCAGGCACATCCCCTACCATTTCCCACCAGAAGACCCCATCCCAGTCCTCAGTGGCTTCCATTGAGGAGTATACAGAGATGATGCCTGCCTACCCACCAGGAGGTGGCAGTGGAGGCCGACTGCC
The DNA here is from genome assembly GCA_027257055.1 of Cephalopachus bancanus. Classification (NCBI taxonomy): domain Eukaryota; kingdom Metazoa; phylum Chordata; class Mammalia; order Primates; family Tarsiidae; genus Cephalopachus; species Cephalopachus bancanus. Next base: position 10,405,616 of record JAPVLO010000080.1, on the reverse strand, counting down.
GGGCCACCGACACTCTGCCTTCGTGCCCACCCACTCCTACCCCGAGGAGGGTCTGGAAATGCACCCCTTGGAGCGTCGGGGGGGCCACCATCGTCTGGACAGCTCCACCCTCCACACTGATGATGGCTACATGCCCATGTCCCCAGGGGTGGCCCCAGTGCCGGGCAGCCGAAAGGGCAGTGGGGACTATATGCCCATGAGCCCCAAGAGCGTGTCTGCCCCACAGCAGATCATCAACCCCATCAGACGCCATCCCCAGAGAGTGGACCCCAATGGCTACATGATGATGTCCCCCAGTGGCAGTTGCTCCCCTGACACTGGAGGTGGACCCAGCAGCAGCAGCAGTGCTGCTCCTTCGGGGAGCGGCTATGGGAAGCTGTGGACAAATGGGGTAGGGGTCCACCACTCTCATGCCCTGCCTCATCCCAAACCCCCAGTGGAGAGCAGTGGTGGCAAGCTCTTGCCTTGCGCAGGTGACTACATGAACATGTCACCAGTGGGGGACTCAAACACCAGCAGCCCTTCTGACTGCTACTATGGGCCTGAGGACCCCCAGCATAAGCCAGTCCTCTCCTACTACTCATTGCCAAGGTCCTTTAAGCACACCCAGCGCCCTGGGGAGCTGGAGGAGGGTGCCCGGCACCAGCACCTCCGCCTTTCCGCTAGCTCTGGTCGCCTTCTCTATGCTACAACAGCAGAAGATTCTTCCTCATCCACCAGCAGTGACAGCCTGGGTGGGGGATACTGTGGTGCTAGGCCGGAGCCTGGCCTCCCACATCCCCACCATCAGATTCTGCAGTCCCATCTGCCTCGAAAGGTGGACACGGCTGCCCAGACCAACAGCCGCCTGGTTCGGCCCACAAGGCTGTCCCTGGGGGATCCCAAGGCCAGCACCTTACCTCGGGCCCGTGAGCAGCAGCAGCCGCCGCCGCCGCCTCAGCCTCCTCTGCCGCACCCTCCAGAGCCCAAGAGCCCAGGGGAATATGTGAATATTGAATTTGGGAGTGATCAGCCTGCCTACTTATCTGGCCCTGTGGCTTCACACAGCTCACCTTCCGTCAGGTGCCCATCCCAGCTCCAGCCAGCTCCCAGAGAAGAAGAGACTGGCACTGAGGAGTACATGAAAATGGATCTCGGGCCGGGCCGGAGGGCTACCTGGCAGGAGAGTGCCGGGGTCGAGATAGGCAGAGTGGGTCCTGCACCTCCTGGGGCTGCTAGCATTTGCAGGCCTACCCGGGCGATGCCCAGCAGCCGGGGTGACTACATGACCATGCAGATGAGTTGTCCCCGTCAGAGCTACGTGGACACGTCACCAGTCGCCCCTGTCAGCTATGCTGACATGCGGACAGGCATTGCTTCAGAGGAGGTAAGCCTGCCCAGGGCCACTGCAGCTGCATCTGCCTCATCCTCCGCAGCTGCTACTTCCTCTACTGCGCCTCAAGGGGCAGCTGAGCTGGCTACCCGCTCATCCCTGCTGGGGGGCCCACAGGGACCTGGGGGCATGAGCGCCTTCACTCGGGTGAACCTCAGTCCCAACTGCAACCAGAGTGCCAAAGTGATCCGTGCAGACCCGCAGGGGTGCCGGAGGAGGCATAGCTCCGAGACCTTCTCCTCCACACCTAGTTCCACTCGGGCAAGCAACACGGTGCCCTTCGGAGCAGGGGCTGCCATAGGGGGCGGTGGCGGTGGCGGTGGCGGCAGCAGCAGCAGTGAGGATGTAAAACGCCACAGCTCTGCTTCCTTTGAGAACGTCTGGCTGAGGCCTGGGGAGCATGGGGGAGCCCTTAAGGAGCCAACCCAAGTATGTGGGGCTGCTGGGGGTTTGGAGAATGGTCTTAACTACATAGACCTGGATTTGGTCAAGGACTTCAAACAGCGCCCTCAGGAGCGTCCGCCTCAACCGCAGCCTTCCCCGCCTACACCCCCTCATCAGCCCCTGGGCAGCGGTGAGAGCAGCTCCACCCGCCGCTCCAGTGAGGATTTAAGCGCCTATGCCAGCATCAGTTTTCAGAAGCAGCCAGAGGACCGCCAGTAGCTCAACTGGACATCACAGCAGGTGCGTTTCATGGTGACACAGTCAGAAGACAAAACTGCTTTTAATCTTGTGCTTGAATTCTGTTCTTCGCCTCTGTCCCTTCCCACTCTTTCCCACTGCTTCCTCAAGGAGAGTGCACTTACATTCTCAGGGCACACAAGATGCTCACCCCACAATGACACCTGGCAGACAGTCAAATAAACATGTAGGAGCAGCCACAGGAGGGCTTTTCATTTGAGAATTTCAAGTGTAGTACTTACTGTAGTATTTTAAAAACTTAGATCCTAGAATGCCAGCTCTGGGGTTTGTGAAATTCCCATATAAGAACCTTGATCTCTTCACTGAATTTTTCTTTTGACTATTTAGGTCATTCTCTGGAAGAACAACTGTACAAAAAATATTTGTTAATATAAGGACTTAAACCCTTCCTTTAAGGTAGTTTATCAGAGTTCCTAAGGGTGATCTTATCGAGTTGCTCTGTGTATTTTTGTTCTGTGATTTCACAATACCAAGACAACGTAAACAGCTGCGGGAAACATTGATTTCTATTCATACTGCCTTAAAAAGATTTGGGAATAAGAGCTTTTTAGGCCTACATGTTGAGAAAGAAGTACCTATCTGTGATCTCTCAAGAAAGTAATTATGAGTGGCCTTTTCTTTTGGTTCCATATCAGGATTTGTGAAATATTATTCACACACTGACCCCTTCCCCCATCTCACAGGCATGGCCTCTTTCATACAGGATATGCAGGAAACTCTATGTGTCTGAGGCTCATTATTAGTTAAGAGTTATAGATCCCAGGATGTCTGCCTTACAGGCGTCTCTTGCACTGAGACATCACACATATCATTTGGGGGCTACTGTGCTTCTTCTGTAAAATTACATAACATTTTTATGTGGAAAAGAAGGCATATTAAGTCAGGAACATGGAGGTTTTGCTTTGTTTTGCAGTGAATGTAAGGGCTAAACCATGTAGTCTTTTAACTTTTAAGATATTTATTGTTTGCCTTTAAGTTCAAGAGTAGACACCTCAATAAATATTGAAAGTCAGCTTTTAGGTCTTCTCTAGCTAAGGCTGTATTGAAAATGAAAAACACTTGTAATAGGAAATTAGTCTGCTCTTCGTTCTGTTGAGCCTGTTTTCTGGTGGTCATAATTGTGGGTAGAAGAAAGGAGTATAGTTTGCAAATAATGTGATGAGTTGGCAGTGCAGAAGTTTCCAGCATTTGGAAACATTTTATTTTGACAAACTGATTATCTTGTGAATTGTGTATATGTTACACAGAAGGAGCTTCTAAAGGTGTTATTTTTTTCTTAATATGTGTCTGTTCATAAGAAGTTAATTTGTGCCTTGGGTTCTTATTGATAGGAATTTGTTTAGTATGTGGTCACAGTCTCCTTGATTCTGTTTACAATATTTGATCCATGTCATTCTCTATTTTGTAGAACAAGATAAAAGTGTCTGAACATTCACATTAAGATTTTAGGTGATGTTATAAAAAGCATTTATTGAATCAGCATTTATTCCAACATTTGTTTTCATCTTTCATTAGATGAGAGATTTAATTGTGTATGTCAACATCAACAATACACATTTTGTTTATTTCAAATGATGATTTTGGGAATTGGAATCCCTGTAACACTTTAACTATTTACATTATAAAGTGCTTCATTGATAAAGTACAGTAATGAGAATTTGAAGGAAACAAACACAGTAGAACTAAAGTTTTGGTTTTAAAGAAGATGAAAGAAGAGACTAAGAAACAATGAGTTTTTCTCACCTGTTTTCTTACTTGCATAGGTTTCTTTTTATAGAGTAGAATAAATGATGCTCATGCTGAAAAAAAAAATTGATGACCAAATGGAGTTTTCATTTTTAAAAAGGGTTTTGAAGTAAAATTCTCCATTGGTGGACAATATATTAAAAAAAAATAAAACCAAATAACTCCCAACCTTCTATTCTTAGCTTATTTGGGGGAAATATAATATTCTGGAATAATCATATAATCATATGCATAATAGTTCTGGAGTAGCAGACCATACTTTGACTGCATTATGCTAGGAAAATTCTACAGTGTATATTTGTAAAATGTAAATGTTTGTGTGTCTGTGTTTTAAGTGGAGCACCAAATGCTACCTAGCACATTTACATCCTCAATTCTGCTTGCTTGCCTTGTTGAGTTTAAAGATGTTATTTGATAGTCAATTATCATCTGAAACAAAAAGAAGTCAGACCTGTGAGTGGCCAACAGCTTCTGCTCTGAATGAGTATGTTAGTTTGTGAAAACGTTTTTCTCACTTCGTCAGCAATTGCTGTCTTTGCCTCTTCTCCTGATTTCTCAGGTAAAACTTGAAACATGGTGAAAGGAATTGAGATTCGATGAGGGAGGGGTATGCTTTTCCTACTGACCTCTTGTTTTAAACATCTCGGATTGTTTAATATTTGTCATTGTCTATTAGAGGAGAATATTTGTGAAGCATTACTTTCAGGAGTTCAGGACTTGTTGGATGCCTTTCTGCTATATCTATACCGTAGTCCAGCAGCATTTCCTGTTTCTTCTTTCTCTTGTCAATCTGCGTGCATTCGCTAACTTAGTTTTGACCTGCTAGTTTTCCTGTACTACCCCTTCCATTCCCTTTGTTTTCCACCTCTTATTTCGTGTTCCTGGCGTTGCGGTTTTTTTTTGTTTGTTTTTCTCCTTTTCAAAATTTCGCAGTACTTGTGCCCCACTCTGCAAGAGAGTAAACTGAGAGCCTAAAAAGGGCCTCTCAGACTCGATCATAACATCCTCGCTACCTTTCACCGGCATCAAATTTTAGCTTTGAAACTGCAGCTGGACAGATACAGCAGGCTACCGCAAAGACACACACCTGAGCCATCCCGTTTGGGTTCAGTTTTTGGTTGTCATTCTTTGTTATACCTTCCCCCTTTAAAAAAAAAAATCTTGCATTTCTCTTTCATTCTATTTCCCTTTTGTGATTCAAAGGGTTCTGAGCATCCAGACTACCTTCCCCTCCCTCCGTCTCTCCCCCTACTTCCCTTGCCGTGTGGCCTTTTTGGCTGGCGCAAACCCTGGCGGCCCTGGCACTTTCCCTTTTCCGGGTCACCTCCGCTTCCTGCATTCCTCCTCCTTTATTTGGCGCTTGGCTTCCCCCTCCCTCCTTCAAGCCCCCTTTTGGCTGGGGGTGGGGAATCTGCAGCCAGGCGTCCTGGCTACCGAACCGGGGCAGCGTGGTCGGCGGTGGCGGGCGAGCCTCCCGCCCCTCGGGTTCGCAGCGTGGCTACTGGCCCTGGGCTGGCGGGGAGGCTGGGTGCTGATTGGCCTCCTCCATAGCCAATTAGCGCGTGGAACGACCAAGCTGCCGCAGACGCGGGGCGGGGCCTCGGCTCGGGGGCGGGGGCCTGGGATCCTCAGGCGGGGGCGGGGCGGGCGTCCCTGGGCCGCCTCCTCTCAACCACTTCCCTCGGCCCCTTCTCCTCTGGAGTCCACCGAACCGAGCCAGATACCCCCTTCTCAATGCGCCCCCCTGACAGAGCCATAGTCTTGCATCTAGACCAGAATCCTAAGAATGAAAAAGTCCACCCAGCCCACTGGCAGGGGCCGGAAACACACACTTCCTCTTATTTTTAATTGAGAAAAATCCGGGCCGTGACCATGTGACGTGCCCCATTTTGTTTCCCTTGTCTCTACTACGGTTTACTACGAGGCCACGTTCCTTCATCTTCCTGTCTCGAAATCCGCCAGCAGAAGGGAGCGGCAGCACGTGGCTGCGGGACTGGTGGGGCTGGCGTGCCACCCTCGCGTCTCTTACTGATGGGGAGGAGGAAGGAAATGCAAGAGCTGTGGCTGGCGTTGTTTTGGGGTCAGTGGGTTGAAAGTGCTTTAGGCTGTGTACGTACACTTTATTTGCAAAGCACCTGAGCTAGATCTAGGAACACTGATCTTCTGAGGCTGTGGGGGAACTGAGTGAAATGAAAAACGTGGACTACAGCTTGCAAAGCCTGAGAATCTCGAGAGTCATGGCAAGGGCTCGGTAGTGTGTTCCTTTCCGAGGTTTGGAGGAAATGCTGCTGTATTCTCCCAGATTTGTTTTTCCATCATTGACAGTCCAAGTGACAGCCCATCATGTTAGGCTGAGCAAATTGACTTTGAAAGCTTGCTAGATTTGTGTTGTGCATCCTCCTATAACCAATATTATGTGAGACACCTTATTATATGGGATGGAAAATATCTTCAGATTTGTCCTTTTTAAAATAAAGAAGGAAATAAAGAGAAATGTTATAGAAGTACGATCTTCTCCCTGTTCCTCTCAAGCACTTGTCATTAGCCAGCATCCCTCTTGCAACACTGAATGGTAAGCCCCAAAGGCATTTCTTTTCTTGTGGGGCCTGTTGAAACATTAAGTTTAGGTGAAAATATACCTAAGAAGGTGTAAATGTAATGCCCTAATACTGCTACTGAGCAGTGGGACAAGACTTTTCTATTCCAGAACACTTTGGACATCTAATAATCTTCTTAATTTCTGTCATTATTTAGGTAGCTTTTTATGTTTAAAAATCAATTAAAAATTCTGTGTTATAGACATTTATCTGAGTGTCCCTTATGTAAATACTATCTCCAGTACTGCCTTACAGGAAGGGACTTGAATGCCACATTTTTTTTGTTTTGTTTTGTTTATCAAAATTTATCTAAATTCTTGGAAAACAGCTTTGTGCTATATTGAATGATACAATGGAAAAAACAGCTCTTGGAAGCCAGAGATCTTGGGGTCTAACACAGTCTGTGTCCTTCACTAGCTGAGTGACCTTGGGCAAGTCACTTAGTTTCTCTGGACCTATTTCCTCATCAGTAACGTGAGGATTTCGCTCTGAATTATTTTAACCTCCTTTGCAGCTCTAAACACAGGAATGTTTTGGAGAAAATGACTGATGTTCTTTAATGGGTCAGTTGCAATGAGGATTCTTTCTAAAGAAACTGTTGACAGGGTCATAATAAAGTATTAGAATATCCTGTTTTGTCCAGTTCTGGCCTTTGGATTAGACATTCTTTATGTCCAGACTGGGGCCTGGAAGGAAAAAAATTTGTTTTATTCAGGCCTAATTTAACCTTTTTTTGTTTGAAGGAAGCATTTTCAGATTTTAACAGACCTTAGGAAAAACTTTCCTGGCTGCATCAGTCTATGGGGGGGGTGTCTATGGACCCAATAAAGCCCAGAATTTATTTATAAAAAGTTGTGCATTTATTCTTACATGTTTAAACTTCAGTCACCTTCAGAATACTCTCCATTTGTTGCAATATACCTTTTGAGACACTTTTTTTTCCAGTGCTCAAACAGCTTTTGAACTTGTGAATTTTGATGTCTTTTAGTGCTTCTGCCATTTTTTGGTTTCACCTCTTCCACATCAGCAAAACGTTTCTCTCTGAGACTGCTTTTATTGCGGGGGAAGGTGGTTCAGGGCAAGATCTGGTGAAGAGAGAGGGTGGAGCATGGGGGGGGTCATGTCGTTTTTGGTCAAAAATTACTGAACAATCTGTGAGATGTGGTCAGGTATGCTAGTAAATCACCCATCATGGTGAAATGGGGAAACGTGTTGACAGAATTTCCAAAAAAAATTTATATATATATATATACACACACACTAAAGTCGAGCACAGCCTCTCACAACGCTAACTGGTACATTGATGCTGATGGGTTCCTAGACCACTTACCTAGAACACTTACTGGGGAAGTCTGTACTACAAGGGTCCCGCTCTCCAAAAGATAAATCCTTACCTTTTTGGAACTATCTCTAGACTGTATCAGGCTCCTTTCCCAGTCCCTTTTTCAAAGTCAAATATGTATGGGAATGCAAGTCACCTGCTAGTTCCTGCATCCTAAGGTTAACTCAGAAATATCACACTCCACAGTATAGGTTAAGCTTTAACATCAGTGCATGTCTGTGACATTCTGTTTTCTCTTTTGGAAGTCATCCCTTTTTGTGGGTGGTCTGTTTATGGATAATGTTTCTCATTTGTACCATCAGCATTCTCCAGTGAGATATCCACTTAAGTGAATGGAAAGGAAATCTGAGAAGCCAGTTGGGAACTATAGGAAGTCTCCCACAATTTTTTTGTTTAGCTTTGTTTTTCTCTATTAGGTGTGTGAAACAACTTAATACTTCTCTTGTCGGCAAAATTAGTGATGTCCGGCTTTTTTTGTGTTAAGATTTTTGGTTAGTCAGTTGAGTTGTACAGTGCTTTACTGATCCAACGTTGTCTCAGTTGTTGAGTTGCCAATAAATTCAGAAGTTCCGACCTTTTCCCCACCTCTGTGTGGATTTCCTAAATCTATTGAATAGTCTATTGACTCAATGAGGACTCTGTTGACTTAGTCTTTTCCAATCCTCCTTTAAGATGTATTTCCTAGCTGAATAGTATATAAATGGTTCCTTTTATTTTGATGGGTTGGTAATTTAGTATAACGGAACACTTTACAATTTTAAGGTTTTGTTTTGTTTTGTTTTAAAGAAAACCATTTCCTCAATTTCCTTGTGTTACAGTTACTGGAAATTGTATTCATAGAAACTAGCTTCTTGGGAATTCAGTTTGAAATCAGTTTCACCATAAATATTCTTTACCTTTCTTGCAAACTAATACTATTTTTGCATTTACAATAATAGATACCCTACCACATTCATAATTATGCAATTGATTTATTATTTCATTACCTTATGAGTTCATAACTATACGACTTTAAAAGCTTTAAAACACTTTTTAAAATGTTATTGAAACATGTTCAGAAGGTGTAATCACATTGAATTTTAACTTAACAGAATTACATTTGAATGTTAGTGTAGTACAATAGTATACTAATTTTAAACTAATATGAAATAGTTACTAAAAGTTATTGTACAGCTTTTTAGAACAATAGGCTAGTAAGTGTCATCGATTTGCTTCCGTTCTTGTCTTACATTATGGAAATCTTAGTATCTCTCCCATTCTTAATTCACAGAAAAAGGGGAAGATGGATTAGAAAAGTATAAGGTACTGTCATCTATGGTAATAGGAACATTTTCCATTTTAATAATATTCTTGCTGCAGGCTGTGCTATAATCTATTTGTTAAAATAAATTTGGTTGAATAAATGTTATTTGTGCTTATTCAATGAGTTAGTGATCTTTGAATAATAGAGCTGTTAAAAATGATGTGTTTATGTTAAAAAGACTGCTTTTCTTTTTCAACTCCTTTTTTGTATTTTCATTCATGATGACAGTAGAATTGAATACAGAGGTCAGACTACAATTTCAGTAGTAGCTACCTTAAAGTGGAGAGGAGATTTTTGTCATTTTATTACTTTACCTGCAATGTTTTATTGAGTAAGCTGAGTTGTGTGGCATTCATTGTTTTTCTTTTACCATTCTATTTTGTTTATGTATTATATATGCATTCCACCCTCCATCTTTTTGTTGTTGACCAAAGAATACTTTGATGTGAGTTCTCTGATCCTCCCTGACATATTTAGGTCATGTTGCTGAACAGTATCACTTAATCTTGATAAGTTTTGTTATATTTGTTGAACCGATCAAAGAAACATGAATTTTTTTTCAAATGTATATAATGTGGCAAACAAATTATGTTTTGCACAAAAGGTTATAATTTTTACCTTTTAAGAAGGCTGTGATCTAAATGAGCTGGCAAAATTATTTTAAAAAGACATTTATTAAAATATAGCAGTTAGTTGAAGGCCACAGGAATATTCAGCAATTATTATGTAGTCAACAGTCATTCATCGGATCTTCTCCAACAATCACATCCCTGTTAATTTTATAATTATTTGGTGGGCTCTGTGGGCATAAAAAATAATTATACTTACTCTTAAGTTTGAGGGGTTGTTGGAATAAGAAGAAGATCAGAAAATCTTTAGTGCCTCTAATGCAGAATTAGAAGCCTAACATACATTATCTGCCCTTAACCAAACAGACCCAGAACCATTGTTTCTTCTTCTTTCTCGCTCCTTCCATTTCCTCAATAAATACCATTGAGCACCTATTAAGTTCTAAATAGCACACCTTTTCTTGAAAGAGGATGAGGGTGGACACATGGAAATGGAGGAAAAAATGGAACTGAGGGAAGATCACCAAAGTAGTTGCCAAATTTCTTATGGCACAATTTATCTCGGAAAAAAAATTAAGATTCAGAACTTGTAATCTGGGGAATTTGGCATTTTTCATAAAATTAAAGGACAAAAGTGCCCATCTACCTTAAAGTTTTATTTTTTTCTGTATCATTCTAACTATGACTTCCTGTCTGACATTAATACCAACATACTAAATAAACTCTCATTTGGAAGAATGGCTCACTTTTGAGTATTAAGCTTGCCAACATAACATAGAAAGAAGCTAGAAAAAGATACTTTGCTTTAGATCTTTAGTCCCAAGTAAAGCCCTTGAGGAGGGGTCCAGATGTTATATGAAGCTTTTCCTTGCTATCTTAGCTTTATTATTCGAGGACTTTTTTTCCTTTCCCTTTGGGTGGGTGGTTTTTATTTTTAGCAGTAAAAGGCTCCAACCCTTTGAACTCTGGTTCCTATGCTTGATTCTGGCTGGAAGTATAATCTTTGAGATTTTGTTATTACTCTCTTTTATTCTGCTACGATCTTTCTCTGTTTGATGATGTGCAGTCATATTTGTTTTTAAGTTTGTAGAAGTCTCCTACAGAAACATTTGAAAAAAAACAAACATTTTTTAGACAACCCAAGTTTTATAAAAGCTGGCTAGGTCTATCCGCGCTGTTTTCTTCTCTATGTTTTTGGTGTAGGAAGTACATGCACATGTATAAGTTTTAAAAAAAGATACAGAGGCACTCCCCCACCCTTGACCCCAGCTTCTCATAGACCATTATCACTGCTAGTTTTTTGTGTATCTTTCCAGAAGTGGACTCCTTTAAGTTTTGAAGTTTGTAATAGAATGTTGGTTAAATGCCTGACTGCTCAAAGTCTTCTCTGAAAGAATATGCTCAGATCCTAATTTACAGTGCTAAAGGAGCACAGCAGATAATATATCTTATACAACAGATTTACTGCTTTTCATTAAAGGGAAAAAGAAAAGTACTCTGTACTTTTCATGTGCTTTCTGAATCCTCAGGTTTAAAAGGCCGCCAGTGATTTACCTAGTATAATTCAGTGAAGGGGGAAAAGCATTAAGAAATGATCTACTTTTCCTATTTTGAAGTGTTTGTGCAAATTAATAAAGGAAAGGTGTCTAAGTTTTAAGCACTAGCATTTTAAATCTTTATTACTTTTTCTTTTCCTGTTCATTGTCATGGTAGTACTCAGACACTCCCCCCACTTCCACCCAGACTGGATGAATAACTTGTTCTTAATATAGTATAGTAGGATTAAATATAAAGGTTAAGGATTCTTTTGAAGACTTTCTGGACACCAGTGTCTCATAATTATCAAAATAATTAATACTTTGTATTGGAATAGCTTTTTCACCACTTCAAATTCTGGGAGCAGTTTGAAATTTAAGATTATAACAAATGATTAAGGAGATTTCTGTATACTAGTGATTTACTCTCACTCATTTTCTCCAAAGTTATTAACACTGAACAGAATTGGAATTTAGACATTCGATCCTGTCTCCTAAGGAAGATGTGTATTGCTGAGATACATTCTACTTTGAACCAAAGAGGAACATATCTAATGCTCAAAAACATTTATAACTGATGGCCTGTTATCCTTGTTGATTGTGGCCCAGGAAGAGAATGACTAGAATGAGATAGCTCTTGTTATAAAATAGATACTTTCGAGAATATGATAACAAATAACACTTGAATCAGAATTATCAGTGTTTACCATTTTTGGTGATTTATCAATAAAAATATACTAATAGCTACTGCTATTAGTATTGGCTTTCTTCCAGATCATCTAGAGTAAAGAAGAATGAAATTCATCAACTTGAAGAAATTTAAAAAAACAAGACCATTAAGGAGTTTTATATATGAAAGTATCTAGTGTCTTAGGTGTATGTATCATTGAACTTTTGATGTTTAACAAACAAACACCAACCTAAGTGCTTTAAAACATCAATCATTTATTAGATCACAATTCTGTGTGTTGGCGATTTGGGCTGGGTTCAGCTGGGCTGTTCTTATGTTGTCTCACTTAGTTAAACTCATGTCATTCAGTCACCTGCAGGGTTGGTTGGGGGCTGGTTGTCTAGGATGCCCTTCTTTACATGTCTGGTGGATGCTGCTGTCAGTTGGTGCTTATTATTGACTGTACCATGTGTCTCCCTGCAGGCTAATCCGGATTTCACAAGGTACTGCACTGGTTCCCAGCAGTAAGAGAAAGGAAGCAATTAATGCATAAGTGCTTTTCAGGCCTCTGTTTACATCCCATTTGCTACTATCCCATTGCCCAAAGCAATCACATAGCCACAGTCAATTACAAGGGGGTAAAATACAGATATTGCTTCTTGATGGGAGAAGCCATTGTTTCTGATTTATTGTAGAATATAAGTGCATTTATAGATGCAATTGTTTTTTTCATCATTAGTAAATGTTTATCCGTTGCATGTTGAATATTTGGAATAAAATGATTCTTAGATTTTTTTTAATGAAAAGTTCTAGCTTTGAGTGAAATATCAGTAATTTCCTTCATATTAGGATAGTATCATTTTTTCCATCATAGTTTTTCTTTGAAAACCATAAACACTTATATTCACTTAAGTAAATTTTGATTGAATTTATACTGTGTGCCAGTATCGACTGAAATAGGTATGGCACTTCATAGGGGGCAAAGAATAAAGATGTAAACAAATAAATATGCCACTGTAAAATGTGGTATGATGAGGAAAGATAGGGTGTGTTAGGAAGTAGAATAATGGTTACCAAGAGATGTAGGGACCGGAAATGATTTGAGAAAATAGTAAATCATGTAGTTGTGTCATTGAGGTTTGTGAAGGGGAGGCAAATATTTTTATATAGCATGTTCTGTAGGCCAGGTGCAGATTCAAGTCTTGGGATTGCATCTTTTTAAGAGTTAGAACTCCCTCTTGAGAATACCTCTTATTGGCTGAGTAAATGCTGGAAGCTCAACTCTAAGGAAAACATTTAAAAATGACTACTGAAGTTTCTGGTAGCAGAGGCTGTTGTCTCTTTTTAGTGTCATTGGTGGTTGGTGAAAATATTTAGACTATTTGTTGTAAATGCTTATTATGAACTAGGCTGGAGGATTACACTTTTCTGGCAGTCCTCAGGCTGCTCACATAGTACCTGAGATCTAATGTAGTACTGGAAAGGAACCAAGAAGGAACCCATGTTCCCACTGCCCCTTCACCAATGGTTGACTGTCTGTCCCCACTTATACCACTAGCTGGGCCAGATGAGAACAGGCGGGAACACTATATTTTTTGTGGGAAGAGGTGGAGAGCCAGGGCTGAAAGGGAGTCAGAGACTTTGAAATGGTTTGAATGCCTCAGCACTAAGATTTTTGTAATGCAGAGTTGCTGATTATTGGAAAACACAATACTAATGGTTTGCTACATCCCACTCAGCAAAGTAAAGGTGGTACTTTGTTAACTCTTTACTCAGCTCTTTCATTAGCCAGTATTTGCAATTTTTTTTTTTTACCAGAATCTCAAATACCTTAAGGTTACAGAACAAAACAAAATGGGACATGGAATAGAATATGTTGTGGTAAGAGAAGAGAGAGCCCTAAAGTTTTATGCAGTGGTATTTATAATGTGATTTTGGCAGTTCTAACCCACACCTTTAAGTCCCCCCTTGCTTGCCTGTCTACCCCACTTCCCAATTCCAACACACTCTGAACCACAGCTGAACAATAACTTCCTTTCAAAGTGGCTTCTATTCCCCCTAGCTACATTGAGGAATATTAATATAATATTTTTTTAAAGGGTAGAAAATGAATTAATTTCTGAAAATATTTTACTTTCACTAGTAGGGTACCCTGGAAGTCATTAAGAGTATAATTAAAACTTTCTCTCTTGCCTAAACTTTCCCACAAGGGGTGGGGGAAAGTTAGTGAGTGAAAACTACGGTCCAATAAAAAAGGTTACATTCCTAAAACTCTATCTTTAAAAATATTTTGCAGCCTGAGCCTTTGGTCCCTCACAAGTCCCTGCAAGGACTGACCTTCAGAAAGTGTGCAGGCTTGTTGTTTCTTGGGCCTTTGAACTGGGTGAAGAATGTGTCTCGATGGAAAAATGAATGACTGGTGTTTTTAGCCTCGAGCTTGAAACTTGCTGAAGGAATACTATTGTGTCTTCAAAGCCTGCTTCCCACCACGCTGTATTAGTTAGATGGGCTCATGGAAAGGGTCTTTGCATTATCAAATAACACAACAAAAACCCATGCCACCCAATTCGATCTAATTCACTGGCTCCTTTTAGGTGGATTTTTAATTAATATATCTCTTCTCTAAGAATGGAATCCCATTCCATCACTCTTTCCTTACCCCTACTGATAGGATACACCTTCAGCCTTTTTCTTTTTATTTTCTTCTCCTTCCTTCCTTCTGTCTTTCTTTCTGTCTTTCGTTCTTTCTTCTTATGAGGGGATTTTTATCTTTAATAATGCAGAATGTATTTAGGAACTACTCTTACCTTTGGAGAATTCTGAATGGATTTCCAGCATAATTAAGTAAAATTGTATTTGTAATGGATAATCAATATGTTTACATAATAGAAGAAAATACCTAAAGTATTTTATTAGCTGGGTTCAAGTGTACCTAGCACCCTGCCTCTTTCTCTTACAGAAAGTTTACCTTTTCCTGAAGGATGATTGGTAACAACATCTGGTCCTTACTCCAATTGCTGGTTTTATGGTATTCTTTCCTATTAAAAAGTGTGAGCTATTTGGGAGTAGGCTCAGTATTCATTTCATAACTCCATTACCTGAGTTCGTGCTCACAAAACACTGCCAAATTGGAAACATGCTTATCAACAGTTCAGGGAAGAGTCTTGAATCAAGAAAAAAGATGGCTTTAGAAAAGTCCCAAACAAAAACAATAATGTGGGTACATTTTGAGACCTCAAACCGTTTCATTTGTCAAATATTTTAAAAACTCAGATTTAACAATATCAGATATATTAAAAATAATCAAGCACAATTACAAGAGTCCTTGCAGTTTGGAATGACTGGATATGAAAACTTGGATAAAATTAATTACAACTGCATCATTCCTATGTGAAACCCCATTTTATCTTAAAGTCTTGGATATTTCCTCTGTTCTCCCAAACCATTCTTTTGAAGATTGACAGAAACTTTGCTTTGCTTTGACAGGATTTATTTCTCTGCTTCCAACAGTAGCTCATCAACTTTTATTCTACTAATATAGTTCTTCTGATGCTAATTGTAGCTTACTGATCTAGGTCATAACAACATTTTTATGAAGGTTTCAGATATCAAAAGCAACAAGAAAATTATTTGAAAACAAGTATTCTATCATAGCTACCTCTATTTTTATTTATTATTTTTGTTTGTTTGTTTTTTGAGTTGGAGTCTCACTCTGTCGCCCAGACTGGAGTGCAGCGGCCGCTCCCGGCCACCGCAGCCTCGACCTGCTGGGCTCCGGCGATCCTTCCGCCTCAGCCTTCCAAGTAGCCGGAATTACAGGCATGCGCTACCACGCCTGGCTAATTTTTTTATTTTATTGTAGAGATGAGGTCTCGCTGCCCAGGCGGGTCTCAAACCCGCGGGCTCGGGCAATCCACTCACCTCAGCCTCCCAAAGGCGCGGGATTACAGGCTGAGCCACCGAGCCCGGCGCTACCCCTATTTTTAAGAAAAGGTCAGTTATTAAGTTTGTAGTTCATAGAGTTCCGGCCTAAGGTATCCCTTTGGCTCCTTCCTTTTCTTCCTCTTGGGTATACTCTTGCTAATTAGACCCTCTAATAAAATATGGGTAAGGTTTAGCTAGGAAAAGGAATTAAATTTAAATGAGTCTGCGGGTAGGGGGAGGGGGGACAAAAATCTTGGAATTATCTTTTGGAGCCAGGCCCTTTGTAGTAAAGGTTTCCCCTGCTAGGTGTGCATTCTGGGAACCCTTTGGGGTCAGTGTACATCTAGCGTTGTGAGATACAGTTGTGGAGGAAACATCCCTAGTTGTGGCAAACAGGTGACTGGTTTTTCCACCGTGATAATGTACCTGCCCACACTTCGCTGAGCATGTAGAAGCTTTTGACCAAAAAAAATGGCGTGACTCCAGTGCCCCACCCTCCCTATTCAACCAGTCTTGCCCCAAGCGACTTTTTTGGATTCTCCAATGAAATAATTCCTCAAAGGGAAAACATTTAGCCGATGTGGAAGTATGAAACAAAAAATGGCTAAAGCATTAAAGAGGGTCAAAACTGATGAGTTCAAAAATTCTTTTGAGCAGTGGAAAAGTGTTTCAATGAGTATATTACATCAAACAAAGAGTACTTTGAAGGTGACTGAAGTTTAACCATGTAAGTATAAATACACAATTTTTAAATTCTGGTTTTTGGAGGGTCTCCTCTAGTATTTTGCCAATGTGGCACTTGTTAGCTACTCTGCTAAAATGTCACCTTGGTCTGGAAAATTGAACCTAATTCCCAATATTGAAGACTTTTCCCTGCATTTTCTGACTTTCATTTCCAAACTTGATTGAGGCTGGACTAGTGAGATAAGAATGTATGTTCTAAACTAGTTTGTCAGCTATTATAGCAATTCTTTTTTAAAAACTGTTGAGCATTTCTAGTATTGATCTAAAACTTAGGATCCAAGTAATTTTACTTATAGCAAAACACTTGTCCCCTCTGATTATGAAACCCCCAAGTTTCCAAGATCTGCTATATAAATTGTTCCATTTTACTTTAAATCGACCTTCAGTTTGATTGGCCTTTTACAGTCATTTGATATTTATGCTACTTTCTAAAACTTGAATATATTTTCTGATAGGTATGAATCTGGTATTGAACTAGACTATTTCTCTCTCTGCCAGCTTGGCTAACTAGATTTGAATGCTTAGTGGAATGAGTCTGGTATTTGGTAGATAGTTTGTTGTATCTAGATACTGAATGAATGAATGTTGGATCATATGTTTTTACATAACAGTTTGGGAAATATACCAGCATCTCATTTAACTGTAGACCAGAATCATCTTCTATTCAGGAAGACAGTTTTTTCTTTTAACTACTGCCTAACACTTGCTGGATATTGCATATTTTCTTAAAATTTTCTGTTGGTTGCATAATTAGCTGTTATAATCCCAGAACCTGAAACTTGGAAGAAATCATCACTGGTCATGAAGAAAGTGAAAGGGAATTGCTGGAGACTCAAATATGTGTAGACCAGACATGAGAGAATATTCTAGATAGGTAATGTAACATTGAGTTAGTAAGTTTCTACTGAGTACCACGCATATTTCTAAGTTCTTCAATTATAACTGAGAAGAAACAGACAAAAATTCAAGCCCTCATAGAATTCCCGTTCTTGAGGAAGGACCAACTTCTCAGGGGACAAATTAGACCTGATGAGAGAAGTAACAAGGACTTCTAGCCCCCTTTTATGGACTTGAGGGATTGATAACACTGATTTGTACATCCAGTGTCACTATAAAACATAGGACTCCCTTCTGTGTAGTTGTCATTATATAATTGGCACTCTTTGTGGCTTTATTGATCATAGTTAAGGTTATCTTGTGACTCAAATGATGCAAAGTCTGATTTTTCTGTTGTAATAGGGCAGGATATAAAAGAGACAAAAGAGTTGAAGTTAATGCCTTATGTAAAAGTCAATATCAAAGCCGGGTTCGGTAGCTCAGCCTGTAATCCCGCGCCTTTGGGAGAGTGAGGTGAGTGGATTGCCTGAGCCCGCGGGTTCGAGACCCGCCTGGGCAACTTGGCGAGACCTCATTTCTACAATAAATCAAAAATTAGCCGGGTGTGGTCACGCGTGCCTGTAGTTCTAGCTACTTGGAAGGCTGAGAAGAAGGATCGCCGGAGCCCAGCAGGTCGAGGCTGCGGTGGCCGAAAACGGCCACTGCACTCCAGTCTGGGTGACAGAGTGAGACTCCAACTCAAAAAAAAAAAAAAGATCTGGAATCGGTGACAGTTGGGTGTCAGGAGTATGTGGTATCTCTGGGAGGCTCTGGAAAAGACAAGCTGGTCACAAGTGTGGCCACCAATGTGTATTGGGCCATGTATGTGGAGGAGTGTCATGTACCATAGCTTATGTTGCAGCATTGGATGTTAATAATTTTTATTGGACATTATTAAGAGTTTTCTTTTTAAGACTATTACAAAACTGGTAATGTGTGTATACTAATCTTTTCCAACATTCTTGTTTGAAAATTCTATTAGAAAAGTATGTGATATTTTTTCCTTCTTCTACATTTATTTCTTGTACCAAATGTTTGGGAGAAAAGACTAATATCTTGAAAATGCTCTTATGTAAAAAGCTTTTATTTTGACACTACTGTCTATTTTGCAAGTAAGGATCTTCAGGCGAATTCTTGTTAAATCCATACATCACAAAAGGAAATCCCACAATTCTGAAGTTGTTTTTTCTAGTGGATAACAACTTTTATGATGAGGAAATTCCTTTATAGGGAACTTAAATCTTCATTCACTTGTGAGAGCATTTCCCTCATTCTGATTTTAGTAGTGGCGACAAGTGATAGTCCCTGATATTTTTTTTTCTTAATTGTGGCTATAAATTATATTTTTGTTTTTGTTTTGGTTTTGAGTTGGAGTCTCACTCGGTCACCCAGACTGGAGTGCAGTGGCCGCTCCTGGCCACCGCAGCCTTGCCTGCTGGGCTCCGGCGATCCTTCCGCCTCAGCCTTCTGAGTAACCAGAATTACAAGCATGCGCTACCTCGCCCGGCTGATTTTTTGATTTTTATTATAGAGATGAAGTCTCACTGCCCAGGCAGGTCTCGAACCCGCGGGCTCAGGCAATCCACTCACCTCAGCCTCCCAAAGGCGCGGGATTACAGGCTGAGCCACCGAACCCGGGTATAAATTATATTTTTATCAGAAGATTTAAATTAGATAATAAAGAAAAATACTGTTAAGTACTATAAAGTTCTAAAAACAAATTAAAAATAAAACATGATGAACATATTTAAATGGGCAGGAGGTAAAATGGAAAGTCATAACAACTTTAGTACTACTACTAATCAGTCTGCCAAAAGAAGAAATAAGACTGTAAATGAATTTAACAGAAAGTCATAGAAAAAATATAAATAAATATTTTATAGTTGGCTAGACAATGCTAATTATACTGAATATGACTTTCTGGGTTTCAAATGTAACGTGCATTCATTTGCTGAAATTTAATTATAGGGTCAGTTTCCTCTGAGAGAAATTTTGCATTCTCTAACTTTTCTATGAAAAACAATAAGTCATCAAATACAGTTTAAATTTAGGTTTCTATAAGTGACCAGGAAATTTAAACAGGTTTGAAAATGACTTGGAGATCATAATACATGAATACTTATGTAGTCACCGAAGCTTGTTTTAACACTCATTTTAAACTCATTAGCTTTTTAAAAATGTCTTTCATTTTAGAACAGTTTCAGACATACAGTATTATTGCAAAGACAGTGCAGAGAGTTACTATGTGCCCCACACCCAGTTTCTCCTTTTATTATCATCTTGCATTAATATGGTATGTTGTTCACAATTAACAAACCAATGTGGCACATTATTATTAACAAAAGTCCATACTTTATTCAGGGTTCCTCGGTTTACCCCTAATGTCTACCCCCTTATTTTTTCTGTTCCAGGAGTTCATCCAGGATACCATGTTACATTTAGTCACTACATTACATGTCTCCTTAGGTTCCTCTTAGCTGTGTCAGCTTCCCAGACTTTCCTTGTTTTTGATTACCTTGACAGTTTTGAGGAATCCTGGTCAGCTACACTGTAGTATGTCCCTCAGTTGGGATTTGTCTGATGTTTTCCTCATGATTAGACTAGGGTAATATGTTTTGGGGGTAGAAACCACAAAGATAAAGTGTCATCTCATCATATCATATCACATGTGCAGACTATCAACAGGGTCTATCAAGGTTGATGTTGATCTTGATTAGCTAGCTGTGTAGTGTTTGTCAGTTTTTTACACTGTAAAGTAATTCATATTTTTTCCCCTTTTCATATAGTATTCTTGGAAAGAAAGTCAAAATACACAACCTACACTTAAGAAGTGAACAGTTATATATGTTTTTTTTTTCTTTTTTTGCCTTCTTCTGCACAGATTTTTTTCTTATTTATTTAATCACATTTATGTTAGTATGGACTCATGACTGTTTATATCTGAGGTTATAATCCAATAATACTTTTATTTTGTTCAGATTTTTCCAGCTATAACTCTTTCAGTTGGTTCTCTATCCCTTTGACATACCCTTATCATTATGGGTTTGGCTGTTATCTTTTTTGGATTATTTCCCTTCTTTTCTTTTTTTTTTGAGTTGGAGTCTCACTCTGTCACCCAGACTGGAGTGCAATGGCCGCTCCCAGCCACCGCTGCCTCGACCTGCTGGGCTCCGGCGATCCTACCGCCTCAGCCTTCCAAGTAGCTGGAATTACAGGCGTGCGCTACCACGCCCTGCTGATATTTTGATTTATTGTAGAGATGAGGTCTTGTCAAGTTGCCCAGGTGGGTCTCGAACCTGCAGGCTCAGGCAATCCACTCACCTTGTCCTCCCAAAGTGCTGGAATTACAGGCTGAGCCACCGAGCCCGGCCTTCTGACACTACAAAGTGCTACAGGATTATCGTTTTTATTTCCTGCCCCAGTTCTAGAATCTTCCATTTCTCCAAGAAGCTCTGGTATCCTGTATAGGAGAATTGTGCAATTAGCCTTCCATATCCATGGGGTTTTGCATCCATGAATTCAAGCAACCGCAGATGGAAAATATTCAAAATAAATAATGAATGGTTATATGTGTATTAAACATGTACAGACTTTTTTCTTGTCATTATTCCCTAAATAATACAGTATAACAACTATTTATATACATTGTATTAGGTGATATAAGTAATCTAGAAATGATTTAAAGTATACAGGAGGATATGAGTAGGTTCTATGCAAATACTACACCATTGTATATAAGGGACTTGAGTATCTATGGAACTTGGTATCCATGGGGGTCCTGAACCCCTTACTCTGTGGATAGCAAGGGACAACTGTATTAGAAACCAAGATCTGGGCACTAGTGTGTTTGTTGCTACTGAGGTGTCATTTCCTTTGCCATCTCAGTTGACAGAACAAAGAAAATATGTGTATACTAACACATAGATATATACATATCTATAAATATTTCCATATGTAACCATCTGTATCTGTACTAAGCTAAACATGAGTTCATACTGCTGTCTCTAATTTTAATATATTTCCACATGGTTCATTCTAGCCTCTTTCTCTTGTTTATCTGTCACTTCCCACTCCAACAGGGAGAAACCTGGCTGCCACCATCCTTCATTCATTTAACTGCATGTTCAATTCCACTACATATGCATATGTAGCAGTATCAGAATTTTTAATGCATATCCCTATGGGAAACAGCATCATCAACTAGAGTACCATGCTTATGTGCCGTTTCTTTTACCTCTAGTGTTATAGGCTTCTCTTGTTTCCAGTGTTACTTAGATCAGCACTACATCTCCCCACCTCCTTCACTGAGGTCATTTCATGCATATGTAATACCTTTAAATTCTTTTGTAACACTCTGTGTTCCATCCTGGGTTCACTGACCTCCTAAATGATTTTTTAAAATTTGCATATGCTAAAGTTTACTGTTTGTGCTATAAAGTTCTATGGGTTTTGATAAATGCCTAGTGACTTCTATTCACCATTATGGGATCATGCAGAATAGTTTCAGGGTCCTAAAAATTCCCCATGTTTCTTCTATTCAACCATACCTTTCTCTCCCCAACTTCTGGCAATCACTGATCTGTTTATTGTCCCTATAGTTTGCCTTTTCTAGAATATCATATAATTGGAATACTTAGAGTATATATCTTCATCAGGCTGACTTCTTTCATTTAGCAATATGCACTTAAGATTCATCCACATATTTTTGTGACTTGGTGGCTCATTTCCTTTCATTGCTGATTAATGCCATTATATGGATATAATATAGTTTGCTTATCCAGGCCACTTACCTTTAATGGGATGTTTCCCTACATGTGTTTGAAGATCTTTGTCAAGTTGGCTCTCAGTTTTCCTTTAATATTAGTCAATTGTTAGGTTTTACTCATCATTCTTATTTTTCAAACCTTCAATTAATTTTGTGCTTTTTTCCAAACCTATAAAATTTTTTCACATCCCTTTTCTGCCCAGAATTGCCCAATATTTTGTAGTACAGTGTTTTGGACCAATCCAGAGCACAGTTACAGATTTACTTTCTGATTTCCCTCATTTTCTTTCCATTGTAATTTACTACATGGTCCGTGCTTATTTGTTCAATGAGAGCAGAATTTTATGGATTAATATGCCACTTTGAAGCCACTGTGATCATCAGAGGCTTCTTAAGCAGTCTTCCTTGAAGGACAGAGCTATTTGAATAGTGTAAACAGTTATTTGAACTACCAGTAGTTTTTTAAAAAAATTATTTTGTGATTTTGACTCAGTTTAGATACTTATAACATTATTATTCTTTCTTACTATAATAGAATCCCAAGCCACAGGGAATCAAGTTGATCAAGTTCATCTGAGCTTGGTCATCATCCTTTCTGGAGATACAGTGGGAATCTGGAACTGGTCAAATACTCTTGCTGATTTGGGCATCCCTGTTTGGATTTGTACCTGGGAACAGGGTTTTTCTTGCTGGACTACAGGGAATTGTCTCTGGGCTCTAAGAGGGGCCACTCTGCAGTGCATCAGTGGTTATCACCTTTGTGTGAAAAAAAGGTAACTATAAAGCAGTTGGCTAAAAGGGACTTGAGGATCATATTTATATGGAGTCTTTCAACACTCAACAAATATTCTTGAACTTTTACTACATACAATCTGCAATCAACCTTAAGTCTGCTCACCTGGGGTGGCTGCCATTAACCAAAGAAAAGCTCCTTCTCAACCCCTCTGGGGAGAATGTGCTATGGACTGGGAGGGAGGGTTTGGGGAGGGGGAGGAGCTCATAAAGGTATGCATGCTTTGTTTAAGTACCAGAACACAAAAGAAAATAATAAAATCCCAGGTCATTTATGTTTCAGAGTCCCATTCTACATAGACCTCCCCCCCCATTTATAAACACAGACATTGATTTTCTTTCTCTTTCTAAAATTGTCTCAGCTTGTTGTGTAATTTTGGCAATAGAATTCCTGACATACTAGATCATGCAGTTTATAGCAAGGCGTCTTTCATACCTCTGAGTATGTGTATATGTGTGTGCGTTTTCTCCATATATTTAAACTGAAGTTACACATGTAATATTTCAAACACATTCCCTTATAATCAGTTTTGCTGTCTGTACTTGTTGACTATGAAAGCTTCCAGAAAAGTTGGTTTAAATAGAGAACCCAGGGGTTTCTGTGTGTGTGTGTGTGTGTGTGTGTGTGTGTGTGTGTGTGTGTATGTGTGTGTGTATCCTTTTCACCAAGATGAATCTTTGCAAAAAGTTGTTTTTAACTATTTAAATGTTAACTGGTCTGAAACAAATCTTATGGTCTTTTATGAACCATATACTAAAAATAAGAATATATATCTGCTAATGATCTTTGTTTCAAAGTTTCCAGAAACTGTCCAAATAGAGTTCCATAGGTCATTAGCTACAAACACTTATGGTATCCTCTATAGAATTTCTGTGACTGCTAGATTTTGCACATTCCAGATTGTCACCAAAGTCTAAGGGGAATTGGTATTACTGGACTATATTTGCATTTAAAGTGTTACCAGTCCTCTGGAGTGCATATGCTAGGCTATTTATGAAACAACTTCAGCTGACAGCTGAAGATCAGAAAATGCTATTTTGGGACGTGTCCTAAATATGAGGTTCTGTGATGAAAAAAATGTAGTGTCCCATAGATAAGAATACTTAAAACAGGAAGCAGTAGTAACTTATTGCTTCCTGTGTAAGTATCCTTATCATACCGATAAGCTTTAGGTTTCACTTCTGCTTTCTGGATCCCAAGATTTCTTTTCTTGTAATCATCCTTGATAAGAGGATTAGAAATTTTAAAAAATATCAGTGTGAGAAAAAAAGGGATAATTTACCAGCATCATTTTTCCTGTCTAGATAAGATCCTACCATTTCCTACCTCTCATAGTATTTGCTTAGCTAAGAGAAAAATTGTATACTACTGTTCACTCATTCATTAACTGTATCTATTGTATGTAGATAGTATTGATTCTGTATTTATTTTAATGCAAGGTTAGGTTGTCTATTATAAATAAAATATCAAGTGAAAAATAGAACTAGCATGGACAAGAAAAGAGTAGATGTGTATTTTATTCCTGATTCTGCCACCTCCTGGGAAGTGTCATTCTCTGACCTGATTTTCTGGTTCATAAAGTTGGAGATAGTAATATTTCCCCATTCTGACTTACAGTGTTTTGAGGATCAAATGAAAGAATATATGAAAGTACAGTTGTAAACTATGTATCGCCTCTCGTGCCTAGGGTTTGTAGTGGTTTGAGTTATATCCCATCAACTCCCCTTTCACCCTTAGAACATAAGGGTGCTTTTGGTTTATGTTCCTTCCTTATTAAAAATATTTTTCAAATTCAGTCAGCTTCCTAGATTTCTTGGCTGGAAGAGTATATCGTGATTGAGTGCCTGAAAAGATGCATCAATGTTGACTCTCTAGTTCAGATATTTATTTTATGAAGTATGAGTATGTTGTACTGTTAAATTCTAGGAAACTGGGTTGCATTTATTAGCTTGGCATGGAAAAAGCAAAGTTCTACACATGGGCTAAATTATGTTATAAGCTATAAGTATAAATCAGGATTAAAGGCTGAGATATATTTATTAAATTTTAAAAGGAGGCATGTACATGCATTTTATAGTTCCTGTGGATTTAATTACATATAAAATATGGAAAATAAAAGTATTACTGGGTAGTGCTGAATGTTTTTGTCCGCAAAATTATTGTTGATAAATATCTCTTCCCTTGAGTCTTAGCACTCTTTGGCAGAGACAGCTGATGTTATGTCCTGTGTCAGGCAGAAGGGATGACCATCTTGAAGAAATGGGTAAAGGAAAACCAACAGCATGAGTCACCTACTTATTGAGCAAGTTAGATCAACTCTTGAGGTTGGTCACAGAACATAAATGATGTAGATTACTTTCCCAATGAAAGGAACTTTGGAGAGTAAAAACTAGCCAAATCCTGCCTCGCCATTTTTTCACTCTTAACGTGATGAACTTGGGTAGTGTTGGCTGTGTTTTTTTTGTGATTTTAAAGATTACCCTATTTTTATGGGGGATGGGTAATGTTGAGCTCATTCTTGGTCCTGACTTGTGTTTGTCAAGATCTGGAGGTTTTGGGGAAAGATGATAATGATAGGACACAATATGGCTGCCAAGGAGTTTATAGTGGGGGAGGGGAAAATTTTTCCTGTACTTAAGCATTTGGTATCAGATGGCTATCCAGTGGCTCACTAGGTCCATTTATGTTAGAAAATTATTTCAGAGCATTTGGCTCCATTGGTCAAGGAAAAGGAAAATCAAAAATGAAGAGAACAACAACAACAAAGGGGTAATAGTTTGGAGGAGGGATAAAATTCCTGGGTCAGTTTTATAGATAGCCCTTGACCATAGTTAGTTACCAATTTATAATTACCCAGGAATCAGGAGCTAGAATTTTAGTTATCTTCTTATTTCCTTTACTTGTAGCATGGATTGTATAAGCTATTGCATATTCTTTCTGAAGACACTCAGGGAAGTCTTGCTTTAGCTTCCTTGTCCTTGTTGGTTACAGATTATTTGAACCTGGATTATCCTGAGTTCAATATCCATGTGTATTGCATTGCTAGTGACCATCATTGGCAGGGCAAGGGCTGATGGCCTTAGTTTTATTGTCTGTGTGTAACTCTTTTTTGACTCTGCTCAGTAGATTTTCATCTTTGGTATATGTTCTTTGCTTTAAGAGCATACTCATGGTCACAGAGTGATTGGTGATAGTGGTAGCATTGAATTAGGAAAATTCAATTGCCAGTTTCTAGATTCTGATAGTTTCTTTAGTTGTATAAACAATATTGAAATCTATTGAATATGGTTACATAAAATATATTGAATATGAGTTCTCCTATTTTGCAAACAAGTGTTACAACATTGTTGTTGGAGAATGGATCACAGAAGGTACCATCTCTCTTGCTTCAGTCAACTCTGATGAATTTAAAGAAGAATCAAGATCTTGGTGAACTTCTGATAGCAACCAAATTGGTTTAGTAACAGCCTGAGCCTAGTTTCAAGTGGATTTCAATGTCAGAAAATACAAAGGATTGCTCAGAGTAGTTTTACCAAGCAGCTCTTGTACATTATGTGGCAAACATCCAACTCTTCGATTAGCCCTTTGGGTTTGGCTTGATTGATTTTCATCTTATCAATGATTAATTGCTTACTGATTTCTTTAATATTTCATTAAATATTTATATCAAAGGAGCGAGTATATGTTCACTCACTCATTCCACAAATATTTACTTGTTAAGGCTCACTGTCTGCCCAGGTATATTTTTGGAAAACAGAGACTCTGGTGAATCAGGCAAAGGAGTAGGTTTCTGTGTTCATGGAGTTTATATTATTCTAATGGAAGAGACAAATGATAACAAAATGAGGCAAATAATAACAAAAGCAAATATAATTTCAGCAGTAAGAGACACAAAGAAAATGGAATATTGTTAAGGAATAGAGAAGAAGGAGTAGGGTTGGCTACTTTTGAGAAGAAAAGAAAGGACTGTTTGAGCAAACACTGGAACACTGGAAGGAGGTGAGCGAGGGAGTCATGTGATTATATGCTGGTGAAAAGCACTCCCAGTGGGAACCGTAGATGGAGAGTCTCAAGATGAAAACAATTCTGGCCGATTCCAGTGCCTCTGGAGCAGCAGGGACTCAGTAGGAGATGTGATTGGAGTTGTAAACTAGGGCCAGATCTAGGAGGACTTGCTAGGCCATGGGAAGTAATTTGGGTTTCATTCAAAGTAGGATGAGAAGTCAATTAACAAGATCTGCATATGCGCCTGCACCACCCGCCATGCCCACTTAGTTGGCGGGACATGAAGTTCTTCTGTATGACCTGTTACTCCTCGTGCCTTCAGTTCCAATAGTGCCAATCAGCTGAGACCTCTTAGATATGAACCAGTCACCTCTGACCTAGATTTTCATATGTTCATTGCCAGCTTCACCCTGGTATATTTTAGGGGTGCTTCAAGGAGGTTTCATCTTAGTCTTGGCACAGTGACATATTGCCCTAGCCCCTGAGAAAGCCCATTGGCCAAACCAGGCCCAATGGAACTAGTACAACTAGTTTAGTACTAGTTCCAGGCCTGTCTGGGTGCTTGGTCATGGAGTGATCACTGATGTGTTCCCTGCAAGACATGCCTGTTCTTGTTTCTTTAAAGTCAAATCTCTCTTCATCTATAAAGAATGGCTAAGGGCCTTTTTTGGGAGGGAGGTTAGGATTCTTGTTATAAGCCTCCAACAATTTATCCCAGTTTTTGTGTACCTTGAGTTGGTCATTTTTGTTTTGGAAACCATGTCACCTGACATGACCTGTTTCTTTACTGGCTCTTATGATTTGTACTTATTTCAGCACTCTTTTTTTTTTTTTTTAATCTTAAGTGGTTTTTAGGTTATGAGATCCAAATTTAGCCTTGCTGATAACACTTGGCTGCAAGTTGACTGGCACTGTGTGAAAGTCTGTATGTTTTAGGAAGTACAGTATTAGTTCATTTTAATCCTTTAATCTTCCTATATGCTAGATACTAGTCTGGTTTTACACCTACATTTCAGAGCTTTTTTTTTTTTTTTTTGGTGACATTTAAAGCCCATAGTAGAAACATATGGTACTAATCAGAGTGAGTTAGCTTTGACTTTTATTGCTTTTTTAAATTTTAACTTGATTTTTACCTACTTCTAGAAAATTATGTTGGCTGAGTAAACTTTTAATAATGTTTTTGATTATGCCACTTACTTTTAGGTGTTAATTCCGTGATCAGTCTTGTTTTGAGCTGCTTTGGACAGCTGGCTCTGGTGGTTTCATAGAGTCATGCTAGTGGGCTGATGAAACCAAATCCTACCATATGGGATGGTGGCAGGAGAATGATCCTCATTATCTGAGTTCTTACAGTTATAAGGATTTAGTAGGGAAGTAGAAAATATAAAAGTATTCACTAATGAACTAACCACTTCTAGACTCTCCTTTTGCTTATTATCTTTTTATACTTAATACCCACCGTGACTGTTCCTTCATCAGTTTTATTTAGTGTGAAAATACACCTTTTGCAAAAGATGCAGGATTGGAAGAATGCTGGATTTCATAAGAAGTCAATACCAAGCAAAGATCTAGCAGAATTAGATGAGTCAACTCAAAGAAACAAAAGATAATGACTACTTTAGTACTTCTAAAGTGCACAATAAAAATATTATAGGATTAAGAGAGGACCTTGGGTAAATTGATAAAGCCTTTGAATATTGTATGGAAATGATTCCTTTTTATACTTGTTTCTATGAATACCAAATAAGAAGTCAAAGATGAAATGAAGGAAAAATAATAAAAAAATGAACGCTTAATCAAATTTTGTTCATTCTAAGAATTTTCTAGTAGATGCTATTAAAACATATTTTGTTAAACATAATGTAAAATAGCTTTTTTTCACCATATTTCAGTTATTTTTCCATATAACATATCAGTTAAATCAGTTTTACTATAAAAATTAGGCTTATGTTTTCAGTGGACTTTTAAAAATGACTTATTTCTGGTTCCTATTATGTTCAGCTGATAAAAGGCATCCTGCATAGTTCTTTTATGGAAGTGGCAGAAGAGAGCCTCAGGAAGGCCTTGGCTATTCTCCCCCCAATTTTTGCAAAAAGAAACTAGAGTTTCTCATAGCTCCTAAGCTATGAGACCAGTTGTTGAGTAGGCAGGTGGCAAAACTCCATAGATACTTCACTCCTGTGAGCTCAAGAAAGGCCATTAGTACTCATGGAATTGTTTTAGAGAACTCACTGGGACAGAGAGTGGTGTTAACCAACTTTGTAGAAAACCCAAATATTTGTTGGTTCCCTGCAGGGCCCCCATAAAAATTCTTCCTGACCCGTGTAGTTGGATATTGACCATTCCTGGAGAGAATGCACAGAAAATACCTCCAAAGAAGTCTATTTGACAACAAATAGTCATTCACTCCTCAGGGTTTGCTACTTGCTAGTCAACACGAATTTAGAGACATTATCTTGTTTCTGATTTCAGTTTCAGTTCAACTGAATTTCCGGAGGTAGATGAGTTTGAGCATATTTTTATCTAAGAAAAGAATATGACTTGGTGAGCTGGTCATGGTGGTGTACACCTGTCGTCCTAGCTACTTGGGAGATGGAGTTGGAGAATTGCTTGAATCCTGGAGTTCGAGTTCAGCCTGGACAACATAGCAAGATCCTATTTCTAATTTTAAAAAATAAAATATTAAAAAAGAGTTGATTTTTTTAAAGGAATATGAATTGGTGAAGCTATTGGTGGAGCTATAGGGAAAAATTGAGAAAGGAGAGAAAAGGAAGTGTAAGCAGATATTCTTGGCTCTGAAAATAATTAACAAGAAATGAAATTTGTGAGATAGACTTCTAAGTATAGAATCCATTATTTTTCTATAATCACTACTTAATTGTATTTGTGCATTGTTGTTTTTAGGGGCAGTTGATTAGTGTATATAATCTCTTAATAACTACAACACAAAAGGTAAATTGTGCTATGATTCATCAACAGAGATGATACTGTGGGTCACTGTACTGTGATCTGTTTTAATTCCTTTTTCTAGGATTGGTAGCATTATCCTCTTTCATTCTCTCTCTCTCTCTCTCTCTCCCTCTCTCCTGGTCTTCCTTGAGACCAATGACACATGTCTCCGACTTTGTGATACTTTTCATAACAATTTAAAAATCCATATTTTTAAGTTTGATTCTTTGCCACTTTCCTTTAGTGATCCTTTATATTGCTAAAGAAAAACATATGTTTAGTAGTGCAGTAAAAGAAAAATAAAATATTATTTAGAAAATCTGGTATGGAGAGAAATCGTAAAATTTATTTTCAGACTGAATAGACATGTTATTTGTATCGTGTACTGTAAAAGTTTATCCGTGCTCCACTTTTCGTCATGGGGCATGAACTATAGAGTTGTGTGTAGGAATTTTCATTTTATTTGGATTTGAAGTTTATTTACCATACAACATTGATACAAATGAGATTTTGAGCTATGATTACTAAGTAATTGACCCAAAGATTATCATATTGAGTGGGATATATTAATACCCTGAGATTCATTGTAGATATTCACAATGAAGGAAAGACTAACTTGGGTATTGCTTAAGAGAAATTTGATTCAAAAGTCAAAGTTTTTGTGAATGGGGGATTTATATAGAGTCTTTTTTGAGGGTGTTTAACATTGATTTGAATCATTGTGAGGGTAGTGAGCAATTCCATATGGAATAAAACTTGACTAGTATCACAGAAACCAAGAGAGAAAGACCACAAAAATGTTGATACCTTGGCTACTGGAAATTGGATGCACTCACCATGATCTAATGTTTTGGATTGCTGGTGCTAGACAAGGAGAGAACTATTTCTGCTTCTGTTTTGCTTTTGGAAAACAGATGGCATCTTTTTAAAAATACCCTTGAAATTCAAGCTCCCTGGATTGCTCATTTTATTTTCATGTTGGCATTCAAAGGGGGTAACCACCAGGATCTGAGATGTGGCATGTATAGCACTTTCTGTGGATTTTGTTTGTAATATTTTTGTCATAAATGTGGACAGTAGCCTTCCCAGAGTGCCTTAATGCAGGACTCTGAATCTTGCATAATTTCAGGACTGTAGAAGCCACAACATGATATAAAAAGAAAAACCCCAAAAATGTAGTAATTTGAATAAAAAGAGACCAAAAATAGGATGGTATGGGAGATGTTTAGGGAATGGTGAGTTAAAACTAACAAGGCCCTTCAGCAGTTGAAGGCCCTCAGCAGTGTATTCTCTCCAGTTCTTTTACTTATGACACCAATAGTCTTTCCTTCTTGCCTTTGAAAGTATTGTCTCATCCATTTTCTCTTTTATCTTTCTGTTCAGAAAATCACTGTGTGTTCCTTATTATAAAAGCACTTAAAGGAAGATAATAAGACAGAATGTTCTGTAGTTCATTTTGTTTCCTTCTGAATGATCACAACCTTATTATTTTTTTTTTTGAGTTGGAGTCTCACTCTGTCACCCAGACCGGAGTGCAGTGGCCGGTCCCGGCCACCACAGCCTCAACCTGCTGGGCTCCGGCGATCCTTCCACCTCAGCCTTCCAAGTGGCCGGAATTACAGGCATGCGCTACCACACCCGGCTGATTTTTTGATTTATTGTAGAGATGAGGTCTCGCTGCCCAGGCGGGTCTCGAACCCGCGGGCTCAGGCAATCCACTCACCTCAGCCTCCCAAAGGTACGGGATTACAGGCTGAGCCACCGAGCCCGCCTCTAATTTTTGATTTATTGTAGAAATGAGGTCTCGGCAAGTTGCCCAGGCAGGTCTCGAACCCGTGGGCTCAGGCAGTCCACTCACCTCGGCCTCCCAAAGTGCTGGGATTACAGGCTGAGCCACTGAGCCCGGCATAACCTTATTTTAATATTTTGTAAGAATAACAAATATACACCTATTTCTTTCTATGTTGGCAGACCACTTGTTAGCTATTTTATTTACCTGATGCCTTTAACTGGAAAGATGTTTTATATTTATAGCCTTATTACTTTGAGCTGATTTTGCATTTGTGTTCAGCCCCTTTTGGATTCTTTCTCCTGAATTACAGTGAAATAAGTAGTTTTGCTGACTTTACACTAGATCAGGAGCCGGCACACCAGAGCCAGTGGGCCAAATCCAGCTGCTGCTTGTTTCTGTAAAGTTTTATTGGAACATCCATTTCTTTATGTGATGTTTGTGCCTCCTTTTGAATACAATGGCAGAGTTGGTTGTAGTTGAGACTGCATGTGGCCCACAAAGCACCAAACATTTACTATCTGACCTCTTCACCAATCAAAACTCATAGTACAATGCCTGCATTGTACAGATGCTTCACTAGTGTTACCTGTGGTAGGTAAAACTTATGTTTAGATAAAGATTTGCTCTTTCTTGCACTTTTATGTTCTAATGGCATTTTAGATAGTAATATCTCAGGAGGCATGAGCTATCTGTCTTTTTTTTTTTTGAGTTGGAGTCTCACTCTGTTGCCCAGACTGGAGTGCAGTGGCCGTCTTTAACTGTCAGTACAGTAAGACACTTAAGAAGACTTCCCAAAGAATTCCACGCAGTGATTCCAAGTCAGGATGCCATGCTTGAATGGTCATAGATATTTACATTCATTAAGTGCAAGATTCTTAATAACTAAATAAATCAAACCAAATTCACATCTAAATTTTTCTGTAAAATAATGATTGCTAGGTGTTGAAGTAAAATGAACCTTAGGTTGCCTTCTAATTTGTATTTAGGATGAGATTCTGTAATGAGCAAGAACTGTGTTGTTGTAGCACCACAACTCAGCCCTCTGTATTGATTAGCGATTTTAGTTCTCTCTTACTTGTTTTTCAGATGATTGGAATTAAGTGCCTGGAAAGCAATATAGGGATATAGAAAAATGGGAAAGTATCAGAGATACAGTGGATAATTTTCCAGCTTTTTCTGAGGTAGAGATCTTGGAAACTGGTTTCAAGTGACTTAATAAAACCTGCAATCACCAGGTTATGTATGGCACAGCTCTGTGGAACTATCTTTACACACATGATGCTGTAAATAGTGCCCCATGTAGTTGTACTGTCAGAACCTCACAACTATAGCTAAATTTATTACTAAGATGCTTTCTAAAGCAGTTATGTTGTTGTTAAGTTATCTGGAAAGTTGAATTTTACTGGTCTGCTTTGCTTGTTAAAACTAATAGTTAAGAATTAGAATTGTCTGCATAGCCTCATTCTTGCCCACAGCTTAGTTAGGTGGTATAGCTTGATACAGAACCCAGCTGGATTTCTAAGTTTAGCTTCCCATCATGAGCCAGCAGTGAAACCTAGAAGTATTGGTTTTCATGGAAGCAGCGTGGAAGACCTTAGTTACTCCTGAATCTCAGCTAAAATGCTCGTATGTGGATCTGCTGTTCTGAGAAGGACAGAGTTTTAGGATTAGGTTTCACAATGATACCCTCACAAGATTGGCCTTAGTATTCTGCATACTTTGTTCCAAGGTATCTAGAGATAGGAAAAGACAGCACCTTGGACTTAAGACAGCTTTGATGGCAAGCTTTCAAGCTTTGCTCTTGCAATATCTTTTAAACATGGAATTGTTTGGTGTCTAATAATAGTATAGAATTCACTTAGACAAAAAACAACTTATATACTTTCTAGCATCATCTGAAAATGGGTAAAAGAGGGTGCTGGAGGGAATTAAACACTTAGCTGTGTGTCTGCATGCATATAAGTGGTTACCTTCATACATGCCCAGATTTCTACCAGCTGTGTACTTAATCATCTTTTGCGGGTGAGGAGGGGGAGAGTTGAGGGTTTTCCTCTGACGTAGAGACATTCCAGATGGACAAGAGTGTAAATGCCATTTTGCATTTTTAGGGGCTTACTAATGGAGCCACAGCAGATTAAAAGGGCAAAAAAAGTATGACTGCATGCATTTGTAGGGAAATGTGGACTGGACACTATGGGATTTGCTATCTATGAGATTCTCTTCTGTTGACATTGTATAAAGTGACTGAGTCTTTTCAACGCTCTCCAAGGAATAGAAAGCATGTCAAAGTAATATTTCAGGCAACATTTTTGTAAAGCTATTTATTGAATCTTAGTTTTAAAATTAATTTTTAATCTTGTCATAAGGCAACATACAAACATAATGTGAAAATTTAATTTATGTACATAAATTAAAAGACTTGTATGGCTGATGGTCTTATACTAAGCATGACTCTTTTCTCAACTAAGCCTATGTGCATGTTCTAGCAAGGCTAGGTGACAAAACATTTCGGTGTATTTTTATGGCTTTTTTATTTATGGTGTATTTGCATTTTATTGTGACTTCTGATTCTGTTGAGTTTTCTGTACTCTAAAGCAACTGCCATGTTTAAATTGTAACCAAATACTGTTTTTATTTCTGTTTGAATTTTGAAAAAGTTCCTATGCTGTTTTCTTTCATTTTTAATATACATTTCAAAATGTGTTCCTGCTTTGATTTTTAAAATTTTTTTAAATTTTTTTATTTTTGAGTTTGAGTTTGAGTCTCTCTGTTGCCCAGGCTGGAGTGCAGTGGCATGCTCATGGCCACTGCAGCCTCAACCTGCTGGGCTCAGGCGATCCGTTCACCTCAGTCTTCCAAGTAGCTGGAGCTACAGGCATGCACCACCATGCCTGGCTAATTTTTTGATTTACTGTAGAGATGAAGTCTTGCCAAGTTGCCCAGGCTGCTCTTGAACCCATGGGCTTAGGCAGTTCTCTCACCTCAGCCTCCCAAAGTACTGGGATTGTAGGCGTGAGCCGTTGTTCCCAGCAACCTGCTTTGATCTTAAAAGTTTTCCTCTGCTCACATGATCTTCATTCAGCTTTAGTGAAGAAATAAATTTTGTCACATACCAACTTTTACTATATTGTAGGAAGTGCTACAGGGTTGTGGAATGTGACTTGCTTCAGCAGCTGTTTGGTGGTTAATGGTTCCGGACACTTGCCAGCTGCCATGGTTCTGCCATAGTTCATCGGGGCTATGTCAAAACCCTTGAAACTTCAGGCTCAAGAACCCAGGACTTTCTTGTCCCTTTATTAGATGCAGGTACTATATTTAGAAGTTTGTTTGCTGCAAACCTCCATAGAAGTTTTCTCTGGACAAAATGTTTTGCTTTGGAGAAAGAACTTTTCCATTGACCAAGATGGCATTGTAAAAATCTAGCAACCACATCTCACATTTATATAAGTAAGCATTTGGAATTGTCTTTCAAAAATCACATGGGTGCCTAATGAATATTATTTGCTAGTTGTGTCTTTTATTTGTGTTTTGAGTCCTGTGTCCCTCCCCCATTCCCCAGAAATAGGCAGTTTTTGGATATTAAAGCTTATTTTTTCATTATCCCCCATTGGGCCTCTGTGAGTCATACTCTGGGCACAAACAGAAATGAATGTATAATTGCACAGCCTTTCTTATTTGACAATTACTGGAGAAAATAATTTATAATGTGCAGCGAGCATCTTTGCTAAAGGAATTTACAAAAATGTTTTTAGGGACAATTCCTGTATCTATTTGTAGAGCATTAACAATTTCACTTCCTTGGAATCTTGAGGAATCTTAGATTGGGTGTGTGTCCTTTCTAGTTAATTGTGAGGTTGTTTTGATTTTCATGTGATCTTTTCACCTCATTCCTTCCCTGACACTTCCCATAAACATGATGTCTTTTATGTTTCATTTCTACATTTCTGGCAGTATATAATTTAGGCACATAAAGATATCTTAGAAATTATTGTGTATCATCATAGCCTCTTAGAAACCAAGGGAGGGGATCAAAGTAATAATCTGATTCATTTTAATTATTTCTGTGTCATATCAAAGTTTAGCACCTTAATAAGGGTAAAATCTCTACCCAAGTCTAAATATGCAAGTGTTACATTTTTCTGATACAGACAACTATATACTGGGAAAAGAATATAATATTCTGTTTAGTATTTCAGAAAGTAAAGGCATTAGATTTCATTTATGATGTTCTTTATGATTTTATAAGTGTTCATCATATGTGTTTGGTCATGGTAGTAGATTAATTATATTGTTGTTTTCTAGCAATGTAACATATTACTTTTGTCTCTCATTCTTCAAGTATTATTTAAAATTATTTGTGCAGTAAAAAACCACTTCATTTATATGGCATTTGTCCACCCATACCATGAAATAAAAAACTTTCATATATGAGTCCTGAAATATCATGAATGATTTTCTGAATTCAACTTGAGTCTATGAACAATTAGGAAAGAAAACTGTTTATCTATTTTTCAACTTGATCTCTCTCTCTTGCTTTTGTTCTCTCTTTTCTTTCTCTGCCCCTTTTTCATTTCCTTCAAAATTGGAGCAGCAAATAATTCTTTAAACATATAAATCTTATGCCAAATTGTAAATTATTAGTGCATTTATATCTTTCTTATTGACTACAAATCATATTAGGAATTTGGGAGTGTGGTATTCTCAAAGTCATATCTTGTTGTGTTCAGTTGATTTTTTTTTTTTTTTTTTTTTTTTTGAGTTAGAGTCTCACTGTGTTGCCCAGACTGGAGTGCAGTGGCTGCCCCCGGCCACTGCAGCCGTGCCCTGCTGGGCTCCGGCGATCCTTCCGCCTCAGCCTTCCAAGTAGCTGGAACTACAGGCCCGTGCCACTATACCCGGCTAATTTTTTGATTTATTGTAGAGATGAGGTCTCGCCAAGTTGCCTGGATGGGTCTCGAACCCGCGGGCTCAGGCAATCCACTCACCTCAGCCTCCCAAAGCGCGGGATTACGGGCTGAGCCACCGAGCCCGGCTTCCAGTTGATTTTTAAAATCAATTTTTTTTTTATCTTAAAACATATTTCTTTTGCATATGCCTGTATATATTTTGTCTAATATTTTATTAAGATGCTTTTTAGATAGCAAAGTTTAAGGGAAAATGCCTTTTGGGGGAAAAATTTTAATGTGTTATTTCCCAAAGTGTGTTTTACAGGATATTAGAGTAGTGAGCACAGGAATATAATAAAAGCTATGTATTTTCTGATTATATAAGTTTAGGAAACACGTGCTTAAACAAAATGTGAGATAGGAGATGTCAAAAGGGAGATATTTCCTATATGTCTTTGGCCACAGAATTCTATTTATCATGGAGCACATGTTTTGTAACATGTTTTCAAGCTGTTGGCCTACTGAATGCCCACAACTAGATGTCCCAGAGAGTACAAACCATACCATCCTCTAGTAGTGAAAACTTCCTACTCTGCATATTATAGATATGACTTGGAGTTATCATCATAACTTATTAACTGCAGTACTTTATAAATAGTCAAGTATATTTGTGTTTCTTATACATTCGCTTCATCACTAGAAGCAAGCACACAAGCAGTTAGACCTTCCTTTGGCCATATAGGGCCTGTTAAGAAAAGAGCCAGTCTATGTTGAAGGAGACAATTCTGTTTTCTCTTTTTAATTCTATCCTAGTTGTGGATTGAATCCCTGAGTCTTACTTCACATTGCTATTATTATGCATCAA
Source organism: Cephalopachus bancanus (assembly GCA_027257055.1). Classification (NCBI taxonomy): domain Eukaryota; kingdom Metazoa; phylum Chordata; class Mammalia; order Primates; family Tarsiidae; genus Cephalopachus; species Cephalopachus bancanus. The sequence continues at coordinate 10,368,181 of JAPVLO010000080.1, read as the reverse complement.
AAAGCATATCAGAGTTGATGAATAAGTCACCTGGTTGAAAAAAAACTATCTTTCCTACTTGTATTCTAAGGGGAAAATGTTTGTTTTCTGTTCTTCATCCTCATTAAACCTGGGGCATGCATAAACACTAGCGCCACTTCTTTGGTTGTCAAGACTTTGACTTGTCGTGGCAGGGCTCATGTTTACATATAATCCTTGTGGATTTTTGAGAGATGGTGATTCACTCTCTTGGGATGTTTCACCACCTTCAGTGGAGCATATGTTTTGATTCAGTGAGGTCAGTAGTACCCCATTTTAACATCAGAACTTTCTCAGTAAGATGAGTCGGTGATTGACCTTGGCTTGTAGAGTACCTTAGATATGTGAATATAACACAATTGCTTTCTTAATGATATTTCAGCGTAGCCAATCTTTTTTTTCTGCCTGGATTTATTGGCTTTCTTACCATTGATATTAATTTGTTGCTCCTGAAAGAAATTGACTTGTACTATACTAAAACTATATCCTATTTAGGATTAAGTATTTCCCTTTATAAGAACAATTGAAAGTGCATTTAGTCTGTGAATGGATGTCGTGCTTTGAAATTTTTTTGCCAACTCCTTAAGTCTTGAATATGTGAAAAACTAGAATTTTAGAGATGTGACCCCTTTGTGCTCCTTTCCCACGTGCATGCTTGATGTTGGGAAGGGGGATCCATACTCTTAAGGGCAGCTTTTTGTTGAATTAGTGTTTTAATGGGTGAAGACAATAAAAAAAGAAATTGTTGGTATGGGGCCACCCAGTTTTTGAAGTCTGTGTCAGTAATGAGCTGAGTAGTATTTATGGGTGGTACTAGTTGAAAGGGAGATTGTATTAAGGGAAAGGAATAAAAAGTTGACAGGGGAAAGAGGGAAATAGAGGATAAAGAGAGAGAGTGCCCCTAATGATTGCATCTAGTATCCAAGACTGTAGCACCCAAGTTCAACTTGAAAAAGCTTCTTGGATTATTTTGATATGTTAAACCAGTTGTATTCTTATATACTAATAGGGAACATATATTTAAGCTAGATACTATTTTAAAGGTTACATATGTATTTAGGTTTTTTTGGTAGACAGAGATAATTAACACAATTATAGCTCTTCATTTGAGCCATTCAGATCAGTTGCTGCCAACTAGAATAATGTGCATAAACTTAGTTCTGTTTATATGTAAACTGTGCAATATTTTAAAGCTAACGTCATTGTTTTCCCCTTCTCAAAGTACAGTGTGTTTTGATCTACATAGGGGATATTTTTAAAAAGTGGATGTCTAAGAATGTAAACAATGGGGAGGAGAGATGCAGCTGCTTATGCTTTACTTTTTAATCTTCTGTTCTTTCGTGGCTTCTAAGGTCAAAGGACTTTTATTTACCTATTATGGTGTATGGCTTATGACTTTGTAAGTACACTTTTTCTAGTTTTTATTTTGGCATTTGAAATAAAGGACGGAAGGGCTGAAGGAAAGTTGTCAGATAAAAATATCTCCCTGTCTAGCAGGCCTTGCAGTGGGTCAGGAGAGCTGTAGTCCTTCGATTGAAAAGGGTTTCTATTTTGTAGGATCAATAAATGTCAGGACTCATGCTTTACCTTTTGGCTCCGTGTTTGTTTGTAAAAATCTATTAGTCACACCCAGTTTCTTGTGTCTGCCACTGTCTAGACTCTTCTAGAAATTAGAGATTTCTTATTTAGTATTTTTATAGGAGGACACATAATAAGGTATAAAAATGTGCTTTTATGATGGCAATCTCTTTTGCAAGCTGCTTTCCAGATGAGAAGGTATTCTGATATTCAGGTGCCTATTATGTGAAATGTTGTTTTAGCTGATTTCGTTTAGTTTGGATTTATCAGAATGGCATTTCAGTATGTAATTTCTCATTACCCTCTATAAACACGGAGCTTACCCTGTTTCCTTTTATAAAAATAACTTTGTATATTCCAGTGGACTCTATTTAGATGAAAGGTTTGCCAACACTTCCACCCATGCTTTTTATAGCATTGTCTATAAATTTGTGGTTAAAAGCATGGATTTTGAATCCAAATTGCCTTCTTTACTAGCTTTGAGATCTTGAGGAATTTATTTACTCATTCTTTCTAAACCTCAGTTTCCTTGTGTTTAAATAGGAATGGTAACACAATCCCAGGATTGTGGTGAGGTTTAAATGAAATAATACATATTACGACCCTTAACATAGTGCCTGATATGTAACAAATGCTGGCTATATTGTTGATGGAGACTCTAAATTGTTGCGTGTGTGTTTGCGAGTTGGATTAGTTTACACACTCCACCCTTACCCTAGAAATGATTTACTAAAATATCCAGAGAAGGAAGAAGATACAAGTGTAATTTGAAAACAACTGTCATCGATATTAAAATTGCCTTATTTTCTTAGTCATGACATTTATTTGTAGCATTAAAAGATAGACTGAGATTTTAAAAATATTATTAAAAGGAAATAACACTTTTAAAAGGTTAGCAAAACCCTTACTTTAATCACCAAATATGATTTCTTCACAAAAACTTTAGAGTCCATGATCTTTGCTTTGGCTGAAATTACTGATCCTTAATCAAGTCCTGTGGACCTTAGAATATGTATGTGAGTACTTATGATTTTCTTACAGATCTCTTCCTAAACAGTACACTCAATTATTGAATATCAGTTATAAAACACTGTGATAAATCAGGTAGACAGTAGGGGATAAGTCATCTCAAGAACAGTTTGGTAAAGGATGTTAATCACATGTAATTTTATTCACAGTTTCAGAAAATTACATTTCATGGCATATTTGGTGTATGATATGGTTCTATACTTCAGTTAATGAAGTATAATGATGTAGGTTACAAAAGTTTAGGGTGTTTTAGAATTGCCATTTTAGTTAAGAGCAATCCATTTCAAATAATGATTCAGTGATTAAAATTATAAGTTTAAAACAAAGTAGAAAGCACCTTCATACCTAGTGATAAAAGTTTTTTTGTGTCTGTGTGGCAATATTCTTTATTTAAGGCCTGTGGTATCACATGACAAATATAATTGACCAGTTTCAATGACATGATTTTTTGAGATTCTCTTCTCTGCAGACACTTACATAAAACTACAAAGAGGTAGTGCTTCAGTGTCAAGTCCCTTTCATCTCTTTTCAGTTCCTCTTTCTGCCATCCTTCTCCTATTTTGGTTTCTGGTAGTTTCTTGCTACCGGATAGAATGAATTGTTCTGCATTTGCTCAGTTGTCAGGTTCCATGCCACGTTTCTTACAGTCACCATCTCATTTAATCATCATAACAACCCATTGAGTTAGGTGCTTCTATCACCCTTTTACCCGGAAACCACAGCTCAGTGAGGGTGATCAAATGCCTGAAGTCCCATGCCAGTAAGCGGAGCTGGTATCTTCCCAGTGTTGGGTAGCCACATGGGTCCAGCAGTTACGTGCCTTGCAGGCAATTTACATTCCTGTAAATCCTATAGCCCTTGGTGAAATGTGCTCTCACGCTGGGAAAATAACTTGTGTGACTTATACAGCGTATGAATTGCATTGCACAGAAGCTTTTTAAAATTTAGCTCTTGGGGAGTATCTTTGGCCACCTCATCATTTTCCTACCATTCCCTAAAGCCTATGCTTGTCTTCCTCAAGCTTCTCTTACAGACCAGTGAAGGAAATTGCCATCTAATAATTAAGTCCTGTTCACTACCGTGAAACTTCATTGACTAGAAAACAGAATCTTGTGGCTGACTTCCTAATAAATAGGACCAAAGGGCATGCTGTTGATTCGGAGTCTGTTTGCCTTCCTGTAGAAATTAGGACCAGTTTGCTACAGGCCTGAATGGATGTTATTAGCACACATGGACCATCTTTTTTTTCCCCTATTTTTAAAAAATGTTTTAATTTTGAAGGTGTGGGGTACCAATTCAGGGTTAGGTATACTAATGTTCATTATGCAGGTACCCTTGTTGATGAGGTGTGCCCCCCTCCCCTGGCAGTTTCCCACTAATGCCAATCCTGCCCCCCCCAGGCAGATTCCTACTACTGCCAATCCCTTACTTATAGTATTATGATAATTGTTCAAGGTCTCCTTATGAGTGAGAACGTGTGGTACTCAGTTCTTTGCTTCTGTGATAGATCACTCAGTATTATAGACTCTAAGTTCATCTAAGTTGCTTTTTGCCTATTTTTAAGTTTTGTTTTGTTTTCTCTAAATGTTGGTAACTTTGAATCATAATGGCTTTGCTACTTCCCTTGATATTACAAAAGGTGCTACTTAGAATCTTCCTCCACAGGCATCTATGGTTTCTGGATGTGCTATCTGCATGAAGGATCATCCTGTTCATAAAAAAGATTGTGGAGAAAGGATGATTACTCAGAAGAAAATGGGAGCATATTTTGATATGTCAGTACTTTTGATCTTTCAAAGTTGAAGGTGACAGTTGTTTAATGATTATATTGATTCTACTCATTTATTTGGAATGAAACCTGAGTTGGCAGTTTGGTGGCTTTTAGCACCTGTGGTCCCCTCAGTTAATAAAGATGTCAAGTTAGGAACTAGCCCCAAGTTTTGCTTTATGGTTTATTTGATAAAAGATGGCTCTAGGGTGGGCTGGCGTATTTCACTGAGTTTAGAGAATGCCTGTTTCTTTTTTTTTTTTTACCACCTCTGAGCTCCTCCTGACTGAGCTTTCCAAGTATCAGAGAAATCTGCATTCATTTTGTAAAGAGACAGAAATGTATCAGGCCACAGTTTTTCTTCCTTTCTCCAGTGCAGCTGCCTCAGTCTCTAGGCTTTTCTGCTTAACTTGAACACTAAACAGGGTTTAAAAAAAAAACAAAAACGTACCAAAATGTCTTTTAAAGAATTCTAACTATTGTTGTCTTCCCCAATATCTCTTTGCAGTCATCCAAATCTGCATTGTTCAAAGCCCTAGGGGTGGAGGTTTCTCATTCTTCTCCAGTTAACTCTTCCAGAACCTTTTCCACCTGGAATATTTTTATGTTTCAATTCAAAAGTGTTTCTGCAGTGGAAGCCCATTTTTCCTACAGAGATAGAGACCGCATGGCTTGTAGCATAGTCCCCCAGCTAATAAGTTCTCTTATTCTTCTATGGAAATTGAATAATACATTTCTTCTTTCCGTTTTGGTTCTTCTTTCCTTTGCTACTCAGAGTGTGGTTCTTTGGCCAGCAGCATTGGGTCATTTGGGAGCCGTTTAGAAATGCAGAATCTCGGATCCTACCCCAAACTTAATGAACCAGATTCTGCATTTTAACAAAATCCCCAGGAGGTCCTAAACACATTAAAGTTTGAGAAGTGCTGCTTTATTCTATATCTTTATAATTTGGTTATTTTCTCTATGCTTTTCTCTAGTGTGGCTTAATTGTGGAGACGAATGCTAGATATGGCACTCTAATAACAGCTTGGATGTTACCAAGTATAGTGAAAGTATTTTTAGTAAGTATTTCTTTATCTCAAATTCCTGTTAATTCATGATATTAAACTATTTTGATTTAAATTGTTGTGTGTTCTTCCTTTACAATAAACTTGTAGTCTTTGGGGCCTTTTGGGGGTCTGTTTCTGCTAGATGTGTTTATCCCCCTCACCTGCAGAAATCCTCATTTTGTAGTTGAGAAATTTGCCTGTTAGGAATCTTGCTTTGCACATATATTGACTATCACCCTGTTTTCCCTCTTTTATTAGGATCTTTTTGTGTTTCTCAATAGTTGTGCTTTTAAGATTGTAATTGTAATAACTCATGGGAGGGTTAGAAAGAGCACTGCTTTGGGAGCAAGGAGACCCGCCAGTCTCACCCAGGTGCTGTTACTCACCAGTTTCATGAACTCAGGCAACTCATTCAATGATTCTAATGCCTTTAACAGTACCACACAATCAAGGAAGTTCTCCTAATACCAGGATTGTAACTTTTTTGATTATTCTGTTCAAATTAATTCTTGTACTCTTTATACAGAGACTTGGTCATGCAGATATATCACCTGTAGCAATGAGAAAGGGGCATTTAAAACAAACATTGAAAGAATTGTCATCCAAATGTGTGTTTCATTAGTCATTATACCATCCTTCTTACCAATTTTATAGAACTCTCAGGTGGGAAGAATAGGCTAAGTTTTAAAGTTTTACTTTTATTTCTTAGGCCCACCCCTGGAAAAAGTACAAGTAAACCACTAAATGGTCAAAGGCAGAGGGAAGAGGTCGCTATGAGGAAGGGTCCGAGCTTATTTACTTATCCCATTCAGCATTCTTATTGACTTTCTGTAGCTATGCATTAGAGGTGGGAAATTAGCAAGGACTTAACAATTCTTCCATCTCTGCTTAAGAGACCCTGGGAAGGTCTTTGTCTCTACTGAAAATTCTCTCCAGAGGATCCCAGAAGAAACGATGTGGAGCAAGTTGAGTGGCTGTGTTCAGAGGCCCTGTTGTGTGTTGCTGATGGTTGGGAGTAAGGAGAGTTCAGGAAGAAAGAAGATAAGGCTTGCTTTGCCATGGGCATTTATGTAGTCCCAATTCTTTCTTATATTGTACAGAAGGAAAGCGTAAGGAAACAGAATGAACTGATAGGCCATTGCCCATTTACAACATGTTTTACAGAAAAAACTTTAAGCAATTTTTGAGCAGAATTAAGCAGAACTCATCATAGTGCTATTAATTAAGTGTTAATTATAACCTGTCTATGTTTGATAGTTAGGTGAATTGTGTGGTTCCCTTTTATTTTGAAGGCATTTTGTCAGCAGCTCAGGCTACAGTCTAGAAAGAATGGAAGCTATTGTTTTCTTGGTGTATTCCAGGACCACAGCAGCTCCTGTGGCTTTTTTTTTTTTTTAAGGAGAATCTGTCCTTACTACCTTTTCTTTAGGGTTCAATCTGAAAAATTTGGTATTTAACCACCCAGAAATCAACTTATTTCTGTTCATTGTCTAAATTTTAGAATTTTGAACGCTGCTTATTGATGATGGTATATGTGCCCTACCCACCCCCACTGCCTTTGCTATTTTTCTTTAAGATTAAATTTAGGATAAACAGACATAAAATTGTCTTCCAAGACATACATAGAAACAGGAACTGGAATTTGTATTTCAGTCTCATGTTTTGACTGTTTTTTTTTGTTTTTGTTTTGTAGTAAATCATTATCCAAGACAGGTATTTATTTCATAAAATAAAAAAAAAAGATGTAGGAAACAGTCTTCTGATTTAGTAGTAGCCTCCTAGAGAGCAAAGTTAGTGGATTTATTTTAAAAAGTAGACAAATTCTGGAACAGAGGAAGCCTAATCCTTGAACCTTTTTTTTTTTTTTTTTTTTGACTCTTAGAGGTTTGAGGACAATGCCCCTGACTAATAGTCACAAGTAGCATATGTCTCCTTGTTCACCATAGCCTTTTCTTGTTATCTCCCTGGGTTTTGGAGATGAATGTGGGAACCACGTATTTTCTCCATTTTTTTAAGTTGTGGGGGCAAAGGAAGGTCAAGTCACTTGTCCAGGATCAGACAGAAAGTGCAGGCTAAGTTGGGCAAAGATACAAAACCAGGAGGGATAAATACATTTGCTAGTGAGGTCTGTCTCTATTTCATGGTCAAAATAGGTAGAGAAGCGCCACACCCTGCTAGTCTCCCCCGAGATTCTCTTGCTTGGGCCTCCCTAATGGCTCATAGTCTCCCTTCTGTAATCATTGCTTTTGCAATTGTGTTTTCCTTCAGAGGAAAGACATAGGAAAACATGGGCCCAGACTGGTCATTCAGATTAACTAACTTTCTTGCAGTAAAAAGGTTGTGAGAGAATGGGACACAACGGAGGTATGCTTCAGTCATTGATAATAATTTGAAGAACCCACGGGGACCCTGAGGCCATCGTGTGGCAGTCACAGAAATACAAGAGGGTCCCAGAACAGGAACTGTAAACAAAAACACCTCTTCCCTCACACTCTTACTTAAAGCTTGTGTGGACCTCAGAAACAATTGATAAGTCATGTAAAGACTTCCTCTATTTTTTCAGCTAAAGGCAGTACAACTTCACTGTAGCTCCAAGGCAAGGTTCCTTACCTGACATTTTAGGCCAGCTAATTCTTTGTTGTAGATGGCTGTCCTATGTATTGTAGGATGTTCTGTTGTATTTTGCCTCTACCCAGTAGAAGCCAATAGCACCTCTCCCTCCCTACCCCCATCCCAGTTGTGGCAACCAAAAGTATCTCTAGGCTACCAAATGTCCCCTGAGGGGCAAAGTTTTCCACCCACCCAAATTGAAAACCGCTACTCTAGAGGTTTTGTGAAATGCTTAGGGACTGGATGGTGTCCACAAGAAAAGTCTGTTTAGCTTCATGAGCATGTTTCACCTGAAGTCTAGATGGCTGCTGCCTGTCACTTCCATGAGCCTGAGGGTGACCCCACTTATCTCTCTTGGGACTGCATTCCCTCATAAGCACTGTCTTAATTGGGGCTGTTATCACAAAATAGACTGGGTGGTAGCTTAAACAACACACATTTGTTTCTCGGAGTTCTGGAGGCTGAGAAGGCCAAGATTGAGGTGGCACAGATCTGGTTTCTGCAAAGGGCCCTCTTCCTGGTTTGCAGATGGCCTTCTTCTCATTAAATCTTCTCACGATGGGGAGCAGAGGTCTCTTCTTATAAGGACACAACCCTCATGACTTAATGACCTCCTGAAGGCCCCTGCCTTCTAATGCCATCACGTTCAAGGTGAATATTTCAATGTGTGAATTGGAGGGGAAGACACAGTTCAGTCTATAACAGTCACTAATAAATAATTCTTAATGAAGGGTCCCTTAGTTAAGAGTCATCACCACCTCTTTTTAAGAATTGGGCACGACTGTCCACAGAGTGCTTATTGTCCAGCCAGGCAGCCAGCTCAGCACCACAACATGATGCAGTTTAAATTAGAGTGCTGTTAGGGAACTTTTAGGCAAATGACATTTTCCAAATTAGAAAGAGGCTGAGATGTTAGTTGATGGAAAAAAAAAAATGGAGAGGAGCGGCAGCAAAGTGAACGTAAGACTTGAAAGATGAAAGCAAAGGCCCTGAGATTTAGAATCAGCAGGTGAAAGGTCAACCCCCTCTGTCAACCAGGAGAATTTTGCCTCTTTATTCAAGACAATAAAAAAGGGTTTGCAGTCAGTCAGAAATCTGCACTGTTGTCTATCTCAATGACTTTAGACTTGCAAGCAATGTATGCATTATCAATTATTTCAGATTATCTTTCTGATTTTTATTCTCCCTCCTCTTCCAGCTGCCAATGATCAAATATGCATCTGGCAGCAATTTGAGTTTTTCGTCAAATGACTCAGGCCATATCGATTGGCTGTCACGCTTCTGTTCAGTTCCTTCATATGAGAGATTGGAGAAAATAATTTGGAAACAAAAGCTACACGATTCTTCCCTCCAAGCCCCACAACAATTATAAACATGCTTTAGAACCTGGAAATAGCACATAAGAATCTCACTGAATACTCATTTAAGCCTATTCATATGATTTATTTATAAATGCTTTCATGTAGTATGATAAGTCTTCCATTAGCTGACTTTGAAAAGGTAAGAGGCAGCCGGGCTCGGTGGCTCAGCCTGTAATCCGTGCCTTGGGAGGCCAAGGTGAATGAATTGCCTGAGCCTGCGGGTTCAAGACCTGCCTGGGCAACTTGGCGAGACCTCATCTCTACAATAAATCAAAAAATTAGCCGGGCGTGGTAGCGCGTGCCTCTAGTTCCAGCTACTTGGAAGGCTGAGTGAAAGGATCGCCAGTGCCCGGCAGGTGGAGACTGCGGTGGCCGGGAGCATGCCACAGCACTCCAGTCTGGGCGACAGAGTGAGAATCCAACTCAAAAAAAAAAAAAAAAAAAAAAAGAAACGAAAAGGCAAGGGACTTCTAACTTTTTCAAGTAACAAAGGTTGCCTTTTAATAGTGTTTTTGTAGATAGCATTAATTCAAAATCATCTCAAACATATGCAAATGTGAGTCTTAATATTTAATTTGTGGCGTTCCCTGTGTAGGTAGATGAGTCTTTGCATAAGATTGTACCACATTTTCTATTTTTAGTTTCCCTACTACTACCTTTACCTTTTCTTTTTGTTCTGTCATTTTCCCATGCCATCTCCTCTCTGAAATAACTTTGTCTCTCTTTCCAAGATGCATCCTAATTTTGGCTTCGGCTTCAGTCTTTGGCTGGCATTTGGTCTGATTCATTCTTCCATGCTGGTTCCGTCAGGTTATTTTTGGCTGGTGTGTTTTCAGGTATCAGGAGGAGATGTGAGATCCAAGACTTTCTAGTTCCTAATAGCAGCAGTTACAATAAGAGCTCATGATTGGGGGCTTATTATGTTTCAGGCACAAGATAAGAAATTGTCATGTATCATTCCATTTAATCTCAGTGATAACCCTGTAAAATGGACATTGCTATCCTGTGTTACAGATGAAAACATTGAGCTTTAATGGGGACCAACTTTCCTAAAATCAGAGAAAAGAACAATGAGAGAAAAGATCATGGAAGTTGTCTTAGTTTCCTTTCAAATTTTAACTTAGAAATAAGTTCTGAGTTAAACAAACTATCAGTCTTTAAAAAGCATGACAGTCATGTAACAGCTCCATTTTCATTCTCAAAATAACCTTTTTTGGGTTGAATTCCCTAACGTACATTTTAGAATTCAAAATCGCACACAGGTCACTCACTTATCACTCAGTTAGTGGCAACTCAAGGGAGACACACATTTATTGCATTATTACTTTATTGCAGGCAAAAGTTACAGCTATCTTTAACATGAGCTAATTAATATGGGGCCTTCCTGTGACCTTCTGTAGTCTAAGATGAATGGTACATTTTTCCATGTGTCTTCACATCAACTTTTATTTAAGAATTACTATCACAGCCCAGAAATCTTTATGACTTGCATTTCCTTAACATTTCTAAAGGTAAAACAAATGAGAATTGTGGGTTGAATACATTTGAAATATGCTGCCATATACTTTTATTTATGACCAGTTTCAATTGGTTTCAGAGAGGGAGTGTTTTTTTCATTAGTTTGACCACTTTTTTTTTTCTTTAAAGAACAGTTCACTTAACTTCAAAGAATCCTAGATCAAATTCTTCTCAACATTTTTCCCTAGATAGTCTCCTCAAAGCAAGGAGGAAAACAAAGGCTAAAACATTTCTGCTTTTGATTTAAGATGACGGCTTTCTGGAGATGTTAATTAGATGTGTGTCATAGGAAACCTCTTCCACTGAGCTTGAGCTTGACCTTATTGGAAACTGTTGGGAGTGGCATTGTCTTCTATTAGGCCTGTTTAATGATTAAAGAAAAATAAAAAACTCTGGGAGGGAGATCAGGGTCACACAGCTGAGGTACTCATGGTTCCTTTTAAAGATTCTTGTTCAATTCAGTAGATTTTTCTTATATTACCAAGTTCTTCCATAAAATCAACCACAACCCATATTATCGGGGACTCCAGCTAAAACTTGTGGTGAGTAGGAAATAGATTAAACACAGGTTTTCCCACTTTTCCAGCTGCCAAAAGTGATGTCAGTGGCATTAATGATTGTGTCCTCAGTCTGCTACAGACCCAGAGCTGTTGATGCAAATGCTCATTCAGTGCGCGATTCCTGCACTATTATGGAAAAACTGAAGGTGGCTGAAAAACAATTAGGTAGTTGGACAGTTACTCAAATGTAAAAAAAAATAAAATAAAAAATCAGACACTTGCTTTCTTGAAGCAATTTGACTGCAGAAGAGGGCAAAAATGGGAAATCTATTTGTGTTGAGCAGAAAAAGTAAAGGCAGTGGAAATAGGTCTGCCTGCATCCCTTTAGTCTAATTACAGAAACAATATTGCACACACTTTTTCATTTTACACTACACTGTAAGTGAAGTTGCAGTTGTAATTTAAGTTTACTGGTTTGCATCAAAGTCAAACCTATGAATCCTGTATCCCGTATTCTGACCCTTACAAACAAAACATCAAACCCAAAAGTGTGAAATTACAATGGAAACCTTAGAACTGAAACGAAATCCCTATGAGGGAAAAATGCTACAAAGGTAGCTCCCAGGAAAGCAGAGGAAAGACTGATTTTTACTCTGGTAGGGAAAATTCTGTCCTATTCCTTTCTTTTTCTCTTTTAAATTTGTTTTCCATTTTATTTTAGATCACATGGAATAATTACATAGTGATGGGTATTGGGTCTCAGGTGGCCCATTCCCTAGATATCACTTTCACATCTTTGCAGAACAGGTCTATTTTGGTTGAGCTCTGTTAAAATTAAAACTCCTTGCCCCACAGTACATGTGGTCTGACTTGAAATGTAGAGGGATTTTTTTTTTTCTTTCTGAGTCCTTCTATCTTGACTCTTACGTGTGTGGGACATATTGTAGTATTGGAGAAGAGAGATTAGAGACATATGATTTGCATGGGGGTGGGGACAGTTTTGATGTTGACTCCATTTGTTTTATCAGTATGCTCCCCGCTAATAAAAAGAATGGTAAATAAGTGTATATTTTTTGACTTGTGAGATTTTGGAATGTTGATTCAGATTTCCTTAGCCTGTCACCGGCAGATTATTTTTAATTGTTGAGAACTGTATTGCTGTTGTTGTTTTAGTCTGCCTTCTCCATAAATCCCTAGCCACCTTAAAAAGTTTCTAGAACATCTTTCTGCATTTTGTAGCTGGGGAAGGAGAACTCCACAGGGCTGACAGATTTACCCTGGTAGGTCTCAGTGGGAGCTGACAGCCTTGATGGTCGCCTTTCGTTCTTCTCTCCTTTTCATAATACGTGTGACTTTCTTCATTGGTGGTCTCCTGAAGTCACCAGCCCTGCCAGAAAGTCTTTCACTGGGACAAAAGGAGAACTGGAGCGAGATGGTCTCTCATATGTTGGCAAGTCTCTCTGATTTTTCTTCCTTGGCAACCCTGTGAACTGGAAGGTCTGACCAGCAACCTTGTTATTTTCACCAGCTCTCTCCCATGTGACTTGCACCAGGAAAAGTGCTATTTAAGCAGCTCCATTAAAGCACTGGCTTGGCTGGCTGGCTTACCCTTTGCCATTTAAGACCACAAAACCAAGTCTTTCCAGCTCAATCCTGGCCAGTTTTAAAAGGAGTTGGTTTCTTTTCTTTAGCTAAACTGGCTTTCTTCTCCTTTCAACATCAAGTAGCAAACATCTTGGTCTTACCTCTAACTTTAGCTCAATCCTCATTTGATTTTTTTTTTTTTTTTGAGGGGTGATTATGGTCTGAAGCCTTTAAAATTGAGAATGGTTTTTTACCACTTACTTTTGTCCTTTTCCAAAGCCTCAGCATGCCCCACACTTCACAGATATGCCATGTAAAGATAGGAGAGATTTCCCAGTGTCCCAAACTTTTGAAGCTCTCTGGATTTAGAATTTCTTTTCTCATGGGGGATGATCATTTCTAATAGGGGTGGACCAGGAGAATGCAGCTTCCTCCCTCTATGCTACTATCCAACTCAGATGTTGAAACCAAGGCACTTAGCCAGGGAATTCTTTTAATAAGGGCTTCACAGTCTATCTCATAGATTAGTGGTCTCATTTATTCATCTAGATTTTATAGTGTGAATGTTAAAATGAGGAACACCCAGAACTAAGGTATTTGAAACTGATTCTATCTATCTATCTATCTATCTAATCTATCCATCTTCTATCTAATTTGGCTTGTTTGCCAAATACAGGTATACTTTTTTAAAAAAACAGTACTTTGCAGTGTTTTATAAGGTGTTTTATTGACATGTAAATATTTTAGAAGACATGATTTGCTTTTAATTAGTGGTACCATAAATTAATTGCATCAGCAGCAGTGAGGTAGCTGAAGAAATGAATCTTGGTAGAAAGGGTGTGAAGTTGAATGTAATTGTATGAAATAAGAAATCAGCAAACATGGGAAGACAGAAAAAGGAGAGAGGTCACAAACACTGTCAGAATCTTACAAGGTACAGTACTACCCACTGACCTTTGTGCTTTCCTGAAGTTATTTTTTTATTTTTATTTTTTTTCCCTCTTCTGGGAAGAATCCTTTTCCTCTCCTGGTTCTTCCAAATACTTTGCCTGTGCCATTCCCTCAAGGACTTTGGCTTCTGGAAACCAAAGCCATGAAGCCAGAGGTTTTCCCTATGTTCAAACTGTCACACTCTCCCCATATACAATAAATTGAAAGGATGAGAAAGGGCTAGCATACCAGGAGAGTTTAAAAAATTGGGTAACATTTTAAATGTTTTCTAATCATTGATTTTTAAGAATGGAAATAAACCAGGCTCAGTGGCTCAGCCTGTAATCCTGTGCCTTTGGGAGGCTGAGGTGAGTGGATTGCCTGAGCCCGTGGGTTCAAGACCTGCCTGGGCAGTGAGACCTCATCTCTATGATAAATCAAAAAAATCGGCCGGGCGTGGTAGCACACGTCTGTAGTTCTGGCTACTTGGAAGGCTGAGGCGGAAGGATCGCCGGAGCCCAGCAGGCGAGGCTGCGGTGGCCAGGAGCAGCCACTGCACTCCAGTCTGGGCGACCGAGTGAGACTCCCAACTAAAAAAAAAAAAAGAATGGAAATAACCCAGTTATGATGAAAACATTATTTTCCTCTCCTACTCTTTTTTTTTTACATTAAATGCATAATTTTATTTTATTTTATTTTTTGAGTTGAAGTCTCACTCCGTCACCCAGACAGGAGTGCAGTGGCCACTCCCGGCCACCACAGCCTTGACCTGCTGAGCTCTGGCGATCCTTCCGCCTCAGCCTTCCAAGTAGCTGGAACTACAGGCACGCACTACCACGCCCGGCTAATTTTTGATTTATTGTAGAGATGAGGTCACGCCGAGTTGCCCAGGTGGATCTCGAACCCGCGGGCTCAGGCAATACACTCACCTCGACCTCCCAAAGTGCTGGGATTACAGGCTGAGCCACCGAGTCTGGCCAAATGCATAATTTTAAAAGTTCAAATCCTTTAAGTAAATAGTGAAATTAGAACCACAGCTGAATAGTGGTTTTCCCTGGGTGACAAGATTTACAAGTAGGGGCAACCCCTTCGCGTTCCTTCCTACTATGGGAGCTTTTTTGTTCTCTCAATAAATCCTGCTTTCAAAAAAAGAAAAAAAGAAGAATTACAAGTAATGTTTATTTCTTCTCTACCTTTTCCAGTACTTTATACATTTTCTGTATTATACTCAAGATATCATTTTTTAAAATAGCTGTTTATGTTAACTGAAAGAGAAATGTACTGTTTTGACGCATTTCTTTAAGCAGGGGACTTTAAATATATGGATTTTTCTAGTTGAGTCTACAATATAAGATTTCAAACAACGGTCTCCACTGAAGAAAAGTCATTACTACAGTCATTTTTTTGGAGTTGGAGTCTCACTCTATCGCCCAGGCTGGAGTGCAGTGGTACACTCACGGCCACCCCAGCGTCAATCTGCTCGGCTCCAGCAGTCCTTCTGCCTCAGCCTTCCAAGTAACTGGAACTAGCAGGTGCACACTACCACACCTGGCTAATTTTTGATGTATTGTAGAGACGAGGTCTTGCCAAATTGCCCACGTTGCTCTCCAATCTGCGGGCTCAGGCAATCCGCTCACACAGTTGGATGGGGAAGGGTTATCTTCTGGCTACATTTTAGTATATGACAATATCCAAGTAACTTACAATATTTTGCTATTTTCTAGCAAAAGTAGAAACTACCAGCAATGTCCTAACCAAATTTTTATTACTATGTTGCACTTGACTCAACACATTGGCAAGTTTCAAACATGACAGAAGATAAAAATACTTGTCAATGATTTTGACTAAAAATGTATTGCTGAAAGGGTGGGACAGATCCTTCCATCATACTTATATTCTAACCTTTTGCTGTTTTCAGTTGCTCTCACAGTAAAAACTAATCTTGAGACAATATGAGAGGAGGCAAAGGCCTTATTTGTTTTTCAGCTATAGTAGCATAGTTTAAGTGGGTAGAGTCCAGAAGATGCAAATTCTTCCTGGATGCAATAATGCAATAATCCATAGGTCTCAAGTAGCATTGCTCAAGTATTGACTTATTTGATAATGCTTTAAAAATTACATTTTTCATTACAGGCGACAGGATTAGGTGGGTTTTATCTTACAAGGAGATACACACAGAAGGGTATAGTAGATACTGATGTGGTGATGAAATTTTGTCAAAATGTAATTTCCTGCTACTAAATCTCATGACAGGTGCATCATATTTCTGTGTTCAGAAGTTATTCCCCAATGATGTAACTAGAGGGAATGGATTGTAGGAACATTATCACTTGATATTTGTACAGTGTCTTCTCTAAAGGAAATGTTTTGCTTTTTTGTTTCCAGTCTCTGCTTGTTACAGATGAGTTTTTGTGTTTGTAACACATTGTAGCAATATTTGCTACTTGTGATTGGAGTCAATCAATCGGGGTCTTATAAAGTGCGTTAAACACATGTATGCCTCTCTCACTTTTTAACGGTACTTATTAGTCTTTATCATTGCATTTGTGTTTGTCACTCACCAGATGTTTATTGAATTGAATGACTGCAAGAGCATAATGTAAGCATTGCTTTTTTCTTTTTGTAAACATTCCTAAGTTACACAAATAGTGTGTGTGCATGTATGTATATATGAGTGTGTGTATGTATGCATCTGTGTGTGTGTGTGTGTGTGTGTGTGTGTGTGTGTGTATATGTTTACCTTTTTGGAGTGAGTTGCTTTATTCAAGTTCAGTCTTTCTTGATTGCAAGTGTGTAGCAGTAGGGATATGGGCAGATGAACTTTAGTTTCATTAAGTGCATATTGAGGTCTGTCTCTGAAGTTATGAGACTTCCTTTCCAACAAACTCAGAGCAACTGTCCTGAACAACTCTGCTTTTGACTGCGGTGTTGGAGCTCTTTGGGTTTAGATAATACCTCGCTGGGAACTATTACCCCACTTAATCAGTCCCATTATTCACCATATTTGGCTCTCAAAGCTTTTTTGGCTGTCGCCAAAGATCAAACATGTCCTCAAAGGGCTAAGACTGGCTGCTATAGAGACCATTCAAAAGAATATGTCCAAGGCTGGGAAGGCAGTTGCAAAAAAGAAATGAGAACTTGAGAGGGCATTCCAAAAATGCTTTAAACAATGACTGCATGATTGGAATAAGTATGCAGCCTCCAAGGTGGCTGCTGTGAAGGGTAGTTCTCACTGTGGGATGTCCTTGTCATTACTTGATAGTGAAACTTTATGTACACACACATATGCACACATCCTGTACAAAGACAAACAGATGTGAACTTCATGCTTTCCCTTTACATTTTCCAGGTCTCTATTACCTGTGGGCCACCTTCTGTTCCATGCCCGCCATGTGGCCTCACATTTTGCCATTTGCTTTTACTTTTTCATAGACTCCTTAGTTGATGGCACCATCAGGGCAGTATTTATGACTGAGACAAGCATTGATCAGGATATATGATAAAGGACTTTGGAAAGTAATAATGTGAAGATTTCAGAAAGAAGGTATACGATGGAGTTGATATATGCTTTTATTTCTTGCTCTTTGAATGTACTTGTCGACAATGACAGGGGTGGTTTGTTTCCAAGTGGCTCGAAGCAATAGATTTCGGCACCAGTGAAGCCACATTTTTTTCCTCTCCTCACAGGGCTCCCAGTCTCTGCCCTTATGCATCCATGCAGGTTGGCATGTGTGATGATAAAACTGGGTACAGTTTGTTCCTGTACTGAGCTGCTCAGTCAGCCCTTCTGGAGGAAAGCCAGATACTGAAATGAAAAACATACCGTGTGCCCTTTTCTTCCCCCTCATTTTATATTCGGCAGTTTCTTTGTTTGTCACAAGTGCTTTAATAAAGTGTGGCCTCCCTGCCTAATTTTAGGCCCAGAACTGTGAAGCTATGTTAAGCTATGTCTAGATATTCTGGTAAGAACATTTCCATATGAGTTCAGGAGAAAATTGACAGTAAATAAGAGATCTGGAGTTCATCATGGGGAGTTTCCCAGCGTACAACTGGGCTTTTGAGAGAAGGGGCTTTTCCTTGCACTTGCGAAGACATAGTGAAGTAAATCCTGTTTCTCTGGCAATTAAAGGAATAAGCCTGGAATGCTGCTTTTTTGTTTGTTTGTTTTTACATTGGTGTCTCCATGCAAGCCTTCTTAATAAGTAAAAAAAAAAAAAATAGTCTGTTTACCTGTCTTTTAGAGCAGAGTTAATATTTTTAGATAAACAAATCTTATAACACTACAGACTTCATTTAATAAACCTTGACTTACTTGGAAGCCATCATGAAAATAATAATGATGGCTGATCCTACGCATAGTCATTCCCTTCAAGAGGAGAGAGAAAAAAGTAGTGTTGGTCAACATTTATGTCATGTGAATTTTAGAAGCTACTGCAACCCTTATAGCTGATGTGCATTATTACTGCTGCATCTTGTTCATGTGACAGTGCGTGTCCCTGCTGTTTCTAAAATTAAAGACCTCTTGGCCTGTCATTCAAGGCTCTTCACTTTCTACTTCCATCTACATTTGTAGACTTGACAACTTCTATCCCTCTTCAGAAGCCTTGTGGTCTGGTGAAGCCACAACTAGCCTGTCTGTGATTGCCTTCTCACCCCCTGGGCTTTGTTTTGTCCAGTGCTCTCAATGGGAAGTGTCCTTTTCCCTGTCATTTGTTCAGCTTGACCTTATTGAGCCCCTGCTGTGTGGCAGGCCTTGTGCTGTGTTATGGAGGTGTAAAACTGAAGCAACATAAACACTATCCTTGTTTCCACATCCCCAAATTATCTTTTTTCTTCCAAACAAGCCAAGTTTGTGTCTGCCATGTGCTTTCTTATAGTCCTCACTGGAAGTATTCTTTCCCTCTTCCATGTGTCTAGAACTTTTTTCCCCTGTTCATCTATCATGAAATTTACTGATGTCTATTTTGCATTCTGTTTATGAACTTAGCCTACCTTCCTTTCTAGAATTTCTTGAAGGCAGGGTTGGTAGCAGAATTCAACCTTGTACTCTCCATAGCACTGCACCCATTTACTCATTCAACAAGTATTTACTGGTTACTCTGTGCCAAATACTCTTCAGGGCATTCTAAATATTGATATTTATAGATAAGTTTTGATGCATGAAAAATATGGACCTCTGAAGGACTGTCATTTAGTATAATACTTGAGAGCAAAAGATGCTTTGTGAGATTGAAAAAGGGTCTTCTTTCTGAAGGGAAATTATGGATAATGTGTCTTTGAATTGCATAGAAGAAATACTGTGCTTCTGCCTAAGTAGCTTGTTTTTGTTAGACTTAAATCTGAGTTCCTTTCTTTTCTTATTTAATGATTAACTAGGTCTGTTTTGCATGGGTCCCTTTTTGCATCTAAAATTTTATGCCAAACAACGTCCCAGTAAAAATTGATTTCAGATTTTGCAATGTTAATCTCTGCAGCTTTAAATTCTAAAATCTGCAGCTTTTAACCAAAACACAAACAAAAGATTGTGCATAGACTGACTATAACCTGCTCACCATATTTTATAGTGATTTTATGCAATACCAACGATGTGCATTTATTTTGTATCTTTTTGTTGCTGAACCTCTGAAACACCCAGATCACGTTGATTTGTTGTTTACTGATTAAATATTGACTACTTTTCGTTTGTGATTGCTTTAGACTCTTACATTTTGAAAGAAATGAAAAAGTTAGATACAGTTTGTTGATTTTATTGGGGCACACAGTACCATATGTGCCTGTAACTTCAGTTTATCTGACACTGCCTCCTTTAGAAGAGGTCTAAACAATGATGGTGTATTTTGAGATGTCTGTGGTAATAAGTTCTTTTGTTTTCCTTTTCAGAATGAAGACCTAAATGACCTCAGCAAATCCTCCTCTAACTCATGGGTACCCAGACTCTAAATATTTCATGATCCACAACTAGGACCTCATATCTTCCTCCTCAGTAGATGGTACGATGCATCCATTTCAGTTTGTTTACTTTATACAATCCTCAGGAGTTTGTTGACTGAACTGCACGTTCTATATTGTGCCAAGCAAAAAAGCACTGTGACACCAGAACAATGAGTCTGCATAAACTTCATCTTCAACTGTAAGGACTTAGCTGGCCACAATGAGCTGATGTGCCCACCACCATGCCACGAGAAAATGGGTTGACTCTCACTGCATTTGCAAGATACATTTCATCTGCTGCTGAAACTGTGTACGACAAAGCATCTTTGTAAATTATTTCATATGAAACTGTTCACATTGAGTGGAGAGAGTATTAAATATTTAACATAGGTTTTGATTTATACGTGTACTTTTTTAAATGAAAATGTAACTTTTCTTACAGCACATCTTTTTTTTGGATGTGGGACTGAGGTATACAATGTTCTGTTGTAAAGAGTGGAGCATATGCTTAAAACAAGGCTAAAAGAGTAGAATAGGGTATGATCCTTGTTTTAAGATTATAATTCAGAAAAATAATATAATAAGAATCATAGTGCCATAGATGGTTCTCAATTGTATAATTATATTTGCTGATACTATCTCGTGTAATATAAACCTGATGTTGAGCTGAGTTCCTTATAAGAAGCAATCTTAATTTTGTATTTTTCCTGTGAGACAATAGGACATGTTAAGTAAACTGAAGAAGGATATAGTCTACTGGGTGTTTTCAAGTTAAAATTGGCAACTGAATGGAAGCAAAATTACAAGAAAAGGAAATCAAAGTCTTCCATTGTATATATTGTAAAGAGAAGGAGACATGGGTGATTCCTTCAAATCAAAAGCTCTCTTTGGAATGAACAATGTGGGTGTTTGTAAATTCTGCAAATGTCTTTCTATTCATAATAAACTAGATACTGTTGATCTTCTCTCCCTCCCCACCCCAATTTCTGTAAGTTTCCTGCTCTGTTCCATTTTTTTTTTTCTGTGCACACATTCTGATATTTCATTTCCTGCATTGTCTTGAGAAAGATAGTAAGATAAGTGAGTGCTTGCTAACCAGAAATTAAAATTCCAGAAAGGTTTTTTTAAAATCATGACCAGGGACTACATGTCACTTTCCATAAGACTCTTATCTTATGTTTTCTGAGAACTTCCAGTGTTACATTGTTTAACTGAATGTAATTGGCCCATTTGCCTTGGTGGTTGCTGGCCTATTAGTGATTAGTTAATGAAACAGTGCAGAGAGCAGTAAAAGCATAATGACCTGCTATTGAGATATCTAGCCAGCAGTGAAAATGTTAATTCTTTTCTTGTTTGGAAAGGATACACACATCTTGGAATTTTTCCATGTGAAAAAGAAGGCAATGAATACACTTAAAGATATTGCCGACAGAGTGTTAATCTTTTTACCAGGAAAATTCTTAAAGGTTAAGTGAATTAACTCAAATTTCAGGCTTCCTCTGAGTCAGTATAAACTCTATATCAGGCATCCCCAGCCCTGCTGTTGGGAAGAGCAAAATTTCATTTCTCTGAAGGGTTGAGCTCCCAAGCAGGGGTGGGACAACAAGGAAGGGGCCAGGGTTGGAGGGCATTGCAGTGACCGCTGCCCACTGATCAGCTGGTCAGGGACCCCGGCTCTACCCAAAAAGCAGTGGAGATCAATGGAACCCCTCACACTGCTGAGGCCTATGTTACTGTTAATTCAACCAGATGGCATGTACTTCACAGACCGTTGTACAATGTTCATTGTTGCAGATTTTAATCATTTGCATGCGCATCAATTTCTAAGATAAATAGGTCTATAGTCATAAGAATCCATTGTTTTCAAGGAACTTGCTAAATTACATCATTTCCTACTAGTAGAGAACACTACCAGTTTTGAAAATCTGATATGAAAGTTGTTTTTTTATTCTTTTGTAAAAAAGACTTTCTTAGCCAAACGAACTTTTCATTTTTCAAGTATTCCGATTCATAATCTTGTGGGTGGAAGAAAAGAGCAAGCTGCTTGCTGTCTTCCATTAAGGACTTAAGTAGTTAAAGAGAAATAAATGAACAAAGTCAGCCCCAGCCATTTTCCTGTAAAGCTGATTATAATTTCTTATGAAACTTACACTTTGAATATGTATCATCAAGATACCTCTGCATGTGGGATTATCAATATATTTTGGATGAGAACTGAAATGCACAGACTGGAAAATCCATCTCTTGGTTTCTATTTCTGACTTTTTGTTGTGTCAAATAGCATAAAGGTAGAAATTCTTATTCAAGCTGCTTCTAGTGGTACCTGAGCTGGGTTTGATGGTGGTATCAAACTTTACTGATTTACAACTGGAAGTTGTTACTCAGGCCACAAATTCATGCTCTGGTTACGCGAAGGGTTTACTTGGAGCAATATCAGCTGCTAAGAACTTGTATTCAGTTCCTGTTGCAGAGAGTTGGCTTTTATCCATTTCAAGATATTTGTAGGCCAGCCAAGGGCTTACATTAATGAGATTTCTAGCGGCCTCTGGTTAACTTAGAAGTTAGGGGCTTTTTCTTCATAAGTCCAACCTTTCACAGCATTCTTGCTTAGACTTAGGACGAGTTTTTAAATTCTCCTTTGTGAAAAGAACAAATATGTTTCATGTCTTTGATGATATCTTCATTCTGGGCAAAAGAATGGCCCTAGAACCAGCTAGAAGTAAGGAGAATCCATTAATGATCAACCACCTGAGTCAATAATGACAAATCAGTACTGATGTTACATTTGTGGCTATTTCTCTCTGACTTTCAAAGGTCAGGGACTCTCTTGACTATTCCAGTGACAGTAAAATTGATCTACTAAAAATCATTTAACCAGAAGTAGAGATTTTTAAACCTTCCTTTCTCTGGCTTTTGTCTTCTAGCTGTTTTTAAAATTTGAGACATTTAAAGTATTAAGAAACAATTTTGCTGTACTGTAAGAAACAATCCTGAAGTCCTGTTTATTCAGTCTTGCACATTGAACACAATATTCCATGTGGTTGGAAACTTTAATACAGGTGGTTAAAAGGTGGTGGGGGGGAGCAGAGCCCTCTTCATCCACTGACAATAAGAGCCATGAAAAATAGTATTGATGTGAAGTGCTCTGACTGCTGGTGACAATGATCCATATTTGGCATTATACTACTTTTGCGGAGCTCTGTAGGTCAGTCCGTGGCATGAGGAAGCCCTGAAACCAGACACTGGAAATTGAGACCTTGACGGGAGAGATGGAACCCTTTGGAAGGCATGCAAAGGAGAATGGGGAAGCCAAATATGAGATTGCTTCTTTGCAGTGACTTGACAGGGCAGTTAATGTTTGTTCCTAGGACGCCATGAGTGTTCCTTGGAGGTAACCCTGTATTCATTATATAGGCTGCTGAGAAACTTGAGAAGAACAAGTATGCTTTTCTAGGGACTGAGAAAATATGACCTTGCCAAGACTAAGAGAAAGACCTTCAGACTGCAAGCTCAGTTATGTAGAGCAAAAACAACTCTT
The DNA here is from genome assembly GCA_027257055.1 of Cephalopachus bancanus. Taxonomy (NCBI): domain Eukaryota; kingdom Metazoa; phylum Chordata; class Mammalia; order Primates; family Tarsiidae; genus Cephalopachus; species Cephalopachus bancanus. The sequence continues at coordinate 10,344,767 of JAPVLO010000080.1, read as the reverse complement.
TTGTGGTCAGTAAAACATCAAGGGTAAACACTGGTACCTTGGGTCATTTCTAAGGCCAAGCCTGTAAGTCAGTCTCCTAAGTGTGGGTAGAGATTGTGTGGGTCAGATGGCCTGTTGAGCTTCACTCATTGCTTATAAACAGAGAATCACATTAGGTACAGGGAGAAGGTAAATGATATTGGAGGTGTTTGACCCTAGTCTTAAGGAATTTATCTTTAATAAAGAGCTAGAATTAGCTAATATGAGTAGAAAACTTATGACTTAGGTGGAGAGTTATCTTCCTTTTCTAGTTTGTCAGTGATTTGGCATTCATGATTTATACACCAAGAGAGCTGGTGTTTTAGACTTTTGCCATTCACCTGGCATTTCAATCTCCTCGCTTATGCTGTTAATTTTTCCAGTATTAACTGATATGCCATAAGATAGGACAAACTCAGTAAACAGAAAAACTTACCTGTATTTGTGTAGACATCTTTAGGCCTGTTTTTTTTAGAACTTTGCCATTGGCTCAAGAATGTAGTTCCCAGAACAATTTTTCTTGCGAAGTACTCTCCTTAAACCTCTTGGCTACAGGGTGGGCCAAATTGAATACATATATATTTTCATTTAATGTATGTGCAGTTTGGTTTATCATCTTAAGATGGTGGTGCTGCTCATGGTGCTACTTCATCTGTGTACAAAAAGACCAATGCATGGTCTGTATTGCTACCAAAACATTTATTGTATATATGTGTATAACATATGTATTATGTATATATGTAATGGGTACCAGGCCAGGTATATATTTTTTATTTAGAAGTGTTTCACTTTTCGAAATTTTCTTTATAGTGGTATGCTTATTTTCAATTTTTTTCCCCCCTGATTCTGTCTGGTACTTAGAACTGTAGTGTCTTCATCGTTAATTAAAGAAAACTGTCTAAATGAATTCACAGATGTGAATGTTAGTGATCCTTAATGTCTTTGATTATGGGACATGAAACAAAATGCCAATTAAAATGTGCTGGGGCATTTGGGTAAGAGCAGTATACACTGCTTAACGTACTTTCATAAATGATTTTGGAACAGATAGGTTTGCCTCACTCTATCCTTCTTCAGTTGGCTTTAAGTGGCCAAGTGTATAAAGAAAAAGACCTCTGTCAAGACTATAAGCTGCTTTAATTGCTGGTGGTGCAAAGGGAGAAGGGAGGGGGAGTAAAAAAAAAAATCCATCCTCTTGGTGGAAAGATCCGCTTTCCTTTGATGTGCACTAGAACAATTGTCAACTTTAGATGTGCACACAGATCCCTTGAAGATCTTGTTAAAATATAGATGGCCATTCTAGGGGTCTGCAGGTCTGAGATCCTGCGTTTTTTACCAGCTCCCAGAGGTGGCCAGTGCTGCTAGCCCTGATGACACTGAGTAGTGAGGCAAAGCCCTGGCTACCTATTACTATCATCTCAGTGACTTTTGGAATAAATCAATATCCAGGACAACTCAGGAGATTTAATGGATCTGGGGTGGGGCCTGGACATCAGTGATTGTTGCTGCTTTTGCTGCTTTTTTGTGCTTCTCAAGAGATGCTCGCGAGTGGTTAGGGCTGAGAACCACTGCCAGTAATTAGCCAAACTTGTCTAATTACTAGAGCTGCTTATTAGAAATAATGATCTCCTGGAGTGGTCTGAGAATGTGTTTTTTAAGCAGGTGACTCTTCTGGTTGGCAAGTTTGGGAAATTCTGATTTCTGTACAGGTGGAGCTTATTGAATCGTTTCACCACTAGAAGGGATAGTAACAGCTTTGATTTTTGAAAATAATAAACCGTGTTGCCAATATAGAAGCAGCCAAGTCCTCCCTCGCCTTCTTTAAGCTTTCTTGTATTAACAAGTTAAAGTAGAAGATGATTGATGTATCCTATGTTGTTAAGGCAAGCTCAAGTTATTATACATTTTGGAAGCAGATTCTAGATTTATTTCTTAATATTTAAAATTTTTTTACAATTATAATGCTCCACTGAGAATATAGAGACTGACTTTTCCATCCTTACTTGGTGCATCAGGCCAGAAGGGTCTTTCTTCTGCCTGGCAGTGTAAATGATATTTTCATTGTTAAGAAGCAGCACACAACATGATTTAATAAATGCTTAAAGTCATTGTTTGGTCTTTATGTCAGCTTCCTCCATTTATACTTTAAGGAAAAAACAACAACAACTAATGTTTCCCTCCCTGTGGTACTGCAAAGCAAATATCACTCTAGTCCCTATTGAAATTACATGTAAACATCACTAATTAGTATTAATTTGAGGGAAGTCTAGTTGGAATACATTAATAGTGCAATTTAGAGCATAATTGTCTTATTACCTTTACACATATACAGAAACACACTATAGCAAGTAAAATGTCAATAAAAGAACTTCAAGAATTAATGATCAGGGAGAATTTGTAATTACCTCATGGTTCTATTATAAGTAATAGCAGCATTTATTCTGCATTCATTCTAGGTCAGCCTCTAGGAGTTATATCAATGATTTTATCCTCTCAACAACCCAGAAATAGGTAAGGGGTGTGTCTGTGATCACAGAATACCAAGGGGAGGAACAGCTTGTCACACTGAGGACCTTTTTTTTTTGAGTTGAAGTTTCACTCTATCACCCAGGTTAGAGTGCAGTGACACTCACGGCCACCACAGCCTCGACCTGCTGGGCTCAGGTGATCCTTCTGTCTCAGTCTTCCAAGTAGCTGAAGCCACAAGCATGTGCCACCACGCCTAGCTAATTTTTTGATTTGTTGTAGATACACGGTCTCACCACATTGCTTAGGCTGGTCTTGAACCCCTGAGCTCAGCAGCCCTCTCACCACCACCTCCCAAAATGCTGGGATTATAGGCATGAGCCATTGTGCCCAGCTGCTGAGGACTTCTTGATGGCAAAATTTATATTCTTATTGACATCACTGCAAGTCTCTGGTTTCCAAGTACTCAAAAAAAATTGTTCCATACATTAAAAATACTATTACTCCAACTGTCTTGCATAATGAATTTGGTGAGCAGCTGTGATTTCACATGAGCCTGAAAGTAAAGCTCTAACTGATATCTTTCGCCCTGCAAGATAATAGGCCTTTATTCCATTTATTTCCATTCTCTGTCTTGGTGTCTAGCTTAGAACATTTGAGTCAGATTTTGCTTTCTGGTTCTCTTATTTTTCTCAATAAAGGTACTTCTTTTGAGCAAGAGCATAGAAATATTTGGCTTTATTTTAGAAACACACAAGGACAGTAGGCTAAATGTGAAAGCCACATGAAATCCAGACAGCTGTATTTTTAGGCAATAGGCTTTATGTATTACCTCCTGTAAGCCTTTTAAAATCATGATTTCTCATACTCTCTGTTGGAAATATCAATGATTAGAACAATTATCAAGATTGGCAATAGAGAAATGGAAAGACAGATGCCAGAGTATTATCTGAATTGAAGAATGAGTGCTTACCTGAACTGAGTGAATGATCCTCCATGGAACAAGAATCCCTTCTCTGATAGCCATTCAGTGCTTCTCAAAGCTTAGACCACAGTCCACGTATAGAAAAATTTTCTAAAGAACTTATAAGAATACAGATTTTAACAGGGGTCATAGGAAACCGTATTAATAACAAATTGGTTCCCTAACCCCACCCCACCCCCACATCCCTCTTCTCTCTGGGGTCTTTCTATACCCTGACCTTTGAGGAACATGTTATTGGAGTTCATTAGACTATATCTTATCTGCTCCCCTCTCTGTAAACTTGCTCCAAATCTCAAGGACCAGAGTCCCCTAATTGTAAGTGTGAGAGAAGAAATGATAAAGCTCGAGTTCCTTATTGCTCCAGAAAAGACAAATCAAGCAATCCAGAAGGTAGAAATTAGTAAAATTAGTCTAAATTGTATCTAGGGAAATAGCATGAAAATGAGGGTATTAGGTAAATTTGTATCTATAGCACTATATAGAATTTTCCTGAAACTATGTATAATATTAGATATACTGAAGGTTTTGTCCCAAAATATTAAGAAATGATATATCTCATGGCACTATGGCTAATTGTTCTGCAAACCTTTATCATAATCATATCTCTTTTTATGAGAAAGAAACAATAAAATATTATTTAAAAATACAAGGGGATTAGATGAGAATCTTAGATTTCCACAATTAATTTCATACCTCCATGGTCTATAAATCAAAAGTAAACCACCTCTGGTCTGGAGGCCAAACCCAGCCCTCTGCTTGTTTTTGTAAACAAAGTTTTATTGAAACATAACTGTGCTCATTCAGAGTTGAGTAGTTGTGACAAAGACTGAATGACCTGAAAAGTAAAAGACTTACTGTTTGGCCCTTTATAGACAAAGTTTGCTGACCCTTGCCATAGGTGTTTTCAAGAGGGAGAACTGAGGCTGAGGCAAAGTCCTTGACCTTAGGCTTCTGAAATTCTCCTGGACCTACTAAAAAAAATTAGCTGTCATGGCAGATGATGGAGCTTTACTGCCACAATTACAGTGCTGTCGGACAGAGCTTGTGAACATCTCGTGATTCCTATGCAGTTAATTGTTGAAATGTTAATTTCAACTTCATTAAAAGTATTTTATCTACAAACACTAAAATATTATTTTACAGTTAGGCAAGTATAGCTGACTTGGAGTAGAGCTAGGATGATACTTTTTTTTGTTGGTGCCTCCACTTTTCTAGATTTAAAAAAAAAGGTAGAAATCAGTTAAAGTTTGTCTTTTTCACATAGAGGTTGGGTTTCCTTGAGAGCATCCTAAGGAAGTTCAAAGCAGATTGTGGCATTCAGAGCATCAGAACCTCAACTAATAGTTGGGATAATAAACAGGCATTTCTTTTCCATTCTGTTTCTAACTTGTGATCAGATAAAGTGCTAAGACTAGAGACGAGTCCCAGGACATGAATTCTGGCCAGGAGGATAATACCTAGTAAGAGATGAAGAGAAAATACTGTAGGATTATTAGATTTTTTGATGAGTCCTCATTGTTCTAGATTGAGTTATTAGATAAAACAGAAAGGTAAATTGTTGGCATTTTTCTCATAAAATCCTAATATTCATTCGTCGTGCCCTCAGTATAATTGATATGACTTATGGCATAAGACAAAGTCCTTGCCTCTTTAAAGTTCTCATATTAGTTCTGGAAGTGGTCTCAGATTTCAACTTGTCTGGGTCACTTGTTTTATAGATGAGAAAACTGGATTTCAGATTCACCCCTATTTAAATATGACTTTGTCTTGAAATCATATTTATATCAGGTTGATTAAAATGAATTTCAAAAGTGTTTTAACATCCCCCTCCCAGCCAGTTTTGGGATACCCTCATCAGCCTAGTTTGCAATGTTTGAATCTGGCACACAGATCTGAGGAGGCATGTCCTGGAGGGTTGTTAAAGTCGACCTGGAAAGCCAGCAAGGTGTAGAGTGGGAGACAAGTAGAGCACTAAAATGAGACAGCAGAAAGAATCAGAAAGCTGGAATGAGAAGCAGAGCAGGCAGGTGGGAAAAGACTCCCAAAGCCAACTTTCAAAGAGGCCAGAAAGTGTCATAAAATCACAAAGTGTTACTATTGCTAGATGCAATTCTTTATTTTTCATCTGCTCCTGCTCCCCCTTCTCACCTAAAGGAAAGAAACTGAAGCCCCCAGTGTCTAAGCCATGAATTCAGAACTCCTTCCTGGATCAGATCTAGTGAAAACCCAAGGGACACCCACAGCTCTCATTGACCAAGCCTTTGCTATGTGCCTTGAGCTGATCATGGATCAGCTCATGAGGTCCCCATGCGACCCTTCATCCCCAGAGTTTGTAGATATCAGGACATCATTTTACAGAGGAAAAAAACCAAGGTCTAGAAGAAGCCTTGTTCAAGGTCACCCGCTTGGAAAGTGAGATTTCAACTTTAGTTTCATTAACAATCAAAAGTCATGGAAATTGAAAAAGAACTTCACATCCTTTAAAATCCTCATATACAGCCGGGCTCGGTGGCTCAGCCTACAATCCCGCACCTTTGGGAGGCTGAGGTGAGTGGATTGCCTGAGCCCGTGGGTTCGAGACCTACCTGGGCAGCGAGACCTCATCTCTACAATAAATCAAAAAATCAGCCGGGTGCAGTAGCACATGCCTGTAATTCCGGCTACTTGGAAGCCTGAGGCGGAAGGATTGCCGGAGCCCAGCAGGTGAGGTTGCAGAGGCTGGGAGCGGCCACTGCACTCCAGTTTGGGCGACCGAGTGAGACTCCAGCTCAAAAAAACAAAAACAAAAATCCTCATATACATTTATGGCACTAGGTTGTCAGACACAGCCATAGGCAATCTCTTGATTTGTAGTTTTGATACTCCAGACACTACCTGTGTCCCCTCCCCAGCACCTTGCCTTCCAACTTCCTTTTCTGGGGCTTCTGAAGGCTTCTGGTTAAGTCAGGATGGAAGCTGTCTTCATCTTGATGCTCAACCCTTAATTCGGGGTTTCTCCTCACCCTACTGGAGTACATGCAGCTTCTCATTTGCTTTTCACAGAAATACCCTCACACACATACCTCACCCCATCCATACATTTACACCATCCATCCATACACACACAGCATCTCAACCATACACACACACACACACACACACACACACACACACACTTTCCACATACCTCCTCACCCGTATACACACATCTCATTCCCCAACATACCCCACCCCACCCATATACACACACACATACAAATAATTCAAGGAGTACATGTTAATGATGCATCTAAAACAACCATGGTTTTCTTTCTCCACATCCGCAAAGTGTTTTTGGTTTACATTCAAGTGTTTCATTTAAATTATATATCCTGGCCAGGTGCCGTGGCTCAAGCCTGTAATCCCAGCACTTTGGGAGGTCGAAGTAAGAGGATTGTCTGGGCTCAGGTGTTCGAGACCAGTCTGGGCAACTTGGTAAGACCTCATCTCTACAATAAATCAAAAAATAAGCCAGGTGTGGTAACAAGTGCCTACAGTTCCAGCTCCTTGGAAGGCTGAGGCAGAAGGATCGCCTGAGCCCAGCAGGTGGAGGCTGTGGTGGCCGCGAGTGTACCTCTGCACTCCTGCCTGGGCAGCAGAGTGAGACTCCAACTAAAAGAAAAAAAAGTAAAAAAAAAATAAATTATACTCCAAACCACACACCAACTATTCCATTTAGCAAAGTTCCATGCCCTATATGTGACAAAAATGTAGAGTTCTGAATCTGGTTTACTTCATCTGTTGAAAAATAAAATAAGTTTGGCTAAGCTAAACAAACTTCTTCCTGAATACAGTAACCTCCTGTTTCTGTTTGCCGAAATGTTTGACAGATGAGAATCTGATGGGGAGTATTTCTTTTAATGACCGTGTGAAAATTTCAGTTCTCATCTTTGTCTTGCCACTAACTGACTGACTTTGAGCAAAGCACTTCTCCGTGGCTTTCTTTGTTTATAAAATATGAGGGTTATCTGATCTTAACCTGGGGTTCTGAGTTTTTTCAATGCTCTCAAATTGAATTCAATGTTTTTTATGGGTGTGGCTGTGTGCACATTTTATTCCTTGGGGAAAGGGATTATGACTTCCAGTGAATTCACTAAAGATTCTATCATTACAGAGTAATGGTTTTTTCTTGTTCTTATTAATTTTTTGAATTAGGGCCTCACTCTGTCTCTCAGGCCGAAGTGCAGTGGCCCAGTCACCGCTCACTGAAGCCTCAACCACTTGGGTTCAAGCAATCCTTCTACTTCAGCCTCTGGAGTACTGAGACTACAGGTGCACACCACCACACCTGGCTAATTTTTTTTTTTTTTTTGGTAGAGACAAGATCTCACTATGTTGCCCAGACCGGTTTTGAACTCCTGAGCTCAAGTAATTCACCTACCTTGGCCTCCCAGAGTGCTGGGATTACAGGTGTGAGCCACCTCATGCAGCCAACTAGTTTCTTAAAAGTATAAAATTTCATGATTTTGCTATTCGATGCTGAACTTTCAGCCACACCTCCTGAGAGGGTCCACTGAGACACCAAGTAGAGAAAGAAAGCTAATCAATAGCACATTAGAGGGACAAGTAAAAAGAGGCCATAAGTTCAAATAAGAGCTGTGTTGCTAGGTCATTTAGTTATTTCTGCAGGTTGTCAGTGTTAGCTCCTCCAGCCATGTTTATTAGAGAAAGAAGGATGTGGTTAGCTTTTGTAGTTCATAGTTGTAATAAAATGTTGTATTTGAGTAAAAACATTTCATGATTTTTATGATTCTCTAGCAAATTGTATAGCATCAAGGACTGGCCTAGGGCAAAAATCAAAGGTTTGTTTCCTTATTCTTTCTCTCCTCAGCGCTGCACGTTGATAAAGGGTGGTGGGCCTTTTCCCCTTGCCAAATGCTCTCCTGGGACCCAGGGTCTTTCTGGAATGGAGAACACACATCCGATAAGCTAATTATTTTTTCCCAGAGGCTTTTGAAATTAATGTATTGGCTCCCAGGGTATTTACCTCAAAAAGAAAACCTACTCTGAGGGAAGAAAATGCTTTAGCAGAAGGGAACGGATTGTTAATGGTGGAATTTTAGGTTTCAGTGTGGGAAGATGTCTTAACGGGAGAGTGGGGAAGATTTAGAATTTTATAGGCACTGAGACTTGCAGACAATTAGGATGAAGTGGTCCCTTTCCCCTACATATAATTAAAAATAATACTTTATTTCAAAAATGGCGTGAAATTTATGTGTGCTAATGAAACAAGCTTCTTTCTAGATTTTCTGGATAATTTTAATTTTGGATAAGCTTATCAAAAATAAACTTTCCTCTCCTTTGTTTTTGGGAGTTGGGGGTGGTGGTGGGGTCCCTGCTTGACTGGTGCCCTCAAGTCCCACCTAGTTTCCATACCCTTCTCACGTTTCTGAACCTATCCTCTGTTGTTGACTGCCTATTTCACCAGTTACATGAAGTTGGTTCTGACCTGCTCCAAAATGAACCTTGCTTAATTACGTTGGCAGAAAAAGAACTAAAACAGGAAAAGAGCTAAATAATTTCCTCTGGCTGACAATTCCTACTTGTTGCTACTAATGGGAAATCTATTTTTACTCTTCCGTACCCCAGTAATGGAGTTGATCTTTATGACACAAAGAAATCGTCAGCCAAAAATGTGAAAAAGTACATCACTTTTTGGAGATTATAAACTCAAAATATCTTCTCTAAGAAACTATACTACAGTATTTCAGGTAAGAAGACTGCCCACTATGTCCTTATTCTGTAAAATTGTTGATTCCCCAATGAAAACATAATCGATTATCAAAGATTTCCACCAAAGATGACCATGCAAATGAAATCGGCCATGGAGAGATGAGTTTTTATTCTCAAAAAGGACTTTGGCATTGGAATTAGACAGTTCTAGGCCAACCCGGAAATTCCATCAACTAGCTAAAAGGCCACAGGAAAATTGCTTAATTCTCAAAGCCACAGTGTTACTATCTGCAACATGGGGCGGATGTGATTTTGCAGAAATTTAGGAAGTATTAAAGACATCCCTGTCATATGCAAAACATTTGGAATAGTGCTTCGTCCATTGCTGGCACTCAGTCATTGTAGACATTATATCATTTTGATTCTAAATGTCTTTACAACATTGGACAAAATATCTTCTTTCATACCAAAACAGTCTGCGCAACCTTTTTGTAATTGTGAAAGGCCTTGACAGAAGTCCCTATCCTATCTTTCTCATTAAAAAAAAAAAAAAGGCCATTGATAAAAGGGAAGTATAAGAGAAAGCCACCGATGGAATTTTGTGAGCATGGCCTGCTTGTCAGAAATGTGTTCCTGCAGCTTTCTGAGCAAAAAACTGACCCCAACGAGGAAACCAGATATGAAGAACAACGAATAAACCAACTTGTTCTACCTTTAATTCCAACTACTGCATTACTTCCTTGAGACAGGAGCTGCGATTAGAAACTCCCGTCCAATCCAGGCTTGCTAACCTTTAAGTTGGATTCCACAGACTCACACTCTCACACTTTTTGCTCGTCCAAGTGCTGTTGTTTTGTTCCGAGTATAAGCATTCTTTTGGAGATGCCAGTTCATTAGCAAATACCCCTGTAACATCTGGCCACTGGGGGTTGGCCAAGTTTGAGTTCAATTCTTTTTATATTTAAGATAAAAATGTAAGAAGAAAAATACTTAAGAAGAGGCTGCTGTTTCTCCTTGATCCATGGCCTAGGCTTCCCTCACCAGAGTGCTATTTCTAAATAAGGGAGCGATGAGAGGAGGATGTCCAGAGGAACTTCACCAAGTCAGGTTGCACTACCTGGATGGATGAAGAAATTGTCTTCCAGATGACAAAGGAGCAAGGAGCCAGGAGCTAGAGCAGGCCTTGCCCTCTGCCCCTTCCTCCTGTCTTGTTTCTTACCTTTCCCGTCTGCTATTCCTTTCTCTTTCCCTCCATTTTTGGGCTGGGCCAACCTTTCACAGTATTATTTTTAGTTCTCATATGGGAACACCAACTTGTTTCTCTCCTTGCTTCTTTTTCCCTTTACCAAGGATGTGTGATTATTTTCCTGCTTGTGTGTTCAAGAATGTCTGGAACATTGTGTGCTTATGTTTAACCCCTTGCATTTCCCCGAGGTTCTTTGTTCAGTTGCACATGAAGTCTTAATTCTTTCCAGGCTTGTGTGCTTTGTTCATACTGCAGCCTTTCTGGAGTTTGGCCTGCCTCCTTGTTTTGGGGAAGCTTATTGCTTCACAGTAAGACCATCTGACAGTTGTTATCTGCGACCTGAGAAACAGAACTGCCAGCGATGAGTGCCAGAGGCAGCGATGAGTTGTTCTCTAGCAAGACCTCCCAGTGTCCCAGCCCCCATCGCCATTTGGGACCACCCGAGGAACAAGATCAGTGTGATACCAAATGTTCACAGAAGGATGGAAAATGTCTCCACCCACCAAGGCTGGCCTCAGTCTGGATGAGATCCTGACAATGGGGAGAACCAACAAATTTATCTGTATGGATTGTCTCCTGTGATATTTCCTCCTTCCTTACTTCCTTCAGCTCTCCTTTCTTCTCTCTCCCCTCCGACCTTTCTTCCTTTCCTCCGTCTCTACCTCTCGCAAAAATCTGTAGGCTAGCTGCTGGGTAGCGTCTCTTTGGGAGGCAGACATGATGGCAGATATAACACTGAGGATGACCCAGTGAACCGTGTCTTCAAGGAGGTTCCCAATCACATTGAGGATACAATCCATGCTCTTTATCAGGGCCAACTGGGCCCTGCAGGGACTGGCCCTGCCTATATCTTCGTGTTCCTCCCCATCCTCCACCATGCTTCCCCTTGCTCACTCTGCTGTCAGCTCATTCCCTGCTCAGAGCCTTCACGTGTGCCATCCCCTCCTTCTGGGATGCTCTGGTTTCAGAACTTGTCACAGGTGCTTCCCTCTTATCCTTGTCTCAGCCCAAATTCTCCCTTCCAGAAAGACCTTCACTTATCTCTCCCTGTGCCTACCATTCTTTACTGCATATCTTGTTTTCGTTTTGTCACAGTACTATCTTTATCTGAATTTTTCTCTGTGTTCATTTGTTTGCCTGTTTATTTTATGCCTTTACCCCTAAAACTCTCTGTATTTTTCTCCATGTGGCTCCTGGTGTCTGACACCACAGTTTGTCCTCAATAAATATCTGTTGAATAAATAGATAAACAAATACACTAGTGAGGGATATAAGAAATAACAAAAATAACATTGCTAGTATGATAGTAATAATAATGATTTTTTTTATTCTTGTAGTTTACCAAGCACTGTCCTCAAAACAATTATGAGAGAGAGTATAATTTTATATTTTGTGAAAACAAATTTGAACCTCCCAAGAGTTGGTATTTTCCCAAGGCTACCCACCTAGTAAGCGATGGACCTGGGATCCATCCACAGACAGGTCTGACTCTAAAGCCAGTAAACCTTCTTTCCTCTTGACCATGATGTGTAACACACATAAACAACTATAATATAAGACAGAAAGAGATAAGCTTCATGAGAGGTACAGATAAAACATCAGGGGAATTCAAAGGGAAAAGAAGTGGCCTCTGGATGAGGGCAAAGGGAAAGGGTTTGTGACAAAGTCATTTTGTTTTTGGGGGCCATGGTGGGGGGAACTGGACAGTTGAGGCTGGAATGTGAAATCCCAGGGCATGTTGAAAGAAAAGACCAGGAGAGAGAGAGAGAGAGAGAGAGAGAGAGAAAGAGAGAGAGAGAGAGAGAGAGAGAGAGAGAGAGAGAGAGAGAGAGACAGACAGTGTGTGTCTGTGTATGTGTGTATTATAGTAGAAGGTAGAAAGAAGAAAAGGACAACATGAATTTAAGTTCCATTCAGAGAAAGGTAGTGGTTGTAATAGGAAGTATTTTCTTCTTTTATCCGGTCCTAACTTTGAGTCTTAAAGACAAAAGCACATATCTGTATCTATTAGTGTAAGAATTTCATGTACATCTATAATCCTGTACATGATAACATTTCTGTTCAAGCAAACTTACTCCTAATTTATCTACAAAAAAATGTACTTTCCCATTGAGTCACATTTTAATTTCAGATGTAGTCTAAATGTTTCCAAGCCTGTGAAGCCTTGGGGTCACATTGACCATGTTACCACTTACATTCATATGATTCATGATTCAGTATCCCTACCTACTTAAGAAGAACTTATGTCTCCTGAAAAGTCTCTGCCTAGATTCTTTTTGAGTCTTCAGGGACACATCAGATGTCCTCACAAACAAGTCTTTTCTGCTTGACTTTGCTGTTGTTCTGCTGAGTACCCGCATTCTGCCACCGGGCATTGTAATCTCCATATACTCTTGGACTCTTGAGTCAAAGCCACACCCAAGGCTCCAAGGAGTCTCACGTTTCCAAAATGGTTTCATTCTTTTTAGTGCTCATAGCACTGGAAATGTATATAGTAAAGCTCATGAGAAAGAGGTAAAGGCCTATCTCTTTTGAGGGCTAAAACATTTGGGAGTGGACTGGGGACCCCCCCCCCAGTCAAGAGCACAGCAAAAGAACTTGCAGTCATAGTAGATTCCATTTAGATTAATACTAATATATTGTTATGAAACTTAATGTACATATTATAGATCAGATGATGTCAATGTGATAGTAGTAGTGTAATATAATATAGGAAGTTTAGGTGTGCTAATGTTCTAATCTTTCAGATAAATGACAAGTATATCATCTATAGCTGATAGACAAGGGGTAGAACTAAAAGTATATTTAAAGTAGAAAGATAAATATTATAAGATAAAATGGAATAGTGGAGGAAAGAGGAATGGGTAGGAAATAGAACTTTAATAATTCTGACTCTACGATTGTCTTTATAACTATATCACAGTTTAATATTATGAAGAGTGCAATTCAAAATGAGGATATAAGTTTTAAGTATGCATAAGCCAAAAAACATAGTATCAACATTCATAAATACAAAATTTCAATATAAGATATAGGTAGACCAAATACTTTATAGGAAGAAACTTGCATTCAAGTTTGCAGATCAAGTGAATAAATGATGATAAAAGTAAAACACCTAAATAATACAATTAACAAGGGAAACCCAATTGATATACATAAAACTTTGTTCCATGAAGACAGAGCTTACATATTTTTCCCCATGTCCACTGAATAGTCATAAAAAATGACCAAGTATTAGGACACAAAGAAAATTGAGTTAAATTCAAAAAGTAGAATCTGTACAAAACTATCCCCTGGTCATAATGAAAAAAATTAGAAGAAAACAAACAAACAAACAAAACAATAGTAAAACCACTACTTACATATAAATGCTTCTGTTTGTTTTTATTTTTAAATTCCCAAGTTAAATCTTGAGTCAAAGAAGAATCCAGCACCCAAATTGTGGAATATCTAGAAAACAATAAAAATGAAAACATTATATTTCTTATTTTACTATAAAACTATAACTACCACCAAATTAATGTGTAAGAAAAATGAAAATAAATTAACAAAAAGAAAAAAAATGAACCAAAAGAAAGGAGAGGGAAAAAGTAACAAAGAAGGCATACATTAATTAATGAGGGAAAAAAGTGAGTGGAGTTTTAAAAAAAAGAAAACAAAGATCTGGGTTTTTGGGGGGAACAAAATAAAATAAAGTGAAGCAGAACAAAACTATCAGCTGATCTTATCAAGTGAGGGGAAAAAAAAAAAAAGAATACCCAAAATGAAAACAAACACTAGAAAAATAGCCACAGAAATAGAGTACTAAAAGACATATAGAAAACGACATTGCATAACTTCTTAAAACTAAATTCAAGAACTTGGTTGTAATGAATAATTTTTCTAGTATAACAAGTTATAAAAACTCATTCCAGTATAGATAGAAAGTGGAAACATCACAACATAACAACAAAGCGTTTTTAAACAAAAAGCTTTGAAATAATATATTTGAAAACTAAATAATGTATTTTTAAATAACTCTCAAGTTAAAAGCAAAATTATAAAGAAAAACTTAAAATATTCAGTAAATATATGAAAATACTATGGTCTAAAACTTGTGGAACACAAATACTTGTACTCAAATATTCATAGAAAGTTTCTTCATTTTAACTCCCAATTAGAAACAAATCAAATGTCCATCAACAGGTGAACAGCTAATACAATGACATAATACCAAGTAATAAAAAAGAGTTAACTATTGATACACACAGCAACATGGATGGATCTCAAAAACATTATCTTGAATAAAAAAGACCAGACACAAAAGAAAAAATTCTGTATGATTCCACTTATATAAAATTCTAGAAAGGAAAAACCAATCTATAGTAATAGAAAACAAATCAGTGGCAGCTTTGCTGAAGGGTCAGAAAATACTTGTCTGAAAGGGAGCATGAGGAAACATTTTGGGGGGCAATGAGACTGTTCTATATTTTGACTGTGGTTTGGTTACTCAGGGTTATGTGTGTGTTAAAATTCATCAACCTGGTTACTCAGGGTTATGCGTGTGTTAAAATTCATCAACCTGTCCACTAAAGTGGCTGCATTTTATCTTACATAAATTATATCTCAATAAGGTTGACGAAAAATAGCACTTTGAGGAATTTTGTAGTTTTAAATACATTTATTTGGAGGCAAGAATGGTAAAAATATGAACATGTTAATCAGCACAAGGAGTCGAAAAGGGAGCAACAGAGCAAATCCAAAGAAACAAGAGGGAAAGAAACAGCATTGATGACCAAATAATAGTAAAGATTAACACAAGCTAAATATGGTTCCTAGAAAATATTAATAAGTTAAAAAAAGACCCTAGTAAGATTGAGAGAATGAGAGAGAGAGAGAAAAGAGAGAGAAGATACAAATAAGCAGAATTTAGAGAAAGAAAAATGAAAAAAAATAGCTTTGGACATATGAAAATTTTTTAAAAAAATTAAATATAATATATAATTATTTGCTAATAATATCCCATTTACAATAACAACAAAAGTAGCAAGTTTCTAAGAGCTAGCCTGACCAAGAATTCACAAGAACTTTGTGGAGAAAATATTAATAAAAAACATATAAGATATTGGAGAAATATCCACGCTTTTGGTTGGAACACATTTACCTGTAATTTCAATTCAAACTTAATAAAAATTACATTTGGATTTTTAAAAAGAAAATTGATAAACTTATCCCAAAATGTACATGAAGAAACAAAGATCTATGCATAGTAGTCAATTTTAAAAAGGAAACTAGAATTGATGCTTCTTTACCAAGTATTATAACATATTTCACAGACTTAGTAATAAAAAAGAAGTGTTAGTGCAAATCATACCAATAGACTCATAATTAGAATAAAGAACTCAAGACCAAAGCCTTGAAATGTATAGTCCTTAATAAATTTTATTTAAACCTGAAGCTACTGTATTCGTCAGGGTTTTCCAGAGAAACATAACCAATAGGATATGTGTAAATGTAGAAAGATTTATTTTTTAAAATTGGCTCATGAAATTACAAAGGTTGGTAAACCCAAAATCTGCATGGCGGGCCTACATCCTGGAGACTCAAAGAAGAGCCACTGATGCTGTATGTAGTTCAAGTTCAAAGTCCCTCTACTGCAGAATTTTGTCTGGCTCAGAGAAAGTCAGACTTTTGTTCTCTTCAGACCTTCAACTGATTGGATGAAGCCTGCCCAAGTTATGAAGGGCAATCTGCTTTACACAAGTCCACTGATTTAAATGTTACTTATCTAAAACACTCTCACAGAAGCATTCCGAATATTGTTCGACCATATATTTGGGCTTTATCATGACCCAGCCAAGTTGACACATAAAGTTAACCATTACAATTGCACATCCAATTAAGGTGGTATTAAGAAAACTTGGAGAAAAATACAACTGGATTTTCCCCCACTACCTCAAATAAAGGTGGAGTCTATTTAGACTTAGTTAGATAATTACACATAAAACTCTGAAGTTAACAGAAAGAATATAGAAGAATATCTTTGTTCCTTAGAGCAGGGAAAGATTTTTAAAATAAAACTTCAAAAGCAAGAACATAAACTAAAAATCTAAAAATGTGATTATATCAACAAAGGTCATCATGATGAAAGTGGATAGATTAATGAGAAAATGAGAGAAGATCTTTGCAATGCCTAAAGCTAAGGATTAATATCCGGATTAATTAAGAAACCCTTGAAAATAAAAAAGAGAAATAGATTGTCTATTAGAAAAGTAGGCAGAGGATGTGAACAGTCGAAATACTTCTGACAGCACCGCATAAGCTCACCGGTATCTGAAGAGAATTCAAAATTAAAATAACAATGATGTATCGATGTACACCTATTGAACTGACAACAATCAGAAAACTAAATAATCAGTGGAGTTCAGGGAATAGAAATCTTTCCATACTGCTGGTGGAAGTACACTCATTGTGGATACAATCTGGCACTACGTGCTCAGATTAGACACATAGACTATGATCTAGCAATTCCACAGGTGAATGCTCACATTGATTCCTAAAGGAGCTACCTATAAGGGTATTAATTGCAAAGCTACTTGTGGTGTGGAGATTAGAACTACCTGAGTGCCCGTTATAGAAAGAGTGGAGATGTATAATCAAGAGAATTCTCACCTTGGAGTTGATTGCACCAATCAGAAGCAATGGATTAGATGTTCGCTAAGTGGCACGGATGGGTCTTAAAACATAGTGCCCGAGGGAAAAAGTAAAAAATGGGAGTGAGATATATAACACAATATCATTTATGCAAATACAAAAATTCATGCACAATGTAGTTTGCAATAATAGATTTTTTTAAAGGCTGTGTCAGGGCAGAAAAAGGGAAAGCTTGTAAATGATTTTGTATGAGACCAGAATAATGTTGATCTCAAAAATCTGACAAAGAAGGCACAGAGAGAGGGCCATAAACAAGATTACATGGCTATCAGTGCAAAAATCCCAAATAAAATTCTAGCAGATAGACTCCAGAAACACATTAAGAGAATAATTCACCATGATCAAATGAGGTTTATTTTAGGAACACAGACATATTTTTAAAAATAGGAAGCTTAATATAATTTAGTAAATCAGTAGCTGAAACTATGGAGGCCATTTGTCTCAATATATGCAGAAAAGGGTTTTGATAATATCCAACATCCGTTTTTTAAAATAAAAAAGGCCCCTTAATAAAATAGAAATAAATAGAACTTGCCTCAGAGCACACACACACACACACACACACACACACACACACATACACACCATCATTATGCTTAGTGGCAAAATGCTGGAAAAATTCCAGTAAAGAGAAGATATCATTATATGCTATATTATATGTGATTATAATATATATATAACATAACATATTAGAGAAATAAATAACCTTTATATATAAATTCAAAACTAGTATGAAAGTATGATGAAAAAAGGAGACCACTTAAAGTAGGTTCTAAAAAGATAAAATATCTATGAGTAAATTAAACAGCTAATATTAAAGCCAAATGTGAGAAAAACTTATCAATCCTCTGAGGAAGGACACACAAAGACTCAAATATACAAAAAGACACACCACTTTTTTGACTTGAAAGACACAACCTCATAATGGCATCAATCCTCCTTAATCTATGTGTTTAACACTGTACCAATAAAAATACCAAGTGATTTGTTTTCCTATATGGGAAATTTGTTTTTTAATGTTTACATAGAAAAGTATGTAAGCAAAAAATAGGTAATTTCTGTCAAAAATGAAGGGAGGGTTAGCTATAAAAAACATTAAAACACATATATGTAAATTTTATTTTTGAATGGTGGGCATTTCAAATCCGTGGTGAATATAGTATTACTTACTGCATAAAGAATTTGTTCGTTTGTTAATTGGGAAAAATAAAAAAGTTTGATAACACAATGTGTTGGCAGTGATATGGCCATCAGGGACTCTTCCTTGCTGAGTAAAATGTAAATTGGTGCCTCAAGGGGGGAATTTGACATTAGGTAACAAAATTACAAATACATGTACCTTTGATTTAGCAATTCTTTCTCACAGATTTTATTCAATAGGTATACTCACCAATGCACATATGTACAAGATTTTCACGGCCGCATTGCTTATAATAGTGAAGGACTGGAAACCCATAAAATCATCAGTGGGGACTAGTTATATAAATTATAACACATACATGCAGCGAAATGTTCTGTCCCTATAAGAAAGAGATTAAGAAAAAACTTTGTTACTAATGTGGGAAGATCTCCAAGATATATCATTAAGTGAGAAAGGCAAGGCACAAATGAGAGTACATTGTCTATTATCAGTGCATAGAAAGGAGAAAAAAGGATATGTTTGTGTTACTTTGTATATAAAAACTTATAAACAATATCCACAGGGATAATAAGAAAGTGAAATCATGGCTCCTGGTGTGTATATGTGTTTTGGGGTACAGGGGAGGAGTTGGTACTGGATGGATGAAGAAAGGGTTTTTACAGTACACTCTTTTGTATACGTTTTTTTGGCTTGGTTCAAATGAATCTATTACCTCTTTCAAAAATAAATAGATAACTTGAAAAAGAAGGTAAAAATTCTGTACCAATAAGGCTATACATGCTCTGACTATAAGTGGTAATCCTTCAAATGTTACTTTCTGGTACAGTGTTGCATTAAATTTAAAAATAAATGAACGTCACAACTATGTTGAAGTTGTAATCATAGGACTTTTGGGCAAGAGTTGACTTTAGTGATCATCTGATAAAATCCTAAATCTTATTTGCCAAGTGAGAAAAGTTAAACCCAGAGAAGTGAAGTGGCTGGTTTTACCTATTGTGAGAACTGGGCTATAACTCAGGGGTCTTGCATTTTCCTCCTGATTTACACGATTCATCTTAGGCTGTTTTGGTTTCCTCATTTTAACTTAAGTGTTCTTCCTCGGTATTCATTCAAAAGCTCTTTTGCCCTTTGTGTAGAATTAGATTTCTGAAATTCATGAGCAAAGACTAGAATGGCAACAAATATACAGAGATGTTTTGCTTAGGGTCTAATCCTGAAGTTATTTGTCAAATAATAACTCCAAGGAATCAGAATTTAACTCCTGAAGCCAAGACTTTCTAGCAATCTAGAGGCTCTGTGCAGACATTCTGCTTTTGTGGGGGATAATAATAAAAAATAATAGAGCTAACATTTATTGGGCTTCTTCTATAAGTAAAGAACTGAACTAAGTGCTCCACATGCATTAACACATTTAATCTTCACAACAATCTCATAAGACAGATAATATCATGAAACCCATTTTACAGAGGAAGTAACTGAGGCTTACAGAAGTTAACTTGAAAGTGCACAGAACTGGCCTTTAGTGGAACTGAGTTGCAGATGTAGAAAGTCTGACTCCAAAATCACATCCTTCATTGTTTCTCAGCTGCCTCTGTCATAGAATCTTTTTTTCTCACATATCTGGCACTGCTTTCCTTTCCCTCTTCTTCTCTCACACTTACTAAGTTAGAAATTTCTTCTCTTTGTGCTTTCATGAATATCCAAATGCAATGAGTTCTGATGGCAGTCTACCAACAGTTCTATTTCTTGACACTTCAGTTTGTCCAAGACTTCACTTAAGAAGAGACCAGAATGTTGCAAGGTTATGGTTCTTCATCAGGCACCCAAATTTTAGCAAAAACTGTTTTGAGTAAAAATATTTTTGTTAACACATGCCTAATGTATGCTATAGCCATTAGACCAATATGTTCATTTTTTTAGATTTTTTTCTTAGAGAATTAGTTATTGAGTATTGAAATATTAAGAAATTGAGTTATTGAGTATTGAAATTCAAATGCATTATTGAAAGTTATGTATTATGACTTTTAAAAGCAGCACTTTATTACCTTCAAGGAAAAGTAGTAAGTCAACTAAATCAATAATTTATGGTCTGGTTACCTCTCCTCCCACATTGCTTGGATTTTGATAAGACCAGAAAGAGCTGTTGGTAAATCAGGGAAGGCTGCAAGGGGTAAAAGAAAATGAGGATCACCTGATTCCCCATTCCAAGTTGTCCTAGCCAAGGCTCAGGGCATCCAAGTGACTTGCTCAAGGTCACATGGCTAGCTGCCAATAGAGCGAAGACCCTTTTTCAGAGCACTTAGTCACGCTGCTGTACTTAGAGAGCTGATGAATTTCTCTTCAACAGACATTGACATTTTTAATTCCTAGCAGTGACTTTAGCGCAATCAAAAGGCAGGCGCTGATGTGATGCAGTAGGAAGAGCAATTGTCTTAAGGTAGCAGGAAGGAAACCAAGCCTGATATGGACTCACAGAATTACTCTGATCTCCAGCTTTCTGGGAAATGTTCATTTGTGCAGAAGTTCTTTCCAGCCTTCCAGTTCTGCCTTCCAGCAAGTTAAACACGTTCCTCTACAAAGATGAAAGAGAAAAAGGAAGCCCTTGCTAAGTAAATAACACAAAGTTAACAGCTTGATGGGCTGCAAATGCATTTTCTTAGCAGGTTTATGATTGTAGAAAATATTCACTGATAAGTACTTTCTCACCTCTAACATCTATGGTACTGCATAAATTAATTCTTTAGCAAGTAATGATCAGCACTTTCTGAAGGGTCTTGATCGTAGAGACTTTATCAGTTTATTTCAGGAGGTGCTTAAAGACAAACTATCTGTTGTCATAGCTTCTAAAATGTATATCATTAATTAAAGTTCCATAAACAATCCAATACTGGGGACATATGTCTATACCTAGGATCAAATGCAGGACTTAAATAAATATAATACTTGTTTAAATGTTGGTTAAATATCATAAGACTTGACTATTACAAATGTGATAATTATAAAACCAGCTGACATTATTTTGGTTGCTCTCTTGAAATACTTCCTTCAAAAACAGCCATCTCTATTTAGAATTAAAAAGGATGCTTATTCTACATATCTTATCTATAAAGAAAAAATACTTTTCATTGCACTTGTGTTCTAGAAATGTAGCACTATTTCTAAGCTATACATTGAGCAATTACATTTAAACTGTTTTGACATCACAGGCCAGTAAAATCAGTAAATATGAGATTCTTGTGTGCAAGCACCAATCTAATCCAACACTCTCATGTTATTGGTGAGGATATTGAGGACCAGATGTGAAGTGTCAAAGGTGAGTTCACTAATTCTAAGATCAGCCTATCTTCTACCACCAATGCTACCACCCAATGCTGCCAGAAGATTTGAAAGCCCAGAATGTGGCCAAACACTATTTATCAAATATCTTGAACAGTTTTCTCTTGATCAAAATCAACTTGACTGAAGCAACAAGAATTGAGTTACAGTGACTTAGACCATTTTATCCTCTGTCTTTGTTACCCTCCTGCTGAGAATGAGTGAGAGGAACTGAATACATTGCTCTTGATCTGTGGACATTATCGCAACGCTGTGACATCAGCATCTCTACATCTATGTGGGATGGGGATATAGCAAAGAAGTTGTCTAGGGTCGCATCTTCATGATAACAGATGAATCTGTAATATTTTGCCTTGCTATCTGTTGTTGAGGACAACCAGATCATAATAACCTTTGAGATGCATGAATCCTACTGATTCATGCCTTGTGCTTACACCTTCCTCCAAGCCAGTACATCAAGGGTCAGAAGAAATGAAAAGCAAATCTTCTATCAGCTAGCAGTGGCATTTGACTGACCAGCTGTTGCCCTTTTTTGTTCACAAAGCACTTGATGACTAGATTTGCTACTTATTTAATAAAAAGGAAAATGGGGTTGCTAAATGAATGCAGAACAAAAATCTGGGTTGTTATTGATTAATAGCCATGAGTTCGTGTATTAATTCCTATGGTTGCTATAAAAATTTGTGACTCCAAATAATATGCATGTAGTCTCTTAAAGTTCTGGAGGTCAGAAATCTGAAATCAGTTTCACTGGGCCAAAATCAAGGTGTCAGCAAATCTCTAGGGGAGAATTCATTTCCTTGCTTTGAATAGCTTCTAGAATATTCCTTGCATTCCTTATCTTATAAACCCTTCCTCATCTTCAAAGCATTGCACCTTACCTTAGTCTTCACATTGCCTTCATCTCTGTAGTCAAGTCTCCCTCTGCCTCTCCCTTACAGTGACACTTATGGTTACATTTAGGGACTACCCAGATAATCCAAAATAATCTTCCCATCTCAAGATTCTTACTTTAGTCACACCTGCAAAGACTTTTACGCCATATAAAGCAACATTTACAGGTTCCAGGGATTGCATGCTCCACATTTTTGGGGGGCTATTATTCAGTCAACCACTGTCTGCAAGATTAATAAGCTTCCTCATGGGCACATCTGAGCCCCTCTTTTTAGACATAATTAATTCTGTAGTGCTACTGGGTACAACCTCTGTGCCAGTATGCTGTGGGATCATAGAGGCCCCAAGGAAATAATCTACTTTCCTGAAGGCACAGTTTACATCTACAGAGGGGCCTGGGAACCAGGCTAGATTTTTATCCATAATAGCTACTATCACTACTTTATAATCAATCTCTGCTACTATCTGGAGTAGGCCATGTTTGCCTGAGTTCATGCAGACAGAGAGGTAAGGAGAAGAAAGATAACTGATAATTCCTTTCTCTTTTCTTGTGCCCTTTACTTTTCCAAAATGCAAGCCTAATAACCTCACAGAAACACTGTGGAAGCCCTGTTGTCTGGGATTCTTCTGAAAGGAATCTGTGTGAGGCTGCGGCCTTTGCTGCTTTCCATTGCACAATTCAGAGCCCCAACTATGGTACCAGTTAATAAGTTCCCTCTTCGGTTTCTTGGCATAACCTAGGAGTGCCTATCCAGTGCTAGGAATATTCAGTGGAAGAGGGGTGAGTGAAGTCTACAGCTGGATATTGTGAATCCCAGATGACATAAAAAGAACCAGTTTAAGGCTTAAGCACCCAGGCTCTGGAGTCAGCTGGCTTAGATCTGAATCTGGACTGTGTGATCTTGGGCAAATTGGAAAAACTTTGGGAGCCTCGATTTCCTTATCTATAAAATGGGTACAATTGCAGTTTCTCGCTTCTGAGGCTGCTGCAAAGATTGAACAAGATAATCTGAGTCAAGCTCTTAGTACAGTGTCTGGCATCTAGTCTTTTGAGGACTCCTAAGACATGGATTTGCTGGTTGATTCACCAAAGTTTTACTGAATATATGTAGATGGGGAAAAATGTACTGAGTCCCAACTTCAGCCTTGTTTACAAGCTCTATTTACAGGAGTCAGTGCTCTGGGGAAGGCAGAAATGTATACAATTCAGATCCAACCTTCCTGGTACCCAGCATCTGAAAAAGAGGGTAAAATAAGTACAAGTTTGTTGGTTTGTTTGTTTGTTTTTTAAATAAATGCTATAAGATTAGGACAGTTAGGTCACATTGTAGGAACTGAGAGGAAACAGAAGGATTTGGGGCTGTGGGAAAAAGAGACAGTTTTCTATAGAATGGGGTGCTCCAACAGCTTGTAAATCTGTGCATGCCATTCTCTGAATTTGTTTCCTTTTGCTGTTTGCAAAAGGTTGCTGACTTAACCAAAAGATTATTTGGTATCCATTTATTAATAAGAGCAGCGCATGGAAAGGTGCTTGGAAGATAAGCCTACATGAACAGAGCGTGTTGACTTGTGAGCATCACAGGAGAGTGTTCAGTAGTTAATCCAGCCAGGACAGTTGACTTCTCCAGAGAAATCTCTTCCAGTCTCCAGCCTGAACCAGGGAGAGGTGGATGTATCAACCCAGAAACGAATTTTTGGTGTTAAATAGAAAAATGAGGCCAATGAAAGGTGTCTTTTTACCTTTACTTTTTGCTTTTACTTAATCTTCCTATGTCCAGGAAGTTGCCTTACTCTCTCAAGCTTCTGAGATGGCCTCTCCAAGTTATGGTGACTGTATTCATTTCTTAGGGCAAAGTACCACACGCTAGGTGACTTAAAACAACAGAAATGTATTCTCTTACAGTTCTGGAGGGTAAAAATGGCAAATCAGGATGTTGGTAGGATTGCTTTCTTCTGAAAAGTCTGAGAAAGACTTTGTTCCATGCTTCTCTTCTGTCTTCAAGTAGCTACTAGCAATCCTTGGTGTTTCTTGGTTTGTGGCAACACACTCTCCAGTCACTGCCTCCATCTTCACATGGCCTTCTCAGCTGTGTCTGTCTCTTTCTCCTCCTCCTGCTCCTCTTCCTCCTTCTTTCTTTTATAAGGGTCTCCTCTAAACCCAATTTAGACATTCTAATTCAGGATGATCTCATCTCATAATCCTTACATTCCTTACATCTGCAAAGACCCTTGTTCCAAAGAAGGTCACAATCTGATTTTCCAAGTGGATGTATATCTTGTAGGGGGCATAAATTGACCCAGTACAGTGGCTGTATAATCTTATTGTGCAGACTAAGGCACATTTGGGATTGACAAATGCTAACCTGGACAGAATGCCAGACATGTGTTCTTGACTGGGCACAGTGGGCTATGCTATCCTCCAGCTAACCACTCTTGCTCCATTT
Source organism: Cephalopachus bancanus (assembly GCA_027257055.1). Lineage (NCBI taxonomy): Eukaryota > Metazoa > Chordata > Mammalia > Primates > Tarsiidae > Cephalopachus > Cephalopachus bancanus. Next base: position 10,319,853 of record JAPVLO010000080.1, on the reverse strand, counting down.
TCTTCTGGGAGGGATAAGAAGTGGCTTCCAGGTCTTGTGGGTTGAAGCGGTGAATATGGGGGTTAAATCTTTCCTTTTTTTTTGGAGTCAGAGTCTCACTCCATTGCCCAGGCTGGAGTGCAGTGGCACGATCATGGCCACTGTAACCTTGACCTGCAAGGCTCAGGCTCTCCTTCCTCCTTAGCCTTCCAAGTAGTGGGGACTATAAATGTGCACCACCATGCCCTGCTAATTTTTTGATTTTTTTTTTTTTTTTGGTAGAGACGAGTTCTTGCCATATTGCCCATGCTGGTCTCCAATTCCTGGACTCAGGCAATCATCTTGCTTCATCTTTCTAAATTGCTGGGATTATAGGTGTGAGCCACCATGCCTGGCCAGAACCATTTTTGATATAAACTTTCAGAGATAATAGTGCTTTTGATTTCTAAGCTTTCCCAATGTTCTCTTGCAAAAATTCACCTGCTTCTTGCTGAGTCCTCTTCTTCAAGGGCACGGAAGTTTATCATTTCCCACTTGTTAGTGAAAAAATGACAGTGAGGAAAATGGTCAAGTCAAGAAAGAGTGGAGATGAACGTGGATACCTTGTTTACTTTCATATAGAATAATATGTGCAATAGAGATTGCATTTTGATCTTATTTTGCATGTCAGAACATAACAAGTAAGTAAATATAAGGGAATCGTTACCAATAATTTTAAAAATTACAATTGGAACTATAAGAAGTATATTTAAAAACCAACCCAACAGATTCTTTTTAGAATGATATTTAATGTTATAGAGGATATGGAAGAATAGACAGTCTCATACACTGCTGAAATATAAATCAGAAGCCTTTCTGGAAGGCAAGTTGCCATCAGCTTTTAAATGCCTGTAAAATGCACATAGTCATTTATCCAGTTTCAATTCTAGGAAGTTATCTGGAAGGAAAACACAAAAAATTAGTTGTTAAAGTCTTATGGATGATATATACCACAAAGTTATGTACAGGTTAAGATCACTTGAAATATGAGTGTGGTAACAGTTGCATAAATTAGAGGATGTCCATATGATAGCATTTCATGTAGCCAGTAAAAATTGTTTTAAAAGAATATTGAATGACACTGCCAAATAACCATGGTATTACTTAAAATTTAAAAGGTAATTTACAAAGCAATTTGTTCATAATGTCCCCCAGTTAAAAACAATGTTATACATTATAAAGAAAATAACAGCTTGATGAATATATGTTATATGTTAAAGTTTAGTGTCTCTGGATGATGAGATTATTGGTGGTATTAGTTTCTATTTTTGTGTTGTTCTGCAACTGTGTATTTCCTAAAATCAACATATGATATGTGTTGCTACTATATCCAGAAACAAACACAACAAAGCAATTTGTACTCATCAATACAAAAATTTGTATTAATTGATACAGAAAATGAACACAGCAACAGGGGCAAACAAAATACACAAAACAAAAAACCAGCTGAGTCTGTATTCCTTTCCTTTGTGCAATGTTTCTTACATGGTAGAGGGTTAAGCTATTTAGGGAATGGAATCTATACATACTCCTGAGCGAAGGCAACCTTCTTCCTACCAGCTGTCTCTTCTGAATCAAGGACCTTGTGGCATCTGCTTTGCAGACTTTCTGACCCTACCATGTTTCTCTAAGTCTAACTTGTTGACATGTCAGTAAACTCTTTGGTCCTTAGGGTTGAAAAAGATTGCTTTTCTTTTAGCTACCAATTTAGAGCAAAATTCGAACAGTCTTTTGTATTCTCTTCCTAGCCTTCCATAGTGACCTCTTTCTGCAAGTCACCTAATTGGGAGGGCAGCAATAAATTGCAACTACTTATTGTACAATGATTGCAGTAGTTGTACCTACTGCAATATGTTGTAACATGCCATTCTTTCCTTTTGCGTAGTCATTAACTTTGCCCGGAAAGCTAATCTTTTGCTTAGATAAATAATCTTGAACTTATTCTGCTTTGGGTAGTAATCAAGTATTTGAGACTTCTTTTTTCCCTTCGAAAGTATTGATTGATTGGTTCCAAATACTTTTTATAAAAGCCTAACACCCAGCTCTCCCTTTTTCCTGTTTCCTACCTCCCCTAATCACACTAAATAATAAATACTTAAAATTTCAAACTCAACTCCAACCTTCTTTGAAAACTAACCTTTGGTAGTATTTGACTATTGGTTTAGAGGCGATCTCTAGGTTATCTCATAAAATTCACTGCTTCCTAAAGGCAGAATTTGGTGTTCATAGACAAAACCTTTCTGACTTAGCCATGCTTACCTTTTTCAAAATATTTTTCTGTTTAAAACATTGGCAAAAATTGTGTCCCCAACCTGCTTCTGCCCATTTGCCTGGCCAGCACATTCTTTTCTCTCTGATATGTTGGGCACACTTGGAGCCCAGAGCATTTAGGAGCATGTAGTTAATTCTTTCTATACTAATCCCTGGCTTAAAATGTGCCTTAGTATGATAAAATGACAAATTTCTATTTATTGTATAGATATTGATACATTGTTAAAATTTCATTTGTTTTATATTTATTTTTTGGTGTGGGACCATAGATGATACTCCATCTATATCTTCTCCCATGTGAGCAGTAGTCTGGAACACTTGTTGAATGGTACCTGGAGTGGGGGGTGGGGGTGAGGAATGACCATCCCAGGCCCTTGGTGCTAATGCCGTCACTGAAGGGTTGAAATGGAAATGAAATCAGACAAAATCATCTAGCTAGACTGTCAATCTGAAAGACTCATGCACAAAAAATGTTGAGTCAATAGGAGGGAAGCCAGTCGAGTCAAAAAGTTGAAAGTGGAAGGGAGGTGGAGGCTGAACTGTGAATATGGCTATAGCCGCCTTTTATAGGCACCTTGTCAACTCTCGGGATGCCAAGAGCTACAATTAAGAGCAACAACTGGACCTGACCAACTATTAACCGACAAGAACAGTCCTAGCAAGCAGGATCCCGAGTGAATGGAAGCCAGCTATAGATTTCCCTAGAAATGCCACATCAGCTCAGCTCAGGGCCAAGGAGCATACAGTGGGGCCCCTGAGTTGTGGGTTCTCCCTGAGCACTTCAAGAGACACTATGGAATGTTCACAGTTGGGTACTGAGTGATACTAGGTGATTTCATTTGGCCTGTTGAATGAACTATAATTACAAAAATAGACTTTACTTGATTGGGATGAACTTCTTTATAACACTTTGTTGCCAGGAAGCTCATCAACAGAGAAGTTGATGTCAGCCTTCAGGGCTTCTCAATGGATTCCGTTTCTCCAGCTATTCTGGACAGATGACTAGGATGACAGACTGCTAGACTTCTCTAGCATGCAGGCTGTTGTATTCAATAAGGGACAGAACTGAAGATGAGTTAAAAAAGAAAGAAAACTTCTCTTCCATGAGATGCAAATCATTGTCAGAAGAAACTGGCATTCTGAACATTTTTAGATTTTTAGTGAGGAGGACTCACGAGCCAACAAGAAAGTTATGTCTCTACACAACCATGATTATACCAAGGAGTCTATAAAGTTATCTTGTTTGTCTTGTGCATTTGGATGGCTTGAACTTTATTCTTTCTTCATGTTAATGACTCTGGGGCTAAATCAGTACTGTGTGTGCTAGTTTGAAATTTTCTGATGGGAACCTGCACCATCTCTTCTTGTACTAGCTGTCCCTCCTTTATTGAACAGTGGCAAGTATGCTACCTAATTTCAAAACCATATTTGGTAAGTTCCCCACGATTTAGTCAGAAGTGCCAAAAGAGGTAATGGGGTCAGTTTTACTTGACTTTTTATAGGAAATTTAATTCTTTATTTCAAGAAAAAGTTTGCCAAGTACATCTTCAGCAAATACCATTGGACTCAATTTAGCATAAGCTGGGTTTTGAATTTAGGAGAGATGAATTGTTTACCTGAATGAAGATCTATTCAACAAACATTTATTGATTTCTCACTGTTGACCAGAAGTTGTGTTAAATCCTATGAGATTTGTATTGATAAATGAGATAATTTCTGCCTTCAAATAACTCAGTCTCCTGAGGGAGACATATAATAAAATATTAATGTCACACAGTGATTCCTATTTAAGTGTAAGAAAGCACAGGGGATCTGGAACCTCTTCAAGAGCTCCAGAAAGGGAATGCCAGGCTTAGAAGATAACCCACTGAAATGCCAACGACGTCTACAACTATCCATATGGATCTTTGTTTCTTTGAGCATCCTAAATGCTCTCTACATGTTACATGTATCAATGTCCCATTCTTTTCAGGTGTTTCCTCAAATATCACCTTTCTACCGAGGCCTTCCCTTGTCATCCAGTTTAACATTGTACCCTCTTCTTGGGTCTCTAGTCCTTATTCCATGCTTTACTTTTCTTCCAGCACCTGTCACCATCTGACATAATATATATCTCACTTTTTATTTGTCATTACTGTTGATCAACTATCTCCCTTTTCTCCTCACTAAAAATGTAAGCTCCATTCTTTCACAGTTGTATTCTCAGCACCTGAAATAGTGGCTGCCACAGATGAGATATCCAGTACATATCTACTGACTGCAAGCAAGGATATGGAGTTTTATCATTTGCACAAAGTTAAGAATATATCCAATGGCCTCTGTATTTTACTTTTATTTTTTACATAGCCAAAAACATTTTCAAGAAGAAAATAATAGATAAAAGTTAGGTGGAAAAAGAGTTATCTTGCAATTGATTAATAAATATTTATTGATTGGCTATTATATACTAGGGGCAGTGTTGGATAGTATGGTAACTCTAATAAAGTCCAAGAGAGATATTTTCCCTCAAATATCTTACTATTTAGTTGAGGAAGAAGATATGAAACAATGTATGAAAAGATAAATAACATAGGGTTTGGGGACAAATAAAGGAAAATAATATGAGATATCCCAAGAAGAAAAAGGGAACAAGGTAAAGGAACATTGTCTTGTTCTTCATTGTCTTATCGGGCTGCTGTAATAAAAGTATTATAGACTGGATGACTTGTAAACAACAGGAATTTATTCTCAGAGGCCTGGAGATGGAAATTTGAGATCTCAGTGCCAGTATGATTTGTTCTGGTGAATGCCCTTTCTGGGTTGCAGATTTCCTATTTCTTGTTGTATCTTCATATGGTAGGAAGAGGACTGAGATTTCTCTGGGCACTCTTTTATTAGGGCACTGATCCCATTCATGAGGGCACCTTTATAATCTAAATATCTCCTAAAGGCCCACCTCTTACTACCATCACGTTAGGATTTCAACATATGAATCTTGGGGGGACACAAACATTCAGTACACAACAAACTAAGTAACATTGTCTATGAGTTGACTAAAGGCAGCCTTCTTGGTCAGGAAAAGTTTCCTGGAAAACACAGAACTGAATCTTGGGTTCAGGAAACAGGAGAAGGAGAGGCGATCTATCGGGCAGGGGCAGTGGTGGTCAAGGAGTGCTGTGGTGAGGGCGCATCACTTATGGGGAAGATTGTGCAAAGCTGTGGCACTGGGAGGTACACTATAGCATGAAACAGTCCTTAGGTATTTACGTTAGGGTTCTTCAGAGAAGTTATCTTGGAAAACTATAAACTCATTTCAACATCTTTGCTTCAATGTTTTGAGATGATCCTCAGAAAATGATCTTCAGAGACTGTAACATATTAATTTGAACTTTTTTGCTACTGGAATCCTTTGTCACTGGAGAACATACATGACATTTTGAGCAAAGCCAATAGTGGTTCAGAATCAAACTGGGTTAATAAAGTCACTGTTCAAGCCAAGCAATACTGTTCAGGGCCTCACATTTCAGTTTCTCTCTCATTTCTGTTAGTTCCTTTTACTAGCAGTTTGCCTGTGGACATGATTTCTCTGCTTCTGTATTTACTGGCATTTCCCCTCTTTAAATTTGGGTTATCTTGATGGAGAGAAATGATTTCTACGACTCAGGAACAATGTAGAACAAAGAACAAAAATTCCTCTTCGTAACTCCAATTTTTGATAAAACGCAATTGGAATTTTGCTTATCATTATTAAATTATTAGATTAGCTTTATTGGTTTGGTCAAAGGAAGTTTTTAACTTTGACTCTGACCTTAATCAAAGGGAGTAGTTGGCCAGTGGCTCCACCATGTGAACAGGAGATTTGAGGATATTCAGTGACCCAGTTCAACTTGCCATGCTCCTTATGCTTTGCCATACCCAACTCTGCTCCTCAAATGGGCTTTGGCCTTGGGCCTGAGTTCTCAAATACTCAGATGCCTGACTATATTCATAGATAATCTTTAAAAACTTTGCCTTGGCTTTCCTGAGTAGATACTCGAAATTCACTAGCATTTTATTTATTTATTTAGAAGAATTGTCATTGCTAATCCATTTCTGTTTTACATATAAATGGGAAGACCCATACTCTAGTATTTGGAATCCACTAAATTTATTTCCTTATAGGAACTTGAAGAAGATTTTGTCAGGACTAAATGCTAACGGATAACACTTAAAAGGCAGACTTGATTACTATGACTTTGAAAGTCATTTACCTCCATGTATCTAACCCAGTGTGGACTGTCAGAGAGGGAGAGGTATGTGTAGATATCAACTAGGATAGAGTTTCAATAGCTGCTGACAAATAGATTCTAAGTGCAAGGGATCACTTGGTAAGAACAAGTCTTGTTAAAAGTGACAAGGTCAAGTTTCAGGAATGGCAGTTCAATTGTCACCTTGACTCTTAACATCCATAAGACTTACAGCCTGTAAGGCATAAAGGAACCCCCTAGTTAAACTGTCCTAGAATCTGTAAGGCATTAAAACACAAAAGGGGCTAGGGAGGGTAATTCATTTTCCCAAATCCACAATTAATCTAGCATTTGTCATTGCTGCTTAATATGTCTTAGACTTGTTTCCAAGATAAGATTGTATATTCCTTGAATATAGAACAGAATATTCAAGTTCATACTATCTTTACTTGGATTAGTTGAATATCTGTTGAGTTAACCAACAGAACATCTGTGGGGATTAACCATTTGTAATGGGTTATTGTTGAGTTTCGCAGTGTCTGTAGAAACATAGGGCAGAAATAAGAGGAGGTTGGGGGCGGGGGGTGTACATACTGCTACAGGCAAAGCAACAAGAGACAAATTATTTTAGAACAGACTTTTTTTTTAACCTCCCCATAGCGTTCATAGCTATGCAAGACATTTAGCTACATGGTTTTAGCTCTTTATTCGTGACTACTTCTAGATTCATAATTTTAAAGGCAATGCACTAACTGGTGTTTAAGCAGGAAAATACAGACTGTGGTGTTTGTAATGAAATGCAGGAAGAACAGGAAAACACGAGCTAGTTGGAGCTTTGTAGATCATTATTGCCCTTGCTTAATCAAGTAATAGATGCTTCAAAATTGCTTTGAAGTAGTTGCCAGCTTCTTCACAGTGCTGTGAAATCTGATACTTCTGCCTTTAAACAGTGTGTGAAAGTGCAAACAGTAATGCTTGTGAATTCATTCAGCAACTTCCAAACTGTAGTCTGGGCAGGGAATGGGTATATGAAGACTGAGAAAGGAGAAGGAAATGGATTCTGCAAAATTCTGTGGTTGGATGTCAGCTTTGGCTGACTTATAGTTAAGCAGACTTGAACTTTACAGAGATAAACAGTGGTTTCCCCAAAGGATCTAAAGGAATTAAAGGAAGGAACTTTGATCTGCTGAGCAATTTTTATTTAATTTTTATTTAATAAGCCCATGGCAGAGTTAAGTGAAAGGCAGCTCAATCCACATTTAATAAAACACTTACTGGGACACCAAATTTAATAGATGCAATTTAGAAGGTGAAAATTAGTGTCCAAATAACTAAGAGAAGTAGGTCACAGGAATATTTCATGTGCTTGAACTGAGGTGACTACTGTGGAAGACTAGCTCAGTCGTCTGTGGAAATAGTTGTCTGTTATCTTACTTCCCTTCTTGAGCAAGTGGTCCATGTGTTGAAGTTTTTGAAAAGGTCAAGAGTCATCTTTATAAGTGTCATAAATGCCATACAGGAAACCAGGGAAGATTTACTCCCAGAGCTGTATTATGACCTTAGCTATGTACTTACAATCCCTGTTGCATTTAGGGAGAATATGATAACTAGTTTGTTGTCCTTGCCCAATTTGTTTGCAAACAAAGTGAGTTGCAAACAAAGAACAAAGGTTGACTCCCTGGCTGCTCATTGCCTGCTGAACTGTGTAAGAAAGAAGTCTAAATCTGAGTCTTTATATCTTTCTGAAGCAACAAACCACTAGGTCAGAAGAGCAGAGTGATGACTTTCTTGTGTGACACACTGGGCCTTCAAGGGTCACATGCTGAAATAAAGAAATCTTTATTTCAATACTCATCCGGAACAGAAAAAGTGGCCTCCAAAAGTACAGCATGTGAGCACAGTATACACCTTCAACTTTGTTTTACCATGAAAAACGCATATTCCACAACAGCATTGTTCCATTACACTTCCTACAATGAAGGGAATGTTCTATAACTGCACTGTCCAATGTGGTGGCCACAAGCCACATGTGGCTACTGGCACTGAGCAACTGAATGTTTACTTTTACTTATTCTAACTCATTTTTAATTTAAGTAGCCTCATATGTTTAGTGGATTTTACATTGGGCAGCACAATTCTAGAGGAATGACAGTGGGGATGTGAGCACCTGCTTCACAGACAACTTAAAATTGTGGAGACAATGCCCAGTGTATGTTTTTAATGTTTGAGAGTTTCCATTTATTTTTCTCATGAAGTTGCAATGCTGATCATAAAATAAGATATGTTCTTGCAATATGATAAGGTCTTATTAAAACAATAATTTAAAAAAAGAAATCAAAAGAAAAAAAAACCAAACAAATGGAGCTGACAAGTGTTCCTGGAGAAAGACTGATGATTATTTCTTGACCAAATATTTGCTGTGAATGTTCTCTCTTATCTAAACAAGTAGACACAGAAAGTTATACATATTTAAGCAATCAACTTTTTCTGGTTACCTGCTACACGTTATAATCCTTTCACATTTCACAAAAATTTAATGAGCACCTACTATGTCACCTATTCAAAGCTACCCAATGTGAACATCAGCACCATATACTGGACAATGTCTTCAAAAAGTCAAATTTTGATTTACGTAACCTCATGTTTTAATACAGGCTCCTCCCTTCCCTTTATACTACAATACTGTGTGGTATTAAAATGCTACTTAAAAGGAAATGAGAGCATTTTCCTTGCAGAATATTTATAACATCCTCTAGATTTAGGGCCTGACATGGCTGAGTATAAAACTAAATATAACTCCTGTTTGTATTTTCCCTCTTAAGCCTATTGAGTATTAAAAAGGAAGGATGAGAAAATGAGCTTTGCTGAAAAGGCTTCCAGTGTTAATGAGCAGCTGTATGTATCTCAGGGAAACAGTTTGTTACTAAAAATAGAAAGTATCTAACTATAGAAACAGAGCATTTAATACCCAGATTCTGCATGAGCAGAAATAAATTCCAAAAGGGTGTATGATTAAGAAGTTGTAGTGGTAAAGCAACCAGAGCTATGGTCCCACATCTAGGGTTGCATTAATCCGCTTGTGAGCTTCCATTAGGAGCATTTATTCCATTCACTGGAGATTTTCCTAGTCTCAAAGACAATTAAAAGTCAGTGTGCAACAATAAAGCTAAAAGGAAAAACACCGCACACAGGCTATTTTTAGCGCACTAAGCCAAATTGTTAAAATAATGTTTTAAAAGGCTAGCCAGAGAAAGTCAAAAGGAAATATAAATGCTCAAAGAAAAAGATAATGTAAGCTTCTTGGTGTGTAGCCAGATGCAAGATATGTCCAGAAGAACACTGAGGACATTACTTTAAAATAACCATCTCTGTATTTTAATTAAAATAGTTAAAGTTATTTTGATTGTTAAATTAAAATATCTAGAAAGTTTGCTTTTTAAGATGAATGAGATCTTTCTCTTTTTTTGAGTTGGAGTCCCACTCTGTCGCCCAGACTGGAGTGCAGTGGCCGCTCCTGGCCACCGCAGCCTCGACCTGCTGGGCTCCAGTGATCCTTCCGCCTCAGCCTTCTGAGTAGCCGAAATTACAGGCGTGCGCTATTAAGCCTGGCTGATTTTTTGATTTATTGTAGAGATGAGGTCTCGCTGCCCAGGCGGGTCTCGAACCCGCAGGCTCAGGCAATCCACTCACCTCAGCCTCCCAAAGGCGTGGGATTACAGGCTGAGCCACCGAGCCCAGCTGAGATCTTTCTTAAAAGATCTTTCTTGTTGTTGCTCTTAATCAGTGCTATGGGCTGTGTTGAATTTGAAACTCTAGCCCCCAGTGTGATGGTGTTATGTTTAGAGATGAGGTTTTTGGGAGATAACTAGGTTTAGATGAGATCATGAGGTTTGTGTCCTCAGGATAAGATTAGTGCCCTTATATAAAGACAAAGAAATACCAGAGTTTTCTTTGACCCTACCTCTCTCCTCGCCATGTGAGGACACAGCGAGAAGGCAATCAGTTACAAACCATAAAGATGACCACACCAAGAGCCAAATCTGCTAGCACCTTGGTATTGGAATTCCAGCCTCTAGAACTGTGTGAAATAAATGTCTGTTTAAGTTACTTGGTATTTTGTTATAGCATCCTGAACAAACGAATACACCCTGCATTGCTACTGTTGTACTGAGAAAAGTGGTATGGTGATGACTCAATAATCAAAAAATTGCTAATATAGCATTTTTGCTCTTCTCCATATTCTTTCCCTTCCATTATCAGAGATTGAAATCTTTTGGAAATGTCAACAGGTAAAGACATCTCCTATTACATTCTCTGATCCTAATTAACCTGCCCTTGATAAATGTTTAAGGCATTTCCATGATGCATAGATTTAAAATTTTTATTAAAAAGCAAGGCCTGACACGCTGAGCATTTCTGATTTTATGGCAGTTAAGTACTGAAAAGAGGAAGATCTAGGTTGCCAATGTTTAAACTACCTATGGCCACGCCTTTGTTTTGAAATAATAATCGTCATGATCTTGGCAATGGAGGATGACCTGGTTCCATATATACAGGTAAATACATTAAAAGGATTTCCAGCATAGTAAAGCTTCTTTCTAATATGTTTCGTTAATGCCCTATTTGCAACAACAATCAGATTAAACTTGAAAAATGAAAATATAGCCGGGCTCGGTGGCTCAGCCTGTAATCCCGCGCCTTTGGGAGGCTGAGGTGAGTGGATTGCCTGAGCCCGTGGGTTCGAGACCCGCTGGGGCAGGTGAGACCCCATCTCTACAATAAAATAAAAAAATTAGCCGGGCATGGTAGCGCACACCTGTAATTCCAGCTACTTGGAAGGCTGAGGCGGAAGGATAACGGAGCCCAGCAGGTCGAGGCTGCGGTGACCGGGAGTGGCCACTGCACTCCAGTCTGGGTGACCGAGTGAGACTCTAACTCAAAAAAAAAAAGAAAAATGAAAATATAACACAAATAAAAAAGTATAGAATTATTCCTCTACTACACGTTATCTCATTTTAAAAAAATGCTTTGGGATCAAATTATAGTGCCAAGTACAATAGTACCTACCCTATTACTGATGGAGAAATTCAATCAGAGAAGTCCAAGTACAAAGATGATTTATTTCTCTGTTAGAGGTTTCCTTAGAAATTTTAAAACAATAGCTTTCCATTTCTAGAGGATTTAGACCAACTATTCCTAAATTCTGTTGATATACTTTTGGGTAGTGATACAGAGTCCAGAACTGAGGAAGAAATTCCATTGTTGTTCTCAGATGTAAAAACAAGAAAGCATTTATAGCACTGTAACACTGTGTATTGTAATACTTTTGGTTAAAAGTGAAATGAAACAAAACCAAACCATTGTGGGCTGCCTCCTGCCTGCACACCCATCAGGTAACATTCGGTGATTTTAGTCAGTCTGTACCCCAGGTTGTTTGAATGCAATGTGAATAATATTAAATCGAACAGTGTAAAATTGCTGATTTTGTGGGTTGGAAATGATCAAATATTGGCAATTTCTGATGGTCATGCTTAGCATGGCTATTTCTAGGTTCATATTGCCCAGGGTGATTGCAAAACTGGTCAATAGTGACTCATGCATTTTAAACTTTCTCAACACCTGCCCATCTTTACCGTCCGTCCTCCCGCCACACTTTACTACTACAATTATTGACATCGCAGTGGGCTGATGACAAAGAATCTCTCCCTGACCAAACTCTAGTCAGGCTCCTCTGAGCCCAGTTCTCAACTAGGCATAAACTTTGGCCTCTAAAGACCTGAACAAACACTGACACAGTTGCTAATAGCCCAGACCCCATCCCTAGCATGACTGTACTCCCCCCCCCTCCGCCACCACCCCGCCTCACTTAAAGTGTATGCCTGAGAAAACAAAGGCCTCCAAAAGAATTTACTCTTTTTTTAAGTCAACACCTGAGGGTGGGGCCCTTTCTCTCAGCCTCAGGAAGGGTGGGAGCCTAACTTTGATAAGTCAGTTAACAAACCCAGATGGTCTCACATGGAACAGCAGCTGCCTTCCTGCTTTATATAATTTTTAACAACGGCAGGCTTTCCTGCTTTTTGTAATTTTTACTTCCCTGACTCTACTGATCCCTTGCTTATGCTTTTTCCTATTCCTCCGTTCTCCCTTTAAAACATCTTGGTACAAATTGAGGTTGACTTTAGTGCAGTACCACTTTACTGATTAAAGTCTGTCCTTACCACTATGACTAGTGTCCAGTTTTGTTTATCTTTGACCCTACGCACTTCTTGGATATACTCAGATTTTATTGAAATCCCAAAGTGTTGGGGGGGGGTGAATGAGGGAGCTAACAACAATAATAGTTCTTATCATCACAATAATTAAGAGCCTGTGGCATAAACTAGGTCTCAGGTTACATTTTAGTCCTGGTGCTGATGTCCACAGCTTTTTTTCTTGCACAAAAGGAAGGGTGAATATAGTTGCCACTGTTATGGGAATAACCTGAAATGGGTTCCAACTAATTAAAGAAATAAATCATGTTCTAATTTCAATGATAAGCTATTTCCAAAATATCTTGTGCTTGACTAATATACGCGGTGTCACAATCCCAGGATTGAGAACCCCTAGCGTTGCCTGTGAAACCGTGGGAATGAAGGAGCTCAATCCAAAAGCCTTGTGCATGGGCCCAAGGAGCATGTTGAAAGAAGCTGCCCAGGGACTATCAATAGGTCCATTAACTCTTATCTCTTTCAGTTTGGATACAATCTGAAAGTTAAAGTCAGTTGCTTAAAAAAAAAAAAAAAAAAAAAACATCTGAAATGCTGCAGCCCCTCAGATGAGACTGGGAAGGGCTTCGTTGGTGGAGTGACTCGAAGTACAGAATAAAGGTGGAACTCAGATGCCTTGCAAATACAACCAACATGCCGATGTTGTTAACAGGTGATCACCATTTGAGAAGGCATTGAACGAAAGAGATTCCAGTAGGAATGTGGTAGGTACTGGAATTGCTTTCGTTTGAAACTGCCACTTAAAACAATTGCAGACTGAGAATCATTTGCAGCTAATATTAAATCACTTGTTACAAAGAAACAACCCACTGCTGCAAATAGTGTAGAACACCTAGAAATGGATCCTCAGGTAGCAGAACTGAGACTATAATAGCAGGAAAAAATGCGTACCAGCTAGTCAGGGGGCAGTGTTCTTAGCCCCACCTGGCTAAGAATTTTTACCAATTCCTTAGTCAGAAAGGCAGAGAAGTGAATATCAGAACTTCATAGTACAGTAATTCCAGTTTGTCTTCTGGGTGTGGTGGTGATAGCTGTGCGGTATGTGTGTGTGTGTGTGTGTGTGTGTGTGTGTGTACATTCTTATATTAATTAGTTAGTAACCTTTCTCTAGTTTTCTATTCCATTAATTTTAATGGATTATTTATGAAGTCTTGAGTTGAAGAACCTGTTCATATTTTAAAACACATATCTGTACCAGGTGGAATCCACTGATAAATTTGTATGAGACTCAAATCCTCCAAGGTGGGACCACATAAATAGTTCTCCCAGAGAATGCCTGGATAAGGCTTTTTCAAGCCTGGGCATATTCCACATTACACTAACACAATCACACTCCTACAGAGGTCAAGAAGGAAACTTATTTACATACTTTTTTTTTCAAATTAGAGTTTTAGGAGAGAGATAATCAAATTCTAAAGGATTTCAAAATAGCTCTATAAATAGACAAATGAATTGGCTATCATGATGTGATTGGAAGAGGGAAACAGACATGAATGTTAGGAGCAAATAGGCTATCACTTAAAGCTTTTCAAAAAATTCCAGAAAAGGGAATAGCAGAAGACCAGTAAAATCTCATTGAAGATTTAAGATCAGGTCAGCATTCCATCATCAGGTTTTTTTTTCCTGTTTCTTTCTTTCTTTTCTTTTCCTATTTTTTAAATTGTTTTTTTAGTTGGATTCTCACTCTGTCACCCAGCCTAGAGTGCAGTGGCATGCTTATGGCCATCCCAGCGTCAACCTGCTGGGCTCCGATGATCCTTCTGCCTCAGTCTTCCAAGTATCCAGAACTACAGGCGCGCGCTACCACACCTGGCTAATTTTTTGATTTATTGTAGAGACAACGTCTCACCATGTTGCCCAGGCTGGTCTTGACCCTGCAGGCTCAGGCAGTCCTCTCACCTCGGCCTCCCAAAGTTTGATTGGACTTTCTTGGTTGGACAATGAGAAATTATGCTAATGAGAAAGAAGCACGAACTTTACTTGTCTTTTAGATTCAAAGTAAAGCCAAGTTTGATCCCCATGAAGACTTCTACAGTGAATTTGTATCTTATCCTCATAGTGAGACATAAACTGGAAGCTTGATGGGAAAGAATTTTCCATACATAAATATGCATCTCAGATGGGAAAGTGATATTTGGAGTAAGTATTCTGAATCTAATTTCTTGTCAACTAGAGGTGAAGCATCCTCAATTGTTAGTGCCAGCCGTTTCTTAGCTGTTTCTCTGGGTGCAATCCCAGCCTTGCACTGTGCCTGTACTGAAAACAGAGCTTGAGTGGAATTCCAGCGCCAGGTGCTTGGGCAGCTGTAACTGGAAGGAAGAATAGCCAGTCACTGGAATTAGTCATATTGTAGTGTGATGATCTTACAAGGCATTATTTTAATAATCCATAAAAATATTTTTGGAGCAAATTCGGTGATGAATACAAAAACAAAAACATACATTTAGCACTTGTGCTCAGTTTAAGGAATTTGTGATGAAAGGAAAACAGGATAGAAAGAAAATAAAGTCTCCAACCTATAAATCTAGGACAGCCCTGTGTTTTGAAGACTGTGATAGAGAAATGTGGTCAGATTCAGGAAGTGGAGGGAGGGGACACCTAGTTTAGAGAAACAGGATTTTTTAGTGTAAAAAAACATTTTTAGGGCAGGGTGGGGGAAGGGCTCCATTTCTATTGCCTCATGTTTGTTCATGGAGGGACTTTGACTAGAGTAGGTCTGAAGTTTCAAAATTTTGAAGTCCTAATGCACACAATGAGATTCCAGATCTCTCCACAGTTGTAACACGGTATGAAAACATCTGCAATGTCTATTGCCGACGGAGTCACAAGCCCGCTCATATGCGTCTGGCTTATTGCCTCCCTTCATAACTGAAGGAAATGCTAAATTTCAGCTAGAGGTCAGCAGGCCAGATAGAGGTTACTGACAATAAAGAAGCAATTTCCTCCTCTCGGATTTCATAGATCTCCCTGAGTTCTCTCCAGGGACCTCTTGTTAAGAACTCCCGGCTACCCCTTACTTCTTTCCACAGTATCTGAATAGTGATGTTGGAAAAAAGAACTCAGCTCAGCTCAGTCTTTTGCAGGACTTTCTTTTTCCTCTAGCACAATTTGATCTTTCCATTGAGTCTCTGTCCTGCCAGATGTCACATCCGTGTAAGGCAGACCTGCAGTTGACCAAGTGGACAAATCTGTCTCTTTCAGGGGTGAGTGTTTATAATCCTCTGTAGCAGTACCAAGCCATATGTTCCAGTCCAGCTTTTATTGGAGATAAAGCTGCCATTTTGATCTTCAAAAGCTTGCTGTGAGCTGCCTACTCTCTTGACCTCTTGTTGGATCCACTGGCAACTCTGGAGTGCCACCGAAGTGCTGTGATGGCTAATTTTATGTGTTACCTTAACTGGGCAAAGGGACACCCAGAGAGCTGGTAAAATATTATTTTTGGGAGTGTCTGTGAGGATGTTTCCCAAAAAGATGAGCATTTGCATTAGTAGACTGATTAAAGACCACTCTCCTCAATATGGGTGGGCATCATACAATCTTTTAAGGGCTTGAATAGAACAAAAAGGTGGAGGAAGAACAGATTACTCCCTTTGCTTCAACTTGGATGTCCATCTTCTCATGCTCTCAAACACCTGTGTGGATATTCGTGCTCCTAGTTCTGGGCCTTCAGCTTGTGGACAGCACATGTGGGACTTCTCAGCCTTCATAATCATGTGAACCAATCCCTCATCATAATTTTTTTCTATATATCTATATAGTCGTATTTCTCTTGGTTCTGTTTCTCTATAGAACTCTGACTAGTACAAATGTACTGATTCTGGAGATGGACAGCTTAGGGGCAAAGCCAGCTTCTGCTACCATTTACATAGGATTTTGGAAAAATATTTTTTTCTCTGTCTCAGTTTTTCATTTGTAAAATGAGAGTGATGATAGAAACCACCCTGTAGGGTTGTGTAAAATTTAGTGAGTTAATTCACATAAAGGTCTCAGAACAATATTGGGAACCTGGGTAATGCTCAATAAATGTTAACTGTTGTGCTTCTGAATAGAGTGTGGGGAAAAGGTTTGCTATTGATCAAGCCCCTAACCTCAGCAACTTCTACTTGTAATTTAAAATATGTGGTTGTCTGCACGAACTATGCCAGATCATATTTATCTGTGTCAGAGAAATACAACCAAAGAGTTACACTTGGCCCATTTTTAGGGAGACATCATTCCTGCTTCCTCTTTGGGATGTATGTACTGATATTGTGTGTGGTTTTTAAAATAATGAGGTATTAGGCAGAATCCTATGAAACTGACAGTTCTGTAGGCCCCAAGTTAAATATCAGTAATTTCATGTGATTCAGCCTAATATGTCCATACAACTATTAAATAGTCACTGTCTTCCAGTTCCTAAGAGTCTTCTTCTCCCCAGGATTTCTGGACCTCTCCAATTGAAAGTGTCCCCAGGATCTTGATGCAGTACTGAGGTCATTTGGTGCCCTTATTATTATTTAAAAAGGTTTCTAAGAATCTATTATTCATTTGATGATTTGTGCTAAATGTTAAGACTGTGTAATGTGCCTCAACTTATGGTTTGAACTCAGAGTTCCTAAGCAATCTACTTTAAAGAAAATAGGATTGAAGGCCTACTTTGAAACATCGAGGCATTTATGACATTTTTCGAACCTCTGTGCTGTGTCCCTGTAAGTCTAATTATCTCAGCTCTCAAACATGTGGGACTTAATGTCTAGTTCTCTTAGGAGAAGCATAAAGTGAGGACTGATTTAGCAGAGGCTCTAAAAGGATTATCAGCAGGCACACGGCTCCAAGCGCCCACCAGCTGAGTTCAACCTCTTTGGGTTGTGAAGTCCCTGTGCCCTGCAAGGGGAAACAGACTGAACCGGGGGATCATGTTATAGTGTTACTTCCTGGCACTGTGGTAGGTCATCTCATGCACACAACCCATCTGACAGCTGAGCTAACTTGGGAGAGCAGAACATGAAAGAAGAATTATCTTGGCATTTAAGAACCTCTAGGATTTGGATCTATTTCATAGTCTTTTCTCCAACAGGTCGTCTCATGCAGTTTTTCACCCCTGCGTTTTTAGTACTTTTTCTCCCTCCTGAAGTGCCTTTCTCTTCCATCGTGTACAACCCAGCCTTCTTAAAGCCTTGCAAGACAGAGTCTGCAGCTTGATGGCGGCTGGATCACACAGGCCTCTTTCATTGTGAGACACACAGATTAGAACTTCCTTCTTCCAAAGATTGGAACAGCAAGAGGAAGAGGTTTGATGGAGATAAGCACCAATTGAGCTCCTATGATGAATCAGATACTTCTGAGAACTATTGTTTGATCATTCACAGGGCAAAGATTTATGTGTTAAGCATGTCCTAGGCAGCGGAGAAAGAATAGTAAGCAGGACACAGTCTCTACCCTCAAAGAGACCCAGTCCCTCAGCTATTCTTAAATCTAGGTATTTCCCTTTACGACGCATGACTTTTAAGTGAGGTTGTTTGTTAGTCTTTTTTGTTGTTGTTGTTGGTAGGATTCATATACACAAATGCAAATACATAAGGAATAAGAACTAACACATTTTTTTCCACTGCAAAATCCTATCCTCCAAGTAAAGAATTGTGATCATTATTCTTCTACCCCAACTCTGATATACACTAGTCTAAAAGAGAAAGGTCACAGAAACAAACGGAAATAAAATAGCCCAGGAGACATGTGCTTATTTTCCCCTTGTGACTTCAAACCCATTGACTTCTTCCATGTCTCTATAGACTTTGGTGTGTAAACACCCAAGATAACACCAAGCATTTGTCACTGGACCACAGAGGCAGTGTATATGCAAGCCAGGCCACTTGCATGGAGAGGCCTGCTTAGTTTACCAGCCAGCCTGTGTAGATATGGAGAGGTCCAGGCTGAACTTAGCAGCAAGCTCATGCTCAGATAAGCAAGGGCAGGTGTCCCCGGGACACAGACAATTACAGAAAAGGCAGCTCATTGCAGACCCACAAATAGGTTGCAATTTGCATCTTGCTTTCTTTTGGGCTTAGGGCCAATGTTATTCAAGGGGAATTACAGTGTAATATTCATTTGAAAAAAATTTTTTTAAAGGCCTAGGCTTATTTTTGTAAGTATATGACAAATAATGTATTAATGTAAACAGTTGTGAATTTTATAGTCCTTTAAGGGAAGTGGGGTTTTTGTTGTTGTTCTGCTTATTTTTGCAACCATTTTGTGAAGCAGATTTTTCTATGTGTGATCCACTGTTGCACATAAGTAAGCAGTTTCTTTATTAGTGAGAGAAATGCAGCTGCTAGTATTATTACTAGGTGAATACGTTATATCTGTAATATTCTGTAGACCTTCATGTCCAAAGACATTTTGTGTAGAAGTTTCTCAGAGATGCTAGTATAAGGATAGTGTTTGGATGAGTAGGGTAGTTACAAGGAGTGATACATTTTAATGCAGCAATTTCTAATTAACAAAATGACTTTCAAATAAACAATCACGCTATGTATCTAAAGAGCAATGACTTTAATTGCCCTGTGATAAACTACAAAGGAAACCCACAGCAGGGTAACAGATAGCAGTGGAATCTGTCAGTAAAACAAATACTGTTATGCTCTTGTTACAGTGCTGAAAGAAAAATTTTAATGGAGAATTATTTGAAAGACATTTAGGCATGCTGGAACACATCTCTGCTCATATGATTTGGTGGAATTTTGTTTTTTAATTCTTCAAAGCTGATCATAAAGAAGTGGAGCACATACAAAAATATTTAGGTAAAAAGTTTCCTCCTCTGAAGACTTAGGTGTCTAAAAGGAAAACCCAGCCAGGATTATCAGTGCTCAGATCAAACATTCATTGTGCCTGTTTCTTATGTATGAACACTGTGTTCTAGCTAATGTGATTACCATCTAATTAGGCCAAACTCCACTGGAGGTTAGTAAACACTTTCATCACGGTAGTATTCTTGGTCTTCTCTATCATGTTTATTATTAAATATTTCATTATATTAAATTTGCTGAACTCTTAATCTATCAGGCAATTTTTGAATCTTATTCTGATGTGGGTAGGTGGAAATTATTATGATTTTATATTTAAGGTGGGGCACTGAACATATTTAAACTGCCTTTCAGAAAGTCACAGAGTAAAGAGGAAGACCCAGAAACTAGGTAAGACAGTGGTAATTGAGGTCTCTCTCTCTGCCCTGCATAATTTTACTGGATGCTTCTAATAGCAGTATTTTGTTTTCCTTTTAATGCTAATTTAACCCATTCCACATGGACGTGGTGGGGCTGGAGGACACAATGGTCTCCCTTCCCTGACCACAGATGGAGGTACATGACTCAGAGTACCCCTTGTGTGTGGCTTTGGTAATTAGTTTATAGGTAGTCATGTGGACCAATGTGAATCAACCACTGTAGCCCCTACGATTTTTAACTTGTAGTCAACTGTTTTTCTCCTGGAATGGCTACCTTGCATGGCTGTAGTTGGCAGCTACTGGAGGCCATCTTGGAGGGACAGTTTGAAGAGTGAAGCCAAAATAGATCAAGAGTGATAAAAATTGGTGAAACCAAATCCTGCAGACATTATTTAGATCCCAACACTGGCTGTCCCTGAAGTTAGTGACAATTCTAGACCTCTCAGAAATAAGTGATTGCCTTTTTTGCAAGAACTGGTTTGAGTTGAGTTTCCTTCATTTAAAACTCAAAGAGTTATGATTAATACAGATAATTACCTCTTGGTTAAGGTAACATCCAAAGCAGAATTATCTTGATTAGAAGTACTAAATATAATTACTACTTACGAATTCTGCAAAAACAGGGGCCTGTTCTACTAAGGTAGAAGATGCAGTTTGGAAGTTAGTCCTGCTAATTCAACAAAATATACTGACAAATGTTATTAGAGACCTCCAAAACCAATTTTACACTACATTGCTACATGATTTCTGCTTCAGTGAAACACTGTATATTTATAAAGGGTATTCTCTTGGTAGTGATAATTCATTCTGCTTGTATACTTTGTTTTTATTTACTCCTATCTTACTTTGTGAGTATGTATAACTTTGTGAGTTATACATACTCACAAAGTAAGATAGGAGTAAATAAAATCACTTTGGAGTCAAAGCAAAAAAGAACGTACTCCTTCCTCACTTGGTAGTTATAAATACTACCTCAGAATTGGCTAAGTCTTCTCAGTGGCTTCTCTAAGAATGTGTTACTACTTCCAGGCTTTCTCTAAAACCCCATGCCCAGCTCCTTCTGACTTAATTCCAAACTTTCTGATCTTACTGGCAGATCCCTAACTCTATGTTTGATTAACATCAGCACCTTTGTCTTGTCTTCATTTTGTAATTTCTCAGCCTTGATATGATTTCCAAGTTCTTCTACTTTTTCCTCTTCCCCAAATTATTCTCTCTCCTTCTAGGTCTTGCACACCTAACAACAGTTTCTAAGATAAAGCTTCTCTTGTGTTGATCTATATTTCAGGACATTTCCTTCCCTCACACCAACTTTGAGAAGTCTCCTTGCCTCCTAATTCCCTTCTGTCATCTCCAGGATATGATATTAGAGTTATCAAGGGAGGTTTTCCAATCAGGTCTCAGAAATACAACATTTCAGTGATATTCATTCCTTTTGTCTTATTTCTTCCTTTGATAAAATGCAGATATCTTTGGGAGAAGTGACACAAGAAGTCTCATCAATAATATTTTCCTTTGGTATTGTGGTTGACTGCATTTCACTGTTCACCTGTGTTTAGCAGCAAGGGGATTGAAGATTGACTCAGATCCAGGGAGAAAGGGTCCCAGATTGGTTTCAGGCAATCATGGTAACCTTCCCTTTATCAGTGACTCATTCAAGACCTCAGTGGAGCAAGGCATACCATGTATGACAGCCAGGAGCAAATGACATGCTGATCCAATCAGACAGAAGAGAGGCTATAATTCAATGGCCGAGGGAAAGCATCTTCCTCTTCCCTTCTCCCCCCTCCCCAGTCACTTGGACATGAATGAGGAAGCATAGGGCCCTGAGAAATCCGTGTAACTATGCTTTAACCACATGGAAAACAACCTTAGGACAAAGCTGACATTGTGTTTAGTAGAGCAGAGATAGAATGAACCTGAGTGTTTCATGACATTGTCCAGTCTCTGAACAAGACTTTCAGATAAGTGAGTAATACATTCTGCATTGTTTAAACTCCTTAGATTAAAAAATCTAATGTAACGAATACAATTGATTTATTAGTACTATTTTTTGGCATCAGGTTTTGAGTAAAGGAGAATAAATAGAAGAAAAAAAGGAGAAAAAGAAAAATGTTTCCTAGAAAAGGACTGTATAGGATGGGACATAAGGGAGATAGAAACACCAAAAAGTAAGTTTTTTATATTCTGTAATAGTCCTGACAGTCAGCACTTTCTCCAAGTAGTCTAGAAATAGGATGCTTTTTTTCCCCCACAGTAGAGATACAGGTTCCTGTTTTGAAATTTTTCTCGAACCCCTCCACATTGTACTATATTGATGCAGAGACCTATCCTGTGTTTCCAGGCAAAGATCATAAGGTTGGGCCATGAGTCCAGCAAATAATAAAAGGATTACTAACATTAACATTTATAATTAACTTTCTACTTTATGTAGGGCTGCCACTAACTGATTTCATTTGAGACTTAGAACAATTCTCTGGAGTAAATTTTTATGATCCACACTGATGAGTAACTAAGACTCAGGGAGGTGAAATGAATGGCATAGAGCCACACAGCTTGTGGTATCAAACATAGACTCAATGCTAGATTTTGGACTTGGAGAACTTTGCTGCCTCAACTACCCCACACCACCTTTCCACCTTTCCATTGGCCTCCACCTTTCCCTGGCAGGAAGCTGCTTCCTCTAACTTCAGAACAGCATCTGATTCTGAATTGGCATCTCTTTGGGAAGGCAGCCCCAGGGCCTTCCTTATCAGTTTGTGGTTGCTAGATTTCTCTTACCATGTAAAGGGCATTACTTCTTGGCATCTAATCCCCCTTCCTTATCTGCTCCCTCTTCTTTATTACTTCACTAGACTTCCTGTTGGTTTTGAGGTATGAACACCCTGGGTCAACAACTGGAATTAATTTCTGCATCTGAGTCAAAGAAAACTCAGTTGAATGAATTCTACACAATCATGAACTTAGTGGATCTTAAGCAATTCCCAGGAAATGTGATGAAACTATAGAACAGGTATCAGTAATCCTAAATAATATGAGCTAAGGGTAAATAAGCTCTTTAGTTTCTAACCATACCTATGAGACTGTTGATGTCATACCATAAATATGAGAGAAAGAAAAAAAAAGGGAGAAGAGGAAAAGAAATAAATATATGTAAATGTTGAGAGTACAAGAATAATTTTCTAACCTCTCAAGTTTTTCTCCCATCTTTGAGTTAATTTAGGCATTTCTTAGTAAGCACAATTAGCTATTTCATGGAGGCCCTAGAGTACCACTGAATGTATTAAATCAGTAAATGCAGCTGATTTGGTCCACCTCTTATGTTTATTTGTTAACTATCAAGTACAAAATATGGATAAATTACATAATAGTTTGTTCCTTTCATATAAGTTCTTTACTTTTCATTCTTCCCCTAAGCCTTTACAAATTAAAATGGGAAGTAGAGGTTACACATTCATAAGTCAAATATCCTTTTAATCTTTTGTCTCACTGTACATTTACATTTTTGATCATCAAAATCCCCTTCTCCCTGCTTTAGTGAAGATACAATTGTTTTATATTCTGTCTTACAAAAATTGTAACTTAGCTAAGGTGAAATATGGGCAAGGATTAGAATATGTCAACCAGGGACTATTAGGTCAAGATAACTTTCAATCATCTTTGTCCTACACCTCTGGCTCTTTTCTGTTGCTTGTGACGTCTTCAAATCCCCTGGTATGGGAGACGTGTGGGTTCTGGGGTGTCTATACCTAAGAAAAATGATAGAGTGAGTTTCATATGTACATAAATTATATCTTTTATAATCAGATGGTAGCTGATTTGTTTAAAGCATTAATGAATAAGAGGGCTTCTCAGAGGGAACATTATACTTATTCATTTTTTAACTTTTAGAATGAAGAGAATCCTTGGGATCAAGGAATGTTAAAATAAACTGTGCAATGGTGGGTGCATTTGATTAGTTTCACTAGTAGAACTGTAAGATTCATTGAGAAAAATTAATAGCAGAATTTGGGACAAATCTTAATTGTTCATATGCAGAAGGTGATATAAAAATTTTAAATATTCCAGAAGACAGAGATATAGTATATATAAGTGTGGAAAAATATCTACAAAGCGTAACCATACAACATTCAGTTGTCATACTGTATTTTTTTGTTGCAAAATCATGTTCAAGGGAACAGACACCACAGCATGCATATCTTAAGTGGTGTTTTTCTGTATTGATCCAAGGGAACTTACTAACTGGAGCAACATCATAAATTGTACAATTGTTCCAAATTTGCATTCACATAAGAAAAGATTTTGAATGTTCTAGTTTGCTTTTACTTTTTATAGGCTTCACAGTTCCTACCTCACTTCTTTGTGCATTTATGTAGCACAGGTTTCTTTCTTCCTCCACTTGTTAATATTCTGTCCCACCCAAAGTGAAGCTTAGATGAGGACCAGATAATATCAGCAAGTTATGATTGGGGTAAAGGACAGGCACAAGTTGCACTGCTACCTCTTGCTATTAACAGTTTTTCTGTTTTAAGTTTTCTGATCTGTGTGTGTTTAGCAATACTGAGAGACAGTTCCCATTTCAAAGAAAATAACAGGCACAACAGCCACAGCAATAGTCATCAAAACGTTGCTTAGCACATGATATAAATGCATTTATAGTCATGATCTCATTTAATCCTTTCAATAACATAGGGAGGAAGGTAATACGATTGCATTTGACAGATGAGAAAAAGGAGAAGCAGAAAAAGTTAGGTAATGAGCACAAAGTTGCACAGCTGGTGAATGGAAGCATTAGTCTTCAAAACCAGATTTATCTTTCATGAAATCCTATTCTTCTGTTACTGTACTCTACTGTCCTTTTTTTTTTTTTCTTGAGTTGGAGTCTCACTCTGTCACCCAGGCTGGAGTGCAGTGGGATGCTCATGGCCATCCCAGTGTCTACCCATTGGGCTTCGGCAATCCTTCTGCCTCAGCTTTCCAAGTAGCTGGAACTACAGGTATGCACTGCCATGTCCAGCTAATTTTTTGACTTACTGTAGAGATGAGGTCTCGCCAAGTTGCCCGGTCTGGTCTTGAGTCTGCGAGCTCAGGAAATCCACTTGCCTCAGCCTCCCAAAGTGCTGGGATTACAGGCTGAGCCACCGAGCCCGGCCTCTACTGTCCTTTTAAAAGCAAAGTTTTCAGAAGGTAGGGATGAGATTATTATAGATCAGGGGTTCCCAACCCTTGGACCACAGACTGGTACTGATCCAAGGCCTGTTAAGAACTGGGCCACACAGCAGGAGATGAGTGGTGGGTGACCAGGCTCTACTTCCTGTCAAAAAAGCAGTAGCATTAGATTCTCATAGGAGCATGAACCTTATTTTGAACTGCACATGCAAGAGTTCCAGGTTGCACACTCCTTATAAGAATCTAATGCCTGATGATCTCTCACACCCAGTTTGTGGAACTGTCTTCCACAAAACCAGTTCTGATGCCAGAAAGGTTGGGGACCATTGTTACAGGCCTAGGCTCCAGGAACGGAGTTTCTTACTTTTTGTATGTTTAATTCAAAGGTGTGTATCTAAAAAGTACCAAAACAGCTTGTTAAAAGTAGCAGTTTTTTCCCTTTAATTGTTGTAACTTTCCATTTCATCTCTATGTGTTGCAACTTTCCATAAACCTATGTTATAGGTTCCAGGATGCTATCTAATAATGCATGATCTGGAGACTTCAAGTCATGCCAGTGGTTATGTACCAGAAAATGTTAATGTGATCAGGAGATCTTGAGTCATGCAAAAACTGCATGTGGACTTCTTCATTTTGACTTAGGGTGAGTGAAAGCCTATGAATTTGGGGTATAAATACCAGAATAAGTTTGTGTTACTTTGAACAGATTTCAGTATCAATATCTGCCCACTCCTTGTAGCCTGGTTACAGATTATTCAACTTCCAGTTTCTGCCTCTCTTTTTGATTGACAATGAGGGAAAGCACCCAGAATAGTTTATCTGGGAACAAATTTGGTGACTCTGCCAGGACATTGCTGCTTTCAGCTGGCTGGTTTGGGTTGGGCTGTCCCGTGGAAACTACCAGCAGATGCCAGAGCCCTTTTGCTGCAAGGACTTTCCAAGACACGTCCCCATCAACCATGGCTGAAGTCCCTTTATTATCAAACGGAGAGTGGAAGTGGATACACTTGTGGGTAAGTTAGCATAGACTGTAAGCCAGGAGTTTAACCCCCCTCCCTTTGGGCTTTTAATAGTCATTTGCAGGCACTAGGGAAGATGGATGTAACTTGATTGTATTTTGGGGATATCATTTGGTTTCACTGCTTATGTTTGAGAGAAGTTCAAAGGTATGCCAGGTTTTCTAAGACCTCAGTTGGTTAGATATGAACACATTTGTGACTGGCAAATTTTTCACTTTTCTAACACTGAGAGTGGGTGCAAATAAAAAGAAATCTGAAGCTAGTTGCCACGAACTTCTGTAATTAAGCACAAGTGAAATGGTCTTTTCTAAATTGTCACCTTTTTCACAATACAGCTGAAAGTTACAGATATATCCAGTATTTGTCTCAGATACCACTCTGACTGGCAATCCATACTTTGTATTTTTGTTTGGTTTATAAACCTGAAAAGACAGTCTTCTATGATGCAGTATCATGGATTCATCCAAGGAGAGTTTTTGTTCAGGTTTGTACACAGTATTGACCTTATTTAAAACATAATTAATTACAGTTTCAATTTTGCATAATCTGCTTGCATTTGACTGCATTTCTGCATTAATAGAAAAATGCAAAAACTGCAACCTTTTGTAGGAATCTATTTTGTGTCAATATTTTTGAAAAGAAGGGCATCACAATTGACAGATGTGTTGATCAATAATCATGTATTGTGGTTTTCTTCACTTGTCTCATCAAAAAATTTAATGCTAGAAAACTTTAAATCTTGGGCACTTAGTATTGCTCTACTTTTGATTTATTTGGGCATTTATATATGTGGTACATCTGATCATAATACCTGTTGTGATCATTTCTATGAAATCATTTCCAATAAATAGTCTGACAATTTCACTTATACTTTGAGGATTTGGAAATACCTTGACACCTGGATTACCAATAACACTTCTAAGTTTCTTTTTGGATCATCTTTTGTCCGGTCAATGTCTGATTTGTTCTCACCAGTACTAGGTTCACTGTCATAGATTATCTGCATTATATCTTTTCATTTACATTGCTTCATTACATTACTATTTGTCTCACTATCACTAATAAATTCACTGGATTCACCTTTGACCTCAGAAATCACATCAGCATATATTTCTTCATTTTCCATAATTATTGTAAATTATCTCTAATACTGAAGTATGAAAGCCCTGAAATATCAAAATACAAGCATACAACACTATTCGCAACAAAATAATGACCAACTTGCAATTTTTAACAACTATGTACATCAATAACATTGCACAGTCGATATCAGAAAATCATATCAACTAACTTTCTCTCTCTTTGCCTGACTATTCATTTTCAAGCAAAATATAATAACACATACATATGACAACATTGCAGCATTCAGAAACAGAATTTGCAAAGACACAAATTCACATCAATGGCAACCAGGATCAGAATTTGGAATGACGTGAATTCACATCAGTGGTTGCAAAGGAGTTAAGGCCAATTTTTGTGTGCACGTCTTAAAACAATGGGCAAATTATAGCAAAGAAAATCCAAAGCTCAAATGGTTAACCTACAGCTATAGGGCTAAATAACGTCTTCTAAAGCTATCTTTTTCTCTCTTTTCTTTTCTGCCTGCTTTGAATCTGCTATTATTAAGCTACTGGTGTTGAGCTAAAACTCATTATTTTCAAAGTTACATGAAGATTTTGTTTTCCTTATACAGTTCAGCTGGTTCTAACTAAATTGTAAACACTGAAAATGCATATAAAACTGAAAAGGAGGGAAAAATGAAGTTTTAAAAGAAGTTTTAAAAATGAAAAGGCCATGGAAATTACTTTACCCCAATTTTGGTTCAGACCCTTTATCGAATTACCTATCAGGGCAAACAAAGTTAAGTCTTGCAAACAGGTTCCAAGTTTGCCAGAGATATAATTTGGCTTCAAGCATCTTTTTGTGAAATGGTGAGTTTATTGCTATTTCATGGCTAAAATTCAGAAGTAAAAGTTAATTAATCTCTGTTTATGTGTAGGTATATATGTTTAAATGTATTTACATAAAGGTATATATTATGTGTTGTATCTAGCATACTAATAAATTGGCATATAAATAAAAGAGTGCTAATAAATTAATCAAGTTCAAATACTTTCTCAAGTTTATGTGACTTAAATATTCAATAAAAAAGTGGTTTTAAAATTATTGATAAAATTTTTTAAAAGTCTCCAAAAATAGTATATATCCCTGTCTGAGTCTACCAATGAGATAAGTTTTACATTTGCCTCTGCTAGATATTTTAAAGTATATGGTTTGACATGAGGCCTATAAGACTATAAACCTTGCCAAGACCAGAATGATCTTGGTTTGTATAAATGTGTTTTTTGACAAGTAAAATTAATTTAAGATTGTTATTTCAATGAAAACAGCTGAATTTCTGAGTTATAAAATGTTCATGTATTTAACTTTAAAGTTCTTACTTAGGTGACACCTGATGATCTCAGGCTTTGAAAATTATTAACCAGAAAATAACTTAAAAAGATGACTAACTTTGTCGAATGTCTAAGTCTTCATAAATAATCCAAGTAAACTGTTAAAAATGAATTAAGTAGACAAAATAAGTGCATGTAAGTAAACTTTTAATTTAATTTGAAATCATAACTTTTTTTGGAAGCTCATTGAATGTCTAGGTCACTTTCAATTAAGAAAGGATTATAATATGGGGAAATGTTTCTAAAAATTGTGGAATGGGTCTCGTATAAAATAGTGATATCTAACAGACAGTTCAAGAGTTCTTGCAACCTAGGTTTTCCTTAGAATTTAAGGTTATTTTATGTAATCTAGCGGTTATTTAGAGTTTATTTATAGAGAACATAGAAAGAAATCAGTAAGTAGGAGAGAGAGATGTAAAGAAAGTTATGGGTATAAAAATGATTTTTGGTAAGAAAGGTTATAAAGAACGATAATAATTTTGTATGTGAAAAGATTTTACATAATAATTTTTTTTCCTGAAGCAGAATGATTGTTGATTTAGGAAAGAGGAAAGTATAAGGGCAAAACAGAAAGTCCAAAAATGTTGCAGATGGTCTGTGTAAGTCATGATAAAGTTCGTTAGGTGAAACTTATGAAAGGAATTTTGTAAGTGATTAAGTTGGTTATAATTAAAAGAAAATTATTTATATTAGTCTTTCTAAATTTTGTTCCCCTATACTAAAACAAGATTTCCTTAAGGCATTAATTTGCTCTTAATAAAATTACAAGAGTTTTTTTTTTTTTTTTTTTTTTAATTCTATAACCTGTTTCCTTCTAAAAAACTTTTCAAGCTTGAGTCTCGGAAGTTCAGCATTTATTATGTCTTGCTTCTTTCAGTTTTTTCTCCCCTTGAGAGGGCCTGAGACAATTGTTTCATCAGCTCCTATTACTTTTTTCTCCAATTCTAACTGTTGTTATGGCCTGTTGTTAAAATGATTTATCTTGAAAGGTTTTTGATTACTTAGGAAAACCAAGCTTTAAAAAGATTGAAAGTTTTTACATGCATGTAACTTTTGGTATTGCTTTTAAGGTTTATCATTTTGGTTAAATGAATAACTATAATTTTTACAGTAATCTGTAATTTTAATGTTCTGGCCTTTTACATCTTTAATCTATGTTCTATTAACTAATCTTTGTGCTGTTAAATTACAGAGATTTGGCTCCTGGGACTAATAAAAACAGTTACTCTTGCTAGGCTCGGTGGCTCAGCCTGTAATCCCAGCACTTTGGGAGACCGAGGTGAGTGGATTGCCTGAGCCCGCGGGTTAGAGACTCGCCTGGGCAACTTGGCGAGACCTAGTCTCTACAATAAATCAAAAATTAGCTGGGCGTGGTAATGTGCACCTGTAGTTCTGGCTACTTGGAAGGCCGAGGCGAAACGATTGCCGGAGCACAGCAGGTTGAGGCTGTGGTGGCTGAGCGCGTGCCACTGCACTCGATTTTGGATGATGGAGTGAGACTCCAACAACAACAACAACAACAACAACAACAACAACAACAAAAAACCCCAGTTACTCTTGCTAAAGCCCACCTGTCAGGGACCCATCTTTAGGCCCAGGAGTAGGTGATAATCAGTATGAACTGTTTTTATGAGACATAGAGCCAAAAATTAAAGTTACACAATCTCTCTATGCTCAGGAAATATTATGGAAGAGGTGGGTGTGTAAGATGATAAGGGTTAATTTTTTTTTTAACTGAAAAAGCAGAATTTATTGAGAGGACAGAAAAGCTCCCACCATGGGAGGGGGCCCGAAGGGGTTGCCCCAGGTCTAATTTTTGAGAGGTAAAGTTAATTCAGAATTGTCTACAAATTAAACATTAATGTAACTCTCTGTTAGAGAACAGACTAATGCTTCAAGAGAACCCTGTTATTCTAAGTTTATAAAGATTTTACGTTATGGCCAAACTGATTAAAATTGTATAGATTTGTTTATAAGGTTTTATTAAAATTTGCATTGATGTTAATGATACATGAATGAAAAGATAAAATTTAATTTTCTCTGTCAAACAAGGTTTTCTTGTCATTCCATGAGATAACAAAGGATTCTATTTACCTTTTAAGTAAGTTGACAAACATTATATATATAGAGTCAAAAAACAGATTCAGCTTATGCTTACCTATCTTTTTGGTTCTTACTGTTTAAAAAGAAAAAATTATCCTCTTTCAAAGAGTAAAGATTTTAGCTTTAGAAATTTTTGAATCATCATCTTGGCTAAATAAATGAGTACTTTACAATGACCTGTGATCCTGTATTATAATACCATGCTTTAAAAACCTTTGCTATTTGATAAACCTTCAAATACCAAAATTTAAGGTTCTAAATTCAGTCTTTCTGACCTTCTTAATTTTTTTGTTAAATATTAGGTTTCCTGAAGTCCAAGAAAGACATATTCAGCTTGTTTAACATGTTAGAATTATATATGAAACACTGTTGAATAAAAGAATGTTTAACTTTCTTTAAGTTGTATCCAAAATTGTATGGCATTTCTATAATTCTGATATGCTTTAGTACATGTTATTGATGATGGTAATATTGAGTATGTTGTTGAATGCTACAGAACAGCCAGGGTTTCTTGTTGGTTGTCCTTTTGATGGTGGCTGTCTTGAGAGTTCTTGTCATTCACAATTATTGTTTTCAATTTGTAATCAATTATAGGATCTTGCTGGGTGCTTTTGACTGACTCATGTTGCAAAGTTTGGGGGAATTGAGTTAGAGTCACATTTCACACCGAGGGTGAGTGCTGGACCACGTTTCTAACCACACCTGAATTTCGAGTTGGCCAACTGACACCACCTGCCATTTAAGAAGGCACCTGGGGTCTGACAGGCTTCCAGAGCAACAACTAAGACAGACATCCTCCAGGCCAGTCCTCATTAACTCTGAAATAACTCTCATCTTTATACTCATCACTACGTTATCTTTATGTGTCTCTTGTAAATGTTATGCCAGATACAGGAAAAGGAAAAGAACAAAATCAAGGGCCTGGATCATGGTAGCTTGTAATATGATTCAGGATTTTTTTTTTTCTTCGTCAGGCCGATCTCTAGGCCTGATTCCCTCTTTCCCTTAAAAATTGGCTATAAAATCGGGTCAAACCATGTCCTTCTCCCATTACCTAAAATCACTTATGTGGAAACTATTGCCATAAAATGAATAATTCTAAGAATATGCCTCTTAGCTCCATGGGAACTTGCCAGGTAAACAGAATAGACAACCCTAGGAATGAGATTTCCTAGCAACTTGGGAGCTCCTGCCATTTAATGAACTACACGTGCTTTCTAAAGAATGATGTTTGGCCAATAGGGGAAACTAAGGACTAAACTGTGACCTTTTTTCTTACCACATTCCTAACTAAGAGGCTTGAAGAGTCATACCTAATAAGAACTCATCAGATGGTGTTTTATTACCCTATTACCCTATGTACTGAGAGTTTGTTTTCCAAACTGACTCTGGACTAGCATAATGTAACAGTTAAAAAAAGACAAACTGAAGAAACTGGAACACCTTTGGTAAATGGCTTCTGTCCTATTTGAATGTGCCCCTGAGGGTTATATATTCATGTGGGAGCAAGGGGAAATACTCTGAGTCTTTAATTGTTTACTTAAAAATACTGATTCAGAGCAATGTGTTTTGGAAATGCTCTTTGTTTCTGTGTCTGTTCTTAATGTATCTGAAACAACTTATTGAACATTGTTACCTTTGTTCCCAAATTAACCCAGCAAACACAGACCAGGTTCCCAGGAACAGCAGGAATATGGAGAGTTTCCTCTGCAGAACTGGCAAGTGGATTTTATCCATATGCCCTCAGGCCCGGAAGGATTCAGATACCTGCTCATCTGTGGATGCGTCTGTAGATACATTTTCTGGCAGGGTGGAAGCCTTCCCCTGTCGAACTGCGAAGGCCTCAGAAATGTTTTACACCCCCAGTCTTCTGGACAGACTAAAATAATAAATCATACTTTAAAGACCACAGTTGCAGAAATTTGCCAGGAGACTCAACTCAAATGAAATCAGGCACTGTGTATTGTACTACTCAGGGTCTAGCTTGCTTTTTCTAGGAAGTTCTTGGATGATACAGTACTCTGACAACCTTTCTGGCCTGGGGATCAGGTGATGCTAAAAGACTGGAAAGAAGCAACTACTCAGCAACTACTGGAAAGGTGGAAGGGATCATATGATGTTCTGCTTACAACCTCCATGTCTCTGAATCTAGCTGGAGCCAAAACTTGGGTACATCACTCCAGAGTGAAGAATTATAACCCATTCATTCGAGGATCCACATCATCAGTTTTCAGAGCCAATAGCACCAGAAAAATGGATTTCTGAACCAGTTTCAGATTTAAAACATTTTTGTTTGTTCAAGTGTTCTTCCTCTTAAGATACATAGAAACTGCCTATAGATGGAAAAATAATACTTTAGGTCAGAATACCTCAAAGTGTCACCAATTCTACCAGGCTTGCTGTCTGCAAGGATATGCCATCCAAGGCCACGGTCTGGGAATAGCCATGGAGACCTTATAGTGTTGCCTGTAACTAACTTCTCTTTAGTTTTCCCTTGTACTCCCAGACCTTTACTTGCACAAGTTAATGGATGGTATCTATGGAGGCATGTCAGCTACTGTGTGTGAATTGCCTCCATGCTAAATCATCCTGCTTGGCTTTGCTTCACAGTGCTAGTTCACACTGATGTTGACATACAAGAAATCTACTTTTCCTCAGCCCATGGTTATACCTTACTGCCACACTTACAAGATGTCCAGTGATATCCACTATTTGTGTTTAAGGAGGACAGTGAGGAGGTAGAAGCTTTAGTAAATGGTTCTTTACCTATGTGGACAATAAAAGCTGCACTCCAGCTCTGGACTTTACATCATATATTGTGCACCAAAATGTTATACTTTTGTGTGTAGGACAGATGGCATCTCATGGGCCCTAAACTGTCTATGGAACAGAGAAGACCAGTAACAATGCATAATTGCAACGATGGTCACTCCGGTATCTAGCCACAATGATTCAGAAACTGTACATTGGACTAGCACCCTAAAATTGTTCTGTTAATATTGTCAAGATCTTCTGGGAGGAAACCCAAATGAAGATGGTTATTTTATGGCTTATGTCTTGTTGTCATGGTGGGGAGTTGTGGCCCACCAGCATGTACTAAAAAAATTATCTAAGAAACTTATACTTATTGCTAATGGAACTGAAAAATCCTCAAGTAATTTGCAAACTTAGATTCTTTAGCTAAAATGGTTTTACACCTTAAGATGACTTTTGATTATATTTTAAGTGAGCAGGGTGAAGTTTGTATGACAATTAATTCTCCTTGTTGTTCTTATTATAACACATCCATGCAAGTGAAAAGCAACAACAGAAAATCAGACAGCAAGTCACTTACAGTGGACATTAGATCATCAGACTCCCTTTTAAATGGAGTTTTTGATGAAACTTTGAACTGTTTTTCTAACTTGTCTTCATTAATCCTCTTTGGCTTGAAAAATATCTTTTCTGGTATAGGTAAATTAATAATAAATGTTTTAATATGTGGGTTACTGCTAGATATATTGTTCAAATGCTGTGTATATTATATAACTAAAGCCCCTGGGCATATGGTCAAGGCTGTACACAAGGCCAAAAAACGAGGAAGGGGGCTATTCAAATGTTCAAACAAAAGGAGTCAGCCACCTCATGATGGAAATCATGGGTGCAACTGACAGTGGGGAATGTTATAGGCCAAGGCTCTGGAAATGGAGTTTTTTACTTTTCATATGTTTAATTCAAAGTTGTATATCTAAATGTACCACGATAGCTTGTTAAAAGTAGCAGATTAAAAAAAAGAAGAAGAAAGAAACTATGAGCCAGGTGCAGTGACATGTATCTGTAATCCCAAGTAATCAGTAGGCCAAGGCAAGAGAATTGCTTGAGCCCAGGAGTTTGAGACCAGCCTGGGCAACATAGTAAGACCCCGTATCTATAAATAAAAGTTTTTTTAAAAAAGAAAAAAAATAAGTAGTAGCAGATTTTTTTCTTTAATTGTTGTCACTTTCTGTTCCTTCTTTTAGTGTTGCAACTTTCCATAAGCCTATATTACAAATTCCAGAATGTTATCTGAAAATGTCAGCATGACCAGGGGACTTCGAGTCACGTCAGTGGTCACATACCAGAAAATGTTAACATGATCAGGATATCTTGAGTCATGCAAAGCTGCACACAGACTTCTTCATTTTGACTCAGGGCTATGAATTTTGTGAAGGGCTATGAATTTTGGGTATAAATACCAGAATAAGTTTGTGTTGCTTTGAGCAAATCTCAGTATCAACCTGCCCACTCCCTGTGGCCTGTTTACAGATGATTAAACTCCTTTTTCTCTCAGTTTCTGCGTTTCCTCTTTGATTGACAGCGAGGGCAAGCAGCCAGAATTGTTTATCTGGGAACAAGATGGAGGCAACTGGTTACATGCATCTGTCTACATTTGTCACATCCTCTATTTGTTGCACTTTCACCTTGCTTCTCTAGCCACCACTCTCAAGCAGAAAACAGAAACTAAAAGAGAGACACATAGTATCAGTGATTTAGAAGCAAAAGAAATGAGTCTTTTGAAGAAAACTTTGGAACACTATTCTGCTGTGTTCCCACATTCTATACTCAGGGGCTCTGTGCTTTCCATTAAGTAAATAACAAGAGAATCATTTAGATGGAATTTCCTTGAAATGTAGTTAAATCTTGTTTCTAAATTTTGCCTGCAAACACTTATTATCATCTATTTGCATCTTAATCTTACTCTGTTGGTTTGAGTTGTTGGTTTTCAAACCCTGGTAAGAATAAGACTTATCCAAGAGTGAATTCATTGGTGTTTGTTGGTTGTAAGTAACTTAAAAAGAAGCATAAATTCCAAGATTTTAAATAGCTATCTATAGTATCAGAATTCTAAAATGTACCTTGGTATTTCCATTCCCTATGTAATCTCCTTCCCTTCATTGTGGGTGGGACTATGAATATAATGGGGCGTCACTTCTGTGATTAGTTTACTAACAGTTGATTTTGAGTTTATCAAAAGGGTGATTATCCTGGGGTTACCTAATCTGATCAGCTGAGTTCCAAAAAGAGGGCCTGGGTCCTTCCTGGAGTGAAAGATTTTATGAGAGATTTTCTTACTGGGCTTGAAGAAGAAAATTGCCATGTTGTAAAGAAGACCACAAGGGAGGAAACTGTGGGCAGCTTCTGGGAGCTAAAAGGGACCCCTGAACAATTGCCAGCAAGAAAATGGGGACATCAGTCCTACAGTCACAAGGAACTGATCCCAGCCACCAACCAGTGAGCTTGGAAGACCAAAGTCTCCTTGCAACTCCTGCTGACACCTTGATTTTAGCCTGTGAGAGCCCGAGCTACTCTGTGTCCAGGCTTCTGACCTTCAGAATTGTGAGACAATGGGTATTGTTTTAAGAAACTCAGTTTAAGCCGGGCTTGGTGGTTCAGCCTGTAATCCCGTGCCTTTGGGAGGCTAAGGTGAGTGGATTGCCTGAGTCCGTGGGTTCGAGACCCTCCTGGGCAACTTGGCGAGACCTGATCTTTACAATAAATCAAAAACTATCCGGGTGTGGTAGTGTGTGCCTGTAGTTCCAGCTACTCAGAAGACTGAGGTGGAAGGATCTCCAGAGCCCAGCAGGTCGAGGCTGTGGTGGCTGGGAGCTGCCACTGCACTCCAGTCTGGGTGACAGAGTGAGATTCCAACTCAAAAAAAAAAAAAAAAAAAAAAAAGCTCAGTTTATGGCATTTAGTTATGGAGTAATAAAAAAATGAACAAACCGTTTACATGTCAATGAATCCAAAATTTATATTTCTAGTCTAGCCCTCACTCCTGAATTTCAGCCTCATATCCAATGACCTATTTTAATCTCTGTATCTCTACTTGAATGTTGAATGGATCTTTCAAATTTAACATGTCCCAAATTCAGATTCCTCACTTTCTCTTTCTTCCAACACCCTCTTCCTACTTTCATTTTATGTCAAAAATGACAGCTCTATTTCTATAGTTGCCTAATCAGAAACTTTAAATCATGTGTCACGTTCAATTCGTCAGCAAGTCTTTTGACTCTACTTTCAAAACATTTCCAGAATTTCCTGCTTCTTATTAACATCTTTGCCATCCCTCTGCTGTATTCTACCATGATATTTCATGTGGCATAATGCAGAATCTTCTAACTGGCCTCCCAGGGTCCGCCTTGGCTCTCTTACAGTCTGTTTCCAACACACCAGCCGGACTGATGTTGTTAAATGAAAACTGGATTTGGTGTCTCTTCTGCTAAGAACCTTCGATGGCTCTCTGGTAGATGAGATATCAATCCCAATTCCCCAGCCCTCCCCATGACTTCCACTAGAGGCAAAGTCTCCTGCTCCATTCCTTGACTTTGGCTTGGCCATATCCTTGCTTTGAGCAAGTGGACCTAAGTGGTATGAAATGACTGTCCCAGCTGTGAATGAAAACCTTAAACATTATCATGCATTTCCACTCACCTTCTAAACCCTGCTATTGCTGCGAGAAGAACCTGTCCCATCGAGCTCAGTTGTTTGAGGAAGAGAGACATGTGGAACAGGCATGGGCCTAATGGCCATGCAGAGAAACCCGTTTGAGCTCAGCCTGGATATGTCTGGCTCTAAGATGACCTGCAGGTGTGTACACAAAATGAATGCTTATGGTTGTATGCCACAGAGAGTCTCTGGTGGTTTGTTTAGAAGCAATAACTGACTGAGATAGGTTCAGAGGAGAAAACAGAGTGCTTCCCATGGTCTAAGAGGTCCCATACATTCTGTCCCCAGAATTGCCTGCAGTCAGCTGCCTTGGCCTCTTTGCTCATCCTGGCCCTTGCTGGGCCCACTCTGCTCAGGCCTTTGCATTTATTTCCTCTGCCAGTAAGTCATCTTCCCCTGAGAGCCTCATAGCTGTCTCCTCTACCACCTTCTCAGTGAAAACTGTTTGCAGTTCTCCTCCACGTTCGCTTCCTGTCCCTCTTCTTTGCTCTATTTTTCTACAGTTCTTATTACACTATTACATCTTTATTTATTTTGCTTTTATTGTTTGCTTCCCTCACCCTTCCTACTAACTGTCAGCTTCACAAGGGCAGGAATTTTTGTCTGATTTGTTCATTCAGGAATCTCCAGTTCCTGTAATAGTGCTCAATAGTATTTATTGAATAAAGGCAGGCATGAATGAATTAATTTCTCATAGGTTTTTTGGGGTACTACTTGTCCTCCCCTCATTCTGTAACACTTTGCTAAAGAATCAATGTCCCAGGAAAGATTAGGCCTGACTTGAATCTCAGCCTCACCCCTTGGTCAGAGCAGCTCAGGACACCTTCATTCATAGAAAGGAGGCAATTCCTGCAAAGGAATTTGGCATGTTGTAACCTAAACAAGGGAGAATGGCTAGCAGAAAGCCAAGGAAAAAGGAAAAGTCCATTATTTATAGCTGTAATTGACTGTACTAGTCCTCATACTATACTCTAGAGACCCACCTAAGAGTACCTGCGATTCACATTAGATGCCATGAAAGACCTTAGAAAGGTCATTTGAGAATTTCAAAGAAGGGCAAGGAAACCTGACACTGTCTTCTCTATGTACAAGGAGAAGAGGAAGTACCATCAGAAGCCCTTGGAAGAAGGAAACCCTGGGGACTTGGAATAGGAAGCCATACAGAATAACAAGTATCGTCAGTGATTTCCAAGAGTTTCTAGCCTTTCCTAGCTGCTCTCATCTGGAATCCCTGATTGAGTCCTTCATCATCCTTCTGGCCTTTTCTTCACTAGAACTACTGTCCCAGGCTCTGCTCCTATTTCCTGGCTAACAGGAAAGAGGTGAAAGGTGACTTCCATCTGCTGCCAGGGCCACAGGGTAGAAGACACATTCTTTCTGTCCTGGGTTGGAATCCAGCTGCCCTTTCTCATTGTCTGTAGTATGCATATCACTGTGATTACAGTGCCTTTAGCTGTATCGTGCTTCTAACAGACTTCTGTGGGTTGGCCCCAGGACCTGACTGCACCATGTGAATGTGGGAAAGAGCATTCTGAACAAGATACCGAGTAGCTGACTTGCTTATGGAACACAGATTGAAGTTTGGAAATTGCACTTCTAGAGAAGGAAAATTGCATAGTCTTTCTATGTAAAGTGGCTCAGAGTTTTATAGCTTGCAGAGGTTGATTTCCTTCTGCACTCATTTCACTGTCATTTTGTTGTAAACATTAGTGTGGGGTGTGTCCATCATGAATCGGGAATATGGTCTTTGATTTGCACAATAAGAAACACAATTCCTGATGTTCTAGAAACTTGTTATCAGCTATCCTTACCATAGCTTACTCACTCAATTATCCATCTTCAACATTTTCTGTTTAGTAGGAATAAATATACTTCTCATCTAGACGGCTCATGGAAAGATAGATCAAGAAGGTGAAATTCTGTGAATAATTGAGAGCCCTTCAAAGATAGCTGCTATTTAAATTCATTCATTTATTCTGCAGTTTAATGTATTTATTAACTTGTTGGATTATTGTCATTTTACTTAGTTTAAGGCATTTAAAGGTGTACTTATTATTTTAACACCATAAGTATTTCTAAGTCCTGGAAATTAGGTCTGAAGGGTCAGAGTCTTTGAGTAATGATAATAATAATGTAGTAATAATGAGAGTGATAATAATAATCATAATGATCCCAGCAACATTCATTTCTGAGAATCTTTTGTGTGCTAGGCACATATATTATGACATTTAACTTTAAAAATCTCTGATTCTTCTCATATCAGTCAGTGCTGGTTTTGAATGAAGACAAAGGAGGGTCTGACTCCCACCTATGACACCTAACTGGCTATGCGATAGTGGGCAAGTTATTTAATCTCCCTGTAAAGTATGAGTAGCAATCACTGTCTTACAGGATCTTTGTGAAACTGAAATCAAACACAATTATGTATAAAAAAGACTAGGTATGAAGTCAAGATGTCATCTCTTAATAGATGGTGACTCTTAATAATTATAACTTTGTCTGGGCGCAGTGACTCATGCCTATAGTCCCAGCACTTTGAGAAGCTGAAGTGAAAGGATTGCCTGAGCCTGTGGATTTGAGACCAGCCTGGGCAACTTGGCGAGACCTCATCTCTACAATAAGTAAAAAAAAATTATCCGGGCATGGTGGCATGCACCTGCAGTTCTAGCTACTAGAAAGGCTGAGGTGGAAGAATCCCCTGAGCCCAGCAGGTCAAGACTAGAGTGACTGTAAGCATGCCACTGCACTACAGCCTGGGTGACAGAGTGAGACTCAACTCAATAATAATAATAATAATAAATTAGTCACATATTACATATATTAAAGCTTTTTATCTGTGTGTATAAACAAATAAAAGTTGAATGAATGGGAACAACTCCTACCACCCAGGGCTCAAGGAGCCAGCACAAACATTTTGATTTTGATTGATAATTGCAATTTGCTAACTATTAATAAATGCACACATTAGAAAAATTTATAGGACTCTGCCCTTAACTACATCCTTAAATCTAAAATGGGCTGACCATCAACTATTGCTTCTAAATACGTTATTACTTTCTCACTGGAATTTCAGTCTTTGAGTTAAGCAAGAATTCCATAAAAAGCAGAGTTCATGGGAAGTAAGAGGTGGGAGGTAGGAAAAACATCCTTTAAAAAATACTTTACCCAAGATAATTATAAACACTGAAGAATGATACAGGCAAATTAGCACCATAAGCTATGGGAGTAGAAGACATGGTAATGATTTTCCCACAAAAAATACATCTATTTTGGAATTCCCTATAGTTTACTACTTTCTCTACCATGGGAGTCAACACAGTTTTACAGTTTTGATTTACTGACTCATTATCCCTGGAATTTTTCCTCTGGATTTTAAACAAAAACAAATAAACAAAACAATAACAACAAACAATGCTACAAGGTGGAAATAAAGAATGGTAGACAAAAGGCAAGGCAAAGAAGAAAAAAATATGAGGAAAGTGAAAGCAATGAGAGAGACTGAAAAAGCCAGAGAGAGTAGAAGAAGGGAAAGCAAAGAAAGGAGAGGGAAAAAAAAGTCAGTGTGTTGATACAGAGGCTTGGAGTTAAAATATGATATTTCACTTTGTTCCAATTGAGTAAAATAAAAATTGAAAATATTTTCACTATTTAAGGCATCATTAAAAATAGTTCAAAATTTGAGTGCTTATTCAACCCGTCAGTCTTCAATTAACCTAATTGCAAGTATTTATCGTGTCTTTGTGCTGGGTGCTTGAGTGGTAGGTTGGGTTTGTCAATGGATCAATGCCTGCTCCCTCAGCGCTTCTGATCTTATTGGGGAACTTGAAAAAAAATAGTGAATTAGATATGCTATCATAGAGAAGTAAAGTCAGTGCTGTGATTTATTCTAGTTCTACAGGTGTCTAGAAAGAAAAAAAGGACAATGGCACATACTATTTTTTCTTCTAGGGGAATCACAGTGAATTTTAACATATTAAAATTTCCCTCTTTTAGTGAAGGATCTGCCTGGGTGGGTATGGGTTCTCAAAACCTGGGTATGGAGAGTCATTTGGAAGTGTGAAACCAGAGGGAAGGGGCAAAGGGGAGTGAGGAAAGGAAGAAGAGGAAGCCAACACAAGGATGACATGTCACTAAGTTGGGCACCATGAAGAAACCTGGTGCTCGATTTTGGGGACTTTCTGCTGGAACATAAAACTGAAACATGAAAAAACTGGGCATTTTGGAAAGACAGAGTGAAATCTTAAGAATTATTATTTGTGCCTCTGACTGGAGTCCTATCGAGTGTGTCTTGGAATTGTCCCCGTAGGAGACAGGAGGTGGAGAATTTCCCCTTTGGCTCCTGAATTGCCTTAGCCAAAGGTGGCTTCACGTGTGGTGACTTCCTGCACCTCTTGGCCACCCTTCTATGGTTGCTGAGCAGTTCCCATGGAAGAACTGGGCTGCAGGGTCAGAGAAGCCAGAGGCAGGAAGTGACAGGTTCCAGGACTTTCGACACGATATGACATTGCCAGCTGGCGCCTGGTAAGCCTGTTCAACGGCTCATGGAACTGGACTCCACAAGCCATGGCTGGAGGAAGAGGTGGGCCCAAGAGGATTTGAGAGTTGTGCACAAGTGTGAACCAATCCAGATACCGATTTATTTTTATTTTTATTTTATTTTATTTTTTGAGTTGGAGTCTCACTCTGCCCAGACTGGAGTGCAGTGGCATGCTCCCGGCCACCACAGCCTCGACCTGCTGGGCTCCAGCGATCCTTCCGCCTCAGCCTTCCAAGTAGCTGGAACTACAGGTGCGCACTACCACACCTGGCTAATTTTTTTATTTTATTGTAGAGATGAGGTCTCGCCAAGTTGCCCAGGTGGGTCTTGAACCCGTGGGCTCAGGCAATCCACTCACCTCAGCCTCCCAAAGAGCAGGATTACAGGCTCAGCCACCAGCCCGGCTCCAGATACCAATTTAAACTTTAAACCTTGTTGCCTGCCATCTCATGGAATTATTATTCTGCCGAATACATTTTGGCAAATACAGAAAAGCTTTGAAATGATAGGTGCATGAGCTGGTCCAATGTCAGACATGGCTCTATCCAGGGGTTTAGAAAATGTTTCTCATATCTCTCTTGTTCTCTCCTTTTGCCCTGCTTAGCAGTTTTGGTTTCATTTTCCAGCAAGCTCCTTTTCCACATAGCAGGTATATGGATCTTGGTAACTCCCACTAGTTCACTTGTCCTCAACTCTTCCTTTTGCTGCTGTGCACACAATTGGACTATTTTTCCCAGCCTCCTCTGCAACTAGATGTGAGGTGGTTTTGACTAATGGAAGGTGGGCAGAAGTGATGCATGTTACCCTCCCGCCTCACCGTCACCTCATATCTTTCTCTCCTTTTCTCCAGCTGCCAGCAGGCTGCAGGGGATCCAGCAAGGATGCTGTGACCCTGGGGATAAAAAGAGTCTGGATTTTTGATTCATCATGTAGAAGGCCACTTGGTAAATACCCACATTGGACCATTGGGTGAGCGAAACAAAAACAAACACAAACAAAAACCCTCTATAGTGTTAAGCTTCTGCAATTTTAGTGTTGTTTGTTGCATCATTTGGCCTACCTGGACTAACACACCTCTCATGATCCATATATCTATAGCAATTCTCAGAAAGAGATTTCATTATTTCAGTTTGGATCATTTGGCCACACACTGACCAGATAAGAGTTTCCAAGAGGTTAGGAGGAGGTGGGGACTCTCAGTCCCTAGCAGAAACACCAGGAATGGGAATAGGATAGTTATTAAAATGAAGAGAGATGACAGAGAGGGGAAAAAAAGATGACATGGTAGTTGTTATAGGAGCCAGGGCATCTGCTATGGTCTGATTGTGTCCTGCCAAAGTTTGTGTGCTGGAAACTCAGTCCAGAGTGCAACAGTTAAGAGGTGAGATCTTTTGGAGGTAATTGGGTCATGAGGACTCTGTTCTCATGAATGGATTCATACATTTATGTATTATAGGATTAATTGATTACTTAATGTATTAATGGATTATTGAGGGAGGGTTAGTTATCATGAGAGTGGGTCTGTTATAGAAACCATTTAGCCATCTCTCGTGAGACCCCCTACCATGTGATACCCTGTACCACCTGGGGACTCTGCAGCGCACCTCCACCACCAAGAAGACCCTCACCAGATGCAGCTCCTCGACACTGAACTTCTTAGCTGCAGAACTATGAGAAATACATTTTTTTCTTTATAAATTACCCAGTCTCAGATATTCAGTTATAGTAACAGATAACCAACTAAGACAGCGTTGGATTCCAGCTTGGCTATAACACAACTATGCATGCAGCCCTGGACCTGCCATTTGTCTAATCTAGGTCTTGCCTCTTTGGTACAATGAGAAAATTGGTCTAGATTGTTTTGAATGCCTTTTTCAGCTTTGAGATCACTTGTTCATAAAATGATAAAAAGTTAAACTGGACAGATTCTACTCTTTTCTGTGTAGACTGAGTGGGACTTCAGAGAGTCCTTCTGTCTTCCTCATTTTCCCCATAAATGTTGTGGGAAACGTGGGTTGCTGCCACGTGTTCTCAGCACTGTCTTCAGCTATGCCAGTGAATCCAAGTCTTGGCCATGGAAGGTGCACATCCAGAGTGTTGCCCTCATACAGTGCAAAGGGAAACACAGGTGGCTCTTCTGCTGGTTCTGCACCTGCAGAGGCAGACAGCCCATGCTCAGAGAGGGATGCTTTGAATGGAGGCAGCAAAGGAGTCCAGGGTCAGATCTGTTCCTCTTGTGGATGGTTTTCCTGGTGGTCCTGTCTCAAAGATCTCAACTCTCTTCCTGAATAGTGGGTGTGCTGAAGGAAATATTTATCCTACCCACTTCATGGGCATTTAGTCAAGAAGGGAATTGAGATGGCAGAAGTGGGTCAATTTCATGGTGGGCAGCTACGCGCAGTGGCCTTGTGGGCAGAACTGAGAACAGGTGGATCTAGTGAGAAAATATTGAGGCAGGGAGCATATTTCCAAGAGCATGATCATGCCCTGAAGGCAGTAAGAAATGGCATTTACAAGTA
This sequence comes from Cephalopachus bancanus, assembly GCA_027257055.1. Taxonomy (NCBI): domain Eukaryota; kingdom Metazoa; phylum Chordata; class Mammalia; order Primates; family Tarsiidae; genus Cephalopachus; species Cephalopachus bancanus. The sequence continues at coordinate 10,275,630 of JAPVLO010000080.1, read as the reverse complement.
TTTATAGGGAAAACAGTAAAGAATGAAAGATATAATAAACAGTAATACCCACACACTGAGTCACTTTAGAGGTGTCTTGTATGTTCTTAGCTGCCCCCATAAGAACAAGGTGGAACTTAACAAAAGAGGAAAGAGGAGGGGGAAAAGGAGTCAGTATGGATGGAGAAGATGCAGATGGTCTGCTAGATGGTCCTGGCTAGGTGACCTTTGCCCGTTTCTGTGAGAAGGCATCTGTGGTCACAGATAGTGCAACTGTTAGGTTTTTTAAGTGAATTATTTTAATGATATCTGTTTAGTTTTTTTATGCTAACCTCTTTTTGTGGCAAGCCCCTCTAAAGTTATTGCTTCTATAGCAGGATTCTCACTTTGAATCTAGGCTATCTTTCTTGTTAGGAAGACTAAGGGAGTAAAGCTTAGACATGCTATCACTAGCAACTAAGCGGTGTCCTGGGAGAGGAATATCCTTGAGAAAAGTTCTAGGCTCACATTTTAGGTTCAGTAGAAAATGACTGTGTTCTGGGGGCATAATCAGGGTACAGAAGCTATTATCATGGTGACTCTTTGGAAATAGATCCTATAAACACACATCTGAACTGCTGGTGGTGGTAGTGGTGGTGGTATGTGTGTGTGTGTGTGTGTGTGTGTGTGTGTGTGTGAGAGAGAGAGAGAGAAACAAAATACATGGGGATAATTGCATTCAGTAAAAATGTCTGAGACTTTCTTTCTTCCCTTAATTCCTTCCTTCCTTAATTATTTATTGAACACTTACTATGTGCCAAGCCTGGCACTTGTCACAGGGGTATAGAGATAAGTATCCATTCTGCTTACATTCAAGGGGAGTAAGAACCCTAATATAGGAGGTGAAACAAGCAAATATCAACTGGTGATGAGGAAATAATTAGATTAATGAAACTGAGGAAGAGCAGGGGCATGTGGGGGTGGGATTTCTTGGTGAAACTTGAAAGATGACAAGGACCCAGCCATGCAAGGAGCACAGTGTTTTGGACAGTGAGAATGACAATTGCAGAGGCCCTGAGGAGGGAAGAAATTGGCATGTTCTGGGATCTGAAAGGAGGCCAGAGAGGATGAAGCAATAATGAACAGGGTTAGAGAGACAGGAAGTGAAATGGTCATTTGGAGCAGTTTCTCAACTGCGGCATTACTATTGGCATTTGGGACTGGAAAATTCTGTTGTTGGAGGCAGTGCTTTGTATTGGAGGATGTTTTGCAGCTTCCTTGGATGCCACACACTAGATGCCAATAGTTGTTCCTAGTTGTGGCAGCTGCAAGTGTCCTTAGAGTTTGAGGATGACCAGTTTAGAGCTGTAAGCCTGCCCAAAGAAAGGTGGGACCCTAAAGAGAACTGCCAGAATGTCAAACAAAAGAGATGATGGGTCATTTTATGTGTCTGCTTGGCTAGGCCACAGTGCCCAGATATTTGATCCAACATAATCTTGGATGTGTCTGTGAAGGTATTTTTTAAAATTAGATTAACATTTAAGTCAGTAATTTTTGAGTAAAGCAGATTGCCCTCCATAATGTGGAAGGGCCTCATTTAACCAGCAGAAGTCCTTAAGAAGAAAAAGACTGATCACAACCCAATACAGAATTTTGCCTGCAGACTGCCTAGGACTCTTCCTTGGGTCTCCAGCCTATTGGCTTACCCTGCAGAACTGGGACTTGCCAGCCACAATTAAAAGAGCCAATTCCCCAAAATTGCACACAATTTTTCCTCTCTCTCTTCGCACACACACACACACACAAACACACACACACACACACACACACACACACACACACACACACACGTTCTATTGGTTCTGTTTCTCTGGAAAAAAATATATATACACACCCATATGTATACACATACTGCTCTTTATACACACACACACATCCAATTGGTTTTCTTTCTCTAAATATATATGTATACATACATATATACATTTCTCTCTCTATATCTCTGTATATACATCTTATTGGTTTCGTTTCTCTGAATATGCAATATATATATGCATGCACACACACATACACTATATATACACACCTCCCATTCTCTCTTTCTTTATGCACACATCCTATTGGTTCTGTTGCTTTGAATATCTATCTATTCACCCATACATACATTATATATACATACGAAGTCTAATCATTAAGTTTGCAAACTCACCATTGTGTGCTTACATTGGCAGCACTGTAAGAACAACTCAGTAAAGTTTCATAACCTTGGCACATCAGTGTCTCGCAGCTGTGTTTCTGTGGTGGTGTCTTGCTGAGTGGCATTCATTATTATTGTTGCATTTTTTTGTGTCATTGTGAGAATGTTGGAGCTTGAATTAGAGCAACAAACAAACATTATATTACTTGTTAAACTTGGCAAGAGTAGAAGTGAAATTAGGGACATGTTAGTCCAAGTTTATGGAGATAATGCCATGAAGAAAACAGCAGGGTACAAAGGGATTAAATGTTTTTCTGAGGGGAGAGAAAGTGTTACTGACGATGAGAGGTCATAACCAGCTGAATTGATGAAAACATTGCAAAAATTCGTTGAATTGTCTGCCAAAATCACTGACTGATTGTGAGAAACATAGCAAACCAAATAAACACTGATAGAGAAACAGTTAAGAAAATCTTAACTGAAAGTCTTAACTGAAAGCATGAGAAAGGTGTGTGCATAAATGGTCCCAAAGGAGCTCTTGCCCCATGACAGTGCACCAGTTCGCACAGCATTGTCTGTGAGGGAGTTTTTAGCCAGTAAACAAATAACTCTATTGGAACACCCTTTCTACTCACTTGATCTGGCCCCCAATGACTTTTTCTTTACTGGAAGATAAAAGAAATATCGAAAGGAAGATCTTTTGATGACATGCAGGACATTAAGGGTAATACAATGATAGCTCTGATGGCCATTCCAGAAAAAGAGTTCCAAAATTGCTTTGATGGGTAGACTAGGCACTGGCATCATTGCATAGCTTCCAAGGGGAGTAATTTAAAGGTGACGGTAGTGATATTCAGCAATGTGGTGTGTAGTACTTTTTCTATGGTGAGTTTGTGAACGTAGTTGTCAGAGCTCATACATATATACACATCTCTTTCTCTAAATATATATATTTAGAAGGGATTGCGAGGATCCCCAAAACCTAGAATTATCTTTTGGAGGGTGGTCCACTTGCAGTACAGGTTCTCCCACTAGGTAAGTGTTCTAGGAACAAAATGACATCAGTGTACCAGCTTGAATTTTTGTGAGAGGCTTTTTGGCTTCAGTTAAATTTTTTTTTGGTGGGGAGAGGAATTCTTTCAACACAGTTGCCTATTTCATGGTGGGTGATTTACAAGTGCACCTGCCCACACTGTGCTGACCATTCAACAGTTTTTGACCAAAAATGGCATGACCCTTGTGTACCACCCTTCCTATTCACCTAATCTCACCCCAAGCGACTTTTTTTTTGTTTCCCTAGACAAAAAAAGTCCTCAAAGGAAATGTTTTGCCAGTGTGGAAGAGATGATACAAAAAACGGCAGAAGCACTAAAAGGCATCAAAATTAATGAGTTCAGAAACTGTTTTGGGCAGTGGGAAAAGTGTCTTGTAGGTGTGTTGCATCAAGTGGAGAGTAATTTGAAGGTGACTAAAGTTTAAACATATAAATAAATACATAATTTTTAATAAATACATTCCAGGGGTTTGGGGTACACACACACACACACACACACACACACACACACACACACACACACACATTTTTACAAACACCTCTCTCTCTCTCTCTAGTTCTATTTATCTGGAGAATCCTGGCTACTAGGCTACTACATGGCATTCTTCATTCTCTTTACCTTGGCATTGAATCTAGGGACTCCTGCAGCTGGTACCTATGGTGGTGGGGATGGGGCTAGAGACGCCATAGAGTTTTGGGAGCATTGCAGTGAACACACACTTTGGTAGGGAGGGAGATTTTCTTATTGTGGGGCCCTGAGCAGGGCTGGTGATGAGGCCCTCATCAAGGCCTTGTGGTTAACAGAGGACTCCTAGAAGGGTGGTAGAAGATGGCTACAATGAAAAAGAGGTAGAGCAACTTATCCTTAGTGCACCTGAGGTCTCCCCTAGGGACATTCTTACTAATGAGAAAAGAGGACCGGAAGATAGGAGAACTGGAGATGATGTCAGGGGAAGTGACAGTCAAGAAGATAGGATCACTGATGTTTTGTGATGTTATTTTAACTCCCAGGCTGGTGTGGGAGAACTGAGGATGGAGACAAATGAGAAATATCTCAATGTGTATGTAATTTATCTAGTGGTTCTCAAATGGCACACAGGTCAAAATAGACTATCTACTTGCAACCCGACTGCTAGATAGCAACAGCAACAACAAAATAGTTCCCAGAAAGAGGCAATTATATACCCATTCTCTCCCCATTTCCTACCTCTTGGAGACTTAGAGCTGCTTACATTGGCAAATGAAAATACCTGTCTTTTAATGGATGAAACCAAAAGGCTCATCATCTTACTGAATATTCAGAAGTTGGATTCTTTCCCAAGAGAGGCCAGAGTGAAGAGAAAAAGTGGTTTCTTCTCTATTTCCAGCTTGGGAAACACATGGATTTGCTGACTTGGAGGGGAGATTGAAAGGAAGTTTCTTTTTATAGATGTTGGTTTTGGAGTGAGTTCCAGCAGTCATTACAGGTATCCATCCGGTCTTCTCGGTAAACTTGCTGTGACTTGGCCTGAAGAGGAAGTTTGGCTGCCTTGACTCCTGGGATATGTTGCTGATCCAACCTGAAACCCTTCTGTAGGTTGAGTCAGCAGCATATCCCATGACTTTTGGGTGATAGGTTCTTTTATATAAGACCATAAAGTAAATGGCCTTTCTACATAGTGTTGAATTTCCCAGAGGCTATGACCAGGGATTAGACTGAGGTAAAAAAGTTTAAGGGATACTGCTAAAAAGCGTCGAGTAATGCATAACTTGGCTTAGTCATGTCCTTCAAGTGTTTGTGGAGAGCCAGTAAGACCATGGGTAATTGAGAATAAAATGTGTTTATTTTCACACATGGGGATAGCTCCAGTGAAAATGAATCTCTATAAATATTTTAATTTCAACTGACTTCATGTTGTAAGAGATGCACATACACACATTCACACACTTATTTTTTTTACTTGCATTGCTTTTGCCATGGCTGTTGTTCTCCAAACATGATGTTATATAAACACATGAAAGTTTGTCTTAAAAATAATGCAATGTGTTCAAAACTGATCAAAATATAAAATATCAGAAAAAGGTTGTGTCAACACACAGCTAACCAAATGAATGTGATCCCTACTGTTTTGACCTTTAAAAAAATTGATACATAATAGTTGTGAATATTATTAAGGTACATGCAACATTTTTCACACATGCATAAACTGTGTAAAGATCAAATTGGGGTACTTGGAATACTCACCACCTCAATCATTTATTTATTTTTCTTTGTTTTGGCCTTTTGATAATTATCCCTAGCATTTCCCTCCCATTGATACTGCTCTTGGCTAACCTTCCTGTTGGTAATGGCAGTTCATGATGGGGACTGCATGGATACTATTGCAATTTCCAGCTTTAAATCCTCTTCCTTCTCATGTAATGATCTCAGATACATTAACAGTGTGCTGAAGCAACATCATGGTTGACAACTGCTGATCTAGTTTATAAGATGGTCAGTGTGATAAGACTGCATTTAAACACTTAAATTCTAACATGCAGTTTGGTGTCATCTGGGCCTGTTCACTTCAGTGTTTTATTTATATAGGAGGCATAGTTCCATCAAACATTAGCAAAAATTGGTATGCCTTAATGAGGGAATGTTTGTATTGGGACAAAAACTTTGTTCTTTATACTCAAGAGATTTTGGGTTGCAGTCAAATTCAAGAGGTTCTGAGCAGATTACTCAATTTATTCATTTCCATTTTCTTATATGTAAAGTGAGGATAATAGTAATTTGTACTAATTCACATGAAACAATATTGTGGTAGTCATAAGCAATAATATGAATGAAAATGATTTGGTAAGTTTCAAAGCACCAGGTATATGTAAGATTGCATTTAGTTGGAAATAATTATTGAGCACTTACTATGTTCTGACATCATAGTTTAATCCAAGTTTACTATCCAATATGGGATAAAACAAATTCCCTGCCATAGGGGACTGCACTAGAAGAAGCCCATGAAGTTAAAAGAAACTAAAATTCTCTGGCCCCATATAAAAAATAATGAGAATTTAAACTCTGTGAATAATTGACTTCACAAAGCTTTAAATTGCATTAATTGATTTTTTTTTCACCTTGGGTTCCATTTTGTTTTGGAGTCAGGATGGTAAAGTTGACATTTATTTAAGTATTTAATAAAATAAAACTCTTTCTTAAATTATAATATTAGTATATACTCATTTAAACAAAAAAACTACAGAATTGAAAAATGTAGAAATGGTAAGTTTTTTGACTTGAACTGGGTTTGAGTCTGCTCTGCTCTTGCTAGCTATGTGACCCTGCAGACTATCAGTTTCTTCATCATTAAAATGGGATTAGTAGCCGGACTTGGTGGCTCAGCCTGTAATCCTGTGCTTTGGGAGGCTGAGGTGAGTGAATTGCCTAAGCCCATGGGTTCAAGATCCTCCTGGGCAACTTGGCGAGACCTCATCTCTACAATAAGTCAAAAAATTAGCTGGCTGTGGTAGCAAGCGCTTGTAGTTGCAGCTGCTTGGAAGGCTGAGGTGGAAGGATTGCTGGAGCCCAGCAGGTTGAGGCTGCAGTGGCTGGGAGTGTGCCACTGCACTCTAGTCTGGGCAACAGAGTGAGACTCCAGCTCAAAACAACAACAACAAAAACCCAAATAAAATGGGATTAGTAAATACAAATGTCTTGTGAGAACTAAGAGAAAAGTTATTTAAAATGCCAGTCATACTATTTGGTGGGTATTTAATAAACACTGTGGTTTTTTTCTCCTTTCTGTGTTTTTAAAGTTAATTTGAGTTTAATAAACTTGATGTGTAATATAGTGATCCGAAAAATACCTCAGTATTTTATGAATATATGTTTGTTCATCTCTGGTTCTATATTTGCATAACAAATGTCTGCCAATCTTCGGTGCTTAGTGGAAAGGCCTTCCTGGCCATTTACAAACTAACTGTCTCAAGGACTTTTCAGATAGTTGATTATTAAGTCTCAGGAAATGCCTGATCCATAAATTACCCTGGCTGCTTTACATTTTTGAGGAAAAGTCACATAAAAAATTTTGTTTTGCTATTTGTTGAAAAACTTTCACCTCTTACCACAATAATTTCTCCATGGACACAAACATAGTAAAGTGTCTTTTCTGATTATTTAAAGACTGGAGTAGTCAAAATAAGTAAATAATGAAGTTTCACTTTTTTTTTGAGTTGGAGTCTCACCCTGTCGTACAGACTGGAGTGCAGTGGCACGCTCCCGGCCACCACAGCCTCGACCAGCTGGGCTCCAGCGATCCTTCCACCTCAGCCTTCCAAGTAGCTGGAACTACAGGTGTGCGCTACCACGCCCAGCTAGTTTTTGATTTATTGTAGAGATGAGGTCTTGCCAAGTTGCCCAGGCTGGTCTCGAACCCGCGGGTTCAGGCAATCCACTCACCTCAGCCTCCCAAGGTGTGGGATTACAGGCTGAGCCACTGAGCCCAGCTTGAAGTTTCACTTTTATTATTCTATAGGAATAGTTTTATGTAAATTAAGGAAAAGAAAATTTCCTGATTGGCAAAGAGGCAAAAAATGTTTTATCTTATATTGATTTCTCAAGTTTCTAACTCAGGGCGTATCAGATGAAACAATTTCTACACTAATGAAAATAGAATCTGCTCCTCAGCTAAATGAGGAGGTTTTTAAGAATAGTGAATATACTAAAAATATGTCTAGAAAGTCTTCTTGGAGTTAGAATGGAGATCACGGTGTCATATGAAAAGAAATGTCTTTCTTTTTTGAAGGAATACCACACAGAACCTAGACTTGGGTATTATAAGAATTAATTTCGCCGGGCTCGGTGGCTCAGCCTGTAATCCCGCGCCTTTGGGAGGCTGAGGTGAATGGATTGCCTGAGCCCGCGGGTTCAAGACCCGCCTGGGCAGGAGAGACCTCATCTCTACAATAAATCAAAAAATCAGCCGAGCATGGTAGCGCACGCCAGTAATTCCAGCTACTCGGAAGGCTGAGGCGGAAGGATCGCCGGAGCCCAGCAGGTTGAGGCTGCGGTGGCCGGGAGCGGCCACTGCACTCCAGTCTGGGCGACAGAGTGAGACTCCAAAAAAAAAAAAAAAAAAAAAGAATTAGTTTCACACTGGACTTCAAATCATCTTCTGTCATCTAGGAAAATTGATCCACTTCTCAGAACCCCAATTTTCTCATGTGTAATGCAGGGCAAATACTACCTATCCCTGGCTGGGCATGGTGGCTCAAACCAGTAATCCCAGCACTTTGGGAAGCCAAGGTGAAAGGGGGTTCGAGACCAGTCTGGGCAACTTGGTGAGACCTCATTTCTACAATAAATCAAAAAAATTAGCTGGGCATGGTAGTGTGTGCCTGTAGTTCCAGCTACTTGGAAAGCTGAGATGGAAGGATTGCCTGAGCCCAGCAGTTTGAGGCTGCGGTGGCTGTGAGTGTGCCACTGTACTCCAGCCTGGGCAACAGAGTGAGATTCCAACTCAAAAAAAAAAAAAAAAAAGATAGAAAAATATACTGCCTGTCCCATGAGAAAGTATAGAGAATTGCATGGGAGAATATGTTCACATTTACATGTGGCAAATGTTTATTTTTTCTCTGGCTCCTCTAAGTAAAAATGTTAGGCTAGGTAGTTTGAAGCTAACCATTTCTTATTTGTATGGCAGGTTACAAAGTGCTTCCATACACATTATCTCCTTTGATTTCTCAAAACATCTCTGAGAAGTAGATAGGCTTGGACTTGGTGTTAACACTATTTTACAAATAAAGAAACTGTGCTCAGAGAGTTTATGAGAATTAGTTGCCGAACGTCAGTTAACTGGTGAAGAAAGATCCTGGGAAAAGGTCCAGGCCATTTGGCTCCTGAGTCTGTGTTTTCTCCACTATACTTTGTAGGCACCATCTCTGTGGAACATCCAAATGGCAAACTTGAAAATATTCTTCTTGTTTTTGGATGACAACTATGTCAGTCAGGGTTCAGTCAGAGAAGCAGAACCAGTGTGAGAATTATCATGAGGAATTGGCTTATGCAATTGTGGGGACTGGCCAAGCAGGCCTGATACCCATAGGGCAGGTAGTCAGGAAGAGATGTTATGAGCATGCCAGAACCCCAGAAACAAGAACCAAAAAGGGGAATCTCAACTCAGGGAAGATCTAGACCCTCTTTTAAAGGACTTTCAACTGAGTAAGTCAGGCCCACCAGAAAAGTTTCTCTGCTGATTAACTTGAAATCAACTGATTAGGGACTTTAATTACATCTACAAGATCCTGTCACATCTGCACCTGGATTAGAGTTTGCTGAATCTTTGGGAGAAAGTAGGTGTATGCTACAATATGCCCGATGACTCCTTTCCCTCTTCCTCCCGGGAGAAAATATCCTTTGTAGTCTACCTTAACTGGAAACAGACTAGAGGGAGAGTACTGTGGATTGTTGTTCGATTGAGCCAAGTTGAAAAATCACAACGCCCTCACAATAGCAAATAACAAATCAAACCACTGAAACATCTTTCTCTAGTAATGTATTTCTCTGGCACCTGTGTAATTCTGGTCACGGAGAGAGATACTTGAGCAAAGTGGAAAACGGATTGGTCACCATGAGTTTATTCCTTGGATTTTTGCTATTAGGCTCCAAGGGCAGAGCTTCTTTGCACACTGGCTCTTGTGGATTGGATTTCTGGAAGATTCCCAGAGAAGTTCCCTATGGAGAATGTTTGTAGATGGCATGGGTGCACATCTTGAACTTGAGGTGTTTAACCATTTTAGGCAAAAGCAAAACAAAGACAAGACTGTCAAATCAAATAAAAAGAGCAACTATAGCAACAACAGCATAACAAGATCAATGACAACACTCAAGTTTTATTAGTTTAAGGTTTGCATTCCTCCCTTGATGACTAGAATTATTTGCTAACAGTGAAAGAACCGAGAGACAGGCCAGCTGGGTACAGACCAACCATTTAGCTTTACCAGGCATTAAATAGTCCTTTACTCTTTTGTCTGGCACAATATCCCAATAAATAGTTGTATTAGGGTTCTCCAGAGAGACGGAATCAATAGGATGTTTTGCATGTGTATGTGTGTATGCATGTGTGTGTGTGTGTGTGTGTGTGTGTGTGTGTGTGTGTGTGTGTGTGTGTATAAAATAAGGAATTGGCTTATGTGATGATGAAGGATGCCAAGTCCCAAGATCTGCAGTTGGCAAACTGGAGATTCAACAGAGCTGATGGTATAATTCCAGTCTGAAGGCTGGCAGGCTTGAGACCAAGGAAGAGTCGAAACTTCAGTTTGAGCCCAAAGACAGGAAACAACTGATGTCCCAGTTTGAAGATAATCAGGCAAGAAGAATTTGCTTTTATATGGGAGAGAATTCACCTTTTGTTTTATTTAGGTCTTCAACGATTGGATGAGGCTCACGCATGTTAGGGATAGCAATCTGCTATACTTGGTTTAAATGTCAAATGTATCCAAAGACACCCTCACAGAAATACCTAAAATAATGTTTGGTCAGATATCTAGGTATTCCATGGCCTGGTCACATTGGCACAAAAATGAACCATCACAGTAGTTTTAGCTTAAACAGAGCATGACATAAAACTCCAGTTCCCTGGAGGGGTGCTAATTCTCTCTTCTTAGGATCCCTAGGTTTTCTCTCTGGCTTTCTTAGTTTAGCGTATTCCAACTATGCTTTCCTTCAAGGATCTACTTCTAGTTATTTTCTCAGAGACACAAAGTTGAGCTTTACTACAGGTAAAGATATCCAGGACAGCTGCCAAGCTATCTGCTACTCAGGCAAAATGGATAATTCTCCCCTCTCGAGAGTACCAAGTGAAGGGAATTCCATAATGGAGCATCAGGTATCCTTGTTGCTGCTCTGAATTTTTAAAACTAGAATGCTGTACTCAGTCAATGCTGATAATTATCTCTGATTTGTTGAGTTTCATAGTGGGACATTAAGGAGCATATGAGAGAGAGAGAGTTTTAGTAGATTACAAAAGTGGCCACAATTTTTCATGCCTGCACTTGACTCTGAAGCTCCTCTCGTCAATAGGTGAAATTTGTTTGCCCACTTCTTGGAACTAGGTTGACCTTGTAACTTGCTTTGGCGATGAAATGCAGTGGGAATGACACTGTGCTAGTTTTGAGCTTAGGCTCCAAGAGGTCTTGTGCACTTCCATATTTTCTTTTGGAACTCTGCCCAGATAATTTATGAACAAGCCTGGGCTAACCTGTTGGAGAATAAGAGATTGCGTGGAACAGAGAAGAGTCATCATAGCTGAGACTCTCTAGGCCAGACTATCTCAAATGGCCTAGCAGCCAACCACAGACACATTAATAAACCCAGCTGAAACCAGAGAGCAATCTAGATGATCACTAATCATAGTTCCATCACTTAACTCAGAATTGTGAGCTAAATAAATGGTCATTGTTTCAAGCTACTGAGTTCTGGAGTGGTTTCTCATGTAGTATAATCTGATACAGATATCATTTTATGCCTAGAGTGACATTCTTAACAGAGGTTTCATAAACATTTTTGTGACTCCTAGTTTTGGAGTAAAGAATCAATAGGATATTTCTTTTGGAAAAATCAGTAGGTTTCTTCTCTTCTCCCCAGCATTTTCCTGATATAGCATAGCTCTTAAACCCTCAAACCTGGCAAGTGTGTATAGAGTTTGGTAGTTTGGTAAGATTTTTAAATTTTAGCATAGGAACCCTGATGACATAAGTAGCTTTTCCAAAAATCCCTAAAGAGTTTTAAAAAGCATGGGCCCTGACTTCCCTCTTAACCTTGTTCAAGTAAATGCAGGTTCTAGCTGGCCAAGCAGTCTGAGCAGTTGATAACTACATTCATTTCCTACTGCATTTATAATCTACTGCTGAACTTCCTTGGCCTCAATGGCGTCACAGATTTGAAGAATTATAGAGCTATTTAGTGGAAGTGAAAGAACAATTTCAGAGGAGATTCATAGATTTTGATGACTATGAATCATACCTTAAGAATTTGTGGCTACCTTTGAAGCACAAAACCACAGGATGTCTGATTTTTTCAGCATCTGCGCTATTTCTGTGGTTCAGTTTCCCAAAGACCTGAGTGAGCTGAAAATGAACTGTGTCCACCAAGACCAATGGTAAAAACTTTGGGTATATTAACCAGAATTATTCTGAATTTTCTGGCCACATTGCCAAAATCTTGCTGAAGTCTGGGTTTTCTTGACTTTATGGAAATATTTCTTTCATGAAACTGTTGGGATCAAAGCCAAGTCTCTCTCAGTGATGCAGAGTGTTGCTAGGAAATGAGATGTGCCCTAATTTAAAGTCCCCCTGAGATTCTTCAGAACATCGCAGTTTAAAGTAAACTTTCTTACTGGCCGATCGAGATGAACAGGTGACTTCTGACTGACTTGTAAGAATGGACTTTTGAATGTGTTTGGCTGAATAACATGTTTATATTTTTTCATATTGAGTGAGGAGAAAGTGCATTCCAGAATTTTCTCCAATTATAAACCTAATCTAGTTAGTGTACAAACCCAGCAGATATTTCAATGTAACAAAATTAATGTTTTCATTTACTTTAATTGATTTGTTTAGTTTAAGGATCTAGTTGACCCTTAAATGTGAATTTCTAGGAACTATGTACAATTTAAGTGAGTAACAAATCTGAGAAATCTGTTAGCTTTACCCTCCTACAACCTTCATGCGTTTGAAATATTTTCTATTATAATTGAGAAAAGATATTGCTCACTTGGCAAATCACTGGGCACTCTTTAACTGGCAAATCACCTCTATCCTTCATCAAAAGCATCTTCCCTTTAGAAGCCTAGTTTTAATTTGGCAGAAGAGAGAGGCTATACCTTACTAAGGGGTGACATTATGCTTTTAGCTCAGCCAAGCCCAGTTTATTAAACCTCCAATTAAAATAATTAATCCAAAGGCTGATTAGTTTATTGGTATTTGTAGTAGTGGTAATTATATTTATTGAGAACTGGGTAAGACACTAAGTAAAATTAGCTATGTAGGTCAACTCATTTAATCCCCACAACAATCTTGTGAGGTAGAGACTATTATTATCATCCCTGTTTTCAGATGAGGAAACAGAGGCTTGAAGAAATCAGATGACTTGTCCAGGTGGCACAGCTAGAAAATTGAAATAGTTTAGGTCCAAACAGTATTGTTTGACTCAAAACTCAAAGCCACTCTGGAATACTACACAGTATCTTATCTAAATAGATAACCTTATTTTATTAAAACATGAATGACTAGCGGCAACTCTTTCGGAGTAGGCAAAATAGATGCTTAAAACTTGATATCAATAGTTTCAACTTGTGGTTAGTCAGTGTTGTAAATTTGTTCCTGTAGGGTAACATACACTCAATGACAACATGAGCATACTCTTGATCTGGCCTCAAGCATGGGGTTGGAGCCTGGAAAGGAGTCCTGGGGATGGCCAATCAGGGAGATCCCCTTCCCATCAGGTTCCATGCCTGGGCATGCAGGTCATGCTGAGACCATGGGCGAAGTGTTCTCCACACCTGCTGACCACATCTTGCAGCTATGTGCCGTGAATGTTATACACACCTTTGGCAGTCGGCCCCCTGGGCTGGTTCAGACCAGATCAGACCTGCCTGGTTCAATGCTGATAACCTTTAGTTAACTTTTCTAATACTATAAATCCACCCCAAGACAGAAATTACAGCCATTTTGTGTACATGCAACATATACATAAGCATTTTCTCACGTTATACCTGTACACGAGAAACTCAGTCCTTTTCATGCTTAGCCCTGGACGCTGTCCCATGTAAAATGCTATACAATCTGTGTGCCTTCAAAAAGTGGGAGCAGGCCACATTCCCTGTAAGTTCCCAAAAAAAGTCCATGACTCGTCTGTGGTTTCCAGGTCATTTTTTGGCCTCTCAGACACAGTACCTTCTCTTCTGGGGCCTTTGGGGGAGTTCAACATCACAACTCCTAGAACAGAGTATGTATAGGGAATGATGTCAAGTTTATCATCACTGTCAGGTCATACTCTAAAAGATCTTTTAGACTTTAAATTCCATTCAGGCTAAATGAAATATCCTAGCAGTAAGGAAGAGAGACATAAAACACAAAGAGGAGAGAGATTAACAGACTGAGAAGGCATGAGGAAGAGAAAGCGTGTGAGAGAGCGTGGTAGTGGGCAAGAGTGAGAGCACACCATTCTTCACCACCACCAATGAATCACTGACCATTCTCTTGTTAGGGTATGGACAGGGTGAGGGTGGATGGATGGGGAGAGAGAAGGGAGGGAGAGGTACAGCACCGCCCCAGCCGGAGGTACGTGCTGGGAACCCAGAGATCCGAGTAAATGCAAAGAATTGCCACACACAGAGGTGAGCGAAGAAAAGATTTATTTAAGAAAGCTTAACCCCGCCCCCCCAGACAGGGAGTGGGCCTACACTCATTTTGGCTTGTAGCCCCCAAAGCCCTGGCTTAAATCCTTTTCTTGGCGATGTTGCACGTGACTGCAGTGACTTCCTTGTCGACCACCTGTGGATGTCTTGGAGATCCTGTGACACAGAGACCCATTAATGTCTGTCCATATTATCATAGTCCCTAGAGAAGGGTGTGGCAAGGATTCTAATTCTCCTGCACCTTCCCAAATGACCTTCCTTAGAGCTAGTGGAGGGTGTACCTCCCCTTATCTCCGGGGCATTCCCAGTGGGTAGCTTCGGGGGATCCTTGGCTTCTGTGTAGATAGTGCCCATTCTACTGGAAGATCGAATCACCACCTGCTTTCCCTCTGAGCGGTCATAACTTTTGTAATTACAAGTTTCATGACTTTAACAGTCCTTGCCCAATGCATGATGTCTTAGGCCTTGTAAATTCCCTTTACTCTAGGCAAGCTTGATTGCCACTATGAGATACCTCTGATGCCTGGCACCAGGAAGTTTGTTTCTGAAAAGACAAAATCGGTAAAGTTAATCTTACCTAAAGTGTCCATTTCTCCAAAAGCATAGCTTCTACTTTCTCATTATTGTGTCAGGGTTTAAAAACAAGATGAAAAATGGCTTCCCACTCTTAGTCTGTCCTTTCGCCTCCCTCTTTCTAGATCCTTTTCATAGATCCAGTACAGGTCAGTACAACTTAGTATTTCAGTTTCATTCCTGAAAAACTAAAGGTCAAAACACATTTAAAGGTGTGGGCTCTTTCCAGTCTCTTCTAATGTATTTTGTACACAGCTGGTTTCATTTGAACTCACTCAGTCATTGGTCCTCATGGGCAGCTACAACTAGTTAAGTGTGTGTTAGTTAATATAGTTTGTGTGCTCCACATAATGAAAAGCTCATTAAATTCAGGCATTTTGAACCTTCTTAGAGCAAACTTCAGTGAGCTTTCCCTGCAGAACTGACTTCCCGGCTGGAGGAAATGCTGGGCCAATGCCTTTCCCAACCAAAATGTGTTTGTGACATTTCCCTGTGTAAACATTGGCTTTGTTTAGTGGGGGTAAATCCCGTGGCTCCTGGAGAGATGGGAGAAATGAATCTGAAAATGCTAATCTCACGGAGAAGTCCGCAGCATTGCAGCATGCCTGGGTCTTGTTTTGCAAGCTCTGTGCAGCTGCCTCTGAGAGAGTTTATTGACAAAGGAGAAGGAAGCTCCCAGTTCACTAGGATGACTCACTCCACGTTCGCTGGGTGGTTCACACGCCTGCCTGCCTGCCTGCCGGAACAGGAAGGTCCTTATTGTGCTCAATTGTTTTCCTGAATGCCTTTCTCAACAACAGCAAAAGGAAACATTACTGTTTGGCTTCCAGCCATCTCGGCCACTTGGTACTTACAGTGCTTAGAATGCAAAAGTTGGGCTCAGCCAAGACAGGCAGAGGCACAAGGCTGCAGTTATTTCTGTCTGTGTTTCAGATTAACGGCTGCCTTTCACAGTAAACAATCCCAGGTGATTTAAGACAACGGGAACTCCCTTTACTAGCAACAACCCCGACCCACGTTTGACCATTTGTTTTATGGACCTGTTTAATGTCCAGTAACCCCATAGGGGGCCTTGACACCACCACCCACTGAGTTGCCTGAATAAAATATAAAAGGCCCTGCCTGTCAGCTACCTCCTTCTTGAATCTGATTGCCCTAGAGAGACTGGGAGGGTGGGGGAAGTATGGCTTGGGGAAAAAGGGAAGGAGGAAATCAGAAGGTTAAAACACGAAGGGAATAGAGTCAGAGTCCCTGGGATGTCTTCGGGTGTCATGACATGCGCAGTAAGGCCCAATGGCAGTGGTGATGCTCCTACATTTGGTATCTCTTCCGTGCTCAGCAACAAGCCTGGAGTCTTCGTCGCCTCTAGCCACCTTGGCCAGGCTCTGCCTGTTTGTCAGTTGCTGCTGCCTTTTCAGGGATGACTTTTCTCTTGGGCTCGAAGACCAAAGTTATGCTGCAGTTTATGGTCAAAAATGGTGATGGGGGATGGAGTGACAAGTGTTTCTCCTCTCAGTTCAGAGTTGCAGAGGTCCCGCATGGCACCCATTGTGCTCACAGTCTTACTGTACCACCCTCCTATGGCTTCCTGGGGATTCAAGCTGGAGCCTATAGAAGATGGGTAGGAAGGCTGGGGATGGCAAGAGGGGACAGATTCCATGCTGTTCCTTGTGGCCTCTCCACTCTCCGTTCCCTTCCCTCTCTCAGGTTCTCCTATACCAACTCCACCCACTTCTCTAGACGAGGACCTGTAGCACACATGCAGATCATTTCAAGCCAAGTGACATAGGTGAACCCTCCTATCCACCAATCCTGACCCAACTGAAAGCTTAAGTCAGTTTGGGCTCACCCAGAGCATTCTCCAGGTCTTTTCCAGTCTTTATCTACATGCATTCCAAAAGGCGAGTTGTGCCAAAATGTTCCAAGTGCAAAGAGTCTGGGAAATGAGATTCAAGGAAAACAAGCAGGTTCCTTGCTGCAGGACTTCTCAGAGACATAGCAGTGCAGCTGCATTCCGTGGCTCTGAGAGGCTCAGATGTGCAGGGTTAACTTGTGCTTTAATTTGGGTATGTACTAATTTCTAGATCCAAAGAGAGAACGAAGGATAGGTGCTGTTCCTTTAACTGAGTGGGCGCCTTTCAACGAATACAGACTCGTCAGATGTGCTAAAAGTACAGCAAGCTCTGTGGTGGTTCCAGCACCCCTACACTCACTGGGGGAAAAAGGAGAGTCTGAATTCTGGAGAGGGGAAGAGTTACGGCTTTTAGAGACCTAGGAAGGTTACCATGCATGCTGCTGGCAGGTAGATGAAGCCTCATCTGCACTTGATGCACTTCACTGGGAGTAGGGCAGGGACAGCTTTTATGGTGGCAGGTTCCAGCAGGGGAACATCAATGAATGGACAGACTGCTGTATGGGTGTTGCTACATCAGGTTGGTCCCGGGAGAGGACAGGAGGCCTTGTTTTTTGCTGGGACTGACTGGGAGAGCCCGGGCTTCCAATGAAAACAGCCAAGCTTACACAAGCTAGGGTGTGCAGGCTCACATAATTCTCTCAGGTACGTCAAAAAGCAAGCAAGCCAAATCCTAACAGCAGCACAAAACAAATCACGTTCTTAAATTCAAACTTCACATTTGTACACAAATCACCTTGTCAGTGTGTGGGAAGTGGATGGAATCATCTTGCTCATTTCTTGGGGTCAGAGTGAAAACCTCATTACAGGACAGCATTTTCCCAAAAGACCAAACCCTGGGAACCAGTGGTAAAGGGGGCAGGCCTGGGAAATACAATCAATATACAATCTTATGAACATTGGAAACAAGTCCACCTTTTTAAAGAAACACCTCCTATTAAAATCCCCTGGAAATAACATTTTATAGTCCCTTCCCCGTGAGGAAAATGCTTGCCTGTATAGATTTCAACTTTCTTTCTTTATTTTTGTTTTTTTGAGTCAGGATCTCCTTTGTCACCTGGGCTGGAGTGCAGTGGCACAATCACAGCTCACTACAGCCTCTTGGGTTCAGTTCAGGAAATTCTTTTGCCTCAGCCTCCCAAGTAGCTGGCACTACAGGTGTGTACCACCATACCTGGTTAGTTTTTTTATTTTTATTTTTTATTTTGGTAGAGATAAGGTTTCACTATGTTATCTCAGCTGGTCTTGAACTCTTGGGCTCGAGCAATCCTACCTCAGCCTCTCAGCCCCCCAAAGTACTGGGATTACAGGTGTGAGCCATTGTGCCCAGTTCTTTGTTTTTTTTTTGTTTTTTTTTTTGTTTTTTGAGTTGGAGTCTCACTGTCACCCAGACTGGAGTGCAGTGGCCCCTCCCGGCCACCGCAGCCTCGACCTGCTGGACTCTGGCGAGCCTTCCGCCTCAGCCTTCCGAGTAGCTGGAATTATAGGCGCATGCTACCACGCCTGGCTGATTTTTGATTTATTGTAGAGATGAGGTCTCGCCAAGTTGCCCAGGCGGGTCTCGAACCCATGGACTCAGGCAATCCACTCACCTCACCTCCCAAAGGCGCGGGATTACAGGCTGAGCCACCAAGCCTGGTATTCTTTTTATAGAAACAGAAGAGATGGACGAGGTGGCTCATGCCTGTAATCCCAACACTTTGGGAGGCAGAGGCGAGAGGATTGCCTGAGCCCAGGGGTTCGAGACCAGTCTGGACAACTTGGCAAGACCTCATCTCTATAATAAATCAAAAAATTAGCCTGGCATGGTGGTGTGCACCTGTGGTTATAGCTACTTGGAAGGCTAAGCTGCAAGAATCACTTGAGCCCAGCAGGTTGAGGCTGTAGTGGCCATGACTCCAACTTAAAAAAAAAAGAGAAAGAAGAAGAAAAAGAACAAAAGAAATCCTTAGAATACCGAAATCATCGATGAACATCATTTAACCATTTGGGAACACGATGAGTAAGTGTGCATAAGAAGCATTCTCTTCCAACTTCCCTCCTCTATATGTTATATCCTAAACAAGCAAAGTGAAAGGTAAAGTGCTGGATAGATAGAGGGAGGATGTCCAGGTTAGGGCTTGTGTAACTGGTAAATGACAATTGGCATTTATTGAGAATGGGAATAAAGGAAGTGACACATTCTTTGGAGAAGAAGAAAGATAGTTCCTTTTGGATGGGCTTTAGAGACGTCCAAGAGAAAATCCACCAGGCAGGCAGATATAGGAGTTCAGAGACACCTGCGCTGGAGGCATTACTGTTGTTCAACAGAGAATTGAAGCGTGAGTTCACATGAGATCATTGGAAAAGACAGTTCAGTGTGAGAGAGAGCTTCAGTTGGGATGCAAGAGGAGAATGCGTCGAGACCAGGCAGGGAGGTTGCAGGTGGGAGGAATGTGAGAAACTGAGTGCACTTGCAGTTAGCTCTCAGCAGACACACATAAGCCTGCTTGACCTACCAGTAGCACAGGTTTGCATTAAGCAGCTAAACTGGGTCTCATTTTTCTTTTAAACTAATATCTTTCATTTGTATACTAAAGTAGAGTTTTCAAAGTGTGTTTGCAATTATTATTATTTTTTAAAATTGCAATCTTATAACAAGCCAGTGAAAAAATCATGAAGGAATTAGGAGCCCTGTTTCACTGATAAGAACATTGAAGCTCATCTGTGGAAGAGAAAGGGAGATGAAAGTTAATTGTTACTTGGCACGAGTGTCTTCATAGCTCTTTGTTTTTCCTTCACTTTTGGCTTATCACATTGTGACTCATCTTGTAAATATATTGTTCTGCTTTGTACTGTACTGGAGGTCAAGAATTGTGTTTAACTGTCTCCTCACCCCCTTTCTCCATCCAGCACCTTACCTTATAACTCCAAATTTTTGGTAAATTTGGGGTTGGGGAGTGAATCAACAGGACAAAAACATTCATGTTTCAAATGCTTTGAAGCCTTCATCAGCGGCTCAGCAATTCCTTTCTCTACTACACATTCATGGTGGCACCAAATAGGGGATTTTGCTATGATCTGCATTCAGAGAGCAGCAGGAAGGGAGTAATACATTCAGTAGGGTAGTCTTCCTAGGGAATTCAGCACGACAAACTCAACAAACATTTCTTGGATCACTATGTGTGTTTAGTCAATCCCATTTTCTCCTCTCTCTCTAATGATATATAACTACATGGAATTTGCTTTTAAAATTCGATGAGGGAAATGTGGGGCAGCAGCCTTTCTTCATTTCTTTGGAGTTAAAAAAAATCTTACTTTAATTTTTTTGTATTCCATTTTGTAAAATTTTAAATTGATTTCTCCTGTGTCTAGACGATCATTGGATTCCTGTTACTGGCCAATTTTTTTCCATGGGATATGAAAAATTAAGGCAATCCCTATAGTATCTGGGAGAGAACATAGGTTTTGGCCTTCGTAAATCTGACGTGGACTCTGTGTGACCTCAGGCGAGTGACTTCCCTTAGGATCTGTTTCTTTACCTGCCAGAGAAAAATACTATTGCCTTTATGGAATTTGTGATGAGAATTAAGTGAGATAAGACAGAAACCAAGTTCATATGGGCTTATAATATGTGCTTGATAAATGCTATTTTTTTCCTGCTCTATTTTTAACTTGGGCACATACTTATTATGTAATCTTGAGAGAGATCTTTCAACAATTGGGCATAATAGTCTGTACCTGGAAATTAGCGGTTTTTACTTTTCCCCCCATTAACCTATGCTTTTCCACAATAGATTCTAAACACCTTGAGGATAGATCAAAATATTTTATTTTTAAATGTTTTTATGGCCTATCACCTATGATCATGCTCATCCTCAAGTAATAGGTGACCAGATACGTTTCAGCTAACTTTTCTTTATTTTGGCTTCATCATCTGTCATGTGGTAATAATGGCAGCATTTGCTGTTGTGTAAGAAATTAATTAGGAATTTTAAAAGATCCATAAGTCTCCTTGGATATTCATGATGGAGATCTAAGGTGGTGTTACAGTTACTATTGATTTACCCCACAATTTCCCTAATCAGGGATACTTGGATCTATACTCATCACTCTTCTCTTTGCAGGGCAGGATTACCAGCACAATCAGTAAATTGGCAAACAGTAAGGTTTGTGCAAAAATGAAAGTCAGTCAGAAATGAAGTGACTATAGAATTTGTTGTCTGAATGGGGACACATTTGAAAGTGAAAAGTGGAGCTATCAATGATTATATTGTCTCAACAGTGGTAAATAAGGGCTGTCTAGGACAAACCAAGGTCACTCTGGATATAGCAGATGGGTGCCAAGGTCATCTCTGCTTGTGGCAGTCACCCCAAACTAGCTACGTCACTACTATATAGAAGCAATTATAATGCTCATTGAAGTTTGTATACATGCTGCAGCATGTATTTAATATGTGCATTTTTTTTTTTACTACTGCTGGAATGTGGCGCTGAGTTGGCTGAATTAAACATATTATGTTGGAGAGAGATTCCAGGTACAGCAGGAGAGACATTATGTGGTCTATTTTAATCATGCAACTCGCAATTTAAAGAGGGCCTTAGGTGCACCACCACTGACCTATTTCACCAGCGTCTCTCTTCTAAGCTCTGTGATATTTCTCCAGTCCCTGGGCAATGTAATGTTAGTTCTAAGAATTTTATCTGAAAGTTGACATAATCAGTTTCACTCCAGAAGATTTTACTCTGATTTACTTGTAAAGTTGAGAATTTCTTTGAAAACAGAAGACGCATTAATGAATTACTAGAGTTATTAATTCTCTACATTTTTTAGAAATTTGTTTTTTCCTCCTTTTGTTGGAAGTTGCTTTCTGAGCACTTGCAATATCTTAGTGACATGATAATGCCTACTGAGACCATAAGCCTGTCTTTCATTAAAGGCAAATAAATCCAAAATGAATTTGAAATAAAGATGGAAATTGAAACTCAATCACATATGAGATTATTGTCTGATTTCCAGATGGAATTCAGATGTTTTCTTATGTACAATAATCCAGTGAATATCTTTTTCATAAATAAAAATGACCTTTTTGACCAATAAGATGAGAACCTCTTTTGCTATTTCCTGACAGCAAAATGTTGTGGCCTGAATGAAGAGCCTAACAACCACTTGTAACAATGTCTTAATGGTATATTTGGTTCACTCTGATATTAGAAAGAGGATAGAAGATGAAGAAGATCAGGTTCAGACCCATACTTGCCCAGACTGGAGTGCAGTGGCCGCTTCTGGCCACCACAGCCTCGACCTGCTGGGCTCTGGTGATCTTTCCGCCTCAGCCTTCCAAGTAGCCGAAATTACAGGCATGCGCTACCACGCCCGGCTGATTTTTTGATTTATTGTAGAGATGATGTCTAGCTGCCCAGGCGGGTCTCGAACCTGCGGGCTCAGGCAATTCACTCACCTCAGCCTCCCAAAGGCATACCCTGACTTTTACTATCTGGCTCTAGGCCAGTCACTATCACCACAGCCTTCTGTATTCTCATTTGTAAAAGTAGCTCTTGTGTGAATCCAATGAGATAATATGTGCCCAACACTTTAGCCTAGAGTCAAAGAATTTACCTAATTAGAACATGAACACAGCCGGACATGATGGCCCAAGCCTGTAATTCCAGCACTTTGGCAGGCCAAGGCCAGAGGATTGCCTGAGCTTAGGGGTTCACATGACCAGTCTGGGGAACTTGGTGAGACCTTATCTCTACAATATATCAAAAAATTAGCCATATGTAGTAGCACGCATCTGAAGTTCCGGCTACTTGGAAGGCTGAGGCAGAAGGATTGCCTGAGGGTCGACACTGGGGTGGCCACGCGTGTGGCACTGTACTTCAGCCTGTGTGACGGAGTGAGACTCTGACTTAAAAAAACAACAAACAAAGATAATCCTATTGCCAAGGGACTGTCACTACCAAGGAATAAATACAGAAAGAGAAGAGAGGATCAAGAACTGGTCCGGGGCACCCTGACATTAACAAGTTGGAGAGGAGAAAACAGCCAGGAGGTTTGTGAAGAAATAATTGATGTAGAAGGAAAGGCTGAAGACAGGAGGCTGTCTTTAAAACTAAGTGAAGCAAAGTATCAATGAGGGAGTTTTTGACTGGTCAGATGTTGCTGGCAGATCAAATAAGAGGAGGATTGGACATCTACCATTTCTGGTTTCATTTTTAAAATAGTTTTTCCGCAACAAAACCCAGTATATTTATACTCCTCAATTAATTTCTGTCCTTTTTTTTTTTTTTTTTTTTGAGTTGGCGTTTCACTCTGTCGCCCAGACTGGAGTGCAGTGGCCGCTCCCGGCCACCGCAGCCTCGACACGCTGGGCTCCGGCGATCCTTCCGCCTCAGCCTTCCGAGTAGCCGGAATTACAGGCATGCGCTACCATGCCCGGCTGATTTTTTGATTTATGGTAGAGATGAGCTCTCACCTGCCCAGGCGGGTCTCGAACCGGCGGGCTCAGGCAATCCACTCACCTCAGCCTCCCAAAGGCGCGGGATGACAGGCTGAGCCACCGAGCCCGGCTTGAGTTGGAGTCTCACTCTGTCTCCCAGACTGGAGTGCAGCGGCCGCTCCCGGCCACCGCAGCCTCGACCTGCTGGGCTCCGGCGATCCTTGCGCCTCAGCCTTCCCAGTAGTCGGAATTACAGGCATGCGCTACGAAGCCCGGCTGATTTTTTTTTTTTTTTTAATTTATTGTAGAGATGAGGTCTTGCTGCCCCGGCGGGTCTCAAACCCGCGGGCTCAGGCAATCCACTCACCTCAGCCTCCCAAAAGCGCGGGATTACAGGCTGAGCCACCGAGCCCGGCTTAATTTCTGTTCTTAAAGGTGAAGGATTTGTCTCACTTATACTCATCTTTTTTGTTTAACTTCTTTATGTGTTCTGTTATTTTTATTTCATGACAACCTATGTAACTCTATGCATTTTGCTTATACTTATATCTTCATTTTTTCCCCTTCATTTTGGGTCATATTTATTTGACCCCTTACTACATACATGGAGGGAAC
This sequence comes from Cephalopachus bancanus, assembly GCA_027257055.1. Lineage (NCBI taxonomy): Eukaryota > Metazoa > Chordata > Mammalia > Primates > Tarsiidae > Cephalopachus > Cephalopachus bancanus. The sequence goes on along the minus strand of JAPVLO010000080.1, from coordinate 10,251,524 downwards.
TAGCCCCCCATCCATCAGTTAGCTTTTCTCTTCTGCCTTCTGTCAGTTCTATCTCTCCATTTACATTAGTCACAGTTTAGCATTTACATTCTGTTCTGTAAATGTAATTAAGCCCTTTGTACTTTTCTATGTCTATAGGTTGATTACAAAAATAGAAAACAATACATATCAATTATGATGCTATAATAAGTCATTTCTGAATTAAGAATTGTGATTGTTAATTAATCCATTAGATGAAAGAGCCAGTTTACTGTGGGGAATCATAAAAACTAATACTTAAACATTTAAATGCATTGTCCATATTCTAACGTAAGGCCAGGGACTTTTTCTTTGAGTGTATCGAATGATCACTGAGAGGTTTGGAATATTTGAGTCCTAATATCTCTCTGAAGCAGACTGCACTTAAAACAATATATGTTGGGTGACTATAATGTTAAATTCCATAAATAAATGATATTGTCCAATAATTGACATATGAAATGGCACAAGAGGAAAGTTTGTCTGAAAAATTCCTTTGGTGTATAATTATTACATTCCTAGAGTAAGCACTGTGTTAATAACATTGACTAAATAAATATGCATATGTGAACAAAGCTACTGCTTTTATGCTACACAAAACTTCATGTCTTGGCATTAAATAATGTCAAGGAATAATTAAAATGACAAATAATAATGAAACAATAATGATTAATATTATCTGCAAAATAACTATACAGTTTATATGATACAGCAACTTCCTCTGCATGTAACACTTCTTTTTTATTATTTTTATTTATTTATTTTTTGAGTTGGAGTCTCACTCTGTCGCCCAGACTGGAGTGCAGTGGCCGCTCCCAGCCACCGCAGCCTCAACTTGCTGGGCTCCGGTGATCCTTCCGCCTCAGCCTTCCGAGTAGCTGGATTTACAGGCATGCGCTACCATGCCCGGCTGTTTTTTTTTTTTTTTTGATTTATTGTAGAGATGAGGTCTCGCTGCCCAGGAGGGTCTCGAACCCGCGGGCTCAGGCAATCCACTCACCTCAGCCTCCCAAAGGCGCGGGATTACAGGCTGAGCCACCGAGCCCGGCACTTTTTTGTTGCCTTCCACAGCATTCTGCTGTGTTTGTCCTCTCAACTCCTGCATTCCCATCTTAAAGGTGGAAAAACTGCTTTAACAACTGGCAGATTGAGTTTTTGCCACTCAAACAGGTTTTGGAGGTAGATTTTAGGTCTAGCAGCTTTGATGTTCTGAGCTGTTTTCAAGTATTCTCATCTAAATGTGTTCTTTTTTCATCTCTGGGATCAAAATAATGATATTAGATGAAAATATTAGGACAGAAAATACATTCCTGAATCTATCTAGAGTCTTGTTATTGATAGGTGATAACTTCTTGCAACCTGCAGAGTCCCAAATACTTTTTTATGTACAAAAAATAAAAAAAAAACCCTGTGTTCCCCGTACACTGAAGCATACTTGTGAACATTTTCTCTTATTTGCCTCTGGTCTTTTTTTCAATAAAAGAAATAAAATGGCCTCAGTTCTAAAATCTTACATGAACAAACGAAGAACAAGGAACTAGTTTGATGGTATATTGTTCTAAGAAAGCAAGACCCAGATTAAACAAGCTGTAAGTGCCACTGCATCTGCCAAAGGAACAACAGTGCTCGAATGATATTTTCCAGGCAACCCCATGGCATAAATCTTTAATCCCACTGCCTTTCATGTGACATTTATATATAAAAACTGTTTACAGAGCAATGTAACCTTTTCTTGTGTTCATGTGGGTTTATCAGAGCTGCTAGTGCTTTGGTTCTTACGCTATAACTGCTCAGGCTACGTCAGCAAATATGATCAGCACATTTTGCCTTTGCTCTCACCAGGACCAAATAAGGGACTGATGCACCAGTTACAAAACAAGGTCAATGGCAAGAAGACGGCGAGCTTCACACAGCTGTGCTTGCAGACTCCAGAGTCTGAGCAGTTGTTGGTGAACTGTTTCGCAGTAGGCCAGAGCAAAACTTTCTCTTCCATAAATTTTGACTTCACTCGTCTTCATAGAAAATCAAGGGAGGACAAATTCAATTTTGTTTAAATAACAGAAAACTGGTCCATGACTAGATGTATTAGTTACTCTATTAGAAAATAACCTGCCCAAGTTAGGGCATAGAATACGTTTTAGAATCACAGATCTGAAAAAGGTCATTGAAATGATTTGCCCATTTATTGAGTCAATTAGAAAATCAATTTACAGGACTATTCAGCCAACCTTGTGAGGCTCTTGACTACAAATGACCCAAACCCTATTCAAACTAGATTTTGTGAAAAAGGGGAATTGATTGATACAGGTATCTTGGGAACCAAAGAAGTGCACTTGACCTTGGGCATTTGCAACTTCAGGCTTCTTGGATACACTTTCCTCTGCCTGACTTTGCTCTCATCCTCTCCCTGTGAGGCGACCTAATGGCCCTAGGAACTCCAGATGCTTGTGGCATCCAGTGTTTATGGTTATAGATAAAGAGCAACTGCCTCTCATGACAAGTGACCTGGAGACATTATGATCGGCTTAGTTTGGGGAGAGAGAGCCTTTTCCTGATCAAATCACTGTGTCTAGGGAGTAGGTTTGATTCTCTGAGTGACCTAGCTTGGGTCATAACCACTCCTTCAATAGGAAGGCAGTATCATTCCCACCATATACCACATGGTCTAAGGAGGGGTCCATGTGAAGGAGTCCTTCCCCAAAGGAAAGGATGCTGGACAGACTGAAAAGTACCTGCCCACTATAGCAAGTCATTGATAAGGTTACAAGTAGAACTGGAAAATACTGACTCCATGTATGTTTGTATTGGTTGATTCATAGTTTCTATTCCCTGCCTAATCAGTGTGTCTAATCAGTGAGGCAAAAATACCAGAGATGGCGGATATGTGTGCAAAAGTCAATGTATACATCTGTACTTGGGTTTGTAAGGCTGAGGTTTAACAAAGAAGTAGGCTGCTGCCTGGATGGAACTGTCTTTTTATAAGGACATTTATAAATGGGTCATCAACCAAGAAATATTGAGGAAGTTTGTTTGCCATTAAGGCATGCTGCCGTCTCAAGGTGGTTACCTTTGAATTACAGTACAACTAAAATGCATCAGTAATCTGGACTTTGAAGTAATAGCTGATGGACAAACTAAAAAATGCATACTTGAGGTAAGGACTCTTATGTCTGGAGTTTTATCTGAACCATTTTAGTGCAAAGAGAGAGAAATAATTGCTACGATTTGAGTGTCACCTCCAGAACTCATGTTGAAATGTGATTGCCAATATGATGATATTAAACAGTGGGACCAGGTGAGACCTTTAAAAGGTGATTAGGTAAATAGATTAATCCATTTATGAATTAAGGCATTATCAAGAGAGTGGGTTAGTTATCTGAGGAGGGGTCTGTTTTGAAAGCTCGTTTGGCTTTCTCTTTCATCCCTCTTGCCTTGAAATGCCTTCTGTCATGTTATGACACTGCATGAATATTCTCAGCAGATGTGGGCCCTTGACCTTAACCTTCTCAGCCTCCAGAACTGTAGGAAGTACATTTCTTTGCATTATAAATTACCAAGTCTGTGGTATTCTGTTATAGTAACAGAAAATGGACTAAGGCTATTATAAAACAAAACATAAAAGCAAAAACTGGTTTGTGTTTTCATGAGAAAAAACAATGCCTCATGAGGCTCATGTATCTTTTTGTGATGATCCCTGCTGGAAAAAAGAAACTTAGCGAGTGAAATTTAACAAGTTAATTTCCCTTAGCATTATAGAAACTTGCAAATTTTAAAACAGTTCTGCTATTATCTGCTCAATTTTATATAATCAGGCTTTTGCTTAAATGTACTCATATGCCAATTGTATAAAACTATAAGAATAAGGTAGTGAGAAGATTCCTATTATAAAGTATTAAAGAGTTAACAATGGACATGTTTTATCTGAGTATAGCACCATCCCACAGCAACCTGTGAGGGAATAAAAGAAAGAAGATGTCTGTTTTGGTTATCAGGTATCAATAGATTTTCTTCTACATTATGCCTTTGACTAGAACAGTGATATAAAAACATTAGTGTGCAAACTTTAAAGGGCTTGTTAAAACCTGCTGGGCTGGGCCATATGTCCAGAGTTTCTCATTCAGTAGGTCTGTCGTGGGCCCAATAACATGCATTTCTAGCAAGTTCACAAGAGACATTGATGGTACTCATCTGGGATTCCACTTGGAGAACCACTCCTTTAGAGGAATCCCAAAGCTAAGCTCTGGATGAGTAATTGTGACCCATGGTTCAGTTAAGAAGTGGGTGGAGGCTGCCCTGGGGCATCAGTAGCCAGAGTTTCTAGCAGTGGTGGTGGTCCTAATTATGGCAAAAGGCAGAATTCCAAGAGGGAAGCACGTTTTTGAACAAAGGACCCTAGCTTGTGTGCAGGGTAAAATAGCAATGTTTGTATCCTTAGAAAGATATATCAAGCAATAATTAGGCAGGTTGTTAGGACTTTCACCAACTACTCTAGGTTTTAAGAGCAAGATTTCAGGACTGCCTGGGAATCTGAATGCCAATTAGGACAGAAGTCTCATTAAAGCACCTGATACATGTCTTGGACTCACAGGAAAGGAGGAAGCTGGAGGCTATATAGATTTCCAAGAAGCTGACCTTGACTAGGCATAAGGTAATAATACCAATTCTAGCCCCATGTATGGTAGGGCTGGGTGGGACGGTGGTGCTGATGTTGACCAAATACTAAGGCAAGATGACTCAGGATGCAGACTTAACTATGTCTGAAAGCTGCCTGTTCAGTGCTTGCATGATCAGAATTAGGGCAAGCTTGGTCTACCTGGAACACACTTTGTGTTTATCAAAACTTTTTTGACCTTGAGATAAACTAGGAAATACAAATTACATCATAGTATCTCACACACACACACACACACACACACACACACACACACACACACAGACAGACACACGCACACACAATGTCCCCAAATGATACTTCCTCTACCATGTGCAATGTACTTTATTTCATTTTATTCTATCTATTCTACTATATTCTACTACTTCATGAAAATAACAAATACCTATTACTGTCCAATAATCTATTTCTTGACCCATTAATGGTCAGAGATCTGCTATTTGAAAACATTCACCCAGAACTTGCAGTTTACAATGCTGGTAGTTTTGACCTGCAATGGGCCTTCTCATTCCCCCATGCAACAGCTAGTAAAAAAAAAAACCAAAAAACAAAAAAATTGGCTGTAGAACATAAAGTCACTTCCAGTGAAGGGATTCAAGACCTTCTGGCTTCCCTCAACCTGCATTATTACTTCCTGGAGGTCCAATTCCTGGCCAGCATCCTTCATCACAGAACTTCTTGGCATCTTGGACTTCATGACTTGCACAATTTTTGGTTTTGACCTCCTTTGACATCCCTAACGGCTTCAGAGAAGAGAATTTCTCCTCCAGGCCTGACTCTGGGAATTTCTTCAGCTAGGACAATCCTCCTTTCTCCACCACAGAATGTGAATTGGACTTAGATAAACAAGCAAATTATGAATTCAAATCGTGACTGTTTTCCTTCATGTAAAACCTAATTTCTCTGACTAAAAATCAGCTTTATCTTCCTTTCCTTTTTTGCTTAATTTTTTTCTAAAACTTTATGATAGAAATAATAGCTAAGCGTATTAAAATTGCCAATGAATTCTGCTTGATAAGCAAACAAAATCATATTAGTGTAAGAAATGAAACCATGGTACTGTTTAATAATGAGTCATGTCTAATATCTATAGCACCTATAATGTGGAAAAGATGTATTTTAACCAATCAATCAGCCAAACAGACAAACAAAATGCTTATTAACAGATTTTTGAAGAAATAGACCCTGATTAAAGTGATCTATATGAAAACATAAGAAGATGAGAGAAGATGACATATTAATAAGCCACATTTTCATAAGGCAAATTTGTGTGTTTCTACAGCACTAATAAAACAAAGATGCTGGAACAAAGGTAAGGTGTCTATTTCCAAGCTATCAAATTCCTCTCTGCCCAGAGATATTTTCTAATATTTTAGTCCTTTAAAAGATACTGTCACAGTGGCCAAGACATGTCTTGTAATGTGTCTTTCATTTTCCATCAATCTTTGAGTTTCAATCAAAGAACCTTCTGGAGTAGAATCGTATACTTTTTAAGACAATTGTTCTTTAAAAATTGAGTACACAATTGTGTTGTCTAGTCATGTTCTTTTTTTTGTTTCTATATGAATTTTTGTATTGTCACTTCAAGGTCTGTGAAAAAAGATATTGGTAGTTTGATAGGTATGGCATTGAATCTGTAGACTGTCTTGGGTAGGATGGACATCTTGACAATATTGATTCTTCCAATTCATGAGTATGAGATATTTTCCTATTTGTTTATGCCATCCTTGATTTCTTTGAGCAGTGTTTTATAATTTTTGTTGAAAGGTCTTTCACTTCTCTGGTTAGGTGGGTGACAAGGTATTTCATTTTTGTGGTTATTGTGAATAGAATTGTGTTTTTTATTTGATTCTCTGCCTGCTTGCTGCTGGTGTATAGAAATGCAACTGTCTATTGCACATTGATTTTATAACCCAAGAATTTACCAAAGTCACTTATCAATGTAAGGAGACTTTTGACTCTAGAGTTTTCTAGATGTAGAATCATATTACCCATAAAAAATGAAGCTTAACTTCTTTTTTCCTGTTTGGATACTCCTGATTTCCTTCTCTTGTATGATTGCTCTGGCTAGGACTTCCAGCACTATGCTGACTAGGAGGGGTAAGAGTGGGCAACCTTGCCTTATTCCTGTTTTTAGGAGGAATGCTTCCAGCTTCTGAACATTGAGCAAAATGTTGACTGCACGTTTATGATAAGTAGTGTGGTGATTCTTAAAACTGAAAATAGAACTTCCACATGATCCAGCAATCCCTCCTTTGGGAATATACCTGGAGGAACATATATCACTCTATTAAAAGACACGTGCACATGCATGTTTATTGCTTCACTATTCACAATAGCAAAAACAAGGAACCATCCCTGCTGCACATTGAAAGTTAACTGGATAAAGAAAATGCGATAGTATACATGATGGAGTATTATGAAGCCATAAAGAACAACAAAATTTTGGCCTTTATAGCAACTTGGATGCAGTTGGAAACCATCATACTAAGTGAACTACCACAGAAACAAAGAACTGAATACCACATGCTCTCACTCATAAGTGGGCCCTGATCTCTAGTCACATCAGCACAAGGGTGGGATGGGTAGTCACTTGGCACTGCTAGGGAAGCGAGGGAGGGAGAAGGGTGGAGGGCACGTGACAACACAAAGGGTATTTGGTCCACTACCAGGGAGAGTGAGGGCCACCTAGAAACCCAAACGTCACCTGCATGCATTCTACCAATGTAGTAAATCCTCACTTATGCCCCACAACTCTATAATAAGTAAATATAGTTAAGTAAAATGAATAAAAATAAAAATTACAGTGCATAAGCGATACCTTGGAAAATGCAGATTCTCAGGCTCTCCTTCAGGCCTTCTGATTTACTATGACTAAGATGAGGCTAAGAAATCTGCATTTAACACCATCGCTTCCTTCCCTCTTTCCCACCCACACACACACTGCATGTAATTTTAATGCAGATGATTCAAAACACACTTGGAAAACATTGTCAGGAGACAAAATAGTTTATTTCAAAAGATTGCTGTGCCTTTTCCTCAGTTACACATGTCAGTAAGACTCCACATCTGATGGAATAACGAGGATGTTTTTCATATTTCTTCTCTAACTTGATAAATGCTCAATTTCTGAAACTTTCCATGCGACTGTTCTCAAACTCTGGCAGGCTGGCTGGGAGCAAGTCCTCCATGTTCCAAAGGTAGCAGTTGCTGCAAGAATATAGGCATAAGCAGAGAGGTCAGTGCCAGGAAAGACTGAGGGGCATCTCTGGCCTGTTGACTGCCCTCCCAAAGCAGCACCTGTCCCTCATGCACAGACTGGTGCCCACATGCTTGCTCACCAACAGAAGCTCAATCACAAGCATTGTTATTTGCAGTTTCAGAAAAACTTCACAAATCCCAAAATGAGATCACGAAGTAGAAAGAATATTCTACTTTGTGAAATCAAAAATAAAATTAAGTACTTGATCATTTCCAGTGGGATGCACTAAAAAGGAGTTTAGGCAAAACATAGAATAATCTTTGTTTAAAAAAGTTGTAAGATATACCTAAATAAAGAAGGAAGGAAATGTAGTTTTTTAGACAGACAAACAGGCACACACACACACACACACACACACACACACACACACACACACACACACTCAGAGAGAGAGAGAGAGAGAGAGAGAGAGAAAGAGAGAGAGAGAGAATCTTCTTTGGCATACCATTAAAAACCATAATAATATCAGCACCTGACTGGAAAAAAAAAAAGGATTTCACAAAAGGCTTAGAGTACTTAAATAAAGAATCAAATTCTCTGCAGATTGAAGTGATTTATTCTCGGACAATTCACCTAGAGGCATTTTCCTTCAATTACTAAAGGTCTGGCGAGGAAGACTCTTGAATGACATAGTCAACAGAAGATATCTTGGAAGGTCCCCTCAGTTCCTCTTTGGGCTCCAACAAGGGCCAATATTAGAAACGAGGAAACATTTGGTTGGCTCCTCATCAGAAAAAGAGAGAGATTTAATCCCTTCTAGTATTACATGCAGCTTTGCTCAAAATAAAGCAGCTGCTTGGGAACTGATTTGAGCCCATTCCCATTTAAGCAAATCCATTTTTTGGTGTGTATCTTCCTCAGCTGAATGTGACTTGTCAGGCTGAGAACATATGTGTCTGTCATTCCAGAAAGAATGCACATTTATTTTCCTCCCATTTAATGTTTGAACATGATCACAGTCACCAGATGGGTCAGAAAAACAGTGACAGCATGGTATAAATCTTCAGAGGGTTTATCAATCTGATTGAATTGAGAAGATAAAGTGGATTTTGCTAGAAATCCAATAAACTCTCTCCACCTCAAAGAATAATAAGGGTTTGTGCCAATTTTCTCCTTTATTACCGTCTCTGCCCTTTCTCTTTTTACTCTCTTTTCTGTTTCACTTCCTTCATATTGTAAGACTCATCTATTCTCTAAAGATGTTAGGTAAGCCTCAGTTCTTCTTGTGTAATTAGCTGAAGAAATTGGAGGCCGACAAGTTGGCAGTGGGAATAGCATCAGGCTTAGAGCTGGACGGACATGAGTTTGCATATCAGCTCTCCCCCCACCTCTCTGTGTAGTCCTTGAGCCTCAGTTTCCTCATATAAAAAATGAGACTGACCTTTTCAGTCATTGCGAGAGTTAGGGATTATGAGTGTGAAGCACTTAGAGTGATTTCTGGTTCAATAAAAAGTACTTACTATTATCTTGGACACTAAGTTTATGTTTATTAGCCAGAGGTTCATTCTCTTTTAAGGAGACAGGAATTATCATTAAGAGGAGTAAAACACTCTTTACCAAAGACCTTTTAATAGTGCCACAGAATTTAACCTATATTCCCTGCTTGTTTTGTGGCCCTATGGCATCTCCATATCTGTGATTTTTTTTTCTAAGCTTTGGAATGTTAAATTTGCTATTACATCCTAATCATAAAATTGCAAGTTGTAACTCAACATGCAGTGATCGGCAAGATCAGACTCCAATATTCTATTTCGCTCCAGTGTGCTGCTTCAGATGTCTCTTGAATAAAAAAAATAAATGACTAGGTCTACCAAATAGGCTCTACTGGAACTTAGCAGAGTTCCTGGTGACCTCTCCCACCACACTAACTCTAGCAGATGGAGATTTGCAAAATTAACCTACTAAGGGCAGCTAAGGTTGAAATGCCTTCATTTTGGCCACTGAATTGAGCAATTTGCTATTATAATAGATTTCAATAAGGCCACAGTTCTTTATTTTTAACTGGAGAAAGTAGACACCATCCTTAGAATGATACAAAAAACCACAGTCAGATTTTAAAATTCGGTAGCAGACAGGGTTGTTTTTTATTATCAGACTTTTAAGATTTAACATTTAAAGAACAAAATCTCTTTGAGGAGGGGAATTTTGAGTTGAACCATGTGAAGAAGTCAGCCATGGAAAAGTTGGGCATAAACATTCTAGGCAGAAAAATCAGAAGGTGGGAATGGACTAGTGATTAAAGGACAAGAAACAGGTGCTATGGGTTGGGATATGGTGGATACGTGTGGACAATAATGAGGTGACATGCAGTAGGGGCCAAAACATAGGGACAGGAAGGTTCAAGCAAGTTCTTGAAATGAGTCGGGACACCACGGAATGTCTTTAGGCAGGTAAGGAAATTACTACTCTAGTGGGTTTAGGGAGCAGTAGGCATGAAAACCGGTTAGGAGGCTATTGAGGTGGTAAGGTAAGAGATTTTATTCTGGGGTGGGGAGTGGCAGCAGATGGAGAGGAACAAATGGATTCAAGATATATTTTGAAAATAGGCTTTGAGTAGAATGTGCTGATGGATTGGCTGTTGAAAGCAGACATGATGGGGCAGAAAGAAATCAAAGGGGACTTCTAGGTTTTTGTTTTGTTCAAATAGTGGAGGGTTGATGCCATCACAGAAGGACAGAGGTGGAGAGCAAAGGTTTGGAGGCCAAAATCACACATAATGTTTTGGCTGCATTAGTTTTACCCTTGTGGTGGTCTCCAGGGTTTGATAGGAATAAACACAGTATACTTAGTGAAAGAACAATTCACTACAAAATGTAGGTTCTCTCTCATTAAAGATCAAATTACTGAATATTATGTGCAAAAACTCCCCTAAATTATGGAGAAAACAGTGTAGTTCACAACATCCTGACCTGCCTATTTTTCTTCTCTTCAGGTCTCTCAGCTCCTCCTTTCCCACTGTGTTTCCATGCAGCACACCCAGAGCTTGTAAATATGCTCTCTCTTCTCTCTCTCTGCTGGGCTATGTCGTCTTCACCACCACTAGTTCTTGGGGCCTGGCACAGAGTTGGCAGTCACAAAATGTGTTCTAAATGAATGAGTGAAGGAATGAAGGTGTGCTGGTCAATCACAGTCCTGGCTATAATTTGTGAAGCAGGGAGATTGAATTTAAGGAGTACACCAGCATCAGTTTGGTTCTAATTGGGGCTTCTATCCTGCTTATGGTACAGACTCTAGTTTTGGTAAATGTTTATTGATCTCCTCGTGCTTACATTCTTACCTCCTTAATCTAGGCAAGGAATCCCCCAGGCTCTTGCCAGAAGAATATATCTTGCTTAAACTCTGTCCTCTACTTGCACCTTTGGTCCAGGCCAGTGATGCGCTTTCCTCTTTACTTTCAGATTTGTTGGCCAGTTTTCTGAGTGCGTAAATATCACCTGCTCCCAGATTTCTGCTTTCAAGCTCTCTGGCCCATTGGGAAAGTTTGTGATGCCTTCCTGGAGCTACCCAGTGATAGCTGTTTGCAGTCTTTCATCTGCTGCTTGTCACTGTTTGGTCAGGACCTCCCCTATACTTAACCATTGCTGTTACTGAATTCGTCTCTAACCCTCACCCCAATTCATGTGCCACCTCAGAGAACTTAGTTAGTTCAACTTATAGGTACCTTCAACTATCCAGGCCCACAGCTATTCCTCTTCAATATGGCCAAGTCATTAGATACAACAAATATCATCAAACAAAACACAGAGGAGAAAATAAGACCTTACTGGAGTAAAGAAAATCAGCAGATTCTGGCTATACAGCTTCAGAAGGATCTGATTATAAGGCATGTTGCTGAACTTGTGTGTGTGTGTGTGTGTGTGTGTGTGTGTGTAACCTGGTATATTTATCTGCAAATGCTTTCATCTTTTAATTTGTTCCCTTCATTTTCTAGGAGAAAAGCTTAAGCTTTGCCAAATTGTCATAGGCCAATGAATATTGATTAAACCTAAGGAGCAGAGCATGTGCTAAACCAGGAATAACAATATCTATCCATTCACTCATTTAGTTAGCACAAAAAGACCCCTACTATGTGCCAGACACTGCTCTGGCTCAGCACCTGAACTTGAACATCTTTATCCAAATGAATTTTGGACATTCTCTTTCTTCTAGGAACTCAGAAAGAGAGCCATATAGATTCTTTGAAAAGCTCCAGGCCCTGAAAAGATTATGGTGGTCCTACCCCATCCTCATTACAATTCAAGCCCAAGCAAACATTAAATGATAAAATAAGTGTAAGTAAGACACACACAGTACTGAGTTTTTCCTATGGTGATTATTTTAATGATTTGGTTAATATAAATATTAATGATCAAAATATTCTTCTTTCTCCTCCTCTTCTTTTTCTTCTATGGTTCATTGAAGCATTAGACAGGTAAGCAGATTTTAATAGCTAATTGTAATTTAAAGAGTCACACACTATAGTAGAAATATATTCAGAGTGCCAGGGGTATAAACACAATTCTGTATGAGCACAGCACTCCCCACCCTCCCTCTTTTTTTGCCTTCACATTCATATTCAGGGGAAATTATTTCCAGATTCAGGGTAAAATGGAATGTACATAAATCATAGCTCTCACAAAAAAACAGGGTAACATATGGCCGCTTAGGTTTTTGTGTGCGATGAAGGAATGAACTCAGAAATATCTGCCTGGACTTTTGAAGTTCTTATAGGTCTTGTTATTGCAACCCTGAGGTGTGAAATGTTTGTACTGTGTCTGAAATTAAGAATTAGGGTAGCTGCTAACTCAAAAGCTTCCTTTATAGGCTTCTTTTTTCTTTCTTGGTAAGTTTTAGCTTACACAACTTGTTCAAAGGACTGCATCAAAGGATTGTTTTATCAGTTAGTTTAGGATAATAGACTAGGGTTGAACTCTAGTCAGTAAAGGGAAACTTTTCAGACATGGAGTTAAAGTTCAATCTGTTATTCTTGGCAAATGGCCCAAAAGGGAAATAGAATTCATGGAAGAGACTTGTTTGTTGGACAGCTATATGATCCAACAGTTGCGATGAAGAGATCACAGAATGGAATGATCAAATGAATGTTCACACACTCCTGACAGCATGAAAATATTTCATTTTCCTTGCATATCTCTTGCTTTAAATGCTGTTCTTAGTGCCCCTTCAATATAGCAATATCTCACTCATTGTGAGTGAAAGAATAAATGTCTCCATGTGGCTTCAATTCTGGTGTTCATTAGGTGATAGTGATCAGTAATGTATCTCCATTGGTACTCATGTTTTTGCTTCATGTTGATGATGATTACTTGGCACTCAGATCAGATTAGTGATGATTTCTTCCCCTCTGATGTCCAAAGACAAGAAAGAAATCATGTCCAGTGTCGCTTGTGAAATGATTGGGAACAGCGGTCAGCTCAGGAAGTGGCCAGATGCTCCTAGCCATGACAGTGGTCTCCCTTGCTATAAAAAGTGGTGCACTCATAATCTTGATATCAAACAAAAGGGGCTAGAAAGATGGTTAGAAAGAGCTGAAGAGAGAAGAGGGAAGAGGGTAAGGGGGTATATGACCCTGTAATGGACGAGCATGCTCTTGCTTGATGTCCCATGGGCAGTGTCTGCAGCTGTTGAAGGAGGTCGTCCATGGCCACCACCCATTGCTCCTGAGTCAGGCCATGCATTCTGCTCCTCAAATGGAGCATGGCCAGCCTGTGATTGTGTGCTGGGGGATGGAGGCTGGTCAGTTCCTGGAGACTGACAGGAATTCCACCTCGGTGTTTTCTCCATGTCCAGTTACCTTGTCTAAGCTCCACTGACCTCTTTCAGGTTTGTATCTCCTTTTGCCATCCCTGGAGGAACTTTCTAGTGTCTGGGAAACCCTCCAACACATATGCTTCCTAATCTGTTATTTAGGTATGGTCATTATTTTGACATCACTTTCTCTATCATTCTGTAGGGCTCATGGAGAAGAATAACAATGAATGTGGCAGTGCAATTGAAAATATATCCAGAAATGATAAAACCTAGTCATAGATAAGATATTTTAAAACTTACTAGTTGATAGGTAATGAACATGGTTGGATTCCAATGGCAGGAACATAGAAGATAGTAATGGCTAACACCTATAGAGAAATACCAGGCACTGTTCTGTGAGTTTTGCTTATATTTACCCTTTTAATCTACACAATAACTCTACAGACTTGGTACAGTCACCATCTCCACTTTTTAGCAAACAAGAAAGCTGAAACACAGAGGGGTTAAGCATTTAGCCAAGGCCACACAATTGATAAAGTCCCAGATCTGAATTTGAGCCCAAGCATTCTTGCTTCAGAATCTGTGTATCTGAGCACAGTTATACATAGTATAACACACACAGTCTAAGCATGAAAAAACTATACATAACAGAAAACCACGTGGACTTAGGTTTATTTATTCAAAAATATTGAATGTCGTGACCTGCAGAATAATGGCCCCCCCAAAGATTTCCATGCTCTAACCCCCAAAACCTATAAATATATTAACATTACCTGGCAAGGGAACTTTGCAGATTACTTCCAAATAGGAAGATTATCTTAGATTTTTCTGGTTGGCCCAATGTAATCGCATGAACCCTCTCAAGCAGAAGAGAAAGGGAGAAGAGTCAAAAATGCAGCAGAAGAAGAGGCAAGGGAGAGTCAAAGCATGAGAAGGGACTAGACCCACATTGCAGGCTTTTAAGATGAAGGAAGCCATAAACTGGGGAATGCAGGTGGTCTCTTGAAAGTCGGAACAGACCTCAGTTTACATCCAGCAAACAACCCTCAGTTTGACAATCACAGGGAACTGAATTTGGCCAAGAATTTGAGTAAACTTGAAAATGACTCCCTCTCCACAGCCTTCCAAAGGGAAAATAACCCTGCTGACACCTTAATTTCAGCCTGTGAGATACTAAGCAGAGTGCTCGAGCTGAGCCACCATATTCCTGGACCTCAGGTCTACAGACCTGTGGGACAGTCTATGCTTTAAACGGCCACATTTATGGTAATTTGTTATAGAGACAATGGAAAACGAATACAAGTATCTACTTTGTCCCAGGAACTTTGCTGGGTCCTTGGAGTATAGTGGGGAACTGAACAGACTGCTATCCAAAAGAGAGGATCATCCAAGTGCAGGACTCAGCAGAGGCAAATCATTTTTAATCCTGTTTGCTGATTGTTCTTGAAGCAATGTGCCTGCCAGTATGTGCCTCAGTCTCCACAGCTACAAGAGAATAGTAGTTATACAGGGATTTTCTCAGGAACTGAAATGTAAGTACTCATGAACTACTTTCCATATAGTCCTTGGATGACCTATGTAAACTCAACTGCCCCCTGATGTTGAAATGTGCCTCCTTGAACAATGCATCTGTGCCCCTGTGCTCCCAGATGTGGTTTGGAAAGATGCTGCCTCTAGCTCAGGGGGAGAACTTATTTGATGGGATAATTCAATTAGTCGCCCAAATTAGTTTTTGGAAAAAAATCCCCATGTGTATCTTTTCTTAGTGCGGGTCCTTTCGTAATTCTTTAGACAATGGTAATTATCAGATGAAGAAAAGAATTAAAATGGAAAAGAAAACAAAAGAGTTCTCACTGTACTGATTGCAGACCAATTTGAGATCATCAGACAATTGGTTGCAACAAACCAAGGTCACATGCAAACAAATGTAATTATCTAAAAATACAAAATACTGCCCTCAGCAAACAACCTTAAGAACTGAACAAATATTTAGATTTGCCAGCATCTGTTGAAAATCTGTATGAAACGTCTCCAATAAACTGAACAATGCTTACAAAACACTTCGGCTAAATAACCTGAAAAGAAATCATTCATATTTACTGAAGAATTACATAAATCAAAGCCACACTTGCCTGAATATAATCCCATATGGAGAAGTTACCTCCTGGGATAGGCTTTTTCTGATCATCTTCCCTAATCTAATTACACTTGTCTCTCTTCATACAATTTATTTTCTTTAGCACACTGAACACTGTTTGACATTATCTTATTTAAGTATTCTGTACCTTGTATCTTTCCCTTTCTAGAATGTGAGCTCCTTGAGGGCAAAACTTTGCCTATCAGGTGAAATGCAACTTATGTTCTATCGGGCACCTACCCCAATTTTCCTCTAGAAGATTCCCAAACTTCCTCTGCCCATTTATTTTATTTATTTATTTATTTTTTGAGTTGGAGTCTCACTCTGTCGCCCAGACTGGAGTGCAGTGGCCGCTCCCGGCCACCGCAGCCTCGACCTGCTGGGCTCTGGCGATCCTTCCGCCTCAGCCTTCCGAGTAGCTGGAATTACAGGCGAGCGCTAACACGCCCGGATAATTTTTTAATTTTTTGTAGAGATGAGGTCTCTCCTGCCCAGGTGGGTCTTGAACCCGCGGGCTCAGGCAATCCACTCACCTCAGCCTCCCAAAGGCATGGGATTACAGGCTGAGCCACCGAGCCCGGCTTGCCCATTTATTTTTAGGGAAGCAGATGCCACCCTGAATTTGTCTTTTTTATCCAGATGTATATTTTTTAAAGATTTAAAATATTCATTGATGAGCAAAGATTGTATATACTCAAAGTATACAATGTGATGATTTGATATACATATACATTGTATAACAATTACCACAATCAAGTTAATTAAAACATGCATCACCACTCATGGTGTAGATTAGATCCCTAGAACTTGTTCACCTTACAGCTGGTCGTTTGTACCCTTTAATCAGTATCTCCCCATTTCCCTTCTCTCTCAGTCCCTGTTGCACTCTATGTTTCTTTGAGTTTGACTTTTCACATTTCACACACAAGTGAGATCACAGGGTGTTTGTCTTTCTGTTTCTAGTTTATTTCACCTGGTATAATGTCCTCTAAGTTCAAGTATGCTGTTGCAAAGGCAGAGTTTCCTTCTTTTTTATGGCTAAATAATATTCCATTGTGTGTATGTGTGGGTTTATATATAAAACAATTTCTTTATTCATTAATTTTTCAATGGACACTTAAGTAGTGTTCATGTCATGGCTATTATGATTGATGTTTAAATGAACACGGGAGTACAAATATCTCTTCAACCTACTGACTTCATTTCTTTCAAATATAGACCCAGAAGTGGAATTGCTGGATCTATGATAGTTCTAGGTTTTAGAGAAAACTCCATACTGTTTTTCATAATGAATGTACCATTTTGCATTCCCACCAAAGTGTACAAGAGTTTCTTTTTCTCTGCATCCTTATCAACACTTACTATCTTTCTCTATCTCCTTTTTGAATAGCCACTGAACTTCAGTCTTGAAGCATATGCATACATAGAACAAACTAATCAGCACATTCCATCCCACTAAGGGGACTAATTCGTTACAGGCATATAACCAAACTCATGCCTTTCAGGATGTATACTGTACAACCTAACTTTGGAAATTTTGAGCTTTTTCACTGGGCCTTAGGCCTGAGGGGGAGGTGAGGGCTGGAGCTTCTGTTGCCATCCTACTCCATAGTGAATTATCACAATGGATGAAAGATAGTTCAGAGGAAGAGAAAAAGGGAATCTGGTGGCTTAATGTAGGCCTTAAACCCTGTCATCTCCAATTCAGCACTAATCATAGAATTTTAACTTATAGAGACCAAGAAATATTTTTCTCAAGACAAAGAGTGCCAAATTGAATTCCAGTCAACAATCCAGATAAATCAGAGAAGCTTGAAGGACTATGGAATAATTACCTCGCTAATCTGGGCACCAAATTTCTATAACTCAATACAAAAATTGTGTGTGTGTGTGTGTGTGTGTGTGTGTGTGTGTGAGAGAGAGAGAGAGAGAGAGAGAAAGAGAGAGAGAGAGAGAGAGAGAGAATGTGTGTGTGTAATGGGAGTGTCTACCAGCCACTCATTATGCTGTATCTTAGGGCCCAATACACTTAGAAAATTCAAGGCAGGTGAAACAATATTGCATATTGGTTATTCCCTAAAACAGCAAGTAAAATCTTTGGTGTGTGGTCTTAGAAATTATTGTACCCATGTTGGCAGCTCTAAGACAGTTGGGTAAGAACTTTTTACTCTATATATTGAATACCATTATTGTAAATTATTAGTAAGGCAGATTATTTTGAGGTCATGTAATACTCCAAAGTTTTGTTACTGTTTTTCTGTGTGTTCAGGTTACTATAGAATGGTCAATAGATGCAATTTACAAAAACAAAACAAAAATCTCTGAATGTAGTTACTTTATTATTGTTCTTTTAAGGGAGATGGATTGGTTGATGTATTGGGTAAATCAGTGGGCATGGGTAGGGGGCTTCAGTAATATGACTGATAACTATATCTCAACTTGTGGCTCAGCGAGTTGTTCTTAATGTGAAGGAAAAGAAAAGGGGAGAAAAACAGTCTGTATAGAGAATTGTCTAGAAGCAAAAGGGCAGATTAGAAAAGAAGAATTTTAATGTACTAGAAGGAAAATAAAGAATTGATAATCAGTCTTGCAATTGAACACTCACTGGAATATTCTGCAGTTTTAGGTATTTATTAGTGAGATCTTTTTTGGTTGGGACATAGATGGGAGCAAGAAAAATCATTTGGAAGGCTAGGTCTTGGTAACTTTGAAAAATTCTTACAGAGAAAAAAAGGCAAAGAGATATTGCAAGGACAGTTAGGATATACACCCAGTTAGTTTGTTCTAAGCTGTGCTTCAGTCCTGAAGAAGGATCTCAGCAAACACAACAGAATGCATCACAGGTACTTTCAGAAAATATTCAAAATTAAGTCCAAGATCATGAACAAGTACAGGTCGAGGTTTCAGAGGGCTGGACAAACACCCAGCACGTTTTGGAGACCTGGGCCCAGGAGGATCTGTGTTTCCCTTTCCCTCTAAGGAAAAGAACTTCAGTGAGGGGGCAAAGTCATGAAATCTTAACCCAGAATTAAAATATCAAGAATGACTCATCACTGAGCCAGTAAATAACTTACCTAGAATTCTTCCAATTCTGGTTATATAGGAGTTAGATGGTTCTAGCTTCAAAAGAGGGAAGCATAAAGAGGGGGTCATTGTAGAAATGTTCTCTCTGCCCATCAGACCCCAGGCAGATCAATGACATTTACTGTGAAGAGACTAGCAAGATATGCCAAGGCAAACAGACTGACAGTCTGGCAATTGCCAATAAGAAGGAACTTGGATAAGCGGGTGCAGTAACTGGGAGTTGGCAATAGGCAACTCCCAGTTGCAAAGGTGCAGAAAAACAGACGGTTTTAGATAGACAGGATTTGGGACTCCGGGACTGAGATCCCTGGTTCAAACAAAGCAAGGATGTTTTGTTTTAAAATACTTAAGTATTTTAAGACACTAAGAACAAAAGTCAAATATGGGACAACTGGATGAGTATATGATTTCTTTCTTTCTTTTTTTTGGGTCGGAGTCTCACTCTGTCACCCAGGCTGGAGTGCAGTGGCATGCTCACATCCACCGCAGCCTCGACCTGCTGGGCTCAGGAGATCCTTCCACCTCAGCCTTCCAAGTAGGCGGAACTACAGGCGCAAGCTACCACGCTCAGCTAATTTTTTATTTATTGTAGAAATGAGGTCTCGCCAAGTTGCCCGGTGTGGTCTCACAACCTTGGACTCAGGCAATCCACTCGCTTCGGCCTCCCAAAGTGCTGGGATTATAGGCTGAGCCACTGAACTCCGCCAAGTATGTCGTTTCCAGATCTCAGGCACAAGGCAGGGTCGCTGACCAGTCAGGTATCTCCTGCAGCTGAGTCTTGGTTTTGTGCTCTTTTGACCCTAGGGTGAAGTTCAGTCTGTGTGGGCAGCTGTGAAATACCATATCTGAAGATCAGAAGACTTGTGGGCAGAGGAGACAGTTAAGTTCACCATAGATCTTTATTTTATTCCTCAAAATTTTATTCTTGGCCATGCTCCCCTAACTCTCCCTGGATGAGTTTTCCTTCATGGTTTTAGCTTCCAGGTATATACTAGAACTTTCTTCAGTCAGCATGCTCTCTTGATAAATAGATAGATGTATATACTGTATATTTATATAAATATAATAAATATATATATTTATGTACGTAAAGATAAATACATATATTTATATATAACTACCTGTTAATAATTGTCCTCAGAAGTTCTCAGAATGTGGTTTGTTTGTGGCAACCATAGTAGAGGATGTAATTATGTAACCTCAGTTTATTTAGGAGGCTATCTTGAAGGACTATTTCACAAGAGATTAATGATTCATGTGATCTCATCATTCATTCATTCAAAACATATTTATTTAATGGAACAGATGAAACTTTTGCTTTTGTGGAATTAACGGTCTGAAATTACAGTTCCATTTCTTAGTCCTGAATCTCAGACATTTCAAATTCAGTGTGCTCTAAAGTTATGTCCCATCGATGAGAAAATACAATTTTTTTGTGCGTGTGGTGGGTATGACATGTGGCATGTTTCAATGGCTTTTCATTAAACAAAGAAATTTTTGATCTGAGGTAGCGCTTAGAAAATAAGTTTCCATGATCTAGCCACCTGACTCTTAACTAAACTACTGTACTCTAACAGCTACTAGACAGTCCTTTGGTGATGTCAAAGTTCAAAAATAGCAATATTTACACACTTTTACTGTTTATTACAGATATATGTTTCTTACAGAGAATACAAATGATCAAAAATGATAAGATCCTGCTACCCAGAGATAATCATTGCTAATTTTCTGGTGTATTTGAGTTGGGATCTCACTGTCGCCCAAACTGGAGTGCAGTGGCACAATTTCAGCTCACTGCAGCCTCAAACCTCCTAGGGTAGTTGGAACTACAGGTGCATGCAGCCATGCCCGTGTAATATTCTGATTTTTTTTTGGTAGAGACGAAGTCTCACTATGTTGCCCAGGCTGGTTTTGAACTACTAGGTTCAAGCAGTCCGTCTGCCTCAACCTCCCAAAGTGCTGGAATTACAAACCTGAGCCACTGCACTTGGCTATTATAGAATAATTTTAATGGCTACCCACAATCCCATTCTACAGATGTGCTGTACTTTGTATAATTAGTCTCGTGTTGCTTGAATATAGGTTATTTCCAAGATTGTTATTGTTTTGTAAATGATGCTATTATCCCATAATAATATCTTTGTGCCCGTTTATGACTATGTCTTTTAGGTCAGATTCTTAGGAGAATTTGTACTTCAAAAGATATGCAGAGTTTTCAACATTTTTGGTATATTTGTTGTTAAATTTCACCCCAGAAAGATTTTTACCTCAAAACTTACAATAAGTGATCAATTCCTTATTATGCCATGAATCTGATTATGAGTTCCTTTGATAAATAGTGCAACTGTATCACTGTTAAATCTTCTATTTGCATTTTATTGCATGAACCTCACCTGTAGCAAAGGAAGTAAAATATTTCATATTCAGACCAAGCACCTAGAATTCTAATAGTTATGTCTTACTAGTTTATGTGAAATAGTGTATTAGGTTAAAATATTATAAAAATGTATTTAAATGTATCAAGTGGCCTGAGGCCTGATGTCAGGCTAACTTCATGTTGGTTGGACCTTAGGATTATTGTGGAACATGGAGAATTTTGAGGTTTTAAGATGTTCTAAGGAGTGCAGGCTTTTATAGTAGTTAGAGCTACGAAAACCTTTGTATTTTCAGGCATCTGAAGGGAAAGTAGATGACATTGGTGACTACTCCCCCTCTTTTTATTGTTCCTCTAGAACCTTGCTGAAGCCAGAATTTTTTGAAATTCCAGAATGTGGGTTATGGAACCTCATTTCTTGCTTTTTACTTTAAATTCCTTTTCACACATTCTTTAAATGTTCTTCCTAATTTCTCAAAGATGACTATCCCCAAAGATCTTTGACTTCTTCCAGTATTCTTTCAGAAACTTTCACTATGTTAGGCTGGGAAGAGCTCACTGTCTGGTGGGGAAGGGTGGTAGATAAAAGATGGCCCTTAGGCTGTGCTCAGTGACTCAATCTGTATTCCCAGCACTTTGGGAGGCTGAGGTGAGTGGATTGCCTGAGCCCATGAGTTCGAGACCAACCTGGGCAGCTTGGTGAGACCTCGTCTCTATAATAAATAAAAAATGAGCTGGGCGTGGTAGCATGTGCCTGTACTTCCTGCTACTTGGAAGGCTGAGGCGGAGGGATCTCCTGAGCCCAGCAGGTTGATGCTGGGGTGGCTGTGAGTGTGCCACTGCACTCCAGTCTGGGTGACAGAGTGAGACTCCAACTCAAAAATTAAAAAACAGATAGCCCTTAATAATTGGCTGCTCCTCCCATCAAGAGGTACAGTTTTACTCCCTAGCCCTTGATCTGGAATGGTTTTTACCTGCTTTGTTCAATGAAAAGTGAAGGGAGTGATGCTCCATGAGTGCCATGCTTAGCCCTTAAGAAGGAAAACTGGCAACTTCCACTTTCTCTCTCTTGTGCAGCTGCTGTGCTATAAGAAGACCAAGTTCAACTATTGAATGATTAACTACCATGAGGAGGTAGGCCTTGGAGAATGAGATTTTTTTTTTTTAGATGTTCCTGCTCTCTGTGTGCTCCTGAGGGCAGCTAGGAAGAATGTGGTAGCATTAGTAACCTCAGCTTCTACAACACTCACAGAGCAGACGAACTGCCCTGTTAAGTCCAGTTGACCTTCAGACTTGTGAAAGTTTAAAAAAATGTTGTCGTTTTAAATTAGGAAAATTTTGGATGGTGTTATTCAGTAATAGATATTTAAAACAGAAAGGTAGACACATAAATGTTCAAGTTTAATTCACTGCTATATTTGCTATAAAAAAGATAAATGAGAGAACATAGATGGGTATTTACCCTTATATGGAAGAATAAGAAAAGACTTTCATGGAGAAATGATGCTTTACTTGAACTTTGAAGAATGAAAATATTTCCGGGCAGATGAAGGGGAAAGAATCTTTTAGATCAAATGAACAGCCCAAAAGATGACATGGATGCCAGAAGTAATGTGACATCCTCAAGTAAACTGATAACCTAATATTAATTAGAGTTTCATCTGATGGTCAAAAGAGAAACTGTTAAAGTAGGAGGAATAATAACACTTTTTCTTTCTTTTGTATCAGGGGAAAATACTTGGTAATCGACACATTTCACCTACTCACAATTCATAGCACCAAACATTTTCTCAAGTACTAATTGACAAAAGGAATTGCATTTGTTGAAAGGCGGCGTCTGATCCTCATTTACTATCCTAACTAAGTGATTAATTCATTCCAGAAAGAAAAACAAAGACACAGTCATATTATAAACATGAATTCCTCAAGAAGCCCGTCTATGGACCACCTAGAAGGCACTTGGGACCACCAGTTAGGATTAGTCTGGGCAAGATTATGAAGTGGTTGGAGTTTATCTTGTTCCCAGCCTCCTATATTTATTTGTGTCTTTCAATCTGTGTCATGTCTCAGTAGCATCAAGCTCTGTACTTTTCTATGAAAGACTGCTTGCAAAAAAGATCAGATACATGTGTTCTTACTTAGACGTATGACCCCTAAAACAGGGATATTGTTCTCCAAGAAGGATATCCATTTTACTTCTTAGAAGACAAAGGTTTAAGCAAAGAAATGATTCTGTGTGAAGAGTTTTTTTTTAAAATAAGTAATTCAGTGTGAAAGCATTTGAAGTTGATGGAAGGGGAGAGAACACATTGCTTTCTCACTTTTCCTCTAATCACCTTCTGTTAAGAGGTGACTATGCCTTTCACAGTCAATTCCTTTGAGGAGTCAATGAAGGAAGTCTGCTATGTTCTAGCACAGAGTTAGGTGCTGTGGAGGAAATAATGGTTAAAATCAATCCCCATTCTCAAGGAGCTCACTATCTAGTAAAGATAAGCAATGACAACTGATAACAACAAAGTAATGAAGAATAAAAACATATACAAAATAGTATATGGGATCCTGCTCCCCTCCCCCCTAAAAATGTTTATTTCTAAGTGATGACAGTTGTATGAGTGGAGTAGTGGTCAGAGGTGGGGGAAGGGAAAGGTCAGGAAGAAATGTGTGGTCAGTACTTTTAGCCCTATGTATGAAGTATTGGAAAATGGAGGCTCATGAAGTTAAAATTTCCCAACCACCAAACTAGTGTCTGATGTGGCTGGATCTTAAGGTGAGTGGAGGGATGTAGTGGAAGTATGTGAAGCGGCCAGATTTTAATTCCATGCTAAGGAGTTTCATATTCTGAAAACAAGGAGAGCTAATGAGGGGTCAAGTATATTGCTGGGCGAAATATGATATGATACATATTTAAGATGTTTTCTGCTTTATTGTGAAGAATGGATTCAAAAGGAAAAGAGATTGCAGGCAGGGAGTCATGTTACAATGATTCAAGTATTCATTTATTCACCTGTTTAACAAAATTTTAGTCAGAATATACTATTTTCCAGGCATTACAAGACGCTATTGCAATGACCCGGGTAAAAGAGTAAGAAGAAAGTGAGTGAGCTAGAAAGTTAGCAGTAGGGATTTAAAGTAGAGATGGGATCATCCTTCTGACGTCTGCCTCTTGATGTTTTTCTCAAGAGCAATCATGGCTTTTCTACCGCTGTCCAAGTTGGCATTCTGCATATAGTCACTGGGTGACTGTAGGAAGAAGAGGTGTAGATGATGAGTAGTCTCTGGGAGGGGTCTTTGGGCTCTGGCAGCCAGCACTGTATGGAAGCGAAGATTCTGAGTCCAGAGCATTTTCCCTGAATCCCAGATGGAGCAGAAACTTCTACTAACCCTCTAAAGGCAAAGAGTATGTATGGACCCCAGGATATTCTCTGGGATAACTTTTAGTACTTTTATACCCAGTAAGAAAAGTTAATGCAAAATTAAAACAACCACAAAAAAAACTGGACCACTGAGGATTTCAATCTTTCTAGAGAAGGTTTAGATAACCCCTAAATGGAAAGACTCCCAGCTGGATGAGGCTCTGGCTAAAGGCAAAAGAAGCATGGAAAGAGTATGAGAAAGGAAGTGACAAATATCCATTATGGTCTCACGAACACTTATGGTCATAGAAAATATGTGTTTTTTTCCCTTTGCTTATCTTGTATGTATTATCTGTTATCTTCTCTTTCCTTCAGTCTAGTTAGAGGTTAACTTTACAAGTTAGTCTTTAGGGAAAAGTATATTCAGGAGGGACCTTGAATGAATTTGAGGAGTAATTGACATAAGTGCAGATGGATACAAAGACTATTGGGACTGTGCTTCCTCATTTTGGAGAGGATGAGAGTGTAGTAAAAAGGATAGCTGTCTCTTGTCAGACTGAGACATAGAGTTGCTTTTGACCTTGTATGGAAGTTCACATAATGCTGGGAGAGCACATATGAATGATGAGTATCCAAAGGCGTGGATGGCGCCCACTTTTGTTGTTGTCTCTTAGCTCAAAATCTACCTTTTTATAGTCAACTGAATGTTGCTGGACTGGGATTGTGCAAACCATATTTCTTTTCACCAGCTAGTTCCCTGTTATGCTTTGCTAATAGTAGACACCAGGGAGGGGCTACAAGGCTGGAGAAGAAAGAAGAGACTGCGACTGCTCCTTCTTGGATGCTCCTAGTTCCTATAAAAGTGACCCTAATGTTCACTTCAGAAGCGAGAGTGGCTTTCTGGAGCAGTATGTGAAAGCATTTCCCATTTGTAGTAATCCAACAGTTTCAGAACCATCCTCACATGCCCTTCAGGAAGGAGAGCACCTGAGGAACCATGCCTTTTCCTCAGGGGTCTGGGTTTCTTCTGCAGAGCTCCTCTCCAAGAATGTAGAAATTTAATAGTTTAACAGTTCTAACCTTTGTTTCTCCCAGTTCTTGAGGTGGTAGCTGTTTCCTGCAGTTGCTGCCTACCTCCATGATACTTTAGAGTTATTTTTCTGGCTTTTCACTTATTTAAGAGGAGTATCAAGGAGATGAGGTTCACTTGAAATATAATTAGGAATTTTCTATCTAAAAAAAGAACTGGGACTTGTCTGTAGACCTGTTGGTCCTCTCAATTTCCACTAACTGCGAAAGAAACAGTTACCTGAAGTCACCAATAAGCATCTTTCAGTGAGATGGACAAGTTCAATGTCTTCATTGTTTACTTAATGATTTTATTCTAAAGTCTCTCTACTAATTGAACTCTGACTGATATAGTGATTAGTAAGACGGGGCTTAGTATAGAGAGATTGGCTTCAGACAGGACATCGGCAATCCCAAATTCTAATCCCACCACCCATGATGTACTCATTTTGGAATGCATGGATGAATGACATGATATTTTTGTAAATTAGAGTCCTCTAAGGTAAACAGAGAGGAGGACAGCTGTTCTGGCCCATTCATAAGGTTGTGGTGGGAACACTAGTGTGTGCAGCAGTGCTTGGTCAGTCTTAATGAGCCACACACATTTCAGGAACTGGGATCACAAAAGCAGAAGACATTCTACAATGAAGACACTGGCCTTGGCATTGGTGACTTCAGGTGGCTAACTCATTGGCAGTTAATGGAAACTAAGAGGAACAACGGGTCCATAGGCAAGTCTCAGTTCTTTCTTTTAGATAGAAAATCTCTACTTGTATTTCCAAGTGAACCTCCTCTCCTCCCAATTGCTACTTCCAATCGTTACCTTCTACTTTTAGTCTTGTCCAGTTATAATATTAATGCCCACATGATTATTATTGTTATTTTACTTTTATATTTTGATTTAATCGGGTTTTCTTATGTTCTAAAGCATGTGGGTTGGTTTGCTTGAGAACCTGGATTCTGATTCTGTTTCTGCTTCTGGCCACCTGTAAACCAGTTATTTTACTCTTCCTGGGCTCCATTCTCTCATCTGCAAATTGGAAATAATCAGTCTTGTCCTGTTTGTTTCACAGAACTTTTATATCCATACAGAAGTGCTTTTCAGATTTAAAGGTGTTGTAAGACCTATTGTTGGTAGTGTTTACAGCCATGGGAATTTTGGATAGTTCTAAAAAGATCTTGTAAGCAGTGTCTAGAAATAGCACATTATGGATTAACATTAAAATTTGCTGTTTTAAATCCTTTCCACTGCTGTACAGTAAATATATACTGGTAAAATATGTGGCATTTATTTCAACAAAGCTTTAGTTTCTGGAACAAGATCAGACTCTTTAGCATATTTCCAGGTAGTTTTGATCCCATGAATTTGTCCTAATACTGCAACCACTTGCTTGTGTCTGAAGAGTGATTACCTGTAAGAGGAATTCATGTCTCGAGGAAGAAAAGACTGACAAACACCCAAAGATTTCAGAACTGGCCGGGCTTAGTGGCTCAGCCTGTAATCCCAGCACTTGACAGGGCCGAGGTGAGTGGATTGCCTGAGCCCGAGGGTTCGAGACCAGCTCAGGCAACTTGGCGAGACCTCGTTTCTACAATAGATAAAAAGTTAGCCAGGCATGGTAGCGTCTGCCTCTAGTTCTGACTGCTTGGAAGGCTGAGGAGGAAGGATCGCCTGAGCCCAGCAGGTTGATGCTGGGGTGGCCATGAGCATGCCACTGCACTCCAGCAAGGGTGTTGGAGTGAGACGCCTACTCTAAAGAAAAAAAAAGATTTCAGAACCAGGAATAACTGATTCCTAGTTCTAGTTTTAAATATCAGAGACTTAGATACTATAGGGGACATATATATTAGAGCTACTGAACAGTAGTGTGAAAAATGCCACATCCCAAATTATTTTCCAAATGATCTCCGAAATAAATGGTAGCCCACCAAACCGTACATGACATACTTTTTTCTTTTGGTTACTGTTTTGAGCTGTTTCTAGATACAAGAGGGAAATGGAGAATGAAGTCAATTATCTGCAGGATTCATGCTAACAAGCAGTAAAGGCTCATTACATACTTATTAATTCATACAAAATCAGTTATGTCTGACTGATTTGTGTTGGCTGTCTATATTGATTGGCTCCATTGCTAAACAGTTGAAAGGATATTGTTCACTTAAAAAGCAATGCAGACATGATTTCTTTTTGTATGTATGTGTGCTTGTGTGTGTTGCTTTTATTTCCACTGCAGAACTATTCAGATTTAATAAGACAATTGAGCTAACTCCTGCCAAAATAACACAAATGAAATGCTTAACAGATATTGAACTTCCAAATCACATTCCAGGCTATTTCTTTTTTTTTTTTTTTGACTTGGAGTCTCACTCTGTTGCCCAGACTGGAGTGCAGTGGCCGCTCCCGGCCACCACAGCCTCGACCTGCTGGTCTCGGGCAATCCTTCTGCCTCAGCCTTCCGAGTAGCCGGAATTACAGGCACGCGCTACCACGTCCGGCTAATATTTTGATTTTATTGTAGAGATGAGGTCTCGCCTGCCCAGGTGGGTCTTGAACCCACGGGTTCAGGCAATCCACTCACCTCAGCCTCCCAAAGGCGCGGGATTACAGGTTGAGCCACCGAGCCCGGCTCCAGGCTATTTCTTGATTGAAAAGGCATATGTTCATACATAGAAACAAAAACAAGTCATCACTCCCTCATGGTGAATCACTGGATGACTCTCCAGTTGTGAGCCTATGAAAATCATAAGATGAACTAATTTTAACTTTTTATTAGATTTTTCCCAGATAGATTAGAAATAGTTTACAGATCTCGTTAAGTCTCTCCCAAATTATTTTCCATCTGAAAAAGAAGGTTGTCTTGTGAGACTAATTTTTCAGGTGGTGTTTACCTGACACTCAGAAGTGCAGAGTTAGACTTTTCAAAATTATTAAAGTGACAGTGATTCACAGCAAAACTCTTGTTTGTGTCTGCAGGTGTAAAATTGTTCAAGAACTTGTGGCTTTTTAGATATTTTACTTCTGGGCCATGCCTGGTTTTCTAGTGAGTTAGTTCTTTTTCCATCAACCCTGATTTAGCCTGGAAATGTGATTTGTAGCATAACATATAACTTATAACTGAAGATATCTTATGTACAAACCATTGTGCCTCAGAGGATTAAATGAACTCCCTGATGAAGGCATGGTATTCAGGTTGGGATGGAGAGGAGATCAGTTCTGAGTTAGAACTATTCCACTGGGTCATTGTTAGGGTTGGTTTGACTTGAAGTGGAACCCCCCCTGGAAGGTGTTAACTTGATATGGCTCATTGAGCCCTATTTTGGGGTTTGATCCATTTTAAGGGTTAAGGGCCAATCTTTTATGCTGGTTAGGTAGCAACTATTCCTAACTGAGATTTTTGAAAAATAAATAGCTACAGTTCATTTATCAGTGAACTGGGATACCTTTAATAGTCTTCAGTGCTGTTGAGGATACTCTCACTTGTGCATCATGTTGGAAGAAATTTCAGATGTAATTTCTAGCAAGCATCTTCATTCTCTTTTATCAAAGACCCATGCATGACTTAGAGGGATTAAGTGACACAGAGCTCATGGCAGAATCAGGTATTTTGA
The DNA here is from genome assembly GCA_027257055.1 of Cephalopachus bancanus. Taxonomy (NCBI): domain Eukaryota; kingdom Metazoa; phylum Chordata; class Mammalia; order Primates; family Tarsiidae; genus Cephalopachus; species Cephalopachus bancanus. The sequence goes on along the minus strand of JAPVLO010000080.1, from coordinate 10,222,199 downwards.
CTCTAAGTCCGGTGTTCTGTTCTCTATAACCATTATCTATAGACTTTTCCAGCAATAATGAGATGAACAAAACAGAATGGCTCTCCCTGTCCTTTGGGCACAGGTAATCCTTCTGCCTCGGTCTCCCAAGTAGCTGGAACTGCAGGGACATGCCACCATGCCCGGCTAATTTTTTAAATTTTATTGTAGAACTGAGTTTTTTACAATTCACAACCTCATGGTGTGAATGAGGGTGTGAATGCCAGCAAGCAGAGAATATTGGGATTCATCTTAGAAGGTTGTCTACCACAGAGATGTTGTCCTATTTGTTACGTACTTAACATATATAATACCCCATTTATTTTGGTTTACTAAAGTTTATCACAACGCACTATTTCCTTTAATTCACGTCATTACTTGTTTAGTTTTAGTTTATGCAATCACCACTAAAAGGCAGATGGGGATAACATTTGGATAACCCTCCTCTACCTCCTTCATTCTCTTCACTTCCTATTTCTCCCCACCCTAAAAAGACACATAGAGAGACTGTGCTCACATAAAGTGCTGCAGGATTGTCAACGTTCTTTCAGATCAAAAGCCTGGGAAGAGGATGGGCATGCTGGCTCACATCTGTAATCCCAACACTTTGGGAGGCCAAGGTGAGAGGACTGCCTGAGCCCAGGAGTTCAAGACCAGCTTGGGCAACATGATGAGACCTCGTCTTTACAATAAAATAAAAAAAATTAGCTAGGCATGGTGGCACATGGAGGCTAATTGGGAGGCTGAGGCGGAAGGATCACTTAAGCCCAGCAGGTTGAGGCTGCGGTAGCTATGATCGTGCCACTGCACTTCAGCCTGGGTGACAGAGAGAGACTTTGGGGGGTGGGGAAAGGAGAGAGAGAGAGAGAGAGAGAGAGAGAGAGAGAGAGAGAGAGAGAGAGAGAGAGAGAGAAAAGAAAATAATCCTGGAGAGGAAATCATAGAGTGAGAGAGTGGACGCATTTAGATTTTGGAGTCAGAAGAACTTGTATTTGAATCCAGTTTTTACCCCTAAGCAGTTGATCTTGAATAATATTACTCAAACTATTTTCTTATCTGTAAAATAAGCTAATAATCCCTGCATACCAGGTTGTTGGGAGCACTGGGCAAGAAAATGCATATAAAAAACACCCAATTTTTGCCATAGAGAAAGGGTCTAGCAGATGGGTACTTTTGTCTTTCTTACTTTCCAAAAAATAATATATTCCATAGGCATATATTCCAAAAACAAAATTTTGTTTTTATAGTAAGTGTCGTTGAACTTGAGAGTTATTAATATCTGGGGTCATTTAGTCTTCCTTCTCTTTACTATTCTGTAAATTAGAGTAAAGAACAATACTTACCTGGGAGAATTTTTTTTGAAGTTTGAGAAAAATAATGCATGTTGAACTGCTCAGCACAAGGGTTGCTCTATAGTGCATAGTCAATACACGTTTGCTATAAATAAAATAGTGTGAAGTTTATGGTTGCCTTCATATAGTAGCTTGGAAAGTTTATTTAAACACACTGGTTTTATTTTTTCACCCAGAAAATACAGGAAGTAACAGTACAGTAAACTCCCCCCATATAAACCTTCAAGTTGAACTTTCAAAGATGCAAACATGCATTCACATGTCCAATCATGTACGTTAGTTCATATGTCTGATGTACATCGTCATCTGCAGGCATCCCCTACAAGTGGTTGTGCTTTTATGTACTTTACTGTACAGTACTATATAGAGTACAGTAGTATAGTATCTTTATTTGAAGCCCAGGATTTCTGGAAACAAGCATAAACATAGTGGTGATATAGCTGGTGCATACTAATGTGTGTTAGTTGGGTAATAGGTTAACTTTGTTGGACTTACAAACAAATTGGACTTAAGAATGCACCCTTGAAATGCAACTCATTTGTATGTGGAGAACCTACTGTAGCTACTTCTCAGGATGGTAATTAAGGTTAATGATTTAAACATTAAAACAGTGCCTGGCCCATGGTGAGTATACAAAGGAGGTAAACAAAACTTAACATTCTTTTTATTAGTGCTGGATTAGTGTTTGTTTTTGTTTTAGATGATCCTTACTTAGCATAAACATAAACATTAATGAGGCTTTTATGTTATGCTATTCATATAGTATATATTGTGTTATTATTATAATTATATACACATATATTACATGATTATATTCTTGAGTGGGTCAAGATAACGATAATGTTTCAGAGGTGTTACAGTTCTAATGCAGAACTTATTTAGCAAATAAAAATGCTCTCCTGTACATTGTGGAATACACGTATGATCATCTTTTCTGAAGGGCATGTTTGCTTGGATTTTCAATTGCCAGCATTTGTGTTGCTGCCTTCCAAAGATAATCACAGCGATTATGCTGTGACACAGGGCTGATGTGAGGGACGTCACTCTCCACCAAACTCCACACGTTAGAGGAGGGGGGTTTGATTGAATTGCTTCTCTTCGCAAAACGTTTTTTTTTTTTTTTTTTTTTTTTAGTTCCTGTTCTTTAAGTATTGGCCTAAAAGTTTGAATTCTTTCTCATTGAAAACTTAGGACAATACTTATTAGTAGTGATATAAAGAAATACCTTTTCTTATTTAAGGAAAAAAAAAACCTGAAAAGTACAATTGGCAAATAAAAGAAAATTCTAACTTCATCTACCCACCTTTTCCTATTTCTGTTAAAAGAACTTTGATTTAGCCTCTAATCACACACACACACACACACACACACACACACACAACACATACAGAGAGACAGACACAGAGAGAGAGAGAGAGAGAGAGAGAGAGAGAGAACCAAGTATGAGAAACAAATATTAAACAGAACAACTTTTCTTTTCTGCTATCCACTCATACATCATGTGTGTGATGAGGCTGAGATTCCCAAAGTCACGCCTGAGATAAGACATTACACTATCACATTAAAATGGCATCTTTTACGTAGGTGAATGTATGTATCGCCTTTTTGGTTCCAGATACTCATTCGCTCTGCTTGGTTAGCATTCCAGTCACCAGAATGAATGGGTACACGTGTTCTTTGTTGTCAGTTTGACTTGCCTTCCCCTTGAATAGTTCCTGCAGAAATTTAGCCCAGCTTTAAACATATCAAATTCATTCATTATCTTCAGAGCTGAGGGTCACTTTTCTTTCCTGGAAGAAGTTCTCTTATAACAAGGGACATTCCAGGGCAATTATGAACATTAGAGGTTTCAAATATCCAAAAAGGATATGCAAAGCAATATTTGGTGAGAGAGAATGAACACAAGAGTATGTTCAAGAATGAGAGAGAGAGGGAGGGAGGGAGAAAGGAGAAAGAAAAAGCTCTTTGTAAAGAGTCATTGAAATACAATTTTAAACTCTCTTGTGTTTCTGGGAAGAAAACCTCTATGTATAAAAAAGTAGCATCCCTCCAGTAAGTTCTAAATTAAGTTAATGAAAACAAATTGAACCAGAGGGCCAAGTCTGCTTTCTGGAGGCCATAGAAAAAGTCAGGCTGCGGTGGCAGTTTCCATGAGAAAATTGGTTGATTGTGGGAACCCGATGATTTCTCTGGATTTATTTCTGCTTTAGTCATATTGGTAAATCAGAGCATCATGTCACTCTTTCTCTCTTGCCTTCTCTCTCTTGAATTATCCTTAAAATCAGTTTTCTTTGTCATCCCAAAGTAAAACAAATAAAATCTCTCAGTCTTCCTGCCACTGGGGCCAAATAGCCAGTGGCTAGATTTGTCACGGGCCACTCAGTGCTCTTGAATTATAACAGAGATGGACCCGCTCAGGTGACTGCAATTGAGATAAAAGGGGAATGGCCAACTCAAAAAAGAATCTGTTTTTCTTGGACTGAACCTTAGGAAAGGTCAAATAGGATTAAATTTTTTAAGATGACCAGAACAAAGATAGATGACTTGATTTTCAGTGCAAATTTGGTTATGTCAAACCAAGTAGCACCAGAAATATGATCGATTAACCTCCTGAGAGTCAATGGCATATTTCATTTCACTCCCTCTGGAGTCATTGTGGGCACTGTGCTGTCTTTCAGGATGATGGATTTACAGGGATTTCCAAATGTCTATTAATACCCTTCACCCACTTTGCTAAGATCAGTCATCTGAACAAATGGTTTGAAGATTTGGTGTGAAGATGCTATAAAAAGAGTCATTGGTTTTCCTTATACATAGTAGTTATATTATGTATATGAGTAGAGAGGAGGCTAGAATTTGAGAATTAATGTCTTTGAAAATGAGAACAATATTTGAGAGCCTTGAATTTTTTGAAGAATTTTTTAAAAAATGTCTATTTTGAAGAGAATCTTGTTTAATAAAGAGGTTCTTGATTTTTTACAGTATATTTTCTGTGGTTTTCCTTACACATGTTTTATGTTTTCACAACTATGCAAGTTATTAAAATTCAAAATTTTATGTACCTGATTGCAGTGGGGCTGGTAGGAAGGAATGGGTAAGAATAAAAGCAAAATGACGCGTGTTTAGAGAACATAATAGTGTCGTCACAGAAAACAGTGGTCATTTTGGTCCTAGATGTTCTGAGCTAGAGTTCTTGAGGGGACAGCAAGTGTGCAAGCTGCTGTAATTGTCTCTAAAATAGAACTATGTATAGACATTTGGCTGAAAATTACATTCTTCATTGCTAATGGAAATAACACTTAAAATATATAATATATATGTCTACATTTAGCTATCCTCCATTGAGAGATTTCTATACTATAAGAGACTGCAATGATTGAAATGATCATTTTGGATAGTCTACCCTGAATACAACATATGGTTTGTGTGTGTGTGTGTGTGTGTGTGTGTGTGTGTGTGTGTGTGTGTGTGCACATGTGTAAATAATCATACAAACTGTAATACAATGTGACAAAACATAAATGCTAGACAAAAATTGTAAACTGTGTACTATAGGAAAAACAGAGGGGTGAATTAATTCTACTAAGGAAGAAGAAAAGTAAAAAGGGAGAAAAATGGTGAAGGCCTTACAAAGGAGGTGAATATATGAGCTTCGAATCATGAATAAGGTTTAAGAGTCTTAAGAAAAAGGGCAATAAATGAAAAAAAGAAGGTTAAAAGAAGGAGGGGAATATGTGAATGATAACAAACCCCTTCATTCAACAATATATACAGGGGGTGCCAAAAATATGTATACATATTTTAAGAGCAGTTATCTATGTATTACTTTTGCAAGTGGCATTACATTCCAGTAGCAATGTGTAGTATGATGTTCACTCAACAGTGCTTCTGGCGTTTCCTTTGTCCTGCCTGTGGCATGGTGATGCTAGCACAGTACCCATTTGATTAACACCATCTTTTGAGTGAAAGTCATACTTAAAATGTGTATACACTTTTTGGCTCCCCCTCTATGTGTGGTGTGTGTATTTAGTGCATGTCTTATGCTAGGCACTGTTCTAGAATATTCTAGCAGTATTCTTCAAGAAACTTGGGGGGAGATAATGAATGAGATAAATAATGGTAAATATTAAGAAGGAAAAATAAAACAAGTGAGAAAAGTATGAAGTCTTGAGGGAAAGTGCAGTGAGACTTTTAGGTGGGTAGAAAGAAACTTCTCGTTGAGAATCAAAATTTTGAGTGGTGATATGAAGGAAATGAGGGAGTGAGCCATGTGGCTTCTGAGAAAAGAACATTCTAGACCAAAAAAACAGCATGTACAAAGGCTCCAAGATGGGAACATGCCCAAGAGTGCCAAGGGGTTGCTTGAAGAGTGAGAGAGAGGGGAGGAGCTTTGCAGGGAGAAGATTTGAAGCTGAGGTGGGACTTGGGCCTTTACTATGAGGGAGAGGGGAAGACTTGGGGGATTTGAATACAGATAGGATGTGATCTAGGAGTGCTTTTACAGGATCTTGCCAGCTCTATTGAGAACTTAGATTTTTACACCACTTCATAGTTTGCAAAGTGCTTTCCTATACAACACTACATGACTCCTCACTCCCTTGCTGAAGGAACTAAGAGAAGTAACACAACTTACTTGAAATCTTAACCATGAATGAGTAATTGCACCAGAATAAGCTGTCATCTGCAGGATCCAAGCTGGGGCTCTTTCTGTCACACCCCACTACCCTCATGATTGTAGGGAATACATAGAAATAGTCAAAAAAAGGAAGACACATCAGGATTCCCCATTTATTTTATTTTGTCTTCCTCTCCTTTTCTTTACCATCATCTGCATGATCCAAGCTGGAGTTCTTTTTGTCACAACCCACTGACCTCACAATTGTAGGGAATGTATAGAAATAGTAAAAAAAAAAGGAAAAAAAAAGTGGGGAGGCACTTCAAGATTCCTCATTTATTTTATTTCATCTTTCTCTCCTTTTTTTCTGTCTTTCAGCTGCAAATACTTATAAAGTTGTTATCCCCATCTGTTCCTTCAAATGCTGTTTTGGTAAAATGAAGTGTCTTTAAGATTAGATGTGTGAGAATAATGCATGATGCTCATCGACACATGAGCATTTATCAACACACAACTTATCAATGCATAAGCGTTTAGATGAAGATTATAGGCTTATGCTCACGGTCTTTCTTCGGGCTGAAAACAGATTGGGAACTGGAACTGGCCATGACATTTGACCACAGAAAATACTTCTCTCAAGAAAACTAGAGAGCTTATCTTCTGATGGTACAAATCTAGTCACCAAAATAAAAATACACTTGGGTGTAGAGGGGTGGGATGTCACAGTCGGGGTGTGCATACTTTATGTGTGTGTGTGTGTGTGTGAATGTGAGTGCAGCTATGTGGCTACAATTACTTTCTATTTACTTCCTAGGTGGATGCTATTGCATCCAAAGGGTAAAGTATATGTAGGCAGCAGATCATGTTCCTCAATTCTTTCAATTCCTAGATTGTAGAAAACATTTCTATTTTAAGTTTTCAATGCTTTTAAAGAAATTTTACTTCTTTTGGGACGGCTTTGTGCTGGAATGGCTACATAGAGATAGCTATAAAGTCCTCATTTTAAGCTTTTCCATTGAAATGTAGGAAGTGCAATGAGTGAATTCACCTGAATCTTGCTATTTATGTCAATAAAGCTGTATAATTACCACTCAGACTAGGACGTACAACTTTTCCAGTACCCTAAAATGTTCCCATTTGCCCTTTCCCATCGACTGGCCCTATTTTAACTCAGAAACTTAGCTGTGGTTTTGACCACATCTTTGACCTTCCATTTTGGCTTATCTTTGGCAAAAAAATCACTCCTAGTTCAAATAGAATATTCTGTCATTATATGGTTATTATTCATATCTCTTATAAAATTCTCTTTTTGATGAAAATGTTCAAGAAAACACTAATTTTACTTAATTTGCCATCCATGTGTGCTTAAATAACCAGAAAAAAGGGGGACTTAGGGTAAATACCATGCGAGTTTTACTAAACACATGATATAACAAGTATTTGGAAACAAACTGCCAAACCCCAGCTGCCTACTGTCTTCCCATTTATCATAGATTCTCAACCCACAAAATTGAGGCACTTAATGAAGGCTTCTGTTAGAAAAAAAATCCTTCTTATCACTTTTTTGTTGACTTGGTATGTTTAACCTAACCACAAATTATATGGAAGAGGCTACTTTCAGCAATCTTCATTCAAACCAAAGAGAAAATGACTGTTATTCTCATTTGGGAAGAATAATTAATATCCAACTACCAATACATCTGTGCCATGTATACATGTAGAACACCAACCAGTGATCAAATTTACCATCTCTTCTTACTGAACTTTAAAAAACATTTGCGGTGATTTGGTAATATATATTTACTTCATAGGTTACCCAGTTTCTCAGTTAATTTATTACTGAAATATGAAACATGTATCTAACATGAAAGTGTGAGTCAGACAGGCTGCCTTAGAGAGATGTCTGACAATCGCTATCCAACTAAGATATATGTTATGTTTGCTTGTGTCTTGAGTCTTCAGCCCCAGGGAAAACACAGCAGACACTAGTGGAAAAACAGGCTTTATTCCCAAGCCCCAGAACTGATTCTTATTGGACTGATTTCAGTTTCTCAACTAGTCATCATAATCAAGAGAATGAGACCCAGTAACTGGTCAGATTGGGAAGTATGCCCATCCCTGGTATGGAAGATGCCTACTCTACAGAACCATGTTGGACGGGGAAGGGGAGAATGGTGGTTCCCACAAGAAAATCTGCTGCTCCCAGAGACAGGAGAGAAGGCTCAGCATCCAGACAGGGAGTGCAAAATGGGACAAATGGGGAGGGTGAGTCCCAAGGTCAGGGTTCAGAACAGGAAGTACCATTAATAAAACTGGTATTTAAAAACTCATCTGGTTCTTTGAGTGACTTGTGGGAAGTTGGAGAAGTGATCTTGTGTCCCCTAATCTCCAAAAATATAAACAGTCCTGAAAAGTTGTTTGTGGATTTTCTGTGATGTCTATAAGCTATCTATTCCAGCGCCTTTTGCAAATAAGTTTTTTCCAAAATAGATTTCCCTTATTAGCACTCCTGCTAAGGCCCAAGCCTTGAATTTGGTTACAGATATTATCAAAAGGAGATAGATGGTTATTCTTGGTCAACATTCAATAATTTAATTTTTTTCACACTAGTTCAAGACATAGTGGAAACTTATCTTTTTGGGAATTGTCTGTGCTCTTCTGACTCATTTATTTAAGAAAATGGTAAAGTGAATTTCTGAAGAAAGGCAATAGTAAATATGGTTGTTTTGTGCAATTTTTAATACTTGGTATCTAGTTTTGAAATTTTAAAATATTTTAAAAAGTGTTCTTTTAAAAGATTTGAATGTTCTGTTGGACTTCACTAAAACAAAATAATTATGCTTTCCAGAACAGTGTCTAAATCTTCTAGAAATAAACAAATCTATTTTCACATATTTGTAAATAAGTAAACAAATAAAATTAGAGCAACGAACTAACCAACTTTATTCATATATGTAGGTTGGGCCACACAGTCTGGATTCTGTTTTTCTTCTGAACCCTGTTTTCTCCTTTATCATCTAGCGATTTCTGGTATGGTAGATTCTTTTTTTCTTACTAACAGATGTGGTATGAATGAACTCAGAACAACAAGGATTATTTGGATTAAAGCTTATTTATCTTCTTCTCTAATTATATTTTTAGAAGGTGGCATGGGGTCATAAAATGCTTCTTCCCTAATGCTAAATAATCTCCCCTGGAGTATCTTTTCAGTATAATTTTTTTCTTTCTTTTCTTTCCTTCCTTCTTTCTTTCTTTTTTGGTGAGGAGGTGGGGTTAAGAGCTTACTTACTTCCTTATTTTCAATATGTGGACTGTATGCCTCTGCGTTCATCCTGCCAAGTTCTGTCCACAGGCTCTTTGATCTCTTCTTACAGCCTTATATGGGTGTGGGAAAGATGAATTAATTAACACTTATAAAGCACTTTGAAGATGAAAGTGCTTTGTTAGTGCCACCACATCTCTAGGCTTCCCCTCATCTCCAGATTTTACTATGTAGAGTTTCCCCCCCTACTTCTTGCCCCCAGGCAGAGACTGTTTGAACGTGTAGGGATAGTTTACTGGACTTTCAAAGAAAGAGGCCTAAGTTCCTCAGTGGAGAATAAAATAGACCCAATGACCCAATGAAAGCATTCTTTTTTTCCTGGACTTGCCAAAACATAGCCAGCCCATTTTAGAATAAACTCTTTGCTTAACTTCAGATTTTTTTTTTTTTTGAGAAGCGTATTATATATGCACAATGGATTTATATTCCAAATCTTTGTATAAACTGGAATGCTCTTTCCACCAAGTTAGTCATCTTCAGTAATACATACCCGCCACCCCCAATCCAGCTGACTAGAATCCTGGCCTCTGTCACTGTCCCCTGAAATTGGCACCTTTTCTCACTGTGTCTAGCCCCATTTTTCTGTCTCACAGGACTCTCACATATTTGTAATATTTCTGTCCATTTCTTCTTTAAACCACATAGAGAATATTATTGTGTCAACATTTTTTAGTTTGAATGCCTCTTCTCATACCAACATCTGACCCAGAAAGTGGATTGATCATTTATGGGCTCTATGATGAGGGTTTGGTTGACACAGATGCACACATAGACTCCATTCAGGATTTTCAGGTGAAAAAGCCTCTTCTAGAGACAGCACCATGGAGTCTTGCTCCTTCCCACTAGTGCCTGTAAGTGCTAAGATAAGCCTCAAGGCCTTAGTGATCTATCACTGTCCTGATCTGTCACTGACCTTTTTGATTGACCTGAAATGACTTTTTGTAAGTGGAAGGATAGAGAAACTTCTGTGAAAAATTGCAAAGACATGTAGAATCCAAACCAAATGAAGGCTATATTTCTTCATTTTCAGAGACAGTGGTGAAGATTTGTAAATAGATGTGCAGCCAAATAAAGTATTGCGTTAGTACATGCTGCCTTTATGAAAATGACTCAGTTTGGAATTGCTAAATGAGTGTTTGGGTTTGAGATTTTGCTTGTACGTTTTATTTATACCAAAATTTTGTTTAAAAAAGAAGCAATTAATTTCTTATATCTTTACATCATCCCAGTATATTTACTTCTGTTTTCTTCCTTGTTTTAATAACTTTACAGAATAATTATCAAGATAATGACTACTTAGGAGCACTTGCAGTATACCTGGCATATACTAAGTGCTTTTCCTCTGGTATTTCATTTTAATTCTCATAACAATTCTCAGATGTGGGTTTGACTATTCCCATTTTATAGATGGGAAAAGGAAGGCTCAGAGAGGTTATTAATTTGCCCATGGTCAAGGAAATTGTAAATGGCAAAAACGAGATCCAATCCCAGGCCAGAGTGAGTCCAGAGTTCATACCAAGAGTCCATGCTGCAACTGATATTTTACACTAAGACTGTGTTTACCTCAACAGCAGAGAGTTTACTCTGCTCTGATGCATAAAATGCATGAAGAACTTTTTACAATCCAATCCCAAGGATCATCTAGCATGGTGGAAACTCTTTAAACTTTTTCTAGTCAATTTTCTAGTTTGTTTAACTAATTTTGGGGGGAACTAATTCTAAGAGCACCATAAGGTCAACTTTTTTCTTTTTCTTTTCTTTTTTATTTTATTTCAGTAGCTTTAGGGTGTACAAATAGTTTTTGTTTACATGACTGCATTGTATAGTGGCAAAGAAGTCTGGGCTTTTAATGTATCCACCACTCCCACCTGTGCACATTATATCTAATAGGTGATATTTCATCCCTCCACCCCTTCCCACCTTCCTCTTTCTGTGTCTCCAATGTCCATTCTCATGTGTTTAAATTGCACTGGGCACTGGCTTGGGTGATATTGAAGAGGCCTCTTAACTCCTTTGAGATTCAATATCTTCACATCTAAAATGGGACTAATGATAATATTCACCACATGGGATTTTTGCTATATGATTATGTATATATATGAAATGTATGGTGAATGGTGAGTTGTTACATCAATGCAGTTAGCAAGTAACTGCATCATTCTTGATGAGAGATTATGAAACTCTGAAAGAAAGATAATTGAAAAGAGCCAAAACATATAAGAGAAATTGCTTGGTTAGAGAACCTGAATGAAAGGGAGGACTTCAAAACGAAGCATGACTGGAAGGTAGAGGTGATTTAACTGAGGCAGATATCAAAGGATGAGGAGCAGGCTTATCAGGAAGGAAAAAGACTCCAGTTTGGAACATTTGGGTTTGAAGTGATAGGATTTCTGTGTTTACCAAATAAACTACTTTTCCCCAAATCCTTGCCTGAGTCAACTTTTGGTGGAACTCAATCCTCTTGATAGCCACCTTTTGCTAACCCAATTGATGGCCATCTTTTACTCCTGAGTGGATAAGATATGCTCAAGATTCCACTTTGTGTTGGCCTGAGCAGGTATTTCTTCACTGTTCTAGCATCTCAACATTGAATCATTCCATCTCTGAGAAGGAAAAGTTCAGCGAAAGGAGAGAAGACAAAATTCAATATGTAGGGTTGGGAGTCATCTGTGTAGAAAGAAGATATTTTGAGATATTAAAATTGACGAGATTGTCTAGGAGGAGAGTTTGAAGTCAGAATCAAATTCTGGACAGAGAATCTTGTGAAAGTCTGCATTTAAAGAATAGGCAATTAATTCCTGATCAAAACCCCAAAAGCCCATGCCATAAGAGATAAGATAGACAAGTGGGACTTCATCAAATTGAAAAGTTTCTGCAAAGCAAACGAAACCATCAAGAGGGTGGGGAGACAGCCCACAGAATGGGAAAAAATATTTGCCAGCTGCTTATAACAAAGGCCTAACATCCAGGATCTACAAGGACCTCAATCATGCTGAAAGGAAAAAATAAAAAAAAAGAAAGAAACAGCCCCATTAAAGAAGGCAAAAGATATGAATAGATGCTTCTCAAGAGAAGACATATGCACAGTCAACAGACTCATGAAAAAATGCTCAGCTTCACTAATCATCAGAGAAATGCAAATCAGCACCATATTGAGATACCACCTTACTCCAGTGAGAACGGCCATCATTAATAAAACAAAAAATAATAGATGCTGGTGAGGATGTGGAGAAAAGGGAAAGTTTCTACACTGTTGGCAGGAACACAAACTAGTTCAATCTCTATGGAAAACAGTGTGACCTTGCATACAATCTAGCAATTACCTTTCTAGGAATATACCTGGAGGAACTTAAATCACTCTACAAAAAAGATACCTGCACATGCATGTTTATTGTAGCACTATTTACAACAGCAAAAAGTGGCAACCAATCATGCTGCCCATCGAAACTGGACTGTATAAAAAAATGTGGTACATATATATGATGGAATATTATGCAGCCATAAAGGAGGACAAAATTATGGACTTTGCAGTAACTTGGATGAATTTAGAGCCTATAATACTCAGTGATTTGTCACAGAAACAAAGAACTGAGTACCATGTGTTCTCATTCATAAGTGGACCCTGAACATTTACCATAATGCAATAAGAAAGGGATGGGCAGTAACTGGAAACTGTCTGGCGGTGCGGGTAGGCATAACGTTAATAAGAGTACCTGGTCTCAAACCAGGTAGAGTAGGGACCAAAGTAGGCCCAAACTTTACCTGTACAATGACCACTTGTATAACTAATCCTGAATTGTACCCCACATCTTCAAAATGAAAACATCAACAACAAAAAAAGAACAGGCAATTAAATGGGATCCAGATAGGGTTCTGAAAAGACAGAAAAACCGGGGAGTGAATTTCATAACAGACAGGGGATAAGAGTTTCAGGTAAATGCTGACATCAGTATTGAGCTCTGTAGGAACTATAAAGATCTAGGGACTGAATTTGTAATTATGAAATGGTTGAAAACTTCTGAGAAAATAGCTTCTGAAAAGTAGTGAGAGCTGTAGCCTTGTTAGAAAGGGTTGTGGAAGGATGTAGAGTTGAAATACTGAAGCCAGGGATGAATACTGCCTAGACCAATCTCAAGTTAAATCTTTTTAAAAAATGTATGTATGTATGTATGTATGTATGTATGTATGTATGATTTTCTTTATTTCAATAGCTTTAGGAGGTACAAATAGTTTTTGGTAACATAGTTGCATTGTATAGTGGTGAAGAAGTCTGGGCTTTAAGTGTACCTGCCACCCCCACTTGTGCCCACTGTACATGAGAGGTGATTTTTTTGTACCTCTACCCATTACTCCCCTCCCCCTTCTGAGTCTCCAATGTCCATTATGCCGTCTCTATGACTTTTCAGATCCTTGTTTGGCTCCCACTTTCCCACTTACAAGTGAGAACGTGTGGTGTTTGGTTTTCTGTTTTTGAGTTAGTTGACTTTGAATGATCTTCTCCAATTCCATCCAAGTTGCTGCAAAAGACATTATTTCATTCTTTTTGATGGCTGAATAGTATTCCAAGTAATATATATCACGTTTTCATTATCCACCGATTGGTTGATGGACATTTAAGTTGATTCCACATCTTTGGAGTTGTGAAATTTGCTGTGATGAACATGCAGGTGCATGTCTTTTTATATAATGACCTCTGTTCCTTTGCTGGATCAAATGGTAGACCTACTTTTAGTTCTTTGAGAAATCTCCATACCAATTTCCACAGAGGTTGAACTAATTTTTACTCCTACCAACAGTGTTTAAATGTTCTCTTTTTTTTGCATACACTCTAGCACCTATTCTTTTTTGATTTTTTAATAAATGCCATTCTGACTGGTGTAAGGTTACCATCTCATTGTGGTTTTAGTTTGCATTTCTCTGATGATTTGTGATGATGAGTATTTTTTCATATGTTTGTTGGCCATTTATATATCTTCTTGTGAGATATTTCTGTTCATGTCATTTGCCCACTTTTTAGAGGGGTTATTTGCTTTTATTCTTGCTGATTTGTTTGCGTTCTTTGTAGATTCTGGTTATTAGTCCTTTGTCATATGTATAGTTTGTGAATATCTCCTCACATTCCAGGATGTTAATAAGTAAATTATTGCCCATTCCTGTTGGGACATTTGAGAGACAATATAAAATATGCCTTGGACATGCTTTTCTGAGGGTAAGAAAACTTGAGTATTTAAATTCTAATTCTTACTTGTATTCACTGAGAGTTGTTCTCAGGGTGTCTACCCCTGGCACCTCTGACCTGACCCATGCATGCAGAGAGTGCAAAAAAAAAAGCAAACCTTCGTGAGGGTCACACAATAGGACACTGTTGGCTGTGGTGAGTGCAGAGGGAGTGGGAAGAATCTGCTACAATTAGGGGTGGAAATGAGCAAGGAGGAGATTGAGGAAAGGAGTGAGGGATTAACAATGATTAATAATTAGTGGGTGCCTAATACATACAGGACACTCTGTGCATGCCTTAGTCTGCATGGGTTTCAGTCTCATTTCATTCTCACAAATTTCATAGGAAGAAACTGAGGTTCAGAGAGAGTAAGTAACTTTGCAATGAGCAACAGACACTCATTTCTTCTTTAGATTATCCAAATATCAAACTACTCTACCATTCAGCTAGTAAATCTAAGGCATTAATGGGGGCATAGTTAAAATAGTGGCCTGTGGTGTGTTTGGACAGATCTTCTCATAAAAATGATGTTCTTTGTTTCTGAATGTGTGCTTTCATTCTTTCCCTCATTTGGAAGGAGTAATTAATAGTTTGGTTTTAAAAAAGGTCCCCTGAGGGCTTATAGTCTGCACATGGAATTCAAAAGAATGAAAAGAATAATGAATTGTGTTAACAAAGGATATTATTATCTCTTCTAATTATTCATGTTGTTAGAAACTTGAATGGAAGATTTGCTATGATTATCCCATAATGCTGGAAATAAAAACCACTTGTCTATATGCCCATCCCACTTTTGTATCTACATTCTTTGGGTTCACTACCTGGTCTCCAGATTCCTTCCCCACCTTGTTGCTTTCTTAGGGTTCTGACTGATAACACCGATTAACTTTGCCCTTCCTAGCTGGAAACTCCTGTTTCCTCCTGTTTCTCTTTCTATCTTTTTTTTTTTTGGAGTCTTAGTCTGTCCTAGGCTAGAGTGCAGTGGCAAGATCACGGCTCAACACAGCCTCAAACTCCTAAGTTCAGGTGATCCTTCCACCTCAGCCTCCCGTGTAGCTAGGACTACAGGTATGCACCACCACGCCTGGCTAATTTTGATTTATTTTTGTGGAGATGAGGTCTCACTATGATGCCCAGGCTGATCTTGAACCCCTGGGCTTAAGCAAGACACCTACCTGGGTCTCTCAACATGCTGGGATTATAGGCCTGAACCATCACACCCAGCCTCTATTAATCTTTGCTCCCCTTTTCTTTAAAGGTCTCTTTCTTTATATCCTCAATTAATCATGCAGCGCAACAGTTGCTGTGTTCTTTCTGACTTTCTTCTGCCTCCTTTGATACCTCTCTAACCCTCAGACTTTTGGCACCAACTCCAGCTAATCTGATAAAGATCATTCTGGTGAATGCTCTCCACAGGGGAGACCAGGGCAGCTGGAGGCTCTTTAGGCCAGCCCCTCCTTCCCAGGAAGAGCCTTTGTAAATTGTTTTCTGTTAATAATCTTGCAATTCAGGTTTCATGTTTTTAAAATGTAAGATATAAAAATAACAGCAAAGAAGCTTCTAAAAAAAGACTAGAAATGAGTACCCTAATCAATCCTTTCACCCTGACAATAGCTGCTTTCTTTCTGCTTATTCTCTGCAAATCTTCATGCTAATATGCAGTTTTGACTTCTGCATTCTAAACTAAATGTTATTTCAGAATCATTTAAAATCTATTTCTACACAAGTATCTTAATTATCCAGTTTAATGACTGATTACTATTCTATTGTGTTGGTGGCATCATATTTAATAATTTTCTTCATGAAAATAAGGTTTTAATGTTCTAAGACAAATGCCCAAGTGTGTAATTGTTGGGCAGTATGATAAATCTATTTTTAGTTCTAAAGGAAACTGACAAACTATTTCCCAGAGTGGCTGTACTGTTTTGCATTCCCACTAGCGATGCATGAGTGATCCAGTTTCTCCACATTCTCGTCAGTGTTTGGTATGTTATACTTACTATTTTAAAAATTTTATTCATATTGATAGGCTCGTCGGCAGTAGTCTTAGATCAAACCTGTTGTTTCATTGAAATTATTAATAGTGTTCCCTCTACCCTCAAAAGTTACCAGTATTCTTAATACAGTATATGGTCACCACACTAGAGCCAATTATGTAAATGGCCACCTACTTTGCCTATACTGACTACAGTTACATCCTTTTGTGGTTTTGATTTGCATTTCTCTAATGGTTAGTGATGTTAAACGTATTTTCATCTGCTTATTTGTCATCTGTGCTTCCTCTTCATATGAACTGTTTGCTCAAATCTTTGGCTTACTTTTTTTTTTTTTTTTTTTGAGTTGGAGTCTCACTCTGTCGCCCAGACTGGAGTGCAGTGGCTGCTCCCAGTCACCGCAGCCTCGACCTGCTGGGCTTCGGCGATCCTTCCGCCTCAGCCTTCCAAGTAGCTGGAATACAGGCACGCGCTACCACGCCCGGCTAATTTTTTGATTTATTGTAGAGATGAGGGCTCGCTAAGTTGCTCAGGCGGGTCTTGAACCCGCGGGCTCAGGCAATCCACTCACCTCAGCCTCCCAAGGTGCGGGATTACAGGTTAAGCCACCGAGCCTGGCTGGCTTACTTTTTAAATTGGATTGTTTGTTTTTTAATGCTGAGTTTTGAGAGTTGCTACAACATAATTTATTTGTTGGATACATAATTGACAAATATTTCTTTCCATCCATAACTTGTCATTGTATTCTCTTAACAGAGTCTTTGCAGAGCAAAAATTTTAAACTTTGATGATATCCAATTTATCTTTTCTTGTCTTTTGTTGATCATGTTTTTGGTGTCAAATCTAAGAATTCTTTGCCTAGCTCTAAGTCTGATGATTTTTGCCTATTTTCTTCTAAAAGTTTTATAGATTTATATTATACAGTCTCTGATTTATTTGGAGTTAATTTCATACAAGGTGTGAGGGCTAGGTAGAGATTCCTGTAGTTTTTTAAAATTTAGTGAACTCTCATTTAGAATTGAAATGAGATTAATAAAGCAGAAGGTATATGAGTTTTTTAAAAATCTGGGTTTTATTTCTAATTTAGAGGATGACTATGATATTGGGAATCTCAAGTGCTGAGAAATTCAAACTTAGCATAAGGAAAGAAGACAATCTCAGCACATTAGTGAGACATTTACAGGGCCAGTGGGGGTCCTGTAATGCCCCATGAGAGAGCAAACAACACATCCTGGCTGGTCTTGGATAGTTCCAGATCAAAATTGTTTCATGGAAATGATGAATAATGCCATTTCCCTCTTCCACTGTCAAAGGTCCCTTTTTACTCAATACCGAACATGGTCATCAAACTGGATCACACTGTGTAAGTGGCCACCTGCTTTGCCTATGCCTACCTGCTTATTCCATGTACCCATCCTAAGGGAAATACCACAGACCCTTGAATTTTCTATAATTGTCTTTCTAAGAGAGGAGCATGGTGCTTTAATTTTAGGAAAGTACCGACATTTCCAGCTGGAAGGGATCTTGGGGATGATTTAGACTAGCTGACGTTTATTTAGCACTTACTATGTGTCAGATACTCTTCTAAGAATTTATGTGTGATGATCAATTCTCACCAAAACCCTGAAGGGAAGTTTTATCATTTTCTTTTCACAGACAAGACTACTAGGGAATACAGAGGGTAAGTAACATGCCAAGGTTTTGTGGCTGGGAATTATAAAGCTATAATTCAAGCCAGGGAAAGTGATGCTGGAGACTGTGCTTAACCACTGCCCAACCACCCCTTCTCCATGTTGTTCTACAAATGTTCAAAGACTGTCCAGGAAGGTTAATAAATTTAAAGTGGTGAGATGAGACCCCCTCTAAGCTTCCATATTGTCACTCAGGATATCTGGGAAGTAAAATGGAATATGCTATCATAAAACTGGAATATTTCTCTCTGTGTGGAAAATGTGGAGTCTAATAAAGTCTTTGGTTATAGTCCCAGCTACACATTAAAAGACCTTGGGCAAGCTACTTAATGGATTTCAACCTCCTCCTTAAAGAGGGATAACGAATATAGCTAACTTATATTGTGTGAGTATCTAGAAAGGTGATGGATTTGGTGTTGTCTAAGTTATGTATCAGAAATCATTGGAATAGTGTTAAAGTAGTGTGGTGTCCTGGGTTATGGCTGGTTGATTGGCTGTGTTTACACCTTGGTTTGAAAAGTCACAGTTCATTCTTTTGTATGTTTTTGAAACGAAGGCAGAAAAGCTTCCCTCTCACATGTTTCTCCTTCAGTAGGTAAAGATAGTAGTGGTCTAACAACAAAAGCCAGCAGAACCTAAAACATCAGTTGACATCCAGGTCTCAACTTTATTTCTGAGGCAACTTTGCTCTTACTTTTCATCGTTTCCCTGAATGAAACAGACACAGCTCATTGGTAAGTCTCCAGTTTATAGCACATACTAGAGGCTGCATAAGGAGACAGTTAATTCTGACACTACAGATGAAATTTCCGCAGAGTATATGACAAGTTGAATGAATGGGCTGGTTTATATACCATTAAGCTCTTAGTGATTTTTGTTGGAACAAGATGTATTTCCTTTTATATAGACAGTGTCAGAGTGTTTCAACTTATATAACTAGGTGCTCTGAAAGGGTTTGAAGAAAAACAACAGGGGATTCAGTTAAAGGTAAAAGAGAAATTTAAACAACTTTTCTAGCCAAACTCAAAATTAGAACCAGAGAAGGGTGGAAAATAGAAAGAAACATACAGAGGTCATATCTATTTTGAATGTATTCATATCATACAAAACACAAATTAAATTTTTGGTATGGGGAGACATTAAAGGCAGTCTGGGATGACATGTTTTGGAGTCAAAGTGTCCAAGGTAGCAGAGTAGGAGTTAATGAGTGCGAGTCCATCAAGGCTTCAGTGAAATCACCTGGTATTCTGGGCAGAGCCTAGTCCATTAGGTACTTGTAGTGACTGGTATAAATCTCAATTATACTGATTAGTTCTTAGTTTTGGTTGCATACTGATCATCTGGGGAGCTTCCAAATTACTGTTGTTTGGATTTTTCTCCCCAATAATCCGAGATATAATGGGTCGTAGATGTTTCTGAGATGATTCTAGTGTGTGGCTGAGGGTGAGAAACATGATGCCTGCAAATGAGAGGATAAGGGATTTTCTTACTGGAGAGGTGTTGTCAGGCATGCTGTATTTAGGCTGAGAGCAGAATGACCAGCTCCATGTGCCATGGGTTGGAATCAGGGCTGTGTGTAAATGTCCTATCTTGATAGGAGCTAAGAAACCAAACAGCTCAGCTCCCCTAATGACCCTATCTGGGGAGAATAAGGGGAGTTAGGGCACTTCCAACAGTCTCCTACCTTAAGATCATATTTAAGGAGTAAGAGGCTGAGTATTTTAATGGGAGGCTCTATCATGCCTCTGGCGTTTGGGGGAAATCTTGCTGTCTCAAGTCCTGATATCATTCCTGTTCCACAGAGTCTACAGAATGCATTATCCTTATATCTTAAGGAGCCTTCAGGAGAGCCGTGGACCATCACGATTAAGTAAACATACTTTACAGCACAGGGTCAAGACTAAGATGAGGCAAGAGAGGTATCCAGGGTACAAAATTTAAAAGGCAGTCACTCCACCATGAGAATGAAGGCCTCCTTGACCCACCCCCCCTGCCCCAATTGTCCCCTGTGAAGCAGCTCTCAGGCCATCTAGAATTGCTCATTTAACAAGCAGCTCATGCACGTAGTCTGGACCATCTGCCTTTTTAACTTTGGACCGATTGGGCAGGGAGGAGGGAGGAGGATATCACGTTGGACATCACCATTTGTTTTTATCTCTCCACTCCTGTGCAGATGGGGGCACATTCTGTACCAAGGGGCTTCCAGGAAAAAGCTCCTATCATCTTTATTTATACCACCTCATCCCAAGTTGTTATACTCTTTCAGCTGTGACATTGATGGCAGCCGCTTTTAAATTGTAGCTACTCCTCTTAGGGCATTTCAGCTGCTCTGAAGGATCTGTTTGATTCTTTGGGTCCCTCACAGTGGATGTTTGTGAGTGTCATATAGCCTCTGTTTAACACAGAGCAGCCCAAATTCACATTGGAAGGTGAGCTGGACCCTTTTTTTTCGAGAACTATGGGAGGTGGTGGACTATTTATTTGCAGTGCCTTGCTAATTTTCAATTAGTTGCTCCACACATCTGGAAGAGCTCTTATCAGTTTCATGTGATATAATTTTGTCATATAGATTGATCTTTTTGTACTTAATAACTAATCTATAGAAATTGTCTTTATTTGCAATGATGAATTTGAGAGCTTAATTATGAGTCAGTTTATATACTCATACATGTATATTTTCCTCTTAAATTAGAATTTGATGTGATTCCTTATAAAAATGAAGTTACTTTTAATCCTATAATCATGGGAAATTCTCAGTATTTGAGCTCTTAATTGTCTTTCAAGTGAAGAATGCTTTGGAAGAGGGCTATGGCTTTTATTGGTGTTATGGGGTGCCTGGCATTTTATAATATTTAATACAAATGAAACGATAATAGCTGCTTTGTACTCATCATGCAGTAAAAACACTGCTTATCACTGAACATACCAGCCAGTTAATGCTTTATAATTCTAGTTTCAGTATCTAATAGCCACCAGCCAGAATGTACCCTGACTTGACCCTTTTTGTTTATATAAAGTGATATAAACTGATAAATCCACACAGAATGCCTTTTTGGTAGATGGCTATTGTCTGTTATCCTGGGTCAAAATAAGACTTTTGCTTGGAGCCAGAGAGAACTGAGAGAGTCTAAGAACTTGGGATGAGGTGGTATAAGTGGAGATTATAGGATCTGTTTCCTAGAAGCCCCTTGGCACAGGATGTGTCCTCATCTGCTCAGGACTAGATGAC
The DNA here is from genome assembly GCA_027257055.1 of Cephalopachus bancanus. Classification (NCBI taxonomy): domain Eukaryota; kingdom Metazoa; phylum Chordata; class Mammalia; order Primates; family Tarsiidae; genus Cephalopachus; species Cephalopachus bancanus. The sequence goes on along the minus strand of JAPVLO010000080.1, from coordinate 10,200,760 downwards.
CTCGGGTTATATTCACCCTGGAGATTTTTCATTTCTTTTCTAGGGAAACAGGGACACAGATGCATAGGCTGAGGTCATAGAGTGACTCAGCATCTTCTTGTAGATTATAATTCTGGTGCCTGGGCTCAGGCCTCAGGAGGTCTGGGTCTGGATAACTATTCAAAAAACTGTGCTTTACTAATTTTTTAAAAAAACATTCTGAAAAGCTTTGGAAATCACTTTCCCATCACCAACACTATTGATTTTCCACTAATGATAGATTAAAAAAAAAGACATTTGCATGTATATTGAGTAGGCAGGCAGATCAGCATTTGCATTTATATTACCAGGATGCTTATTGCCATTAATTATTTATTGTTTTTAGTTGTCCTGAAAGGTAGGTTCTCTGGTCTCCATTTCACAACTGTAGTGGGTTTCTAAAGACAGCGTTTTGCCAAATCCAAGTCAGGTTGAGCTTTTGTGACTCACCTAAGCATGTGAACGGGGCCTGCCGTACACGTGCTAGGCAATCAGCTGCTTATTGAATGAATTTATACATAGAATTTCTTTTGTGAAAATACTCACCAGCGTTTTGAGAGTTCATTCAATGTTGTTATGGAAACCCTTTGGTTCATTTGTTGCTAGCATGTTTGATTAACTTTTACTAGGGAAAATTTCAAACATTCACAAAAGCAGGGAGAAGGGTATGATGAAAACAGGCACCCACATCCACCTTTAACAAAGAGCAGCATTTTGCTAATTTCATCCTATTTATCACTAACCACCTGTTTTTATTTTTTAATTATTTTAAAGCAAATCCTAGAAACTAGGGACATTTCACCCACACATGCTTAAAAAACAAAAAGTAGATAAGGACTTAAAAACACTCAGAATCATGGCACCATGCACACCTAATGCAATTAATATAATGATTGAATGTCATCTAATCCCATTCATGATTTTAAAATGTCTAATTTAATTTAGTTTTTTTGAATGAGGATCAAATATTTGTGGCTGTTTTATTTCAAGCCTTTCAATTTGGTAAGAATTACTGAGTACCAATTATGGGACAGGAGCAGAGACAACACAAACCCATGTAATTTAGTCCTTGACCTGGATGAGTTCATAGTCTTGCAGAGAAGACAGGCACAACAATAAATTGCTCTAATGTGTCTGAGGCAGGGAGGCTATCAGCAAGTTGTGCATCATATGCAGTTGACACACAGGTGGAAGGACCTAGAGGAAGCTGCAGGGGTGACAGCAGGACATTTCAAGTTCCGGTAGCTAATATTTATGAGCAGTTGCTATGTGTCGGGGACTGTTTCAAGTGTGTCTTAACACATTAAGTCTGCTTAACAATTCCAGGAATAGATGTTATTATTATACCTAGTCTTGAGATTGAAGTATGGATTGGTTAAATAATGTAATTATTGACAGATGAGTTAAGGGTTTTACCAGTAGCAGATTGGAGCAGGATATTTAGGCAGAGGAAATCCAGTAAGGAAAGAAAGCTATGTGCAAGTTCACTGTGGAGGATGTGTGTCTGGGTCAGAGATGAGGGTGGGGAAAGAGGAATTCTTTTTAACGTAGGCAAGGGAGTCTGGGCTCTTTTCTTTAGGAAATGGGATATCATTGAAAGTTTTTAAAAAAACAGTGATAAAATTGCATTTGTATTTTGCAAAGAAAAATCAGCTGGCATTGTGAAGGGTAAAGTAGGGAAGGGATTGCCTGAGAAAGCTCTGGGAAAGACTAGCAATGGGATAAGCTGGGAAAGAAAGGAAATCTATTCCACACTGACTTTTTTCTAAAGGTTCTTAGGATAATCTTTTATTACTATAAAAAATAATACACATATGTTGTAAAATATTAGAATAGATATTTAAAAAATTCTCTACTCCCAGAAGAAGAGTATTTTCTAAGATTCTTGGTATCTTTCCTTTAAGTTTCTCACACACACCCACACATACATACACATTTTCTTTTTCTAAAATTTGGGGTTTCTTTTCTTTTTTTTTTTTTTGAGTTGGAGTCTCACTCGGTCGCCCAGACTGGAGTGCAGTGGCCGCTCCTAGCCACCGCAGTCTCGCCTGCTGGGCTCCGGTGATCCTTCCGCCTCAGCCTTGCAAGTAGCCGGAATTACAGGCACACACTACCACGCCCGGCTGATTTATTTATTTATTTATTGTAGAGATGAGGTCTCGTTGCCCAGGCGGGTCTCGAACCCACGGGCTCAGGCAATCCACTCACCTCAGGCTCCCAAAGGCGCGGGATTACAGGCTGAGCCACCGAGCCCGGCTAAAAAAAATTTGGGTTTTAACTATATATTGTTTTGAATCTCATTTCTTTCACCTAATATAATGTCTTAATATTTTCAATGTCATTAGACATTCAAAATCATGACTAAGAATGAACATATTATTCCATTAAATGGTGCCATCATCATCTATTAATTATCCTTCTGTTTTTGAACATTCGGGTTATTTACAAGTTTCTTTTCTCTTTGTTTGGTTTTTACAGGGCAACCTTTGCTTACATTTATACCAGCTTCTCCATGTCAGAACTGGAGTCTTTGATCCCCAGTGACTTTGACTAAAGTAACTGAAAATTTCCACTGAAACCATCCTTTCCTGCCCAAATGCATCCAGCCAGTAGCCACAAAGAAAGCAGACAATTAATTTTTTTTTTTTTTTTTTTTGAGTTGGAGTCTCACTCTGTCGCCCAGTCTGGAGTGCAGTGGCCGCTTCCGGCCACCGCAGCCTCGACCTGCTGGACTCCGGCGATCCTTCCGCCTCAGCCTTCCGAGTAGCCGGAATTACAGGCATGCGCTACCATGCCCGGCTGGTTTTTTTTTTTTTAATTTATTGTAGAGATGAGGTCTCGCTGCCCAGGCGGGTCTTGAACCCGCAGGCTCAGGCAATCCGCTCACCTCAGCCTCCCAAAGGCGCGGGATTACAGGCTGAGCCACCAAGCCCGGCCAGACAATTAATTTTAAGAAGCTGTTGTGCAGTCCAGATTTGAAGTTCCAAATTCTACCTACTGCAGTGTTTTGGTTTTTTTTTTTTTTTTGAGTCAGGGTCTCACTCTGTCACCCAGGCTGTAGTGCAGTGTCATGATCACAACAATCACAGTTCATGGCAGCCTCAACTTCCTGGGCTCAGGCAATCCTTCCACCTCAGTATCTCAAGTAGCTGAGACTCCAGTCGCATGCCACCACACCTGGCTAATGTTCGTAGAGACAGGGTTTTGCTGTGTGGCCAAGGCTGGTCTTGAACTCCTGGGTTCAAGCAATCCACTTGCCTTGGTCTCCCAAAATGCTGGAATTACAGGTATGAGCCACCACGTCCAGCATCACAGTGTGTTTTGGATAATAGTTCATCAAGCATATGGGATGAGCAAGTCAGGTTGACACTCATGTTGTTATTGCTGTCATCAGGAAAACTTTTTTTTCCTTTTCTGGATTCTCTTTACTTAACACAATAGCTGCCCTTTAAACCTAGAAATAACCACTTCCATAATAAACAAAGTGAGAATAAAAATCTCTGATTTTGAGAACCTACAAAGGAGGGGCAGGTTTCTCAGGTGCTGAAAGTAGGTGCAATTTTGAAAGGAAACAATCTAAATATGCAAATGTTCATTTGTATGCCATCAGGGACCTTGTTATAATAAGTTAATCTATTGTCCCCACTTTTCACCATACTTCTAAATTGATCATTTGAATTCTTTCAGAGAATGCTATGGTTAGGTTACTTGGGAATCTGGTTATAAAATACAATCTGTTCAGTGTTTATATGTAATCTTGTTGAACCATATGTAATGGAATGATAAAAATTAAAGGAAATGGATCAAATCAACTATTTCTCCTCCTCTAAAGTAGTGTGGTAAACCAGCATCATGCTCTGAAAAAGCATCAGGGTGGTGCTCCTGTTTATAAAAGAAGAAAAACTAAAAGAAAATGACAAAAATAACTGAGAGGTAGGCATGTTGTCAAGGAAATTTTTGTTTTGGAGTTCATTTGGTATTCATTTTATTCAATGGACTTTGACTCGAGCAACTGTTAAAGTCAGTAGTTTACTGACTACTTCAAGAAACAACATCATGTATCACTTGAAGGCTGGTCTCACCTGAGCAAGTTGTATGTACCACAAGAATCCATGGCCATGAACATTCAGGCAGGTCCCTGTGAGACAGAAGTCAGTCAGCTTTGCTCAAGGTAGACCATCATAATCTTTGGGATCTTGTCTCAGCAGAGGCAGGTCTGTGTCTGTGTCAAGGATGTTTGAACAAAGCCATATTTTCTCATCTCCCGCAAACAAATGGAGAGAACTTTTTTATAGGGTTGGACAGGATTTGGCTGGGAACAATGACCTGACTTTGAGGATTCCAGGTCTGAAGAATCATTATTCTCAGATGTCCATCTTGGAATTCTCAGATATCTGTCTTTACAGTGATGGGTCATGGGTACAGAGTAGGCATTTATGAATTGTGTGTTTCTACTAAAGAGTAGAAATACAATGTGTTAAGAAATTATGTATATACGGAAGGTGTGAAAAATAGAATGTTGTTAAACAACAAAGATTCCTAGAAGACTGCCATTTGGCAGGATATAGATATACGTTCATCTAGTGAAGGGAGCTATTGTGACTATGATGTGCCCTTTCTTTCTCTTTTGTTGACTTTCCCAGAAAAGAGATTTTAGAGAAACAAGACTAGACATCTAGGCAGTGTGATTGGCCATGGGGTGAGATAGCAGGTAGAGGAAGGAAACAACAGGTGTATGTAATGTCTTCTCATTTTATTTTTTGTCCTCCTATGATAACTTTTATTCTATTTTTGTATGTAAGTGTTAGGTCATATCTCACAGCTCTCAGGATCATTTGATCAGCTAATTTTATCTTTACCTACAGTTTTGGGGAATAGTATTGGAATTCCCATTTGTTGACTTCTAAAAGTAACTGTCTTATTTATGCACATTATGAAGAATTTGAAACATACAGAGAAATAGGAAAAAAGAAAAGAATTCCCATAATTCCATTACCTAAAGAAAGGCATTGTTAATGTCTGTATCTCTTTTTTCAATCTTAGTTGCTTTCCATATATATGTAGAATATAGTATTCAAGACTAATATCTTTGGAGTTATGTAGATCTCAACTCATGTACTCATTCTCAGCTGTGTGAAAATGGATAAGTAACTTAGCCTTGCTGCCTGTCTTTTCTCTTATGTGAAATGAAGATAAAAATACCTATATTATATGGCAATTATAATAATTAAATGAGCTTTTGTGTGAAAGTTTTGTAATTATGTTTAGCTAATGTAAACATTGTTACAATTATGGTAATGTAGAATATGTCTAATTTCTTCTTTTTTCCATTCAACATTATAATTGAATTTCTAGATTATTATAAACTTAGCACAATCATTTTTGCCAAGTGCATAATATTTCATCACATATTTTACTAAATTGTTACATTTTAGCACATTTAGATTTCTTTAAACTCTATACTATTTTAAAATCTTCATTCTAGAAAATATTATTAATAAATATAGAATAGCAATAAAGATAAAAGAAAAATGATACTGAAAAGAATAAAAATGAATTTAATCCACTCCCATGCATGGTTTAAAACATACCAAAGTTTTTTGAGTTTCTTAAATTCTTTTTACTCCTGAAGTTTGTACCCAAGGAAAATTATTGTCAATTGACAGAACGGCAAATTGGTTGTGAAGACCTTGTCACGTGGCTGGGGAGACTCTTGCCAGCAATCAGTGCAAAAACAAATACTGACTTTCAAAGTATTTTAGTTGGAAGCAGTCAAAACTAACACATCAAATCACTAGAAAATAATTAAGTGGAAAACAGAATTATAGTAGGGTCAGAAAATAGATTATTAAAGGCTGAAACGATTAGAGGTTCTGTGGACATAGTATCTAAACTGAACTTTTAAGAGATAGATTAAATCAGGATTCTTGAGGGGTGGCGGAGCTTTTCTGCTGTGAACAAGGGTGGCAGAGGTGGAAACAATATGAGAAAAAGAAGGGGAGGGAAGACAATGAGTGTGTGTATGTGTGTATTACAATCAAGATATTGGCCTCATTAAAGTGGAAAGGACCTGTGGAGTGGAGAGAAATATATAGACAGGGCTTGAAAAAGGAGATTTGAGTGCTAGAAAAAGAAATTGGTTAAAATACCTTTGTTGGCTTTTAAGTAAGCATGTGGAAGCTAAGAGAAGACATTGGTAATAATCATCATATAAATGTATGTTCTTCTTGTAGTGTGAAAAACTGTAGTATCAGAGAATTGGAGTCGTGTGTACCACACTGTAAAGAGTTCATCAGCATAAACATTATGGCCACTTGACTATCCATAAACCTTGGGATTGAGGCTCCTCCTCTATGTTTGCCTTCAAAGACCAAAATGCTTCCGCCAGACCCATCTTTCACACCCCTTCCCCATGTGACCTACTTCTAAATCCTGTCACACAGATGCATTTCATTTTGGAGAACCTGCATCACAAGGATGCCCCTAGGTTCTTAGCTATAAAGGAGTCAAGAATTGCATGATTTCTGGACTAATTATATAGAAAAGTACTAGAATATAGGAAGATGATTCAAAATGTTTTGCACCAGCTAATGTATTGAATGTTCTCAACCAGATTTTACGAGGGAGGAAGATTTAGTTAATTATAAACATCTTTTAAATTTTCTTACTTGAGAGAATTCACTGATGTTCCTCTTGAGTTTACAGAGGAGAGGAGAAATTCTTTTCATCTTTCTAGCTACTATGAAATGTTTACTCTTGACTAAGTGATGACTAGGGTAATGAAGCTTTATATATGTTGAAGGACCTCAAATAGAAGAGCTCATGTCACTTTAATAGGTATTTAGTGAGTACCTACTTATGCACCAAACCTGCAGAAGAGATTGAGAATCCTTTAACCTTCCCCAATTTCATACCCTTTGCACACTCTTACTGCCAGACAGTTTTCCAGATCTGCATTAACAAACAACCCCCACATCTCAGTGACGTTCATTCGTACAGGCTGATTTCTTACTCACCATGATGGATCCAGGCTGAAGGATGGCCCCACTTGGTACCCTGTTAGTATGAGGCCAGAAACAAAGAGTTATGGTGGAATCATGTAATATGACTGTTTAAGTTTCTGCTCAGAACTGGTCTATAGCACTTCTGCTCACATTTTATTGAGAAGCACGGACATATTGCCTATCCTGATGTCAGTGCTGTAGGGATGTATAATCCCCTCTCAGGGAGTGGTAGTCAAAGAATGATACAATTTACCACACTCCACTCCTCTGGAATAACAGGCAGCTTTCTTCAGAGCTAACTCCCAGAATATCCCTTGTGTCATCTAGCTAGTACAGTGATCCTGTATAACTACTTCCTCAGTCTAAATGTTATACTTTTATAATATAACCTAAGATTGGATGAGTTTTTTTTTAGCAGCCTTATCACACTGTTATTACACATCATACTTACAGTCATCTGAACTCTTGAGTCTTTCCTGTTTTCCACACTTTCCTGCTCTATCCTGTGCTGCCTCTCTTCTGACCTTTGGTGTCAGCACCAATGTAGACCATATATCAGGTGAAACCTAGTGATTTCACACCAACAACTCACTGTTGGTGTGATTTTCTCAAAAAATATTTTCTTAAAAAAAATAGTTTTAATTGACAGATAATAATTGTATATATTTTGGGGGTACAATGTGATGTTTTGATATATATTTACATTGTGGGATAATTAAATTCAACTAATCATTATACTCATCACCTCACATCATATTTTTGTGGTGAGATTACTTAAAATATCTTTAAGCAATTTTGAAACATACATTATTATTAACTAGACTCACCATATTTCAAGGAAATTCTTCAGATTCCTTCTCCCTCATCTGTTATAGACATTTACATGTGGAAGTTCTAGCCCTCTCAATGTGTCTATATTTGGAGAAAGGGCTTTTAAAGAGGCAATTAAGGTTACGTAAGATCATAAAAGTGGGGTCTTAATCCAATAGGACTAGTGACCTTATAGGAAGGGGAAGAGACCCCAGAGATGTGTGCATATATAGAAAAGCCACAGTGAGAAGGTGCAATCTACAAGCCAGGAAGAGAGGCCTCACCAGAAACCAACCATGATGGCACCTTGATCTTGGACTCTCAGCCTCTAGAACTGTGAAAAATAAATATTCTATTGTTTAATCTACTCAGTCTTCTTCCTCTGGCCACTGTTCAGTGTTCCCCCACTTCTCCCTAGCCCACTTTAGTTCATGTTGCGAATAAATATCTCATCACGGTACTTGAATGAGGCCAGGTGTCTATCTCATTTAGCTATGTGGAAATTCCTGGATGTTCTTCAAGGATTCCTAAGGGATTTCAAAACACACTTAGCCAAGGAACTCCATCCAAAATCTTGTAAGTTTATTGCTGTATACATATGTATCAATGCCTTACACTTTATAATGATTTGAAAAATTGCTGTGCTCACTTCAGCAGCACATATACTAAAATTGGAACGATACAGAGAAGATTAGCATGGCCCCTGTGCAAGGATGACACGCAAATTTATGAAGTATTCCATATTAAAAAAAAAAAGAAAAGAAAAATTGCACTCTTTTTTAGTGGATATTTTTCTGTATATTAAGACATAAGGCATTCTGGGCTTAAGAAGGGTGCAATGTCTGGTTTGGGCATCAGCTACTAGCTTTGTTTGCAAGCACACCATTGTTTTGCCAAATTATAAATTAAAAGGCTCAAGTCATCCCAACTCCTAAAGCTACATTGTGAATCAAATCAAGTCAAGTCAAATCAAATCAAATCAAATAAAAAAGCCCCCTGCCACCTGTAGTCTACTTTGATAAGTGTGGTTCGAAATGCAGAGAAATGTAAACTATAGTCCTTGGCTTCAGGGAATGAAAGATCTAGCCTTAAACTGATGACTTGCATCTTTCTAACCCCAAGAAAATGATAAATCAAAATAAGTCACTTCAAAAACAGAAGAACCTAATCATCTATAGTCATAATGGGGAAGATGGTGGTGGTAACGGATACAGTGGCTAAGGTAATACTGTGATAGAGTACATGAGAGCCCAGGTCCCCAGAGTTGATGTTAGGATCAAGTCCTGTTTCCCACTTACACAAGGTTCTCAGACTCTCTCAGCCCCAGTTTTCCTGCTGCAGTATGGACATACTAAGAGCTAACCTACCTTGCAGTGTTGGGGGGTAGCAATAGTTAATGCATACAAAGTGTTCCATACGTGCTCCTATGGAGTAACATCTCAATAGATTTTAAGACAGTTGTTTGCTTTTTGTTTTTAAGTTAAAATACTCTCTTCTCTAGGTACAATTTTTAGAATGAATCACACATTTCTCTTTATCTTAAATGTATATGAGCTATATTTTTTATTTGAGCCAGGGCCACACATATGTTAGCAGGAGGAAGAGAGTTCTTCCCTTTCTAATGCAGACCTTTGCCATCTCCCTTCTTGTTATTTATTTACTTATTTTAAAAATAAACATTAAGAACCAATAGAAAGGAGTTTGTCCCACCTGGGAGTCTGGAATAGTCCACCAGGGACTATTCCTTGTTTTCACATGTTCTCCTCTCTTTAATGTTCTGAACCTCATAATTCCTTAAAAATATCCACATTTCCTCAATTTCTTATCTCACAGGAGCAGTGGCAACATCTCTTTGTGTGTGCTCTGAGTTCGGGGGAGAGAGGTTTTGGATGTAGGTTATCTATGTCAGTCTACTATTTATAAGTTAGGGAGGGTTATAAGTTGTCTTTTCCTGTATAGAGTGATAACTTGAAACATAAACTAAAATTTTATATAGAGTTTATAGTGCTCAGATTGTTATATCACTTTTTTGTGAGCATATGAGATAATTTTCTCTTGTGCTTGGATACAAGAAATAATTCTAGCCTGTCTAAGTGTCAATCATTTTTCTCTTCATATTTTAAAAACAATAACATAGAATGATACCCGTATTCATTTCAAGTCTCTTTTTGTGTGTGTATTTTTCATCTTTCTACAAACCAGAACATTTCCTCTGAATTTCATCACCTTTTATAGTCAAGAAGTAATTGCTTTCAACTGATTAAACCACAAGGCTGAAAATCATAATTATATTACCACAGATAGCATTTACAATACATACAACTGAATAACAACAACAAAAAACCCGTTGGCTGAATTTTTCTTTGTTCTTTATTCATAGAGGAAATAAATTCCAAGTACCTAATTTTGAAAGGTGAGGTTGGCTAGCCTTAGGGTTAAAACGCATGGTAGATATTAAATTTGTTAGAAAGCCAAGCAATTGACTATGTACTTAAGCCATAAATTAACATGCTCTTTATATAAAGATGGATCCACCAATCTGTGCCTTTAGTATCTTCTCCATATTCGGTGTGTGTGTGTGTGTGTGTGTGTGTGTGTGTGTGTGTGTGTGTGTCTGTGCGTGTTCATAGTGTCTAAGTTGCCAATAAAACCATGAAAAAGACAAAAGTATACAAATTTCACAAAAGGTAAAAAATCTACAGAGAATTGTGAGCATTGTATTTATGACTTTACTAGATAAATATTACCTCTTAAGTAGTTGCATTAGCATTGAAATAACAGTAATTTGCTTCATTGGGGGGCATTTATTTTACTTTAATTTTTGTGGTTTCAGTGTACAAGGACTCTTCAGGAAGAAAAAGACATAGAAACTAATAATTTTCTCAGTTTAGGTTTGATTAAATTTCTTTAAGATGTAATGATTTTTTAGGTCAACTCTGTATTCAATTATACCAGACAAGGAATTCCATCATTTTGGATTTAACACTGTTATTTTCCAAGAGGGTTTTTTCACAGGAAGTCTTTTACTTCTAATTGCCCTAATCGCTTATGCCTTTGATCCTTATAATGGATAAAATACAAGCGAGGATACTTTTAATTGTCAAAAATCGTTGAATAAAGTGGTAAAACAGGATTTACAATAAGTGTTGGAGCAAATGTGAGCTTTTAATGCATGAATCCAGAGAAGTTCAAGGAAAAAGAACAGGGGCTGCTCCTTATCAGAGGGAATAATAGCAATTGATGGGTGGGAGGAGATGCATGGCAGTGATTTGGACACCCAAGGGATCACTTACCTTGTGAATTACCTTCTGACATGCAGACATCCCTGGCTGGCAGCTGTCTGTCTTGGTTCCTTCGAGGCTGTATTGTGGATCAGCATTGTGCACACTGGGCACTGAGAGTGTTAGCATTTGGCTGGAAAAACAAAACTAAAAAAATTATTCTTATGCTGTATAGTAAGAGCAGGAACATCATGTTATTTAGATATTAGGTTCTACTTACCATTGATTTATATAACTGGACTGTTAATTGGCTGAACTGTGTTCATAACTCAAGTTTATATGTTGAAACTCTAACCGCCTATGTGACTGTATCTGAAGATAGAAACCTTGAAGAGGACATTAAGATTCTGTGAGATCATATGAGTGAGGCCCCAATCTAGTAGGACTGGTGTCTGAAGAAGAAAAGGAGGAAGAAAAGAAGGAAGGGGGTAGGGCAGGAAGGAAAGAGGAGAAGAAGGCCTTTTCGTTGTGCATTTTATGCTTATATAATGCATGTAGTTTTTTTTTCAGTCTCTTTACAGGCCCACATTGCTGATAGCCATATATTCATAAATGCTCCTGATAATTGACTGTTTCTTAATTCTTTGAATCTTCCAATAGTTGCTGGGTTACTAATCTTTCAGGTAAGAGATTCAAGATTTCTGAAGTCTCCTTAAATACAGGGGAATAAAACCATTAAAGCTTGAGAGGCATTATTTTTAATAAATAAGAAAATAGCTTGTTAACAATATTCAACCATATGTGCTAATGGTAGAGATAAGTATGGTAGACCCATTTTTGAATACAAAATTTCTTTGGAATTAGTAATCAATAGTGTATTAGTTTGCTAAGATGTGATAACAAAATACCACAGATTAGGTAACTTGAATACAGAAATTCATTCGTTTCTAGAAGCCCAAGCGTTGGTTTCTCCTGTGGCCTCTGGCCTCTCTCCATGGCTTGCTGGTGGCACCTTTTTTGTTTTTTGTTTTTTTTTGAGTTGGAGTCTCACTCTGTTGCTCAGACTGGAGTGCAGTGGCACACTCCTGCCCACCGCAGCCTTGACCTACTGGGCTGCAGTATCCTTCCACCTCAGCCTTCCAAGTAGCCGGAACTACAGGCATGTGCTACCACACCTGGCTAGTTTTTGATTTATTGTAGAGATGAGGTCTTGCCAAGTTGCCTGGGTAGGTCTCGAACCTGCCAGCTCAGGCAATCCAGTTGCCTCAGCCTCCCAAAGTGCTGGGATTACAGGCTGAGCCACCTAACCTGGCCTGATAGCACCTCTTGCTGTGTCCTCACAGAGCCTTTGCTTTTAGTCCTTTGTGTTTGGTATTGTTCCAAATTCCCTGAAGAGACTGCTCATAGCCAAAGCTTCAACTTGATGTGTAGAGATTACAGAAAAGTTTGGGAGTGGTTTCATGTGACCCAAGGCAAGCTAGATTATTATCTCCAATTGGAGTAAAAACAATTGCAGATTGATCTTGGAGCCATGATGACTTTCCTAGAACAGTCTGGACCTGGGAGGAACTGAATCAGGGACAGAGGTCTAGGACAGATGGTACCAGGTTTTAGAACAGCCCAGGGTCTGTCTTTCCCCAGTCTCTACTCAGTTTCTCAGTCTCATCTAGAACCAAAATGTCCTTTAAGTGGCTAGATCCTTTACTTAGTCCAGAGGGCATTCTCCTGAGTGCATTTAAACAGATATTGCTTCACTGAATGCCTGCCAGATCAGGCCACATTTTGTTTTTAGTGGCTTAAGAGTGAGTCTGTTTCTATTCTTTGTATGTCTTATAAAAACTACCCTCCCCATTCCAAGCTTTGCGGCTAGATAGTTCTTTTTACTTGGTAAATCCCTAAGGATCTGCAAATCTTTCTTCCTAGGAATGGAATTCCAACTTCTCCCACAGGTACTTTAAAAGTACAACCCATTCAATGAATAATCAAGTTTTTTTACTACTTGTCCACCTACTGATACTCCTAAGTTGAGCTGCTTTTCCCCCCTGCCTTCTGTTTACAGACCTATTGTAGGGATGCAGGTAGGGAATAGGGCATATAATTTGTCATGTGTGACCTATATGAACGTGTTTGTCTTAGAAAGGGAGATGGGTGTGCAGTATCTGGGAGAGCCACAATGTGATTCATGACCTGACCTGGAGAGAGAGAAGAATTTCAGGAAGAGGCCTGAAGGTAGGCCTGATAGACCTAAAGCTTCCTTCCAGAAATTGCCTACAGAAAAAAAATGTATTTCCCAATAAGTATTGTTGACAGGGCAAGGAAATAAAGAGAGAAACCAAGGGAAGGATTCAAATTTGAGGAAATACTTCTGGTTCCATTGATGTCAAACCTATTTTTCTTCCCCGAGACATGCGTGTCTGCAGTAGAATAGAGCTCATTGGCTGAACACAGTGAGTGCCCTCCATGCAACACCAACAAGGATTGTATTTCCATCCACAATGAGCTGCATACTAGCTGAGATTGACAAATTGCAGATACACAAAGACAATGAATCCCAATAACACATTTGGGCAAGGGAGAATTGCATTTTAAGCATCCAAACAGGTTGTTTTTCTTCAACCGAAAAGATAGATCTCTGCCCATTTACAGAGCAGGCACCATTTAGCAAGGGCCCTGGGACAGTGGTTCTTTACCAGGGACAATTCCTTGCCCACCTCCCCTTCTCACAAGGGCCATTTGGCAATGTACAGACACATTTTTGCTCGTCACTACTGTGGGAAAATGTGAGGGATGCTGCTCAACATCCTACAATGCACACCCTACAATGTGACTATGATGCTGTTGAGAAAGTCAAGTCTAATTTAATTCCAAATATATTTCAAAATAAAATGGGCACTCATGACACAGTCTTTCATCTGATTACCTTTTAGACAACTGCTACCTATTAGACATGAAGAAAAGTCATGTATCATTCAAATCACTTGTAAAACGTGACTTACAGTTAAAATATAAGCTGACAAACCTGCTTCTCTTTTTTTGAGAAACTTATTTACAAATAAACGGTACTGCTGTTTTGTTTTTTAAATTTTGTTCCTGTCTTTCTGGAAAATATCCTGGCTTTTATGTGTATCGATGAATGTAAAGACTATTTAGGATTTTCACACATTTTAAAAAACAAACAGTGAATAAACACTTGAAAGTCAGTTTGTTAGACTTTAGAATGATTACATTACTCAGCTGCACACATGGATTTTTTAAAATCTCACTTCTTGTAAAGAACAAAAATGCTTATTTTAGATGAGCGTATAAACTCTACTTGAATACCTGACGGAATAGGCATCTGTTTCAGTCTTGAGAAGAAAATTGATTGTTCATTATGAGAAAAATTACAGCCTGTTCTTACCATATCTAAAACCTGAGTCATTAATGTTTAACAATTTCACAAGGACCTTATACTTTAACCAATTAGAGATTTTCATGGGCTGGGATGTCCTGGGTATGGGGAGATGAGGCAATGTTTACAGTGGTATTTCTGTGTATGTGTGGTGGTTCGCCATTTCCTAGGACCACTCCATTTGTACATGTTGGGAGATGACCACCGTGTTAAAAGACTCTTAAGTCAATAAAAGCATGACTTTTCCCTAGGATGTTTCATCAGGCAGTTGGGTTGATAATAAGAAACATTTTCAAAGGCAGAATCTTAATATAGACCTTTTAAGCTCTTATGAATTCACATCAGTAGAACTAATAAGCTTACCATCATAGGCTAGTGTGTGTCTATTAAGTGAAACTAATTTTACTTAATCTTAATTAATTTTCAATTTCTATTTTGTCTCCTCAGTTCCTGCATTATTCTCTTAATTACAGCTTATGCTTAGCTTTGCTGATACTAGAAACAAAGTTAAATGAGGAAAGACAGCCAAGTCCAAATCTGCTTAGGTGGCAAGATCTATTAAACCAAACTCTTACTTAAATATAGAGATGGAAGTTCCTCTGAGAAGGTTGTGTGTGAGAGAGAGAGAAAGAGAGAGAGAGAGAGAGAGTGTGTTTGTGTGTGTATGTTTACTTTGTTTTAGTTTTAGTTGTTACAGATAATAGCTCCATCCCCTAAATATATCAGCTCTCATTTGAGAGTGTTAGGCCCCTTTTCTATGTTAAAATATCTTTATTGAAATATACAGAGGCATATTATTGTTAGTACAGTATTTAGATGTTGTATGAAATGACTAAAAAATAAGCTATAAACTGCAGCAACTACGTTTCCTAAACTGACCTAGTTACTATAAATATGTACACAACACTGAAGAATCCTAGAATATTTTCTGAAGGAAATTGTCACAGCAAATCACATAATTGAACAATTAGCATTAGTTGATATCTATCACTTAATCAATTTCCTAAGTATTTGATCTCATTTCCTAAATTGATTTTTAAATTTATAATATTGGGTTAAAACTTTTCATCTTATGCTGGAGAATATGTGGTGAAAAGGGAATACTTCTACACTGTTGGTGGGAGTGTAAACTAGTGCAGCCTCCATAGAAATCAGTGTGGCGGTTCCTAAAAGCTCTAAAAATCCACCTTTCATGTGATCCTGCAATTCCCCTACTGGGAATATACCCTGAAGAACTCAAATCACTCTATAAAAAACATATCTGCACACATATGTTTATTGCAGCATTGTTCACAATAGCAAGATCATGGAACCAACCATACTGCCCATCAAAAGAGGACAGGATTAAAAAAATGTGGTACATATGCACAATGGAATATTACACAGCCATAAAAAAGAACAAAATCATGAATTTTGCAGCAACCTGGATGGAATTGGAGTTGATAATACTGAGTGATATCTCACAGAAACAGAGCTGAGTATCACATGTTCTCACTCATAAGTGAACCTTGAACAACTATTGAAATACTATTAGAAAAGGATTGACAGTGGCGGGAATCTATAGGGGTGAAGCGAGGGGAAGGGAGATGGGAATAACGGTAGTCAATATCTGTTTGGGGACGGGGAGGGGCACACTTCATCAACAAGGTACCTGCACAATGCATATTTGTATACCTAACCCTTAACTGTACCCCATAATTTTAAAATAAAAAATATGTTAAAAAAACTTTTCATCTTAATTTCTTAATTCCTATTTTGAAGACTTAAAAAAAATTGGTTTCCTTTTGAATTTTCTCCTGAAAAGTGGTTATATCACACTAGACCAGTGTGAAAAGCATTCTCAGTCCCTTCAGATACTTCAAGAACAGGTCACACTGCTCAAATCCTGTGGTAGATGCCACATCTCATTTATTGTCAGCTCCATTATGAACACTTCAGGTGTCTGAGTATTTATCATTTTCCATGACACTGTCAGAAAAGGAATGTGAGTGTCTTGTGGTTCTGTACAATGTATTGCCATGTTCACTGTCACTAAGAATAAAATAATGAGGACAGTGGAAATCTCTTTCTTTAGTATCTACTTCAGAACTTCTGGATTAAAAATAGTACCTGATTTGTAGCCCCCAAACATTCTTCTACAGACAAAGTGAAAACTTATACTCTGACTTTAAAATTGACCATTTACCTATTGCAAGAAGCTAGAACAATTACATTACATTTAGAAGGTTGATTAACTGAATCTGAACAATGTTATCAATGGTTCTGAACATAGGCACACATCCTTAAACTATTTTCCACTGTCTGCTACCCACATAGAACCTACCAATCAGAAAACTCACCAGCTGCCCTGGTGTCATAAGAGTTCCCCAATTCTTTACTCCTCTTTCTATTTCAAACTCCTAGACAGCAATGTGATAAAAAGGAAAAGAGGTGGTGGATAAAAGAGGATGACAGTCGATGGAAGTAGAGATAGGAGAAATCCTGGTTGTATTTTTTTTTTGGCATAATCCTTTTGTTGAGTCAGAGAGCTAAAAAATGGGGCTGGGAAGATGCCATTCCACTGAAGAGAGTTATGTGTCTTAGAGTAGGGGATTTAGCCTAGAATCTTTGTGCAAATCCACCTGCCATCCATGTGTTACTTCAAAAAAGAAATCTGACAAAGACCCAACTGGACAAAGAAGAGAGCCAAAGCTAGCATACTGACTTTGGATGCTGGGTCTAGGCAGATCTCTTATTTAAACAAAATATACCTATGTAACAGAAAAAGAGAAGTAGAACATCATCCCGAAGACACAAATGAAGAGTAGATCTCTGAATAAGACTTACTATAGGGATGAGAAAAAAAATGTAGAAAACTGGCACCATCAATAGATGTTATTTTAAAAAAAGAAAAGAAAGAAAAGGAAGGTAGAGTTTACCCAAAACAAACAAACAACTAAATTAACAGGAGAAAGAATCCATATGAGATGAAATTGTAATTTGATAAAACTAGAAATACATTGTTAAAAAAATGAAAATGCACTAATAGAATTAAAGCAGTGGGGAGCAGAAATGGGTTATAAACAATCACAGATGTCATAAACAATCAAAACAACAAACTTAATGAATTCTACCAGGATGCAAAGGAAAAATGAAATCAAGGGTTCAAAATAATGCAAGAAAATGATATGTGTGAAGGATAGAGAATGAAAGGCCAACCTGAGAATTATAGGTGTTCTAGTAAAATAAGTAACAAGTAGAACAGAAGCAATTATTCAAATATATCATTAAATAAAAGTTTCCTGAGTTGAAAAAGAATGAACGAGCAGATCAAAAGAACTCACTATGTTCAAAGTAAATTAAATGAAAAGAAAACTTTGTTACATTTGAATTATAGGGATGGAGAAAAAGAGACTATAAGCATTCATGCAGAAAAAAATGGTGAAAGCAAAAGAACAAAGCTAAGCTGGCCTTAGCTTAACTTTTTTCCCTGGACACAATGGAGCTGTGTCTACAGAATTTTGAAAGAAAAAGTTGTTACATGACTATTTTATGTTTAGCCAAGTTTTAAAAACACCTGTTAATATAAAACACATTTACAGAAATGCTAAAAATATGCCAACATCTAATTTTTCTGAAGAAAAAAAAGCCACAAAACTACTTTTACAGAAATGCTAAAAATATGCCAACATCTAATTTTTTTTGGAGAAAAAAAAAAACCCAGTAGTGACATTTTAATATATGACATTCAAAAAGAATTAAGCCAAGGTACAACATGACTGCCATGATGCCCAGTGGTTCAAGAGATGGACAAGGAAGCAGTTTACTTCCCTAGTCCTGAGGCAAACTGTAACCCTAGCAAATGTGATTAAACTGGTCAAATTAAGAAAGTGATAAGAATTTGAAGGAATTGCTGCCTCTTTCCACAATGTCATCTGGCTGGAGCCTAAAAGTAAATACTTTCACCATAAATTGTTGCTCATTGGTATGGACACGTCTTTTGAATTAACCTGAAATTCATTTGGAAAAGCTTGTTTTAGATGAAATTTGCCACTGAGTATAGGTTCTGGAGCTAGACTCCCTGGATATTACTTCTTGCTCTATCAATTACTCCACACACCACTCCTCACATCTGCTTAGGCAAATCATTTAATCTCTAGGGCCTCAGTTTTCTTACCTGAAAAATGGAAATACTGTAGATTTTTCTGCATGATATTTTTGTGAGGATTAAATAAGCAAACACATGGGTACTTAGAACAGTGCCTGGCACATATGTTGCTAATAAGAAGAGACATGAATATGTACCATAAATAACGTGGTAAACATATATTTGTATGGGGAACCCAAAAACCTGGAATTTATTTATAGAAAATTTGTGTATTCATTGCTGAATAGTTAAATTTCAGTCACCTTCAAAGTACTATCCGTTTGGTGCAATACACTCATCACGACACTTTTTCTATTGCTTGGAACAGTTTTTAAACTCATCAGTTTTAGTGATGCCTTTTAGTGCTTCTGCTGTTTTTTTTTGTTTCACCTCTTCCACATTGGAAAAAAGTTTTGAGGACATTTTTCATCGTGGAAACTGGAAAAAGTATCTCAGGTTGAGATCGGTTGAATAAGGAGGATGGGGTATGGACATCATGACATTTTTGGCCAAAAACTGCTGAGCACTCGTGGGGTGTGGGCAGGTGTGCTCATAAATCATCCATCATGATATGAACAAGTGTGTTGAATCTCAAAAAAAAATTAACTGAATCTGAATGTAGCTTCTCACAACAATGCCAGTTGGTATGCTGGTGCTGATGGGTTTCTAGAATACTCACCTAGTGGGGAAAGCCTGTACTACAAAGGGGCCCACCCTCCAAGAAATACTAATAATTCTGTTTTTTTGGGTCTCCCTATATATATAATATATGTATATGTGTGTGTGTGTGTGTGTGTGTGTGTGTGTGTGTAGTATATGTGTATGTATATGCATGTCATGTGAGACAGACAATACAAGTGAAACAGACTTGTGTTTGTATTGCATTTTTATGTTTCTCTAGTTTAAAAGATTTTGCTTAATGAGTTTTTTACTTTTATTCATTTATTTTTTAATTTTAAAGATGGGGGGTACAATTCAGGAAGGTATACGAACGTTGATTATGCAGGTACCCTTGTTGATGAGGTATGTTCCTCCCTCCCCTAGCAGTAATTACTAGTTGAGCAAAGTAAAAATTTAAAGGAAAAGCAGTCACTTAAAAATAAAAATGAATTATAGGTATAGGTATATGTAAGGATAGTATGAATTATAACAATTTACTATAATTCTACATTTATTACAGCAAAAATGGGTTATACAATTAAAACTGTTAGTTCAAATTCTACTAGCATATATTACCCGACTGAATTTTTCTTAAGGTCTAGGAAGGTGCTAAAAACATTTCTACTTAAGAATTCATGCAAGTAGACATTATTTTTACTCTCAGCCTGGTTACATTGATGATTCTCAGGCTTTGTTTGGTTTTCCTCTTATAAAACGTTTTGGCCTAAAAAAGTGAAAAGGGAGAGAGAAGAGCCGAAGAAGTCTAGGGCACAATAGTTTTCTCATGCAGCCACATTGAATACGACGCCTGTGGAATCAAATAGCCACCTCCTGCTTCACTCTAGTGAGAGAACTAAACAGAATTAATATTTACTAGATGATCATAAGTTATGAGGCGATGGGTGATATTTGTTGTACAGGTTTGGAGCTTACATTTTTTAGTTTTACCTTAAGCCATCCCTTTATTCTCTCATACTTTATCCCCAACAAAGAATGTGGCACCACACTTTTGAAACATTCTTAGGTCTGTGCCATAATGCCACAACTCATTCTAACAAAACCTCGATGGTTTTAGTGGCCGAGTCCTGAACCATGTATTCCATGTCAATAATTGAACATTTCACTTTTGGAGAAAACCAGGCATGTAACCATGGTTTGTAAATATCTCATAAAGCATATTTTGAGATTTTTTAAACCAAACTTTTTTGCACATTATCTCATTTCTTCTGAAATTTTTATTTTGTTTGGTGATACCGTCAGTGTATTGCTTACATTGAAGTCAAACTCTCCGTTGTTTTAAATTTTCCATTTTGGATTTTTTTCTTTGGTTAATGTGCAGTCCTCAAGTCTTCTCTACTTAAGTATTTTAATTTAGTATCTGACTGGATGTGCCATTGTTTTTAGTATCATTTTCATATCAGTTCTATTAAAGTCAATTTTCCAGCTATGGGATAATTATAAAAGCAACCCCACATGCTAACTGACTGAGACTGGTTTCTAATAAGGATGAGCTAAAATTATAAGGAAACTTACTGTGTACTAGGCATTGAGCTAAGGTCTTTATTTATGTGGATTGTCTTAAATCCTTCCAATAACAATACGAATCAGGCACTATTTTTAATCACCATTTTACAAATAGTACAGCTATGGTTTACAGAGGTTAAATAGTTGCACAAGTTTACACAGAAAGAACAAAGGTCTTAGGTTTGATTATTTCCAAAGCCTGTTCTTTTGACGTCTGGCTCCTGTGTGTTTCTGCTTGGTTTCGGTAGATTAATACCGTACCTAACAGAACCGTGGGAGTATGTCTTGATTTCCACAAAGATGTTTTGTTTTCTCTGTGCAGTTTCTAAGAATAGTGATAAAAATCAGGGGAAAAAATTTCCTAGAATCTTCAAATATCAAGAGACTCTAGGAAGTTAGTTTCTGACCAATAGTAGCAATCTATTTAGAAGTAAATGCAGACAGAACTAAGTGAGTTTTTAACTGCAGAAAAGCATTTCATTTTTTATTTTTTAGACAAGGTCTTGCTCTGTCATCCAGGTTGGAGTGCAGTGGTACAATCATAGCTCACTGCAACCTTGAACTCCTGGGTTCAAGCAATCCTCTGGTCTCTCCCCTTCAAGTGGTTGGGACTATAGACACACACCACCACCCTACATATTTAAAAAATTTTTTTGGCAAGATGGAGGTCTCACTATGTTGTTCAGCCTGATCTTGAACTCCGGGCTTCAAGTGATCCTTCTGTCTCAGCCTTCCAAAATGCTGGGATTACAGGTGTGAGCCACCACACTTGGCTGAAAGTATTGTAAAAATTGGTAGCTCCATGTAACTGGGGAACCTCTGAGCTTTCACAAGGAAGATTTGTAGGAGTCTTACCTTTCGCTTCAATTTGGGCATTAGATGTGTGGTAATGAAAAAGGAAAAACTTTCAACTAAACTGGCTCATGTTCAGAAACCATGCCTCTTCTGCCTATCACCTGGCCATAAAAAATATACTTTGCTTTTTAAGGTACATGTCATAGCGCATCGAAATACGGTGAGGAGTCTTAGCATGTCTTCAATGTTCAAAGAAAATAAAAGGAGGGCAGCCATGTCTTGTCTGAAAAGTGTTTACAAATCAGATGGTTTTGCTTCTGAGGTTCTAGACAGGTGACTGTACCTGCAGCAACAGACCCCAAACCCTGGCTCACAAAAAAAGGTGAGGAAATGTTTGGTAGGAGAGAAATGCTGATGGAGTTGGACCCAGAGCCCCACTGCAGAGCAGGAATTCTTCCCACACCCTGTACTTTGACAAACCTGTTCTTACTTTGCTGCCCATGTGCAAGGAAGCAGTTTTTCCAAATAACTATGTTTAGATTGGAACATAGTCTAACAGAAGTTGCAACATGTCATACTGATTAAGCAAATTAAGATAAAAAAAAAACAGACAGAAATACAAACAAATAGGCGTTCTTCCCTGAAATGTTCTATTTCTTAGAATGCTTGCAAAAATATCTACACATTTTGGAATAATGTTGTTCTAACTCGAGTAGAATGAAGGAAATAGGGATTTCTTATTTATTTGGTGGAGATAAGTAAAATGCAAGAATAAAAAATGAAGTGCATTTGCTTAGGAGATGAGACCGTGTGCCTGAAGCCAAGTGTCTTTTTGTTGGGAGTGGAGTTGTGACCCTGATTTGTCTGCAGGTCACAGCACTTGGGAATCAAGAAACCTTGTCTGAGGATGTGTCCTTGCACCAAATCCCTCCAGCCAATTTGCCAGATGCTGGTTCAATTAGAGAAGAGTGGATTATGTCCAAGGAATGGATAAATCTTTTCACTGATACTCAGACATGGATGTTATTTTATGGTTCTTTTTGCAAAGGCAGATGATCCGATTTAAGGAAGAAAAGTGGAGAGCAAGGACAAAGTGTAAGCTGTCATAGTAATCTTACCATAATCTCTTGAGTGCATTACCTTATTTTCTATAGTAGATGCAGTTTCTCAAAAGTAGTATGCAATTTGATATTTTTTCGCAATTTTAATATTTTGGTAAATGTTTAAATCATTTTTAAAACGTCTTTTAAAAAGATTTCTTTGAAAATGAATTTCAAATTCTTTAACAATTAGAAAGTCTATGTAATGGGTTTTTAAATACTTAGTGCCCGTGTACAATATAGGGTCAAAGTGAAACATAACAGAGATGATATTTACCAAATCATCACATAATTATTATTTTATCTATATAATTGTAATTACTTAGTAATAAAGCAGAAAATTGGCTTTTGACATCAGCAGTCCCAAGTATGTTGTATTAAAATAAGAAAGCTTTAAAATTTCTCCTAGGGGTATGCTCAGAGTTCTCTAAGACACTTTGCTTTGCTATTTGCTTGTTCTGATTCAGAGTAGGATGCTTCACCTTTTAAGAGGATCAAAGAAATACAGGTTGGAATTTGGAATGCAGGCAGTCAGGAAAGTATATTTAGAATAACTTCTAAGTTTAAAAGAACAGTATCAATATCCTTCTAATAAAGATCCTCTTTTGCAATATCTCTTGGTTATATGTTTAGTTATACATGTTTGATAAATGCACATGTGATTCTTTCCTGATATAATGAAGATGCTAGTATTTGATGCTGTGATAAAATGTGACATGGGTGTAAGTGGAAGGGGCCAGGGCAGGAATGGCAACATTTCTGGCCTTTCATCACAGAAACTAAAACACAGCTGTTGATTGCCAGTTGTCATAACCTTTTGGACAACCTGACCTTTGACCCTGCTTAAGAATGGTCTTTCCCTGCCTCCCTCTGGCCAGGCTTAATTCCTCACACCATCAAGACTTGAACGTATTCCTGTGGCACCCTTTCCGATTCTCCTTGCTGCTCCCACTTCCTGGCTCTGTGACTGTCAGCTTACTCACAGTAAATCCCATTGGACTTCATTGAAAAGCTTGAGAGATTCTGCCAGGCAGAGCTGAGTCTCCCATTTTGCTCCCCCCCCAGTGTCTCACTCTGTCACCCCAGAATCATGGCTTACCGCAGCCTGGACTCAGCTGATCCTTCTGCTCCTGAGTAGCTGGAATTACAGGTGCGGGTCACCACACCAGGCTAATTTTTAAAATTTATTTATAGACTTGAAGTCTTGCTATGTTTCCCAGGTTGGTCTTGACCTCCTGAGCTCAAGCAATCCTCTTGTCTTGGTCTCCCAAAATGCTGAGATTATAGGCGTGAGCCACTGTGCCTGGCCCCATTTTGTTTTTTCTTTACACTCCCCCTCACCTCCTTTCAAAGGAGAGGCTCATTAAGATCAATACTTTTACCTGTGCTTTTCAGCTTGTGCTCAGAGGACAAGTTTTCAAACATGTCTGGGGTTCCTTTATAATACTCCTGGCTCCCCAACTCTCATACACACACATTCAGGTGTTCTTCAAGTGCTCCTTCTCTCTCTTCCTGAACTCTCCAGCCTTTTTGGGAGGGAGAACTTGGACTGTCTTACCCAAGAACCAGTCATGGGGCTGAACCAGAGACTGTTCAAGAAGCTCTCACTCAAGATAAGGGGAGTTGGCATTGCTGAAAGGCAGGAAAGTCACAGGAGTGCTCTGGCTCAAATGCCAGGAGAAGAGTTAGAAGGAACTCTGAATCCAGGAGGCATTGGAGACTGAGAATGGAGTGGAAACTCATTGTAAACAAAGCAGTATTTATGAAGGCAGTCAGGTAGGATATTTCCTTGAGAGATTGCTTAATCAGACAGATAACATTTCAGGTTTGTTTTTACGGGCCACAGAAATGAGGTATGTATATGAGTGACTCAGCGAGCATAGATACTGGTTAGCATGCTATTTCTATTTTTCCTCTGATCATCGCATTTCTGGAATAAATTGACTATGCCGCTCACTTCCTCTCTATAATGCCCATTTTTTTCTTATCCCTATGTGTAGGAGATCCTTCTCAGTCCATTAAAAGCTGGAGTTGCCTGATACTTTCTGTATTAGTCAGCTATGGCTTGCGATACACACACAAAAATACCACAGAAATTCATTAAACACCTTTCTTAAACAACAGAATTTCTTAAACAACATAGTTTTCTTAAACCAACAGAAGTTTATTTCTCACAGTTCTGGAAGTGGAAGTCCAAGGTTAAGATGTTTGCAGGTTTGGCTTCTTCTGAGGTCTCTGTCAGTTGGCTTGCAGACAGTCACTTTCTCATTGTATCTCCACATGGTCCACTTTCAGGCCTGATCTGACCTGTATGGCTAGGTTTGCTTTGACTCACACTGTGTGAGTACCAAATGTTCTCACTCATAAGTGGACCTTGAATGTCTACCATAATACAAGAAAGGGATTGGCAGTAGTGGAACACTGCTAGGGAAAGGAGGGGACACGTAATATCAATAAGGATGCCTGATCCTCATCCAGGCAAACTGAGGTCCAATGGGAGGCTCAAACTTCCCCTATACGTAAACCACTCATCTACTCAAGCCTGATTTGTACCCCACATTTTTTTAAAAAAAGAAAAATGAAAGAAAATTCAATTAGTGGTCCAGATTAAAAATCAGGTCTTGATATTTCTTATAAATGTCTCAATTTCTGGCTTTTCTTCAAAAGCTGGAAGACCTGAGAACATTGGACCTGCATAGCCATAGGACAGCACTTGGCCAAGACTTGCTGCTGGTACCCCTTTAAGGCAGGACACCCACACCCCCCAGTCCTTCCCATCCCACCAGCCCACTTCGCTCCTGTAATTGACTAGCCTGGCTTCTGAGGCATTTGGGTCTTTGATTCCACAAATATTGAGATACCAACTCCCCTCCCAGAAAAGTACTGCTTCTTGTACTTTCCTTCTCTTTAATTGTTTATTTCCCTTCCCTTTAGTGCCCATATACTTGATGGTTCTCAATTGGTGGTGATTTTGCTCATAGTGGACCTTTGGCATGAAGCCATTTTTTACTGTCATGACTGGAGAGGGTGTTGCTAAGGCACCTAGTGAAAGAGGTTGAAGATGTGGCTAAGCATTCTGCAATGTACAGGACAGTCCCCCTTCGCCCCCCCAACAAACAATTTATCTGATCCAAAATGCTGATGTTTTGAGATCCTGACAAGACATTTACCTCAATGCACATAGCCAAACAGATTAAATAGCCTGAACTTTGAGCATGTGTCTGTTTGTAGCTGGAATCTTTCCATTTGATACTATTTTGATACTTCAAATCAAACTTATCATCACACATCATTGAAGGTCATTAAATGTTCAAATTCTTATGTTAATAGGATTTTCTCTGTACTTTCTTCTTAAAGTTTAAGATTTGAACTCATTAATGAACTTCATCTCTAATGTCTCCTTCCACTCTGTCTCATCCTCCTGCCCAAAGTGTAACGCCTCCCTATTATTTTGCTCTGATTCAGACCCTCACCACCATGTTCCTGGCTTTTTGCAAAAGCTTCTTAGCTCATCTCCACTCTTCCAGATTCTACACACCATCTCCAAACCACTTATTGAATCACTGTTTTCAATATATTATCTCCGTGTTTACTTGTTTGCCTAGAAGTGTAGCCTTTTATAACCTTGCTCTCATTTTATTTTTCTCTCCTTCCTTTGTGGTCAGTGGCTGGCACATTTGTAGGTGTTCAGCTACTATTTATTGATGAGTGATTGGTTCATTCCTTGAGTATGTGATTGGGCTTGCATTGCCTTTGCTTATTCCATCTTCACCTTCTCTCCCCCAGCCACCCAAATTCTTCCCATAGTTCCAGGCCAGGATCAAATTATCCACGAGAACATCTTCTGTTTCAAGTAGATTCTTTTTCCTTTGAAGTCCTCAAGTCCTTAGCATTTATATTAAACATTTGCTATTTACTCTTTCATACTATGGATTTTCTTTTCATGTTACCTAGCTTATTAATCCAGATTGTAATTTCTTTTAAGGTAGATGTTGTATTTCTACCTAATAATAAATAAGTCAATGACTCAGAATTCAGTTGTAAATTATTTAATAGAACATAAAATGCTCAATGTAGAATATAGATTTTTGGCAATATCTGTGCGAGATGGCCAGTTCTTGAAATAAATTTGGTGCTGGGGCGAAAACATGTTAGTGAAAAAAAAAAACATGGACCTTAAAATCAGATGGACCTGGGTTTCAACCCAAGTTTTACTACTTGATAGTTAAATGATTTATGGCAAGTGACTTAATCTCTATGTGCTCCGGTTTCATAGGCAAAAATTGAAATGAAAATACCTCTTTACTAGGTTGTTTTGCATATATAATAATAAAATACCTGGCATAGTGTCTGATGTCACAAGGATGCAATAAATATAAGTTTTTCTTTTTTCTTTTGATAGGCAGCATGTCCAAATCCCTGGAATCTGAATATTTTATGTTACATGAAAAGAGAAAATCTAAGTTGCAGATGAAATTAAAATTGTAAATTGGTGATCCTTGAGATGGAGAGATTATTCTGAATTATCTAGGCTGGCTCAATGTCTTTAAAAAGTGGAAGAAAGAGGCAGAAAAGAAGTCACAGTCAGAGAAGGTGGTGGAATGATGGAAGCAGAAGTCAGAATGATTTGATATCGGAAGGATTCAATCTGCCATTGCTGGCTTTGAAGATGGAAGGGGGCCAGAATATAAGGAACGCAGGCAATAAAATTCATTGGATTCATTCCAATGAAATGGATTCTCCCCTAGAGCCTCCAGAAAGAACTTGGCCCTGCCAACACCTTGATTTTGGTCCAGAGAGATTCACTTCAGAAATTTGAACTCCAAAGTTGTAAGATGATAAATTTGAGTTGTTTTAAGTCACTAAATTTGTGATAAGTTGTTACAGTAGCAATAGGAAACTAATATATTTTCCTTTCCTTCTCTAAGATTTTGTGCTGGATCAACCCTCTTTCAGAAGAAAGTAGAAAAGAAGACAGTTTTAATTTACTATACTAGTTACTTAGTAGGTGCTTAATAGTTGTTTGTTGAATAAAGAAACAAATGAATAGTAAGCTTACCTTTTACAATGTAGTCCATTTCATTGTTCTGATCAATAAAAACTTTCACCTTTTATTGAATCAGCATCATCTTGTAATTTTTAGCTGATTGATTGAAAGCATATATCCCATAGTGTCTTCACTTTAATTAAAAGCTGTGTATTTATATAATTAATATTTACTAGAATTACAAGTAACAGAAAACCACAGGGTTTGCTGAGATCCAGTCATCTCATAATAATTAAAATAGGCTTATAATTAGATAACATGGAGATTTAGGTATGTCAGTGATTTAAAATAAAACCATCAGGCATTGGTGGAATATCAACACATGTAAAGCCTTGGAGAACATTCAAAAGGGAAGGTAAAAGTGTGTTTAAGGAATTATCCTTGATTGTGTTGATACGACCAAGATATAAAGTAAAATAATAGTAAAAGAGTCAGAAGGTAAATAAAAATGCAATGCATATTATGATATTTAGAAAGATAATTAATTGGCCGATGACTGATGGAAAAAATGACTAATATTTGAAGAGAGGAGACCATCATTGAAAAAGATCCTATCCTGGCTTAAAAGAGTGCATCAATCACTGTAAGAAACCTGCTCATGGAGTACTTGAAATTCATCCTGATACCTCTAAAAATACTTTGAGGATTTCTAGACTAAACCTCAGAGCTGTATATAGGATTGACCAATTTTTGGAAGGATTAAAAAGGGTTCCATATAGAAGAGGTGGAATGATTACCGCAAGAAGCCTGAGGTTTAAAGTGTAAGCACTTTACTTTTGGCTAAGAAATTCTCATTTGGGACAACAACACTAGAGGAGAGCATGCACACAGGTCCCCAAGATGAGTCTCCAGTTTGCAGGAAAAAACAATGGCTTACTTGGAACTCTCCTTGGTACTGCAACCACCCCTGCTTGAGTCTCTCCATCTTTCTCAGAACCATTAACCTAGCTTGTGCAACTTAGTGTGTTATTGACCTGCCCTACACTCTCTTCTTGGCTATGATTATTGTTCTTATCAAACCTGAATTTTCCGGACACTCCTGCCATTGCCTGACTCACTCTCCTTCCCCTTCCATCAGTTCTAATTGGCTCAGAACAACAATCTCAAACTGAATCCTGCATATCTCTCATCAGTCAAGTCTAAAAAATTGAACTCACCAAAAATAATTTAGAAGAACATGCCAACATAGTGATGCAAAGTTCATTTTACAAAATGCAAAATAGCTGTTTTACATAAACACTCAAAGTCTATTTTTGTTAATGTACTCATTAGATATGTTCCTTTGAGAAATGGTTCAATAGAGCTCTTACTGTTTCTTCCAATTAGTAATCATTAATGTAATGTAACATTTCCTTGAGAAATAATATTAAAGGTACTAGGACAATGTCACCAGGGGCAGAAACTCTAAATTCGCAAGCTATGTCAAAATCAATCATTTTGGGATCAAGTATTTAGTTAGTCTCATCACTGGGTACCATAATTCTTAATCTTCAAGATAAGGATCATAAATTTAGATGCACTCCAAGAGAATCAGTTATCCTTTTTGGGGGGGTTCAGGACAATTCAGGTTTTCTGTAGTTTATTAAAAATGAAATAGGCATGTAAAATATATCATTCAACCAAAATATCATTTGAAAGCCAGTGATGATCTATCTCCTCTAATGCAATCCAGAGCCTTTCTCAACTTTTGCTCTTAATAATATCATATAAGCATGGTTTTTTATAGTGCATAGACTTGAAAATAAATTATTGGATAATTCTTAACTTCTCTTTTTATTCCTTTATGATATTCATCTTCCTGTATTTAATTGCCCATTCCCTGAGTTCATTGTGGGCAGAAACTATCTCTTCCCTGACCTGTCAAAATTCCAAAGTCCAAGCTGAGATTGATTGCTGTTGAATGAGTAAAGGATGAATTCTGTGCTTCTTATTGTTGGTCACTCTGCTCCTTTAGAAATTTTTTCCTCCCTTGGGTTCTGCATGACACACTCCCCAGTTTTTCTTCCATTTGAATGACCAAGTTTCTTTTGTCATCTTTACTACTTTTCATTCCAGTACCTGACTCTAAAGTTCTGTACTCATTCTTTCTCTCTTGCTACACTTTCTTCCTTAACTATTTCATTCACTAGCAATTCTTTGTGTGTAACTCTGGATCTATAACCTCCATTTTATTTCCAGTGATGGCTGCTCATCTGAGTTTTAGTTCATACTTCTAAGGTGTTCTTCTGAGAATACAACCTTGTCAGGAACAATGCCCAAGATTTTATCATTCAAGCCATTCCAGATTTTATAGCAAGGAATTCCTGAATCTTTAATGCATTAGTAGCACATGCCACTCAGTTTCAAAACTATGAATTTACCTTTTTTTCATTTCTCTTCTTCCCATCTCTGTTCAGCCAATTGTAAAATTATCTCTGCATTGTCAGTTCAGTGGTTTTCACATTGGGATGGAGTGTTTTGATCACTCCATTTAGATCCCATTGTTTTTCATCTAATGTGTAAGAGATTAAGAATATCGGGACAAAGAATACCACATTTGAGGGGATGAGTACCCATGGACACCTTTGAAATAAGATTTCAAAATCTTTAATGGGTTTTGTCGATTTATCAATGCTGACATATCTGAAGATTTTTTTTGACAAATTTGTAATGGATGTCCTAAGAAGCATACAGGCTGTCAGTCTATTCTTAGAAGTCTTAAAAGTAGAATAGTTAATGGAAAATAAAATCAGCCATATATAAAAGGGCAAGTTGTAAGCTTTTGATATTTCTAACAAATTAATGGGAAAAAATCTTAACACAATTCTTTGATTTAAAAGATATAGCCTGGGTAAATTGGACTTGGTAGAATTACTGCCCACAAAATAAAAACTCACTGTGAAAGTTAATTCAACAAGGCAAATTGACTGAGCCAGGAGATAATCAGGTATCTGGATAAACATTGTTCCTGGATGTGTCTGTGAAGTTGTTTATGGGAGAGTTTAGCATTTCAGTCAGTAGACTGAGTAAAGCAGATTGTCAGTGGTGGGCATCATCTAACACATGGAGGGTTTGTACAAAACAGAAAGGTGAAGGAAGGCTGAATTCTCTTTGTCTCTCCCTTCCTGACTGCTTGAGCTAAAACCTAGGTCTTCTCTTGCCTTTGTATTGGAACTTATACCAAACATCAGCAATCCTGGTTCTTAGACCTTTGGACCTGGACTGGAATTTATACCATCAGCTTTCCTGGGTCTCCAGTTAGATGGCAGATTGTGGGACTTCTCAACTTCCATAATCTCATGAGCAAATTCTTGATAATACATCTCATTACACATATAATATATATAATTTTGATTATGTATATCATATGTAATATAATATATAATAAGATAATTATATATTATAATCTCCTATTGATTCTGTTTCTCTGGAAAACGTTGACTAATGCACTCACATTAATAGAACCTAAAAGGGTAAAGTTTGTTATTAAAAATAAAACAAAACAAAAAAAGCAAATACAACCACACTGAAAAACTGATTGCTAAATCATTATTGCTAAATCAATTATTAGTTTATAACTATCTTCAGGGGAAAGAAATTTATTTATTTTAATTAAGATTAATTTAAGTTAAATAAGAATAACTAAAAAATTAGAAACAGTTTATCTATTCTGTATATAAAATCTATTAAGGAATTTTTGAGGTGGCTTAAAATTGATAAAGAAAGCTTTAAAATTATGTTCTGGAGAACACTTCTCCCTTTGAAAATCCTTTGTATATTCTGATAATATTCATTCAGAATGTCCTCATCGTGAAAATGTTGTTGTGAAAGTATCTACTGTATCAAAATGGCATAGCCAAGACAAGCATGATAAAAACATTCCTCCATTTTCCTCTCCTCATTGATTCTTCAATCAAGACATTCCTTTATTGCTGAAATGGTCTTTTGTTGTTTCCCTGCAATTGGTATCTCAGTTCTCAAATTTCTCCAACAAGCTGCACTATGCCAACATTGTTAAAGGATAATTCTCATTCCATGTTGTAAGTGTTGCAAAGCCTCTAGCTCATTACCTGGCACATAGCAGATGCTCAGAAATTGTTATATCCCTCCGCATTTCCACATCTTTCCTTATGCCCAAGCAATTTAGCCCTGTTTTGAAGACACTCAATCTATTTAACTACTGTCTAAAATACCAGTTTTATTTTTTATTCTCTCTTTTTGCATACTCTATCCTTCAGAATATCTGCTCACTACTCTTTACCACATTTTCCTATTACTCTGCTTTCCTCAAGCAGGTTGCTCAATCTAGATTGCCCTCCTCCTCACCTTTGTCAATCTGATTCTTTTGTTGTTGTTCTGTCCCTGCTTTTAGTGCCATCTCATCAAGGATAACTTTTCTTATCTTCTTCTAATCAAATGTGAGCTCTATCTCCTTGTAGCCAGCCTTTCATTTGATCTTGGTGGGCTTTGCTCATTTTGTCTTCACTCTGTACTAGATCATCTAAATTCCATAAGAATAGGGATTATTTTTGAATATTTTTAAACCAACAGGACTGGTATAGTTTCTTACAAATGTTAGGTGCTCATTAACTATTTACTGCCCAGCGACATAAAGATCAAAAGTAGAACCCAATCTGATAAAAGATGCTGCCCTGCTGTGGATAAACCTACATCTTCAACTCAAGTCAGTGGTGGAAGAGAGGGGAGAGGTTACTGGCAACAAATTAGAGATTACTAAAGTATAAAATAGTCTTGTAAATACTTCTAAACTGCCTATTATTTATTTCCTGCGTCTTTCCTCAAAATAATAACTATACTTTTAGATTATTTTTTAATTTTAAAGATGTGGGGTACAATTCAGGGTTAGGTATACAAATGTTCATTATGCAGGTACCCTTGTTGATGAGGTGTGCCTTTCCGACCTCTGGCAGTTTCCCTCAACTATACTTTTGAAAAAAATAACAATACATTGGTATTCTCACCTCTCTGTATGTATTTTCCTTTCTTTGGAAAACTCACATTTAAAAGTTGTTTAGAAAGGGAGGATAGGGATAAGAAAAAGGAAAAGGGTTGATTTTGATACTGCACTATAATTGGTTGGCATGTGATTAAAGATAGCAATGTTTCCAACCACTACACAAGTGTTTGAAATTCATCTGCTAAAAATATTCCTGACTTTCCTATTAGTCAGATGCCTATTTTAAACTTTTAACTTTTATTGAAGTAAAATTTATCTGCATGATAGATCAATGTTCAATGCATTCACTTTCTTGTATATGTGCCCAGATCTATAGTTGGTCTAAGTTAGTCTCTGCTTCATTCCTGTATCCTGGGATTTTCCTATTTCTTGGCCTCTTATTGATTATGCATTTTCAAAGTTTCTACTAGCATTGTTATATTCAAGAAAAAAAAATAGTCATACTTTCACAAGGCCCTGGAGCCATTTGCTTGTTCCTGTCCTTGTTACTAAGAACGTTGATAATGATGTACTTTTACCTTGAAGTCACAATGTGCTTTAACTGATCCTATTGTGAGCTAATAAATTACCAGTTGCTTTTCTTTAATTGAGAACATAATTTTGTTATTATTTATCTATCATTTTACATAAGAGTAGAGAGCAAGCATATCAAGATTATCTCACTGGCCTAACCAATTGATAAAACAGGATGAAATAGTAAGAACGAGGTCATTTATATGTTCTGAGCTTGTGATGAGGAAGGGAGTGGGGTGGCAAAGGAGGAGATAAAAACAGCTTCATCATTTGGCTTTCAGTTAATTGGTCTCAGCCATATGAACTTTTCAGATAGTTATAAGGATTTAAATGCAATTGCTGACTGCCTGACAAAGTAAGTATATTTCTAGTCTTGTGGGAAAAATAACAAATCAGAACTTTCCAGACATGAACAAATTTTCAAACATTTCCAATCTACTTCTAGAGGAAGCAATTATCTTGAGTTCAGACTCTTGAAAATTTTCCTGACCTGGAGTATAATCATATTAATAAAATAACAATTTTCTCTTTAAGCACAAACCATCCTACAGATTGGAGTATTAGAGACACTTTGATTATTTTCCCCCTGTTAATTAACACATGGAAATCAATTAGGTTCGCTCTTGCAATTTTCATTCAGAATAGAGCATTACATTTAACAGATGATCAATCTTATTACTTTCACTCAGAGGTTTCTCATAGCTAATAGTCACTAGCTTTCATTTTTTAAAATATGAAGTTCAGTATTTCAGAAAGCAGATTCCCACATCATCTGCATCAGAATTGCCTGTGATACTTGTTAAAAATACATACTGCTGGTTCCCATTGGAGGTCTACTGAACTGTGGCCAGGGAATGTTAACCTTAAGGAGCGCTCTCCACGATTCTGATATTCACCAACATTGGAGAAATAAGGGATTCAGTGTGCATGCCTTCAGGTAGTTGAGGCAGATTCACCTGACAATGAAATACAGTGATAGAAATAACTCAAGTAAATAAGCAGGATTTCCCAAGCATCCCTATTTAGAGGTCAAAATACTCTTAATTTTGATATAGAGTAGAGCAGTATTTGACTTGTTACCATTGAAATGAATTCAGAAAATTCCAGAATGGTAATATAACTGCAATAAATAAAAGATTAGTTTGTCAATTCAACCTTAAGGTTATCTCTAGTTCTGAATGGAAGACATGACCAGGGAAAGATGGTCAGGATCAAAGCATAAATAAAATTAAATGTACAGTTTTAAGGAAACAAAATACTAGTCATTAATAGACACATGCTGCTTCTAATTCAAGGGAATGCACAAATGTGTATTGGCAAATCTCAGAATTGCTTGTGGAAAATACAACTCCTCACTTTAAAAAACTGTGTGTATAAGCCTAAAAATGATTAATAAGTGGTTTTTTTTTTTTTTTTTTGAGTTGGAGTCTCACTCTGTCGCCCAGACTGGAGTGCAGTGGCCGCTCCCGGCCACCGCAGCCTCGACCTGCTGGGCTCCGGCGATCCTTCCGCCTCAGCCTTCTGAGAAGCCGGAATTACAGGCATGCGCTCCCACGCCCAGCTGATTTTTCGATTTATTGTAGAGATGAGGTCTCACTGCCCAGGCGGGTCTCGAACCCGCGGGCTCAGGCAATCCACTCACCTCAGCCTCCCAAAGGCACGGGATTACAGGCTGAGCCACCGAGCATGGCTAATAAGTGGATTTTAAGGGTTTTTTTGCTTTATACGTATATACACGTATACATACGTATACGTAGTATGCGTGTATATATGTATATACGTGTGTATACATATATACGTATACATATATACATATATACATACATACATACTATATATATAACAGTTTATTTAGAAAGTATATTAGAAGAGAGAGGAGATAGAGAGACTCACCTCCTCGAGGAACATGGTGGAGGTAGCTCCGAGAGTCACGTGGACACACTAGAGTATATAGCAAAGCAATGACTGATATTCTTTTTTCTTTTTAAAATAAGAGACGTCAAAGAATTAAAGAATAATATGCTTTCAAGGAAGGACAAATGCCAATAACTGTGCAATTATAATAATTTATGGAGTTAACCTAAACAAAATTATTTAGTACTTGTTCTGTAACCAGAATTATCTTAGGTGAAAGGAAATCAAAGGTAAAAAGTCACTGACTCCATGAAGAAAACTTAAATACATATTACTAAGTGAAAGAAGGCAATTTGAAAAGACTACATACAGGATAACTCAAATTAAATGACATTCTAGAAAAGGCAAAACTAGAGAGACAGTAAAAAAATCTGTTGTCAGGGATTAAGAGAAGGGAGGGATGAATAGGGGAGAACAGAGAAAATGTCTGGGGGCAGTGAAACTATTCTGCATAATAGTGTAATGGTACATAGATATATTTATCAAAACTTATAGAATACACAACACGAAGAGTAAGCTCTAATGTAAACTACAGGTGATGATGTGTAAATGTTAGTTCACTGATTTGAACAAATGTACCACTTTGAAGTAGGTGTTGACAGTGGGGGAGGCTGTGCATACGTGGGGATGGGTGAATATGGGAAATCTCTGTACTTTCTGCTCAGTTTTGCTGTGAACCCAAAACAACTCTAAAAAAATAAATACTTAAAGAAAAGACTCTCTCTGGACGATGTTAAACATCTAATGGTTGGGATTGATGGATGATATAGTCAGTAGAGTCCAGAGTCATCAAGACAGCAGTGGGACTGTATACCAAGAAGTGGGACAGCATGGAGGAGAGAAGTAGTAAATATGGAGACTGGGGAGAACTAGGGAAGATCCTTGAGAAGGGGAGACTTTAACCTGAATTGTGAGAATGAAGACAAGCCTGTCAAATAGATACATTCCAGCAGTATCTGTGGTCTGGGCAACTGTAAATCATCTGGTATTACTGGAGCAAAATCAAAATTGCTGTGCAGAGCAGTAGGAAGTAAGACTGGAAAACAGGTAGGGACCAGGTCAAGAAAGGCTGACACGCACATACACATGGACATATACATAGACACACACATATTCACACGTATGTGAACACACACTCACACATGTTTTACGGGACTAAAGCATTTAAACTTATTGGGGAACCACTGAAATGCTTTTAGCCAGGAAGAGATGAGGGCTGATTTGCATTTTGGAAAGAGCCCTGAGGTAATCATGGGGAGGTGAAAGGGAAGAGAGCCAAGATAGGAGCATCTAGTTAACTGGATGCTGTTAATATCCTATGGCAAGAAAAAAAAATTCAGATTCGTGTTCAAAAGAGTTATTTAAGGAGTTGGATTAGCTGAATTTGATGAGTACTTCATGATGGGAGACAAAGGAAAGAGAAGCCAGAAAATTGCTCTCGAGTTTTGGGCTTAAGAATATGGAGGGATGTTAAGTTCAATCAAGGCAGGGAATGTAGAAGGAAGACCAGTTTTAGAGGGTGGCTATTGTCTCGAGATCAGGGGTTTGATTTTTGATGTATTGAGTGCGATGCATCTATGGGACATCAATCCATTAAATTCAGCAAATTTTTGTTAAATCCCTTTCAGATACTAACCCCAAGCTTGGTACTGAACATTCATCAATGAACAAGACAGGGACAGTTCTTGTCCTTGTAGAGTTACCAATAGTGGGAAAGAGACGTTGAACAATAATTATAGGTGTAATGTTTCTATTAAAAGGAAAGTAGAGCTAGATATACAGAAGAGGTCTAGGGTTTAGAACGCCATCAGCATATAGGTTAGAGTTGCCATCATAAAGATGCATGAGGTGACTGGCAGAGAAAATAACAAGAGAGAAGAGAGAAATGTGGGGTATGTGGCTGTTACATGCATATCCAAGAAGACTGAAGGAACAGTCAGTGAATCATAGTGAGAGAACTGCAAGAGAGTGGTGCTTGGAATTAAGAAGGAATGTGAGAAAGAATGAAGTGTTCAGGAGATGTATGGGAACCTGACATAAGACACAGCCTCAGAGATGTCCTTTGGATCTTAGCTTCAGATATCGAAGCCTTTTTTGATGGTTCTGTGAGCTGCTCCAGTGTATTGGTAAGGGAAGTGGACTCCTTAGAATGTATTAAGGATGAAGGGGAAGTTATTAAAGATGATAACCGAAGACGACATGCCTAGATGCTTGATCCTGACAGGAATGAGAGAAGGAAGTTGATAGGGAGGGGCATGTATAAAAGGTGCTTAAAAATGGTAGAGATGTGAACATATTAGTAATTAAGGAGAGAAACTAGTAGAGCAGAAGGAGTTGAAAATTAAGTAGAGGAAGGCTAAATTATGGATCAAGGTCCTCGACAAGGGCAAGGGGTGAGGGGTGGGAGTATAGGGTCCATTGATAGATCCCAAATTACCTGTAAGTGGAAGAAGACTATGTCCTTCAAACTAAATGCAAAAAAGTAAGAGTGTGTATGGATGTATGCAGGTGAAAAAGAAGAGGCTGAAAGAAACCTAGAGAAAAAGAGAGTCATAGAATAGAAATTCAAAGATGAGCAAGTTTTGACGTCATTAAAATTGCCAGTTTTGGTCACTTTAATATTTATATTCTATAATATATTATCTCACATGTGAACTTTTCGTTTATCAGATTAAAAAAGAAAAAAAACAAAAAACAAAAAAAATGTGACTCCAATGTGAAAAAAATGTCAAAAATAAAAAATTAATTTGATTTTGAATGGTCTTCCCTAGGGCTTTATATTTAAATGAGACAGAGGCCTCTGAACTCTACAGATCACAACAGGAACATGATTCCAGGAAATTCAGAGGTCACGTCATTCTTGGAGAAAATTGTAACAAACAGAAGCCTTGCTGAGGCGTTCTATAAATATTTATCAGCCATGGCTTTTACCCACAGGAGGTTAAAGATTTCTTAGTTTTGGATGAGAATGCATAGCAGTCTGATTTGACTTGAATTAGCAGGCAAAAAGAAATTTTCAGATTTAAAACATCTTAGTTCAACCAAATAATGATATCTTTTGCAAAACATTACGACATAATAGGAGTTCCAGTCATTTACAAAACACTCGGGTGTAAGTACTGTAATAACTTTTATCATTGCACATAATCATACTTAATAAATTGTATTTTGCTTTCAGATTGGCTTTGCCTCAGAATAAAATAAAATGTGATATATTCTCATAATACATGAGATATTAACTGGGTCAATTTTTTATGTTAGAAATGCTTAAACTTCCTCCTTATTTTCTACTGTTTGAACATTAGGTTCAAGCTGGTTTGAACTTGCAATATAGCATTGCATTTTATTCAAGGTTTTACTATGTGTTCTCATTAAAATATATTATAATTTT
This sequence comes from Cephalopachus bancanus, assembly GCA_027257055.1. Taxonomy (NCBI): domain Eukaryota; kingdom Metazoa; phylum Chordata; class Mammalia; order Primates; family Tarsiidae; genus Cephalopachus; species Cephalopachus bancanus. Next base: position 10,162,289 of record JAPVLO010000080.1, on the reverse strand, counting down.
TATTTTATGAAATTAAAATTTTTTCAGCTTCAAAAATCATTAACCTCGATCTTATTAAAAAGTAGATCATTTTATTAATTTAAGTGAGACATGAGACAAGGTGTCAATAGGTCACTTAAAAGCAATATTAAGGATAAAAAGAAATGTGTATTTCACCATGAATTTTTTAGAAATATCATGTTCATTTGTGATTAGTTTGCCTGCAAAGTGTTTCAGAATACTTAAAAGAATATTAGCATCAAATAAATGTGATTTTTCTCTTGATAATTTTATGGAGTTTATCAAGATAAACAGAAATGTTTTGGTGTGGGACAAAGTGGAGTAGAGAATCATTTTATATTTTAAAGGATCTTTCTCTGCTGCCAGCAATATGCTTGACAATGAGGGGTACAGAGTTATCTGCAGACAACACTGAGGATGTTCACATAGGAGAGATGCTTGAAAGAGGGGTTTTCCCAAATGTGACAACTCAGAAACTTACCTGATATTGCAAAATAAAATTTAAAAAAAGCCATAAAACTAAAAGGAACTTTTAGAACCTATCGATAATAAGTGAATTTCAACAAGGGTACCTGCATAATGAACACTTTTATACCTAACCCTGAATTATACCCTACATCTTTAAAATAAAAAAATAAAAAAAAGTAAATTTTATTGACCACGTTACAAGAAAAACTGCTTTTTTTCCCTCTTCTCTCTAGGAAAAATGATATAGCACCATTTGCATATGAAGAGACCATGAAAGAGTATGCAAAAACAGTGTAGAAAAGAAGTCATATATAGGTGTTTGATTCATAAAAAATAATGCTTTTACCACTTTTTTTGATATTTGTCAGACTTTAAAACTTTGTGATTTATTTTCTTATAAATAAACATTCAGGTTTATACTTAATTTTGTTTTTGTAATTTTGCATTTTTTTTAAAGGCTTTGCAAAATTCCAGATCTATTGTGGGGTAAATTTTGTAACTTTGATTGAAAATAGGTCTTTCTGGGACTTTTAAAATAATGCTTCAGTAGTCGATGCTTCTTGGAGAAGCTACCTTTAGCCCTGTCCAAAGGCTCCAAGTATTTTTCTTACAAGTCTATTTTTATTAGTATAAAATATTATATATATATGTGTATATATATATATATATATATATATATTTTTTTTTTTTTTTTGAGATGGAATCCCACTCTGTCTCCCAGACTGGAGTGCAGTGGCCGCTCCTGGCCACCGCAGCCTCGACATGCTGGGCTCTGGTGATCTTTCCGCATCAGCCTTCCAAGTAGCTGGAACTACAGGCGTGCACTACCACACCCGTTTAATTTTTTTTTTAAATTTATTGTAGAGATGAGGTCTTGCCAAGTTGCCCAGGCGGATCACAAAAAAATATTATATTTTACAGTGCTTACATCTTTTTCAATGATCAATTTCTCACTTTCTAGTTAGCCTATCATATTTTTTCATTTTTTCAAACTAGTAGTCCCCATCTCACAAGGGGACATAGCTAATGTATCCATGTTCATAGTAGAATCATAAAGGCAATAAATTTTATGATTTGAAGACTCTACATAAAAGTATAAACAGCTGCTAAGGTATTACTAGAATGTTTCTCCCTCTTTTAGTGTGCTTTTCACAATTAAAGACATTTCCAAAAAATCATTGCATACGAAATCCTGAATATAAAAGAGTGTTTTAGCAACATCTAATAATTTAAGAAGTACTGATTCTTGAATTATGTTTCATTAGTAATAGATTTATTGCTCTGTAATAACATTAATTATCGAAACCCTTTGTACTAGTTTATTAACATTTCAGCATGAATTCAAAAGTAGTTGTTTTTATATTTATTTCCTAGAGTCTGGTATCTGGGGAAATGATTATATATATATCTATATGGCTGTATATATATGTCTTGACAGAATATGTTTGGTGATCACCTATGAGTTGATTAATGCAGAGTAACTAGGTGTTTTCCTTTTCCTGCTACCTTGTCACAGCTGCCTCAATATTCTTGAACATGGTATAAAGTGTCTGAATAAGTAATTGAGGTTCTTCTAAGTCTGAGAAAGTGTCAAGCAGCTTTGGTCCTCTATGTACATAACCATTCAGAGGAGGAAGAAGAGGCAGTTTCAGAGGGAGAGGACGTTGAATCATAACAGTTGACCAACTTTATCAGTTGACTTCTCCATTAATCAGCATGATCTACTTCTACTATGGGTTGGAAACTTTTTTCTTGAGCAGGTCTTGAAGATCTTGGTCATTTTATGACCTTGGATCTAAAATGTCAGCATCATGCAAAGTGCAACAGAATAGTCAATTTTGCTCTAAAAGAGCATGAACAAGTCTTTCTAATGTTTTGTGCAGTGTCTGGCACTCTGTGGGTGCTTAATGGACAGGAATTTTCATTTGAAGCATATTAGAATTTTTTTTTTTTTTTTTGAGTTGGAGTCTCACTCTTTCACCCAGACTGGAGTGCAGTCGCCGCTTCCGGCCACAGCAGCCTTGACCTGCTGGGCTTAGGTGATCCTTCCGCCTTAACCTTCCAAGTAGCTGGAACTACAAGCATGTGCCACCACACCCGGCTAATTTTTTGATTTATTGTAGAGATGTGAGGTCTCGCCAAGTTGCCCAGGCAGGTCTCGAACCCGCGGGCTCAGGCAATCCACTCACCTCAGCCTCCCAAAGCGCAGGATTATAGGCTGAGCTACCGAGCCTGGCTAGAATTTTTAAAATAAAATGTTTTATTCCTTGAATACAAAAGTAAGCCTGATGGAAGACATGGAATATATAGTAATGTCGTGTTTTGAATTGTTGATAAGAGGGGGAAGTGTCCCAGAAAATGACTGTTTGCTCTAGTTCTGCAGTATCTAGTGACATGTGAATATGATCTTCAGTGGCTTTCACAAAGTCAAGTTTGTAGGGGGCCCTATGTGTCCAGAGCCATGGCCATCACTGCTTTTAGCCAGGTGCCTTACAGATCTGTGCTGGTGGTCACAAGTTTGAGGATGAGGAGAAAATAGCCAGAGATAAGAGCAAACATATCCCTACTAGTGACAGTCTCATTAGGATCTACCTACTCATGCTTGGAGAATGGCAAATTTGTGGCATCATCTCCATAAATGAAGAAGAGTGTGTAATTGTAGACACCAATTAGTGGGAAAAGAAAGAACTGCTAGTTTGGAGACAGTTTATCATTTTGAAAATCAAACTTGGTAAATGGGGTTACATAAAATAGCAGTCCTGAAATATTGCATTTCTCTCATGCCCTGGTGTGTTTGGAAATATTTATGTTTTTGTGAAATTGTACACGATGCTAGTTTTACTATACTTACATCTGTGTATTCTGCAAGACGATTGGCTAAGAGTTAAAAGATAGTCAAGACGAAATGCCATGTATTCAAGCCAACTAAAACATATTGACTTTGAGTCGTGTTTTATCATGTGTGACAGCAATGAATTTCATAGCATATATTTTCCCCTAGCCTTGATGTTCTTTAATCTTAACACAGCAACAGATCACAAGATTTATTTTCCCCAATAGAATCTACTGCAAGTTAGAGCCACCTTGTTTTCTTGAATTCCACTTACAGCAGTACTTTGTCTTGGGAAATAGAGCTAGAATTGAGGATGGTTGTGAAAAAATAAATAAATAGCACATCTCGATGAACTACAGCACTTGGCAAGAGTGGTTTTCACCCAGGGCTGACACAAATCAAGATGGGAATACAATTTTTCATACCTAATTGATAAAAGATTTCTCATTGTACCCTGTGAATCATTGACTCCCATAAATGAAAATAGAAGCTCATTTGGCATTGTAAGGCAGTGAAGTCTCTGGACTAACACAAATAATTATGGAGCAACTTTACACAGGGGCAATGGAATTCACAGATGATTTAGAAACAAAATGGTTTGTTACGTGTTGTCTTTGCCCTTGTAAAAATCTCTTACTTTACATGGCAGATTTTATTACATTGCTAATTCTATGTAATCATGTAGGTATACTTTCTGGCATGTTTAATGATCAGCACTTTAAGAGGTATAAAGCCAAGCAGAGTCTATGTAACACCAGCCTTGATTTTACTTCTCCCAGATGCTTTTTTATGTATGCCAAATTAGGTATCATTTTGAAAGTTTGTGTTTTAATGAACATTTATTTATTTATTTAAATTCATGAGTCAGGGTCCCATTCTACTGCCCAGGCTGGAGTGCAGTGACATGATCACAACTCACTGCAACCTTGACTTCCTGGGGTCAGGTGATCCTGCTACCTCAGTCTCCCAAGGACCTGGAATTATAGGCATGCATTAACCTGCCCAGCTAATTTTTTGTAGAGATAAAGTTTCACTATGTTGCCCAGGTTGGTTTCAGATTTCTAGGTTTAAGTGATCCTCTTGCCCCAGCCTTCCAAAATGCTGGGATTACAGGCATGAGCTACTGTGCTTGGCCTCAGAAGGTTTTTGAAAATGTCCATATTTTTTAACTTTTCAGTTTTCAAGCAGATGATGGAGTATTCTGTGTGGAGTCTTCTATGCCTACCTCCAAAGCATCCAAAACCAACCAACCAACCAACCAACCAACCAACCAACCAACCAACCAACCAACCAACCAACAAACCCTATGAAGAAGAACTGCATTTTTAACTCTGGAAATTTACTGTTAACTCATAATAATAGAAGTTTTATCCATGAAAACAAAGGCATTGAGTTTATTATATGTTTGGTGATCATATTTATTGATAACATAATGAAAGACTAGCCATTCTGAGATGTTCTTAATCATTTTGAATGACAACCTGTATTTTGGTCATAAATAGAATAATCAAGTTGGATATGTGTGATGAGGGATCTACCCAACTACATTTTGGGATATAGAGAGGTAAAAGTGTTTTCTTTTTCAAGTATCATTTAAAAAAACTTTATTTTAAAGATACAGGGTACAATTCAAGGTTAGGTACTCTTAAAAGTGTTTTCATATTGAAGCATTTAACTGACAGGTGTCGTACACAAAAAATGAATAGAAAATTATTTCTCACTGTATCTACTTCTAGAAAAGTAAATTTTAGTTTTGAAGCTAATTTAAATTCCATCCTATTCTTCTTTCTAAAGACAAAGGCATTTGTTTTGGCTACCTATGCTTAGGTAGTTTTGAAACTATAAAAATTAATAATTGTTTAGGAAAATACTATCATTTAAAAAGGAAATATAGTTCTCAATATATACACTGAATTAAGGCAGAACTTACTTAACATATACTAAATAATTATTGCACTAGATAATTGATATAGCTTAATGTAGTTTAATTAATACAGTGTATCAATATAGTAGTTGATTTACATACGTGTAATTTTCACTACAAAATTCCATTTGTTCCATTAAGGATGTAAATGTGAAATGAAAAACATTTCTGCAGGGCAAGGTGAAATTCATGTGTCTTGCACATGTGGACATTCATGAAATAAACCCTTCTTTGAAAGCATACTCTGAAATGATGTTTAGCAATGCTTCACATGTTGCCTGAACCTGCTCCCACCAGCCACTGAGTGGAAATGAAAGAAAATGAAGAAGGCGATAAGAAAGGAGAGAAAGCAGAAGCAATTTTCACTCCTTACACAATACCTGCAGTAACTTTCTCTTTCCTCCTTACATTTTGACATTAAGCTCTTTGAGAATACAACACCTGGAGCCTTTATGAGTCCTTATGTGTTGATCTATTTTTGTCTTCAGAACAATACTTTCATTTTCTGGTGGAAAACACAATTCATAACCCTCTGTAATAAAAATCAGTGTGACTGTTTACCAGCCAAAGTCAAAATATCCCAGGACTTGGGCAGAACAGAACACATCTCCAAAATGAATGAAGTTGATATTCATCTGTGTTGTCTCATTCACCTTCTTTCAAGGGATAATCATGACTAGAGCTAAAATCTAACCTAACAGGGTTACTTCAAGTTGATGGAATTGTAGCAATTTTTTATTACTTCTTTTCATTGTCTATGATGCACACTATTATAACCACTACAGAACAGAATTATTTGGACACTCAATCAAGTTTATCTGAACAATTCATCCCATGAGCATTTTATTACTAAACAGGCCTTATTATGATAAACTGTCATATGATATATGATCTCATGACAGATAAAATGAAATTACTGCATTTAAGCTCCCCAAAAAGTCATGATTAGTGGCTTCTTTTCTACACATTTAATGAAGTGATCCTTGGGAGCTCAAACTAATTATCTTTAACTAGGGTAATATGTTGTTTTTTCCTACTGATGAGTAGGGAATAAAACCAAGGTAAGGCAGGCAGATTTGGAGCAAGGTTGGAGAGAGTGGCTGTGACTTCAGAAATTGTTTGTCTCTTGAGCTGATCCTAGAGGTCTAACTAAATTCAAAGGATCAGTGACCTGGTCAATGGGTACTGCTGTCTGTTTGAGCCTACAACCAGGAAGGTAAAGATGAAGGTTAAAGTGAAGAGAAGGAGACCAAAAGTCAAGTCTACTTCTGAGGGGGGAAAAAAGTTGAAATGACTAGATTGGAAAAAAGACTATTCAACTGAAATCAAGGACAGACTTTTGAACTAGGAGGAAACACCAGTGAGCAGTAAGGGTTATCTATATTTAGACAGATAGGAAAGCAGCATGTTCTGTGTTTTCTTAGATGATGAATGTATCTATTTAGCATCCATTCCTCACAGTGTCAGTAAAATAAACTATATCTTTTTTTCCTATGTTTTTGATGCTCTAGCATTTGTGGTCTTGTCAACTGGTAAGATACAGTCTCTGCCAGGGCTGAACAAATTTTAGAGCAAGCAAAGGGCTCACTGGAGAGCTTGCCTTTCAGATGTAAACTATTCAATCCATAGCTCATGCTCCCAATCACCTTCTTTATTAAACTCTCACACACTGAACCCATGTTACTCTGTCTTAAATCAACATTAGGCCAGGAATCAGACAACTAGAGACATTCCCTATGCCCTGAAGCCCACTAGAATTGTTCAAACTAGCTATTTCAAAACTGTTTTCCCTGTCCTGTTTTGATGTTCCTGTAAAACTTCCCTCTCTCTCCTCCCCACCCCAAAGTCTCTGGCCTAGCCTTTCCCCTTGTTCCTTCTATGTTCTGACCAAAACTGTGCTTCCCCATGTGCCCCTGCATGGTATAGCATGCCCTCTGCCCTTGGGAAATGTAAATAATAGATTTATTCTTTCAATGCATTGGCTTCTCAATGTTGTCACTCAGTTACCTCCATAAATTAAAATCCAGTGGGTACATTTTTGAGAGACACAGCCTTATTTATGTAGTGAGTGGGCAGGAAATAAGGACACTTCGATTAGACTCTATTTCCCAGTAGTAAGTGGAGCATCTGAAGGATTTCTCTTGGCTTAGCACTGTATGTGACAATCATCACTATGGGAAATTAGGGAGTTTGGAGCAGGCAGAGAAAAATAAATGACTAAATAATATTAGTTTCCAGCAATAGTTCCCTTTTCAGCCAATATGGACAAGAAAACAGAGAGAATTTATGCAAGGAGATTTTTTTTTTGCATTATCTACTTATTTAATTTAACTTTGAGATTTCAAATTATAGAAAATTTTATTTATAGGGTTTATTCTATTTACATTTACCTAATTTATTTTTAACAATTTATCTAGATTACTTATGAGAAATGAAATATTAGAATGTCTTACCCTTTCTCAAAGTCCAGGACTTCTGTTCATTAGCTAGACTGTTACTTTCAATTCCATGGCTCAGTCTATAAACATGTACTTGCAAAGCTAAGTGCCATGGAGGCTGAAAATGAAAGCAAGTCATTAATTTTACTCTTAAAGTCCCTACAGTTGAACTTGTGATACCAATTTTTTAGTCTGGGTATCCTAGAAGTAGAGAACAAGATGGGATGAGATGTGCAAGGAGTTTTTTGTGAATATGTTACATTTCTGCACATCTTGTGAACAGAGGTATTGGTTGTCTTTCCTCCAGACACATGGTTACATAGTGAAAAGTCTTGGGAAATAGAGATCATGTCTCCTTTCAGAGCATAGGATATTTTGTTTATTGTCCAGGATAATAAAAATAATGTCTCCCTTCAAGGTAAAGGTCAAGCAGCCTTAATGCTCATTATAAAAGATTCAGGTTCCTTAAGCTTGGGGAACCTTTCCCATAAAAACAAAGAAACCAAAAACAATCCTCCCTTTCCACTGTGTGTAGAAGCATCCATCACCTGACTCACTTAAATGTCATCTTGTGGGATCTGGGGCTTGGATGGCTATGGCAAATGCTGATACTCTGACTACTGCTATTGTTGTGAACAAAAATCTATCTTTTGTATTTGATTAAAGAGTTTCTTGTCTTTCACCAGTACCCATGATATCGCGAGTATGCTAACTTGGAAGCAAGGTAAAAGTCTCTCTCAGACTTGCCAGAATTATTTTTCTAATAAATTTTCTTTCTTTCTTTTTTTAAAAAAAGTGATAAGTCTTGCTATGTTGTCTAGGCTATAGTGTAGTGGTGCAATCATAGCTCACTGCAATCTTGAATTCTTGAGCTCAAGTGTTCCTCCTGCCTCAGCTTCCTTAGTACCTGGGACTACAGGTACATGCCACCATGCCAGAATTCTTGGGAAAAAAACTTGTGAAATAAAATGGAGAGGACACTGGGGTACCTGGGACAGCTTTGGGACCACCATATGGGTCTGGCCTTTGTATAGGAGAGAGGAAAGGAAGAAAATGTTGGGTGGAAGAATCTTGGATGTTGTAAAGTTATAAGAAAGTTTTGGTCAAGTTGATGGGGAGTCCTCTAGACAGTGTCACTCTTCAGAGTTGTCCCACAGCTCAGAAAAGTGAATTGCTACATTATCCTTTCTTCATTTGGTTACAGACTGGGAGCAACTGTGAAAAGCATGGATTTGGATCAAAAGTAGGTGTGGATCCTGGACATAGCAGCTGGGAACATCAGTCAAATGCTTTCTTTACTGTGATATATCTGAGAGGCATTTTTTAATGGCTGCCATGTTAGTTAAAAGTCTGGTGATTCCAAAACTCATATTCTTAAAACAAGGTTGGCCTCACTGTAATTTAAAGTGTTCAGATAATCTAGACAGGGAGTGTTTAAAGGTTAGGCTGGACATAACAACTGTTAGACAGAACTGTTGGTTGCAAGCATCTGAAACCCAACTCATAGTACCTTAAGAAAAAAAGAGTTTATGGTTTCATGTGTGTCATTGAAGAGTCAAGGTTGGTGGTAGTGTCTTGGGCTGGGAGATCAGATGGTGTCTCTTGTTCCATCTTCAGTTCTGTTTTTCTCTTTATCAGTTTTTTCTCAGACAGGTTTCACATGTGGTTCTCCAGACATATATTTTCCTTAAAGTTCTTTACACCAAAAAAAAAAAAAAAAAAAAGAAACTTTCCTCTCCGATGGTGCCAGCAAAATCCCTTGGACCGACAGTCATTGGCTCAGGATGGATCAAATCCCATGCCAAAACCAACTGCTTGATTTGAGGAACATTGGTTTCTGATTGGTCAACTTTAGTCATGTGTTCAACCTGATGCCAGAAGAGGTGAGTAGAATCAAATATGAATAGCCCAGCCAAGTGGAGGAGCAATTATGCTGGGTTAATAATGGTGTTCATTAGAGAGAGAAAATTTGTCTTTTTAAAGCTTTGGTGATGGTGAAAACTTTTGAGATGGGTAGATAGTGGGTGAAGGGGCTAGGAAGTTTGGTAGTCAGCTGAAGATACATTAGTTAATAAAGATGTGGACAGTGAAAGTAGATGAAATGAAATTAGGGTAAAGTGTTGTATTTGGAGCATTCTCAGACAGAGTAGAGCCTGCAGGTTGCATATAGATACCTCTGACATTGCTGTCATTCTTTGCAATAAGGTTGTGGATACCAAAATATATCTTTAAGGCAGCATGCCCTTTAAAATAGATGTTATACTAGAACATGGACTAGTAAGTAGATAATGAGACTTTTTGGAAATTCAGAGAGAGAGAGAGAGAAGAGACATCAAGGACTTTTCCTTCTGTTATATTGCTCTTTGGGGCAGAAATATTTTGAAATTTATTTTCAAGAATATTTGAGTTAGTAATTAGCAAGTTTGGCTCTGTGAAGTCTGATCCTCCAGCACATGAGATTGCATAGTAGTGTTTGGATACTAAATAGGCTTGTTCTGTTTTTTATCTTTCTCAAAGTTTAAGGTGGCTGCTGATTAATCTGATGAATCAAGTTCTTGTGTGTGTGTTTTAGCGGCATCTTCTTGGAACAAGTGGTCTCAATTTTTTTTTGTAATTCACTTGCAGAATCAGTCATGGTACTGAGTAAGACTAGGAGTTAGAATATCTGTGTGCTAGATCACTGCTCACTGTTGTGTGTTCTTAGGCAAACCCTTTAGCTTTTTGAGGAAAATGGGTGTAGTAATATATTTCTTAAAGAGTTGTTAAGCCAATCAACTGAGGTAAAGCATGTGAAACTGTACCCAGGTATAAAAGATGAACACTGTTATCACATCATCTCAGAGATGGGAAACCCAGACCAAACGTGGAGATAGAGCAATCAATTTTGTTTCTTTTAAATTGTACCACACAGGGGAATCTCTTCTGCTTATACCCTGGATGATCTCTGCCTTTTATTGTGCTATAAACAAGAGCTGGGTTTTTATAATTCAGAATTCAGGCAAACCTGAAGATCTCCATGAGTGTTTCTATGAAAGGACTCACTTATACACACTTCTCTTTGTTTCTATAATTGTCAGTCCCTAATTTATTTCCTTTGAGAAAGAGTTTATCTCATCATCAACTCATTAGTGACTTAATACAGAGTAAGCTGATTATAGGCAATATGAACAGCAAATGTTCACACTACAGAGGAATCAAGCTAATAATACCTTTCGAGACTACAATTGACTCTTGAACAACACAAGGGCAGAGGGCGCCAACTGCCCCATGCAATAGAAAATCTGCACATAACGTCTGACTCCCCCCAAACTTAACTACTAACAGCCTACTGTTGACTGAAAGCCTCACCAATAATAAAAAGTCAGATAACATATATTTTGTGTTATATTTATTGTGCCTGTATTCTTACCATAATGTAAGCTAGAGAAAAGGAAATGTTATTAAGAAAATCATAGCCGGGCTCGGTGGCTCAGCCTGTAATCCCGCGCCTTTGGGAGGCTGAGGTGAGTGGATTGCCTGAGCCCGCGGGTTCGAGACCCGCCTGGGCAGCGAGACCTCATCTCTACAATAAATCAAAAAATCAGCCGGGCGTGGTAGCACATGCCTGTAGTTCCGGCTACTCGGAAGGCTGAGGCGGAAGGATCGCCGGAGCCCAGCAGGTCGAGGCTGCGGTGGCCGGGAGCAGCCACTGCACTCCAGTCTGGGCGACAGAGTGAGACTCCAACTCAAAAAAAAAAAAAAAAATAAAAATCATAACAAAGAAAAAGTGTATTTACTATTTATTTAGTGGAAGTGGATCATCCTAAAGGCCTTCATCCTGCCTTCATGTTGAGTAGTTTGAGGAGAAGGAGAAGGAGGTTGGTTTTGCTGTCTCTGGATGGCAGAGATGGAGAAAAATTCACATATAAATGGATCTGAGAAGTTCTAACCCTTGTTGTTCAAAGATTGATTGATTTTCTCCTTGATCTATCCTTTCAGCCAATCCTGTTGGATTTTACTTGTTCAAACAACTCCTGTACTCTTTTCAACTTACTCCTGGGGCCCTGCATGCACTGTGGTCTTTCCAGAAAAAGAAGCCACATATTTAGGGAGAAAGGAAAAAAGCTGTTTATATGTTGCCACTTGGTTCTTAATTTGTTACTTGATGTAGATATCCCAAGATTCAGTCTAAAAGAAAATGTGAGATACTGTTACCAAAGGATGCAGGGATTAGTTGCAGAAGGTAACTAAATCAGAAACAAAGAAGATTCACATTGAATATCCGGAGAGAAATGAAGGAATTTAAAACCTATCTGAATCCTTTCCTCTTAGTCTGTCTCCAAGAGGCTAAAACATCTGGTGAATCATGTCAAAGATTCAATCGATCATTACTGTGTTTGGTGTTTTTGATGCCAGACATCTGGACTGACTGAGTTTCTTTTTTCTTTAATTAAATCAACTGGATGTTTTGGCTTCTTGCAAAATCAGTTTCAGCCTAAATAATATACATCATTGTCCTATTTGTACTCTTACTAGCTTTGGGTAATTTTGTTTTTGTTTTAATTTCTATTAACGTAACGCATAGATTTAAAATAATTTTGCATATTATATAGTAATTTTGAACATTAACATGAAAGTATTAATACATAAATCAGAGAAACAAAATTGACTTGACTGTTTTACTTTTTTTTGTAGAAGGCACCCTGGATGCTACCTACTGATGAATGAAAGTTGAGAGGGTTAAAGAACAATGTTAAATAATTACACAGCTAGTGTTCAGCAGAGATCAAAATATCCTCTTTGATGTAAAGACAGCTGGCACCAACAGTAGTTTTAACTGTGGGTAACAAGAACACACAATTTATATAATTTATGCACTCCTATGTTTTGGAGTCCATAGGAATTTGGTCTGGTTTTATGTTATTTTCAAATATCCTTTGCTTTCTTATCTGGAAAGGCTTTTGGGCAGCTTAATGACTGGAGGAGATTTAAAATGAGATGGAAAGAAACCATGAACACATACTGGTTTAATGAAATATTATATTTTGTAGGAAAGAAATCAAACCTCAGAATAGACAAAACAATGTTTATTTCTCTAAATATATGACAGAAAGCAACTGAAGAATTTTGGAATAACATCTTATACCTTACTCCAATTTTATGATGTTTTCATAGGGTCTGCCTAACATGCAAGTAAAAAATGGATGCTACTTTCTTACTTAAGGTTATTCTGTTCTTTTGTTTAAAGAAATAAAATATTAATATGGAATAAAGTACTATCTTTGTGCAACAGTAGTTAATTGGTCAGTCTTTTGAGATACAAATGAATTATGGTTTTGTGACTATTACAACCTCTTGAGACAAAATGTCTAAATATTTTATATTTATGTTGTGAGATCTCTGTGACACATGTCCAAATACAATATCTAAAAGCTTTCCCCCAAATTAGGATTTATTCCTACAAAGAGTCTCCCAAATCAGATCTAAGTTAGATCTTATTTTGCTAAAATAAGAAGTTCACTTTGAGGTTACTCTGCCAGATGTGAGTTGATTTTGCAGATGTTTCTACTGCATTAGACATCTTTATCAGGACTCTTCATGGATGTTGAATTAATAAATAGACAGTGCCAGGCACTCGAATGCACATTTTGCATTATTATCTGTTAGTTAATCACAACAGACCTATGAGGTAGATACTATTAGTAACTGTATTAAACAGAGACTAAAACTAAAGCTCAGAGAGGTTAAGTTTCTCAAAGTTACATAATTTAATTTTTGGACTGAGTAGTTTTTTTTTTTAAATGTACTTAAACACATATTTATCACAGACATTTAAGAAAAGACAATATATTTTAAAAAGAGAAAAAATTTACTTAGAATACTATTTCCCTGAGATAATGACAGTCAGTTTTGTGGTGTATGGACCTAAGTACACATGTATATATAAATATTTAACTAAATATTTAAAGTCATAGACTTATACTGAGTATGTTATTTTGTAACTTTCTTTTTTATAAGTTTAATTGATCAGTTCTTCCATATCATTTTTCTTTCTGCAAAGGGCCAATTGGTAAAAATCTTATGGGCAATACAATCTTTACTGCAACTTCTTAACTTTGAGAAATAAGCCATACACAATACATGAATGAGTGGTTTTGATTATGTTTCAATAAAACTTTATTTACAAAATAGGTAGTGGATCAGATATGACTCACGGGCTATAGTTTGCTGATCCTTATGTTATGACATAATTTTTTCAAATGATATCAATCTAATTTATTACATTATTATAATATTATTTAATTATATACCTTTGTTTAGTTTGTATCTGCCCAGTATATTTAATTATATACTTTTGTTTAGTTTGTATCTGCCCAGTATTTCATTCTTATAATATTATTCAATTGTATACCTTTGTTTAGTTTGTACCTGTGATGAAAATCTTATAACTAAAACTTGGTACACATCCACTAGATTTTTCTCAAGATAATTTCCCAGAAGAAAAATTTCTGGTCAAACGGAAAATCTTTCTGTAAAGTACTTGATGTACATTGTTAGATTACTGTCCATGGTTGCAATTTACATTCTCACCAATGGTGTAAAGGAGGCATCTTTATCCATTCTCTTGTTAACAATGTACACAATGGAATTTAAAAAAATCTTTGTCAATAAGATGAGCAAAAACAATATCAAAGCTTTTTTTTTTTTTTTTTTGAGTTGGAGTCTCACTCTGTCGCCCAGACTGGAGTGCAGTGGCCGCTCCCGGCCACCGCAGCCTCGACCTCCTGGGCTCCGGCGATCCTTCCGCCTCAGCCTTCCGAGTAGCTGGAATTACAGGCGCGCGCTACCACGCCCAGCTGATTTTTTTGATTTATTGTAGAGACGAGGTCTCGCTGCCCAGGCGGGTCTCGAACCCGTGGGCTCAGGCAATCCACTCACCTCAGCCTCCCAAAGGCGCGGGATTACAGGCTGAGCCACCGAGCCCGGCTTCAAAGCATTTTTTTACTTGCATTTTTTCAATTAATTATTATTAAGCTTGATCATTTTTTCTTTTTTTATATTTAATACTTAATCATAAATCAGCCATTTCCTTCAGGTGAACATAACTTTACATATAAGGGAAACTTACAAATTTAATTTTAGCACATTAAATTACTTATCTCCATAATTAGATTAGCATATAAAGTATTGGATTAACATAGAGGTGCTATTGAAACTGCCTCTGTAAATTCCTGTTCATTCACTGTAATGGTAAAATAAACTGCGTTTTTTTTTTTCTTTCCAAAGTTGCTTCCTTTAAGTCTTACTCATAAAATAAGAATATATCTTTCTAGAAAGTTTCTGCTCTTCTTTTCTTCCTCATTGGCTCCTCACTAAGGAAGGCATACTTCATCTGATTCACTGGAAGGCAAAATTCTGACATCCCTTTATCTGGATTCCCTAAGTAGTGAGATAAATGTATTAAAGGTCATAGGTGTTATTAAGAGTTAAATTGTGTCTCCCCAAAAAGATATGTTGAAATCCTAACTCCTGGTACTTGTGAAATAGGTCTTTGCATATGTAATAACTTTAAGATGAGGTAATTAGTGTGGATTCTAATCCAATATGGCTGTTGTTCTTATAAGAAATGAAGCCGGACTTGGTGGCTCAGCCTGTAATCCCCGCGCCTTTGGGAAGCTGAGGTGAATGGATTGCCTGAGCCCGCGGGTTCGAGACCTACCTGGGCAGCGAGACCTCATCTCTACAATGAATCAAAAAATCAGCCGGGTGTGGTAGCGCATGCCTGTAATTCCAGCTACTCGGAAGGCTGAGGTGGAAGGAAGGATCGCCGGAGCCCAGCAGGCGAGGCTGCGGTGGCCGGGAGCGGCCACTGCACTCCAGTCTGGGCGACCGAGTGAGACTCCAACTCAAAAAAATAAAAATAAAGAAAATAAAAAAAGAAGTGAAGATAGAGAAAGAGAGGAAACAGTCACACGAAGATGGAGGCAGAGACTGGGACTGTGTAGCCATAAGTCAAGGAATGCCTAGGGCTACCAGAATCTGCAAGAGAGGAGGAAGGATCCTCCCAGAGAGGTTTTGGAGAGAACGTGGCCCTACTAATGTCTTGATTTCAGACTTGTAGCACCCCAAACAGTAAGACAGTAAATTTTTGCTGTTTTAAACCACTCAGTTTGTGGTAGTTTGTTACAGAAACCCCAGGAAATGGATATAGGCTTGTATGGCCATCAGTTCTTTTTGGAGCTGGATGGTTCATAGATTTAATCCACTCCTCTCTCTTTCAAGTGGAGTTCTAATCAGAACACGCTCTTCCTCCTTATGGCTGATCTACCCAAGGCCAGTGGATTGTTTATTCCAGTAAGAAAGGAAGGGAAAGTAATTTGAGCCTTTTGTTCAAACCTCTTTCTCCAACCTAGCCATGCCATTGTTAAAGCTGATATTTTGATCTCCTATGCCCTTTCCTCCAGGAATCTCCACAGGTGGTTCAAGGGACTGATAACTCCAAGAAGACATGGGCATATTGGTATCTGGTGACCAAGAGTCCACCTGGAGATGCCCAGTTCCTTATTTTAGCTACGGTGGCTGCTGTCCAAGTGATTACGCAGATGTTGTAGCTTAGGTTTTGTCAAGCATGGCTTCTAGTCCGTCTGCAGTTGACGTGACTAAGGCATGCTTTGGTTACATCTGGCAGGGGAGATTTTTTTTTTATCATTATTGAAGTAGAATTTTATTTGAGCTATACAATATGATGATTGGTTTTATATATACTTTGTGAAATGATCACCACAATCAAGGTAATTACCATACCCATCACCTCACATAATCATCATTATGTGTGTGTGTAGTGAGAATACTTAAGATCCTCTCTCTTCACAAGTTTCAAGTATGCAATACAATCTCGATAACTTTAACTATGGTCACCTTGTAATATATTCGATTCCCAGAATGTATTCATCTTATAATTAAAAGTTTGTCTTTTTTGATCAGCATCCCCATATTTCCTCCCCCATACCCACTCCCTAACTCCTGGTAACACTACTCTATTCTCTGCTCCTGTTAGTTTGACTTTTTAGATTTCACATACAAGTAAGGGCATGCAGTGTTTCCTTTTCTGTATCTGACTTATTTGATTTAGCATATGTCCTCTGGGTTCATCCATGCTGTTGCAAGTGGCAGGATCTCCTTCTTTTTGTGACCAAATAATATTTCAACATATATGTATGTGTGTATATATTTCTTTTCTTTTTTGAGTTGGAGTCTCACTCTAGGTTGGAGTACAGTGGCATGCTCACAGCCACTGCAACCTCCACCTGCTGGGTGCAGGTGATCCTTCCACCTCAGCCTTCCAAGTAGCTGGAACTACAGGCGTGCACCACCACATCCAGATAATTATTTGATTTATTGTAGAGACAAGGTCTTGTCAAGTTGCCCAGGCTGGTCTCAAACCCCTGGGTGCAGGTAATCCTCTTGCCTCTTCATCCTAAAGTGCTGGGATTACAGGCAAGAACCACATCCGGCATTATATTTCATATTTTCTTTATCCATTCATCCAATGATGGATAACTAGGTTGTTTCCAAATCTTGGCTATTGTAAATAATGCTGCAAAGATGATAGGGATGCAAGTATCTCTTTGAGATACAGATTTTGATTCCTTTTGGTATATACCCAGAAGTGGGATTGCTGTATTATATGGTAGTTCTATTTTTAATTTTTTGAGGACTCTCTATACTGTTTTTCATAATGGCTGTACCGATGTACACTCCTACCAGCAGCATACAAGGTTTGGAAGGGGAGATCTGTTATTCTAGTTAAGTCTTATCTTAAAACAGATTATATGTTATACAAGTTTTTAAGGCACTGGTGGGGAAAGTATTTGTTTTTCTTTAGTTTTTTTTTTTTTTTTTTTTGCCAGAATGTTAAACTGCAAAGGCAGATAAATTTCCAATGGACCTCAAATAACTTGTGCATGAGCTTTAAACTTCTACTTAGTATTTATTACGAGTAGATAGCAGAGGGAGAGCTTTCAAAAATCTATTTTTTTTCTTGTCTCATTATGAACTACTTTGAGAGAGGAGAAAGAAGGTATGGAAGGGTTAACCTTGTGAATTCGTGAATGCATAAAGGAGTACAAATTCTTGTTATACACTAGGGAAATAATCTTCTTGAATTGAGAAAAATACTCAGTGATATTATTAGAAACTCAAAAGGTTGGAAGGAAATTAAAAAGACTTATTCTTGGAAAACTGTTTTTAGAAAAGCATACCCAGAAAATCCGGGAGAGATGTGATTGGTGTATGTTACATGCTTTGGTCTTAATGTCAAAACACGAACAGTGGGAGACAGAAAACGATGTAAGTTACACTGATTCAAGGGTGGGGCAAGTGAGAGATTTTCTTAATAGAAAATTAGTATCTTGGTAGATGGTACAAAGTACAGACTTAACTGTTTGTGAAGTGGATCAGGTGCTCTTAGTGATGAATTTGAAGGGCCACAGCTGGCCAGAGGAAATGGCAGATGCTTTGGCATGACAGGAGTGAACAGTGTCACAACAACCAACATGCCTCCCAGGCCATGACCAAGCTGGGAGAGATCCAACCTTGACTCTCACCATCTACTGGCACCAGCAATAGGTAGCAGCCCCAGCAAGATACCCAGGAGGAGGCCAGGAATAGAGCAGCGGGCAATCCTCTCACTGCCCCACAAAGTGCTGGGATTACAGACGTGAGCTACCAAGCCTGGCACTATATTTCATATTTTCTTTATCTATTCATCCACTGATGGATAACTAAGTTGTTTCCATATCTTGCCATTGTAAATAATGCCGCAAAGAAGATAGGGGTGCAGGTATCTCTTTGAGATGCAGATTTTGATTCCTTTTGATATATATCCAGCAGTGGGATTGCTGGATTATATGATAGTTCTATTTTTAATTGTTTGAGAACTCTCTATACTGTTTTTCATAATGACTGCACCACTGTACACTCCCACCAGCAGTGTACAAAGGTTTGGAAGGGGCTGTTTGGGCTGTCCATTTGACTGCAGAGCACAGAGATGTATAGAGGGCACCATGTAATGCAAGGACTCCCTCTCTTTCTCTCTGTCATAAAGTGCTGTCGGCCAGTCTCTTGCCTCATGTAGCCAGAACCAACTTAGAGAAGAGCAGGAGAGAAGAAGGGGATCTGGGAAAGTAAACGTTTATCTCAAAGAACTGTTTGGGTTATTGCTTCAAGCCAAGTATATTAATTGGCCTAAAGCATAGTTGTTGTTTTTTTTCCTGCTATCTATCTGATGAGTGTCACAAATGATCTGAACCCAGATGAAGATTATATTTCTCAGTTATAGAGAAATAAAGTTCTTTTTTTTACATTTGTATGTAGTGTTAGTAAATTTGGCCCTTAGTACACAGAGATTTTGTTATGCATGGTGGGTTCACATGCAATGTGTTATTTAATAGACTTTAAGAAGAGACAAAATTTTTCCTGGCCTGCCAGGTCTTAGACTGTATTCTAACACATCGTAACCTCTCTATGCTTATCCTTCACCTCTGGACTATTCCAGAATGTTCTTTGTTTATTGGGTTAATACAGAAATGGGACAGGGACATATTTTAGGTCACCGTCTCTCCCCAGATGCTCCCTTCATCCAGTTTTTGAAAGTTTATCTGTTAGTGAGGCCACAGGGATATGCCTGAGTCTCAAGGGAATGATGTGTGCTGTGCTTGCAGACCTAACTCACGTCACAGGCCTGATGTCTGACTGGTACTGCTGAGTCCTTGTTCATTTATTCCTTCATTCAATAAATAGGTACTGCCTGGGCAGTGGTATTACAACCGGAAAGGGAAAACAGACAAATATTCCCCTCATGGAGCATTCAGTCTGAGAAGTAAATAAGCAGCAACTGGCACAAAAGAAGGTTGGCAATTTAACCAGCTACTTTTCCCTCAAAGCCTGTTTTAGAAGCTGACTGTGGGAGACTAGCACTTGACAAAATATGAAAAATGAAAATCTCTTTGGGTTAAACTGTATTTTATTGCTGGGTACTGGCACTTTCTAAATAACTTTCATAACAGATACCATGAAGGATGACAGAAAGAACACTTAACACTTAAAAACAAACTTGTCAAATTATCTCTTCCTCTGACTTAACACAAGGCTCTCTTATACAAAGAGCTACTTTATACAACAACAGTGAACTAAGTAGAGAACAGTGAAAAATAACACAAACCACTCCCTTAATTTGGGGCGGGGGGAAGGATTTTTCCTGTTGTTAGTTTGTGTTGTCATCTTTGAATACGATGGGAAAAATACGTTTATACATAGTAGGGAAATGAAGCCTAAGTATATCCAATACTTATCCACGAAATGAGCACAACATGTGGAACTCAAACTTGTCTCTGCCTTAATTCCCAGTCCTCTGCTGTTTTGCCACAGTTGGCCACCCAGTTTCTTCAACATTGGAGGCCTACCCAGGGGATCTTGGTGTCAGCAAGAAAAGATGCAGTTTCAGTTAGGTGTAAACATGAACGTTTGTGGTAAATGTGCTAAATCATAGCTAATGGCATTCCAGGCATTTCTCTGTAATATGCAATGGAATTTATAATAATATGCGTGTATAAAGCCATGCTACTGTAACTACTGGGCTTCCAATTTATAAATACAAATCTAAATTAAATATGGAGATGCTTAATAGGAATGTATAAATCAGGTTTCATTGCCTAAATTTCTACTTAATCTTGTGTTGTAAATATATTTCACCACCAGCAAATATGCATTTACATCTGTATGTATCTATTCAGGATTCTATTTTATGATATGACCATAGTTTATTGAATCAATCCTTTAATTTTGGATGTTGAAGTTATTTCTGATTTTTTCATTATGAGGAATTCTTGCAACAAATCATTGTGTAAATATGTATACACATGTGTATGTGTATTTCTTTGAGAAATTATGTGATTATTGTCTTAGACTAAGTTCATAGAATAGCAATCACTGAATTAAATGGTCATACCTATTTTGAATATATTTAATATATGTTGAAAAATTGGTTTCTAAAAATGTTGTCATAATTTATACTACTACCAACTGTGCATGCATATCTCCCTTTTTCCTTACCCTGACCAACACTGGAATTTATTATTTAAATTTTTTTTAACATTTGAGAGTGAAAAATGATATTGCGGTGTCATTTATATTTGCATTTATTTGATTTATGATAACATTGGCAACTTTTCAAAAGGTTCATTTCTTTATTTGGGAATCACTTGTTCACATGGGTCGCCCACTTTTTTTATTGTTGTGTGTAGAGGGTCTAATGATGGCTCCAAAAATGATAGGCCCATGGCTTAATCCCCGGATCCTGTGAATGTGAACTTATTTGGGTCTTTGGAACTCTATTAAAGGGCTCAAGACAAGATCATCCTGGGTTATTTGAGTGGGCTCTAAATCTAATGACAAGTGGAATAAAAGAGACATGAAAGTCACAGATGCAAAGGAGGAAACCATATGTAAAACAAGGCAAAGATTGGAGTGTTGCAGCCACAAGCCAAAATATTCCTGGAGCCACATTAGAAGCTAGAGGAGGCAAGGAAGTATTCTTACCTAGAGACTGCTGAGGGAACATAGCTCTGCTGATACCTTGGTTTGGACATCTGACCTCCAGGACTGTGAGAGAATAGATTTCTGTTGTTTTAAGTTATTTGTTGTATGGTAATTTGCTATGGCAGCTCTAGGAAACTAATATAGTGTATCTATAGAGTTAAAAAAGATCACAATTTCTATATTAAGACTATTAACCATTTTCCTACTATGTATATGACAAATATTTTTCTTTTGAATTTTTACCTTTTTTTTTTTGAGTTGGATTCTCACTCTATTGCCCAGACTGGAGTGCATTGGCACTCTCACGGACACCACAGTCTTGACCTGCTTGGGCTCCTACCTTAGCCTTCCAAGTAACTGGACTACAGATGCATGCCACCACACCTGGCTAATTTTTTGATTTATTATAGAGACGAGGTCTCATTAAGTTGCCCAGGCTGGTCTTGGACCCCTGGACTTGGGCAATCCTGTCACCTCAGCTTTCCAAAGTGCTAGAATTTCAGGACTGAGCCACCACACCTGGCCAATTTTTACTCTTAAATTGTGTTTTTCTTTGTATTTACTCATAGAAATAATTTTTTCTCTTGTAGTCTTTTCATTTTTTAAATAATAACCCTTATTTTTTAGAGCAGTTTTAGATTCACAGCAACATTGGGAGGAAAGTACAGAATGTTTCCATATATTTCCTGTTCCTACACATGTATGGCCTTCCCACCATCCTCATTCCACACCAATGGGGTACATTTTTCACAACTGATGAGTACATTGACACATCATACCCAAAGTTCATAGTTTAGGTTTGGATTCACTCTTGATGTTGTACATTCCGTGTTTTTTTAAAAAATTATTTTATTATAGAGATGTGGGATACCAGTGAGGATTAACTGCATAAGTAGGTTGCATGTAGGTGAAGTTTGGGCTTCTAACTGGCCCTCATTCTCCCTGTTAGTGGATAAGATACCGTTTGTGTTGTCACGTGGCCCCTGCCGTCTTCTCTCCCTTGTGCTAATGTGACTAGTGTTCAAGGTCTACTTATGAATGCAAACATGCAGTCTTCAGTTTTTTGTTTCTGTGATAGTATTATAGTCTTCAACTCCATCCAGTTTGCTGCAAAGTTCAAGATTTTGCGTTTTTTTTATGGCTGCATAATACTTCACCATGTATATTTACCACATTTTCTTTATCCAGTTCACTTTTGATGGGCAGTATGTTTAGTTCCATGTTTTTGGCTATTGTGAATAGTGTAGTTATAAGCATGTGTATGTAGGCATCTTTTCTTTAGAAGGATCTATGTCCCTCTGGGTATATTCCCAGGAGAGGAATTGCTAGTTCTTTTAGAAATTGCCACATGGCTTTCCATAGAGGTTGAATTACCTTCCACCAATAGTATAGAATCGGTCCCTTTTCTCTGTACCCTTGTCAGCATCTACTTTTTTTTTTTTGACTTATAAATGATAGCCATCCTTACTGGAGTTAGGTGGTATTTCATTGTAGTTTTGATTTGTAGTTCTTTGATGACAAGTGACACTAAGCATTTTTCATGTGTCTGTTGGCTGCTTGTATGTCATCTTTTGAGAACCATCTGTTCATGTCTTTTGCCTACATTTTAACGGGGTTTATTTGTTTTTTCCTTTCATTATGTTTAAGTTACTTGTAGATTCTGGATGTTAGGCCTTTGTCAGATGCATAATTTGAAAATATTTTTTCCCATCTCTGGGTAATCTCTTTACTTTTCTTGATAGGTTATTTTGCTGTGGGAAAGTTTTTCAGTTTAATGAGGTTCCACTTGTCTATCTTAGCTTTTATGGCATTTGCTTTTGGGTACTTGGTCAAGAATTTGTTGCCTATTCTGTTGTGCATAAAGGTCTTTCATGCATTTTCTTCTAGAATTCTTACAGTTTGAGGTATTTTTACATATAGTAAGTCTTTGATCCATTTTGAGTTGATCTTTGTATAAGGTGATAGATAACGGTCCAGCTTCATTCCTCTGCATATGGTCAGCCACTTTTCCCCAGCACCATTTGCTAAATATGGTTTCCTTTCCCCAGTGCTTGTTATTGGTGGCTTTGTTGAAGATGAATTGGTTGAGGGTCCAAGTTTTTGCTTCCAGAATCTCTGTCCTGTTCCATTGGTCTATATGTCTATACCAATATCAGGCTCTTTTGGTTACTGTAGTCTTGTAACAAAGTTTAAAGTCTGGAAGTTTGATACCTCCTGCTTTGTTCTGTTTGCTGAGGATTGTTTTGGCTATTCGTTCTCTTTTCTGTTTCCATATGAATTTCTGTATTGTCATTTCCAGGTCTGAGAAAAATGATGTTGGTACTTTGATGGGTATAACATTGAATCTGTAAATTGCCTTGGGTAAGATGGACAGCTTGACAATATTGAGTCTTCCAATCCATGAGCATGGAATGCTTTTCCATTTGTTTGTGTCATCCTTGATTTCGTTGAGCAACATTTTGTAGTTCCTGTTGTAAAGGTCTTTCACTTCTCTTGCTAGGTGGATGCCAAGATATTTCTTCTTTTTGTGTGGCTATTGTGAGTGGGATTTTTTTTTTAATTTGGTTCTCTGCTTGCTTGTTGCTGGCGAATAGAAATACTGCTGTCTTTTGCACACTGATTTTGTGACTTGAGACTTTACCAAAGTCATTTATCAGTGTGAGGAGGCATTTGACAGACTTCCTAGGATTTTCAAGGTATAGAATCATATTGTCCACCAAGAGGGATAGCTTAACTGGCTCTTTTCCTATTTGGATACCCCTGATTTCCTTCTTTTGTCTGATTGCTCTGGCTAGGACTTCCAGCAGTATCTTGAATAAGAGGGGTAAGAGTGGGCATCCTTGTATTGCTCTCGTTCTTAGGGAAAATGCTTCCAGCTACTGCCCATTGAGAAAGATGTTGACTGTGGGTTTATCAAGATGGCACTTACTGTTTTGAGAAATGTTCCTTCTAAGCCTAGGTACTCAAGAGTTTTTGTCAAGAAAGGATGCTGCATTTTGTCAAATGCTTTTTCTGTATCTAGTGAAATAATCATGTGGTTCTTGATTTTAATTTGTTAATGTGCAGAATTATGCTTATGGTCTTGTGAGTGTTGAACCAGCCCTGCATCCCAGGAATGAAGGCCACCTGGTCATGGTGGGTGGTCCTAGAGATGTGTTGTTGGATCTGATTTGTTAAAATCTTGAGAATTTTTGCATCTATGTTTATTCGGGAGATTGGTCTGTATTCTCTTTCCTTGTTGGGTCTTTGCTAAGTTTGGGTATCAGTGTAATGTTAGCTTCATAAAATGAATTGGAGAGGATTCCATCCTTCTCTGTTGCCTGGAATACTTTCAATAAGATTGGTATTAGCTCCTCCTTGTAAGTCTTGTAGCATTCAGCTTAGAAGTCATCTGATCCTGGGCTTTTTTTGGTGGGGAGATTCTTATGACTGAGTCAATTTTCCAGATTGTTATTGATTTCGTTAGAATATCAATTTCTTCTTAGTTCAACCTTGGGAGGTTATGTGATGTCAGAAAGTCATCCATTTCTTTTAGGTTTTCTAGTTTATTGCATGCAGGTGTTCATAGTAATCTCTGATAATCTTTTAGATTTTTTTCAGGGTCAGTTGTGACCTTGCCTTTCTAATTGTTTATTTGGACTTTCTCTCTTTATTTTATTTTATTTTTCGAGTTGGAGTCTCACTCTGTCGCCCAGACTGGAGTGCAGTGGCCGCTCCTGGCCACCGCAGCCTCGACCTGCTGGGCTCCGGTGATCCTTCCACCTCAGCCTTGCAAGTAGCTGGAACTACAGGCACGCGCTACCACGCCTGGCTAATTTTTTGATTTATTGTAGAGATGAGATCTCGCCAAGTTGCCCAGGTGGGTCTCGAGCCCGCAGGCTCAGGCAATCCACTCACCTCAGCCTCCCAAAGGGCTGGATTACAGGCTGAGCCACTGAGCCCGGCCTCTCTCTTTATTTTTTGATCATGCTCGTCAGGAGTCTGTCAGTCTTATTTATCTTTTCAAAGAACCAGATTTTTGTCTTGTTGACCTTTTTAACGATATTTTTGTCTTCTATATCCTACAATTGTAATTTTTATCTTGGTGATCTGGATTCTTCTGCTGAAGTTAGATTTTGGTAGTCTTGTCTTTCTAGCTCCTTTAGGTGTGACAGTAGTATGTTTACTTGTGATCTTTCTGTTTTCTTCATGTGTGCGTGTAATGCTATTAATTTTTCTCTTAATACTGCTTTCATAGCATCCCAGAGGTTCTGATATGTCTTTGTTTTCATTTGTTTCTAGGAATCTGTTTATTTTTGTCTTGATTCTGTGTTGACCAGGAAATCATTTAATAGTATGTTGTTTAGTGTCCATGTCTTTGTGTGTTTGGGAGAATCTTGCTGGTGGCAATATTTATTTTTATTCCACTGTGATCTGAGAAGATGCCTAGTATCATTCATTCCATGGGCTTTGACAAATGCATAATGATAGATATCTACCATTATAGTGTCACACAGAATAATTTTACTGCCCCCAAATCCTCTGTGCTCCGTCTAGTCATCCTTCTCTCCCCTACTAAGGAACTTTAATTTTAATTTACATAAATCTATATTATTTTAATGTTTCTACTTTTGGAGATATTTTCAGAATAGTTACAAATAAACCTTTAATTAAACAATTAGTGGTTTCATCTATGATATTTAAATCTGTGATTACCTAGAATATATTTTGGCATAAATTTTCCTAGAGATTATAATACAACTTTCTTTTTTCGTTTTTTGAGTTGGAGTCTCACTCTGTTGCCGCAGCCTCGACCTGCTAGACTCCGGCCATCCTTCCGTTTCAGCCTTCCAGGTAGCAGGAACTACAGGCACATGCTACCACGCCCGGCTAATTTTTGATTTATTGTAGAGATGAGGTCTTGCCAAGTTGCCTGGGCAGGTCTCGAACCCATGGGCTCAAGCAATCCACTAGCCTCAGCTTCCCAAAGTGCTGAGATTACAGGCTGAGCCACCGAGCCCGGCCTATAATACAACTTTCTACATTTTATTGCCTGTTTGTGATATTTGTTGTGTGAAGAAAGTACTTCTTTTTTCATCAACTTGATAGATACATCAAGTGAAACTAAGTGTGTTAATGTAGCATTGCTCGTTGACCTTGAATTGAACACTTTTCAATGGTTACTATGGACCAGGCATGAAGGAGACCAAAAGTCCACTGGAATGGTTAAGCTTGAAAGTCTGTCCATAAGGAAGTCATGAAGCTTACAGGCCTTATGGAACACTAACACAATAGAGACAATATATGAATAAATAAAACAACCAATTAACAACCAGTAAGATGAATGACAAAATACCCTACATATTATTATTAATGCTGAACATAAATGGTCTCAATGCCTTAATAAAAAGATACAGATTGGCAGAATGGATACACACACACACACACACACACACACACACACACAAAACCTAAAATTTTTTGCCTCCAAGAGATACACGTAACTCACAAAGACTCCTATAGACTCAAGCTAAAGGGATGGGGAAAAATATCCCATGCAAAAGGAAAGCAAAAATGAGCAGGAGTAGCTATTCTCTTATCAGATATAACAGACTTTAAATTAACATCAATAAAAGGAACAAAGATGGTTATTATATAATGATAAAGGAATCAGTCTAGTGAGGAGACATAACAATTTTAAATACATATGCACCTAATGCCAGAGCCCCAAGTTTTATAAAAACAAATTCTACTATACCTACAAAAAGAGATAGACGGTAACACAACAGTAATGGACAGTAATAGTTTATCAGGGGAGGAAGTCAGCAAAGAATCATTGGAGTTTAACCAGACACTGGAGCAAATGGAACTAACAGACATCTGCAGAAACTTACACTCCCAAAACTAAAGAATATACATTTTTCTTATCAGCACACAGTACATTCTCCAAGATAGACCATATAATAGGCCTCAAATCAAATCTTAATAAATTAAAAAAATTTGAAATTGTATCAGGCACTTTCTCAGACCACAGTGGAATAAAACTAGAAATTAGCTCCAAGAAGAACTTGAGAATTCAAACAGAAACATGAAAGTTAAACAATCTACTTCTGAATGATCCTTGGGTCAGCAATGAAATCCACATGGAAATTATAAAATTCCTTAAAATGAATGATGACAATGAAATAAGTTAACAAAACCTCTGGGACACAGCCAAAACTTGCTCAGAGGCAAATTTACAGTGCTTAAGGCCTACATTAGTAAGACTGAAAAAAATCACATATCTATAACATAAATCACACCTCACAGAACTATAAAAGCGTGAACAAAGCAAGCCTAAAGTTAGCAGAAAAAAAATAACAAAGATCAGAGCAGAACTAAATGAAATTAAATAAAATTACAAAGGATCAATGAAACAAAAAGATTGTTCTTTAAAAAGGTAAACAAAACTGTTGGACCACTAGCAAGATTAATTAAGAAATGAAGAGAGAAAATTCAAATCAGCTCAATCAGAAAAGATGGAGACCTTATAATGGAAACAACTGAAATTCAAAAGACCATCTGAAACTATTATGAACACCTTTGTTCAAACAAAATTGACAATCTAGGGAAAATGGATAAACTCTTTGAAACATACAACCTCCCAACCTTGAATCAGGAAGAAATAGAAATCTTAAACAGACCAATAATAAGTAGTGAAATTGAAACAGTAATTAGATGTTTCCCAACAAAATGAAAGTCTAGAACCTGATGGACTCATAGCTGAATTCTACCAGAACTTCAAATAAATTGTACCAATTTTACTGAAGCTATTCCACAAGGTTTTAGGGGAGGAAATCTTCTCTAATTCATTTGATGAGTCCAATGTCACTCTGATACCAAAGTCAGGAAAAGACACAGCAAAGACAAAAAACTACAGACCAATATCCCTTGATATCTATGAATATAGATGCGAAAATCCTCAAAAAATATTGGCAAGCTAAATTCAATGGCACATAAAAAATAATACGCCACGACCAAGTGGGTTTTATCACAGAATTGCATGGGTGATTCAACATATGCAAGTCAATAAATGTGATCCACTACATAAACAGAATTAAGAACAAAAACTCATGAGCTTTTCAATAGACACAGAAAAAGTATTTGACAAAATCTAGCATTCCTTCATGATGAAAAACCTCAGCATAATAGGCATAAAGGGAACATTCTTTAAAATAATAAAAACCACATATGAAAAACCCATAGTCACTGTCATCTTTAACAGAGAAAAGTTGAACACATTGCAGAACTGGAATAAGGCAAGGATACCAAGTTTCGCCACTCTTATTTAACATAGTATTGGAAGTCCTAGTCAGAGCAATTAGTCAAGAAAAAGAAATAAAGAATCCAAATTTGCAAAGAAGAAATCTCTATATGTTAACAATATGATCTTATACCTGGAGAATCCCAAAGAATTCTTCAAAAGACTCCTGGACTTGACAAATGAATTTAGTAGTTTTAAGAAACAGATTCAACACACAAATCAATAGCACTGCTGTACACCAATAGTGAACAAACTGAGAATCAAATCAAGAACTCAATTCCCTTTACAATAGCAGCCAAAAAGCTAAAATAACTAGGAATACATTTAACCAAGGAGGTGAAATATCTCTACAAGTGGAACTATAAAACTCTGATGATAGAAATTGTAGAAGATACAAACAAATGGTGAAACATCTCATGCTTATGGATTGGAAGACTCAACATTGTTAAAATGACTATATTACCCAAAGT
This sequence comes from Cephalopachus bancanus, assembly GCA_027257055.1. NCBI lineage: Eukaryota > Metazoa > Chordata > Mammalia > Primates > Tarsiidae > Cephalopachus > Cephalopachus bancanus. The sequence continues at coordinate 10,133,296 of JAPVLO010000080.1, read as the reverse complement.
AATCTATATGTTCAGTGCAATCCCTATCAAACTATCCATGTCATTTTTCACAAAATTAGAAAAAAAACCCTAAAATTTATATGGAGCCAAAAAGAGCCAGAATAGCTAAAACAGTCCTAAGCAAAAAGAAAAGTTAGAGGCATCTCATCACCTGACTTCAAATTACAATACAAGCCTGTAATTACCAAAATGGTGCTTGTATAAGAGCAGATAAATGGACCCCAATGGGACAGAATAGGCAATCCAGAGTAGACAACCAACTGATCTTTGACAAAGCAGACAAAAACATATACTGAGGAAAGGACACTCTATTCAACAAATGTTGCTTGCAAAATTGGACAGCTACATGCAAAAAATGAAACTTTGTCCCTATCTCTTCCCATATACTAAAATTAACTCAAGATGGATTAAAGACTTAAATATCAGATCTGAAGCCATAAAAATCTTAAAAGAAAACTGAGGAAAAACTCTTTTGGACATTGACCTAGGCAAAGAATTTATAACTAAATTGTTATTGTTTTGTTTTTGCAACAAAAACAAAAATAAATAAGTGATAATTAAAAGCTTTTGCAAAGCAAACTAAATAGTCAACAGAGCAAATAGGCAGCCTGCAGATTGAAAGAAGATATTTGCAATATATGCATCTGACAAAGGACATATCCAGAAGCTACAGAGAACTCAAACAAATCAGCGAGACAAAAACAAATAACCCCATTAAGAAGTGGACAAATGACATGAACAGACATCTCTCAAAAGAAGCTATACAAATGACCAAGAAACATGAAAAGATGCTCAACATCACTAATCCTCAGGGGAATGCAAATCAAAGCCACAATAAGATAATCACCTTATACATGTTAAGAATGGCCATTATTAAAAACAAAAACAAAAAACCCAAAACCAATAGATGCTGGTGTGGATGCAGAGAAAAGGGAATGCTTATACACTGTTGGTGGGCATCTAAATTAGTACAATCTCTATGGAAATTGGTATGGAAATTTCTCAAAGAACTGAAAGTAGATCAACCATTTGATCCAGCAATCCCACTACCAGGTATCTATCCAAAGGAAAAGAGGTTGCTATTTGAAAATGACACCTGCACCTGGATTTTCATTGCAGCAAAGTTCACAATTGTAAAGATGTGGGATCAACCTAAAATGCTCATCGACCGATCAGTGGATAATAAAAATATGGTATACATACGCTATGGAATACTATTCAGCCTTCAAAAAGAAGGGCATACTATCTTTTGCAGCAATTTGAACATCATCCTAAGTGAACTAATGCAGGAACAGAAAACCAAACACTGCGTGTTCTCACTTAAAAGTGGATGCTAAACTAAGGATTTGCAAAGGCATAGAGAATGGTTTGATGGACACTGGAGACTCAATAGGAGGAAGGGGAAAGGGGTGGAGGGACGAAAACTCACCTATCAGGTTCAATGTGCACAGATAGGGGTGAAAAGTACACATAAAGCCCAGACCAAAAACTATGTGTACACCTTAAAGCTATTGAAATAATAGAAAAAGTAAAGTCTGTCCATAAGGCACTATTCACCTAGGATGGGGAGGGACTGGCCCTACCAGTCATTCCATTTGGTAAGTGGGGATGTTGGAAGCAACTGGAGAAGATACAACCCTTGAAAAGCTGAGGTTTGATTCCTGTGTAACCTGTGCTCTTCCTACTTTTGACAGTTCTGGACCTGAAGTGAATGTAGGCTTGGGTTTTATGTTAATTCCATTTTTAGTAATTCTCACATTTCCTGTCCATCACAAAGATCATTTGTGTGTTTGTCTTCCTTTTCACTTGAAAGAATGAAATGTACTTGAAAAGTACATTAATCATGTACTTTTATAGCATATTTGATCATTTGGAAAATATCTATTATTCTTTCTAAATTATTTTTATCTATGTACCCATGTTTATTTTTCAATGCATTTTGGATTATGTATTAAGTTCCCACTCTCCACCTCCATCTTCACAATACAAAATTTTCTAATTTTTATTTGGCATATCTGATACTTACAGTTGGAAGAGAATCGACATTCTTGGACTTTTGAGACTATTCAAGATCTATTCATTATATGAGTTTTCAGATATAAAAGTATTTTGAGTTCATTAGTAAAGTTCTAAATTTTTTTTCTTATTGTGGGTCTTTAACATTTATGTTTAAGTTTATTTGAGCATACTTAAAATGTTTGTATTTAGAAGAGTACCTTTTATTTATTATATTTTAAAAATGGTAATTACTAATATATTAAATAGAACAAATTTTGCTTTATTTTGTTGATTCTATTGAAACTATTGAATTTATTTATTTTTAAAAATATTTATACACTTTATTTGATTTGCATCATAAATTGTATTAGCTAGCCCTTTAAGAAATTATCTTGCAATAATGAGAATGTCTTCTTGCTTTATTTCTGATTTTATAGAAATATATCTCATGTCTCAGTATTATGTATTCCCTTACATCTAGCTCTTATAATCAAAGTATATTCTTTCTCCAAGCTTCACAGATGCTGCTCTGTTATAATAGTTTTATGTTTTCTTCCTCCATTGTCTTTTATCTTGTACTTTTACTATGCAGGATCAGTCAAGATCTAGAGTTTTCAATAGAAGAGAGAGCTATTTTCTTTGTTCCTGTCCTTGGTCTTGTTGTATAATGGTCAAAATTTCTTGGATTTTCAGATGGAGTACAGGCTATTTTGCACATGATCTCATCTCTAGAAGCCTCTCATTTAGTGTACCTCCACTTTATTGTGGTGGTATCTTCCTTACTCCAGTATTTTTGATAATAGTATTAAGCATAGAACAGCAATAAAAATGTACTGTCCTCAGTGCTGCTCCAAAGTCCGGCTTATCTCTGCCTCATCCTTAGTGTTTTGCTGTATACGCTAAGCATTGATTGTGCCTGGAAGTAGATTCTGGTCTTTCAGAGCAATTCCCAGGGGTCTGGGTACCACCTGCCTGTTCTCTGCTCAGTGGGGCCTCTGCATATGTGAGTCTGGGCAGCGATGATGTGAAAGGTGGAAAGCCTCTTTGTCAAGGAGTCTTTATTCATTCACTATGCCATGTGTTTAATCCTTGATATATGTTTCACAATCCAGATCCAATTCCCTTATAATTAATGCAAATTCCTCCTAGATTCTAGTTTTAGGTTGATTATCAATCATAGGTTTTCTGTATGTTGTCAGTGTGTCTTCTTTTGCCAAGTGTTCATTTGTATTTAATGAGAAGTTGGGAGAGGCTAACCTGGGAACTGCTCGCCACACATAATTTTGTGCTTGTCTCATGTATGTTTACTCCTAAAGATACCTGTTTATATTTAACTTATCCTGGTTGTATTTCATAGGTTAAATTTGGTCAAAAGATGTTGATTGTGTTTCAAAATCTTGTACTCTGATCTCTTTGAAAAGTTTGCAGAGTCATGCTTAGTCATTCATTAGAGACATTCTGGAGTTTGTTAATTATAGGTAGTTTATATAAAATCTCTCCTAGAAATAAATCATAGAAGGAAAGGATAGGACAACAATGGTTATAGAAGAAAGGGCTAATTCTAAAAGGAATCCCAATTACCAAGTTATTTTTTTCCTTTTTAGCACTTATCACAATTACGCTTAAATTATTGTGTAACTAGTTGTTTAATATCCGCCTATCCTTTTTGATACAAATCCAATAAGTGTAAAGATTACCACTGTCTCAGTCCATTCCCATTCCTCATCCCAAAAGGCATTCCTACCTCAGAAGAACATTAGCAATTAGTAGAAGCTATTCCTTTAGAAAAATTGACCAGGTAAATGAGTCATGACTGATAGTAACTGTGTCAAAGAAATGCACCTTTTTTGTACTTGAATTCTGGGGATGAGAAATCTTAAGATGTAGATGGTCAAGAAGATACAACATAATTTATTTTAGTTATAATTTACTAAAAAAGCCAAAAAACAAAAACAGCCAGCCATAAAAATAGAGGTTACCCTAAAAAATGTTTGCAAAAGTTTGTTTACAAAACTAAAATGCAACTTAAAACAACAGTATTAACCACTCATGTGTTGTACAATCTTTTTAATACACAGATTTTTGTGCAGTGATTGTCAGAAACATAAAGGCATTGCATGCTCTTTCCAAACATTCCCAAATTATGGTCTAATGTCTTAAATCATAAGAAGTACCTCTAGTCACTAAAGTAAGCGTCTCCATTTGGCTTGATGTATGTTTAGTCTATTTCTTCCTGGCAAAAATATTTTAGCGTAAGTGTCCGAGCCTAAGGCTGACAAAATGTTTTCTTTCCTACTAATTTGCGTGGTCTTGTTTAATAAAAATTACATATTAAAAAACGAAGTAGAATTTGTTTGGGGAAAACTGTATATGTATATAACCAGTTTACTTTACATTAAGAATAATCCATGAAACATAGGTGAAATTTGTGTGAAAAAAAGGCAAGATAATATTTCTTTCTATCATTACTGTTCTAACTTTTTAATTATAATTTTTATTCTTTCATTTTAAGAAGATGAAAATCACACAATAATAATAAAACTACTTTTTGTGAATAATCTTATTTGTAATACTTCACCACTTTTACCCTCATCATAAAAAACACATAGGTGTGGGTTTCTTTTTACTTTTCAAAACTTTGTACAGGAAATTCTGTCTTCTATAATGTTACCCTTATAATTCTAGTACATAGGTAGATAGGATGAAAACTAGTCTTAATTCAAAAAGTATGTACTGAATTAGTCTTATGGATATGTTACTCAAGTGTTCTAAGAACTTTATAACATAATACCAAGACAAGATATATTCATAATTCTATTCTTCACAAAGCAGTGTTTGACAAGTTATTGTCAAGTTATATCAAATATATATAAAGTCAAGATTTGCTATAGAAATGTAGAGAAGAGGAAAATCCTGGCAGGCTGGAAGAGACTGAGTGTGTTTTATAGTTTAAACTTAGTATGGATCGTGAGAAGACTATGTTTAAATAAAAGAAATAAACAGGGATGGTCCTTTTCATGTAAGAAAGCAGGATGTGCAAAGATTTTGAGTTGATAATGGGTATAGGGCAGAAAGTTTAAGCTGTGGTGAAGTTGGCCATGAATGGTGGACCAAATTCGGGAGGGTCTTGAGGTTTACACTTATGAATTTGGATTCTAGTTTCTAAATACAAGGACAAAATTTTTTTTAAGTGAGGAAAATGTTGAAATGTATTCAAATTTGGAAACCACTTATAGGATAAATAGGAATATAGAGGGAGCAAAGGCAGAAAGTGCATGTGGTGTGCTCTAGAAGTGACAATTCTTGGATTATGATTGTGGAAGTGAATGGAGGTGGCTTTTCTTATTTCATGTTTTTTCTTTCATACTGTGTGTTCCTAGATTTTATATATATATATATATATAAAATATATATATATTTATATTTATATAAATTTATAAGTATATAAATAAATATATATATAAAAATATATATATTTATATATAAATATATATATATATACTTTTTTTTTTTTGCATGATGGTGTTCCAGAGGTTGAGGTGGAATAATTCTTTCATGTGGATGATAAATTTGGTTATGGTCATGTCGATTTTGGGGGTGAAGCTTGGGTATCCAAACAGAAATGTCCCTGGGGCAGCTAGAGATCCAGGCAGAAATTGCCCAAGAAGGTGGAGCAATGAATCAGTGATTTTATCATTGCAATTTCTCTTTATTTTAATCATTGATCAGGAGAAATTGCAATGATAAAGTTCTGAGGCTTTAGATAGAGAGCTAAAGACAGCTTTGGAGAGTTTGCCCAGGTATTAGCTGGAGAAAAGAGGAAAAAGTGAAAATGAGCAGTGGGGGCAGTGAGGGGGAGGGGGGGAATGTCAGTCAAGTACCATGTCAAAAACAACAGGTGTTCACTGCCCCATGATGCTTAAAGGTCAAGTCCGAACACTGTGAAAACACACCTTTAATTTGCCAAGAAGAGAGTGATTTGGGCAATGTTGGGAGGCACATTTAGGTGAAAGAGTGTGAATAGAAATAAGATTTCAGGGCACTAAGGAGTGAACTGGGGTAGCAGAGATGTGCTAATGGGTGCATGTTGCTAGTTTAAGAAATTTGGCAGGAGAAAGAATAGAGGTATGGCTATAAATAGGGAAAACAGAAGGGTCAAACAAAGACATTTTCAAATTGGGCAAACATGTGAAATGCACAAATTTGTGAAATGTACAAAATTTAGTCAAGGGAAAAGGAGCTTTTGAAGATGGCTAAGGGTGGTGGAGAAAGTATATGAGTTATACACAGACAGGAATTGAGGATGCAGGTGGACAGTCTTCTGCCTTAGAGGGGGATAAAATTTACTTCATAGAGTTGGGAGCATGGTCTAAAGGAAGGTAGGTGAGGGAACTAAGGACTGATAGCAGTGTGTGTGTGTGTTTCCTTTTTTTTTTTTTTGCAGAAAAGTAAGGGCAGAAATTTTTTGGCAAGAATAGAGTGGAGGAGTGAGAAGCAGAAATGTTTATATAGTAGAGTCTCATATATCAGTCCCACATTTAATTTATGTGAATATTACCAAATATGCTTAAAAAAAGGCAAGGTAACAATCATCTTCAGTTTCACATGGATAAATGATTGAACCTGTTCTCCATGTAAAGAATAATTTATTTTTACATTTTTCTTTGGCTGTGAAGTAAAAATATTAAGTGTAACTTGTATGATGGACACTGATGTGCACCCAAATATCCTCCTTCTGGATTGAAGAACCTATTTCCCCAGCTGCTGGGAATGCTGCCAGAAAACACACTAGCTGTCATCCCACTTTGGAGATTGCCTTGGCTGAGGAAATTTGTCTCACTCAAGGTCATGGCCCCTTCTAGATGGCCCCATTCAGTGACTGATCAATAAAAGGTGTAAAAAACTGATACCCTCTTTCCAGCAGGGAACAGGCCTGAAGGTCCAAGCTCCAGATCCTCCCATAAGAGTTTGCCAAATTCTTCATTAATATTGAATCCTGCTTTCATTCCTTTCTTTTAACAGGTGTTCAAGAACACTTCCTAAACATCCTTTATGCTAATCTATGTTTTAATGTCTGTTTCTCAGGGAAATCAACCTGGAACAGTTGAAGGAGTTATTCTTCCAGGTGTTGTAAATGCTGCTAGCAGGCAGCCATCACATGTCAGTCTTCTTTAGAGTTTGTCTCAGCTGAAGAGAAGTTTCTTTACCAAGTCATGTCTCCTTCTAGGGACAGCCCATGCTCAATGATGGATTGTTGTGGTGTCATCCTCAGTCCAGCTTGGAAAATTTCTGACAAACCAACCCGCATTCAAAACTCCCCATTGCACTGACCAAGGCCCAAGTTGGGATACCATTGCAACCCAACTTCTCCTTATGTCCAGTTCCCCTTCTTTCTCTTTCCTTCTCTTCACAGAGGTGTGATTTTAAGGCACTTTCTGCAAGTTAAGCTCCATCTAGTCTGCTTCCCAGGAAACCAAACCTATAACATCTTGCTAATTCAGGTTTCATTTTTTAACATGAATTTTTACCTTGGCAACATACTCCAGTAAAGACTCTGGAAATAAATTGTTAATATGTCTTAACTGTTTTTCATGGAGACATTTTCCTTCAGTGCTCATGGTTTAAAGTTTTTAAAGTTCCAGCGATAATAGCCAAACTGGTTTAGAATGTTTGTATATAATGTTTTGCTTCATTGATTTCAATTATCCAACACTCTCATTTTAAATTTTATTTGAACTTCTTTTTACTAAATTAAATTTCTAATTGCCTGATATCCCTGCAGAATACCTATTTAACCACAATATCTGGAAGATGATTTCTGTTATTCCTTTACCGAATACTGAACATGTGGTTTTATAATGGTGATAAGTTCAGTTGAGTGTGGCAGAAATTGCTAGTTATTTTCCAATATCTATTTCCTCTTTATTGTTTAGTTATAGATTCTTTCTTTTTAAAGGAGAGAATAATGCTACCTTCTTAAATACCACATTTTTCATTCTTTCTTGCACCTAGGTTGGCCATGTGACTACATTTTTGGCGTTTGGAATGTGAGTTGGAATGATGATTGCAACTTCTAGAGAAGGTCAACTATGTGCTCTTGGAAGTGGTCATAATGGAAAAAGCTAGAGGAGTGACCTTGGACCAGGTAGAGGATGACAGAAAAAGACAGATGGAGCCTGGATTCCAACACGGGCTACCATATTGCATAGAAAAAAAAATCTATCTTACTTAAGCCATTATTACTTTGAGTCTCTCATAGGAGCCAAGTCAATTCCTTTATTAATCCTCTAGGAATATGCATCTCCAAAGGATGCTTCCTAATGTTATATTCATGTAATCAGCTAGTAGTTGCTTGCCAATAGTTTGAGGGAATATATGAATTCTTCTAAAATTATGTTTATTAACCTGGGCTATTTGTACCTTTATGGGAAAGTGATACATGCCAGAGAGTTTAAATGCATAAAATCAATATGATGTATCTTCCCCAAGTATGGACTTTACCCAGAGTTTAATAAAAAATAAATTTAAAAAATTGTCTAAGATAAATAAATTAGATTATTTTAATATTCATATAGATATGTATTAAAGTATACCTCAAACTTACAGTAATATTTTAGGACAAATACAAAACTTAAAAGACATTTAATGCTTGAAGCATGCTATTTTCACTGTGTCCTCACCCAACTAGTAGGTTAATTTCCCCAATTTTTTGCTTTTATGATGCTTATGGTGACATTTTTAACAAACACTTTTCTATGCAGATATTCTGCCTCAATGTCAGGTGCTCCTGCACTGAATCAAAATAGTCTTTTCCTTATTTGGATCAGAATTTAATTTTGTTCCACTTGGGTTATGATACCATAATTAAATCGATGTTTTAGTATTTTAGAAATATTGTATTTTAGGAATTTTTAGAACTAAGTTTTGTAATTTTTAAAATTTTATTCTTTGAGTGTTTCAAATACTCTTATTTCCATTTAAAACAGAGGTCTTATTTATTCCAGCTCAGTAGTTATACATGGCTGAGTCTGGCTCAGACCAGGGAGGCCAATTTATTGTTTTTGGCTGTCCTTTTCCAACTTTGTTATTCAAACCCCTGGGTGGCTGCATGCTAGTTTTTGAGTGTCTGATAGTGTTTGAGGGATTTCAAGCACATAGTAGAATGGAAAAATGCTGCTTGGGTTCTAGTGATATAAGTTTTGAAACAAAGTTAAAAATGCAAATATAAATGGGTTTTCTACGTAATTAGAATTACATTTAGTTTCATTTCAACCTTTAAAATATTAATATTAAGTCTAAGAACTTTAAGTTATTTAACAGTTTTGAACATGGACATTTTAGGATAGCTTTGGAATGTTGAGAGGGACGAATTGAGATTTACAGTAGCTGGCGTTTACAAAAGCCAGTTTGAACACCTTTGCTCTCTGCTCTAGGGAATGGGTTTATTTGTGAAGGGGATAGCAAAGAGGCTTGGAGAAGGCTTTAGCGCCAAAAGGTTCCTTTTTATTAGCCCAATAGATACTTAAAAAATTGAGCCTGGCTCGGTGGCTCAGCCTGTAATCCCGCGCCTTTGGGAGGCTGAGGTGAGTGGATTGCCTGAGCCCGCGGGTTCGAGACCCGCCTGGGCAGGCGAGACCTCATCTCTACAATAAATCAAAAAAATCAGCCGGGCGTGGTAGCGCGCGCCTGTAATTCCGGCTACTCGGAAGGCTGAGGTGGAAGGATGGCCGGAGTCCAGCAGGTCGAGGCTGCGGTGGCCGGGAGCGGCCACTGCACTCCAGTCTGGGCGACAGAGTGAGACTTCAACTCAAAAAAAAAAAATTGGAAAACATGAGACAGTTATTCTATATTTGTGCTTTCAGATCATCTTCAGAGTGCTGGCCTTGTGCTGAGCAGCATGAGGAGTATAAAAAAATGAGGCGCAAAGAAACAAATGGGAGAAATGGCTCATGAAATAGAGAACAATGCAAAGCTGCCAGTGGTCAACTGCCAAAAGGCCATGGAAGGTGCATTTGGATTATGCTGGTCAATTGATCATGGCACTTGGCAAAGTCAGCTGTCTGAAAAACCGATGTGCTATAAAGGAGACTTTGAACACAGCCACAGTTAGGGTTCAGCAACCCAGTAACAAAAGCTGGGTCCCTCAGGAAGAGAACCAGAGTAAAGAAATGCACATTAGTGGGGGACCTGATCAGCCATGGAGAAGCCCGAGCAAGTGGCTGATCTACTCTGGATCTAATTCTTGTCACTGTAATGTGTTTCTTGGTAATTCAACTAGGGGATTTGGCTTACAACCATAGAAACTAAATTGTGCTTACTTAAGCAGAAAAAATTTTACTGGAAAGTGTGGGGTTGTTTACAGAATCTAGGAGAATGCTGAAGGAACCGGATGAACTAACCTGGAAGTCTAGAATGTAAAAGAAGTAAGCGTCCCTTACTCCCTCCCCCACTTTGGGGATGATTCCAATGTTTGTGTTTTTTGCTTGAGGATCAACTTTCGGGTGGATAGTCTCTTTTGCCTAATTGAGGTCACATGGAAGAGACTGGAATGGGCTGTAGACTTTGCTTCACACGCTATCCAAGATGGATTCAATGAATAAGGTGGAGAAAGGTAGATGCATATTTATCTTTGGTCATTTTCCAGTCAATTTACAGCACCATTCTGACAGTGAGTGTTGGTAGTTATGTTATCTTGGGTAAGTTAATTAAAATCATTTGTACCTCAATTTCCTCATCTGTAATGATAGTACCTATTTCAAAGGATTATTGAGAGAACATGTTGATATATGTTAAATCTTAGGCTGGTGAGTGGAACAGAGTAAACACTAAATATGCATTCTTTTCTTTCTTATAATCTTTGGAAGGAAAGATGAATGTATGATTTAGAGAACATCATGAATATGCACAAGTATGTTTTTCTATGCATGAATATGTTAATGATTCTCTCATGTCTATCTGTGCTTGTGGATTTCTGAGTGTTTCATTATCCATGAATGTTTATGAGTACTTTAAGTGCGCAGTGTTAGAGATATAAAAATGCATAATATGGTATTTGCCCTCAAAGGACATTGTAGAATGCTAAATAAACATAAGGTAATAAACACATTAAATATAAAACATATATAGTAATATTAGAAGGTTAAAGTGGTTTACATAATTTTTCTTAAAGGAAAGCATTTTTTTCCCTTGGGATGTATTGTATATTAGGGGACCTCTAAAAAAAAAAACCCCAGAATTCATTTATTAAAAATTTTTACAGACATGTATAAACTTCAGTCACCTTCAAATTATTCTTCCATTTGGTACAATACACCCATTGAGATGCTTTTTCCACTATTCAAACAGTTTTTGAACTCATCAATTTTGATATATTTTACGCTTCTGCTGTTTTTGTTTGCTTGCTTCACCTCTTCCACATTGGCAAAATGTTTTCCTTTGAGGACTTTTTTCATCCAAGGAAACAGACAAAAAAAGTCACTTGGGGTGAGATCGGGTGAATAGAGAGGGTGAGCCATGGGGGTCATGCCAATTTTGGTTAAAAACTGCTGAACACTCAGTGTGGTGTGGGCAGGTGCACTTGTAAATCACTCATGAAATGAGCAAAAACATTGAAAGAATCTCCAAAAAATAAAAAATAAAAATTCACTGAAGTTGAATGCAGCCTCTTACAAAAATGCTAGTTGGTAAGCTGATGCTGATGGGTTCCTAGAATACTTACCTAGTAGGGAGAGCCTGTACAATAAGGGGCCCATCTTCCAAAAGATAATTCCGGTATTTTGGGGTCCCCTCTCGTATCATATATTCTGTAAAGATCATAGATCATAAGGAGATGGCTCAATGCATTTCCAAAGTGAACACATTCATGTAACTACTAGATGGATCAAGAAATAGAACATTTCTAGCAGTCAAGAAGTGTTCCTTGGGCTCTGCCCATTCAATAACCACCTTTTCCTAAAAGTAACAAATATTCTGGCTTCTACCACCCTGTATTAGTTTTGTCTGTTTCTGAAATTTGTCTAAGTAGAATTATCAGTAAGTGTTTCTCTTTTTTTGCCCAATATTATATTTGTGAAACTCATAACGTTGTGGTAGCAGTAGTTTGTTCATTTCCATTTCTATACAGTAGTCCATTGTATAAATATATTGACGTTTATTTATCTATTCTTCTGTTAGTGGTCATTAATATTGTTTCCTATTTGAGCTACTATGAGTGGAGATGCTATGATCATTCTTATACCAGTCTTCTGATGCACAAATGCATGCATTTCTTATATGTGTATTGCTAGAAAGTGAATTGATAGGTTTTAGGATATGCGTATCTTCAGGATTAGTTCATATTTATTTTCTAAACAAAGTGTATCAATTTATATTTCCATCATCAATGCTCTAGTTGCCACATATTCTGACAATCCTGGTATGATCATCTTTCTTAATTGTATCCTTTCTAAGATATATGTGGTGATATATCACTGTGGCTATAATTTGCATTTCCATAATTACTAATGGTCTTTATTTAGCAGCTTTTCATATATTTATTGAACATTTGAATTTCTTCTTGTGTGGAATGCTTGTTCAGTCTTTTGCTCATTTTTCTACTGGGAGTGTTAATTTTTTTCTTCTTTTCTTAATGTCCAAAGTTTCTTCTTTTAAAGTATTAGGTACATAAGTGGTCTATGTACAGGTGAAGTTTGGGTCAATTTTTTCTTATTAACTGTAAATGCTTTTAAAAATTATTTTGGACACAAGTCATTTGTTACATTTTTATATTGCAAAACTTTTTCTTTCCATAGGTTGTCTGTGCATTCTCTTAATTAATTGATAAACTGAAGTAAATTCAATTTTAATAAATTATTCTTAACTTTAATGTAGGACAATTTATTGGTCTTGTATAATTAGTTCTTTTTTGTGTCATATGTAAAATATCTTTGTTTACTTTCCATTCATAGGGACATTCTTTTATTTTTAGAAGTTTCATTATTTTGCTTTTTATATTTTGATCTATAATCTGTTAGATACAGATTTTTGTGTATAGCATTAAATAATAGTCAAATATATTTTTTGCCCCTTGGGTAGCCAATTGATCAATTTATTGAATTTTTTAGCACCATTTATTGAATACCTCCCCATCTGTACTGCAACACTACTTTTATAATAAACAAGTGGCTGCATACATGTAGATTCTGTTTCTGGACTCTATATGTTTCATTTATTCATCATTCCTCGGGTCAACATCCTTGTGTCTTGATTGCTGTAGCTTTATAGTAAGCCTGAAATTAGATAATGTAAGGCGTCTAATTGTGTTTTCTTTCTGCCAAGGCTATTTTGGCTCCTCTAGGTCATTTGCATTTCTAGAGGATTTTGAACTCAGTTTTTCAAAATCCGTTGAAAACAAACAACCAAAACTAGTGCTAAATTTTTGTTTGAGATTTTATTAAATCAAGTCATCAATCTGAGGAGAATTGAAAGCTTAATGTTGAGTAATTCAATTACTGGAGGCTTTCTAATATAAGAAAGCATACCAAAGCATATTTCTGTATTATGCTTAGGTCCTCTTTAATTTCTTTTTTAGCAATATTTTGTAATTCTTAATGTAAAAGCCTTAAAGGTTTTTCATTAGACTTATTTCTAGGTAATTGATGTTTTAACTCACTGTGAATGTTGTCCTTTTAAAAATTTTAGTTTCTAATTTTTGTTTCCAGTATATGGAAGTTCAAATGAGTTTTAAATAGTCACTTTGCATATATCATCCTTGGTAAATGAATGTATAAATTAAAATAGTTTGTAGATTCTTTTGAATTTCCCACATATACTAGCAATTATGTTATATAAAAATAAGGACGATATTTTTCTCTTACTGTTCTTTTAATTTTTCTTTTGGTCTTATTGTCCTGACTAAAGTACAATATGGATGACCAAATTACATTTATCCTTTAATCTGTTTATATTGTAAATTACACTTTTTTACATTGAATTTTTGAGTCTTAAATCAACCTTGTATTCCTAGAATGAACATAATTTTGTCATAATGTATTCATGTTTAATTTTTTATTATACTATTTTTATTCACAGATCATTGAAAAGTATATTATCTGATTTCTAACATTTGTATATTTTTGGCCTAATTTTTTGCTTCTAATTTCTAACTTGATTCAGAGAACATACTCTGAATCTCTTCAGCTTCTTAATGCTAGAGAATCTTGTTTTAGAGTCTAGCATATGATCAATTTTGGTAAGTGTTCCCTCTACACTTGAGAATAATATATCTTCTATAGTTTCCAGATAAAATGTTTTATATACTATGTTCAATTGGTCAAATCTTCACTAGCTTTACTAATTTTTGGTCTGCATTTTATCACAGCCATCAAGAGAAATATGTTAAAGATTTTTACACTGCTGGTGCATTTGTCTATATTTTGTTTAATTTTATCCATTTTTGCTATAATTATTTTGAACTATGATACTACATACATATATACACACATACATATTTAATATTGTTATATATTCTGTTGTATTGACTCTATTGTCATTAGGAAATAATCTTTATTTTATTTTGGATGACATTAATATAGTTACATCTGTTTTGCTAATATTTATATAGTATATCTTTATCCCTTAATCATCCTTGAATTTTATGTATTTGGGTCTACTTTCTATTTGCCTTAATTAGTTTGGATCATAGTTTGTCAATTTTGTTTATATTTTTAAAAAGTCAATTTTTCAGTTTGTTAATCATTTGCATTTTTTCCAGTTCTGATTTCATTTAGTTTTGCGACGATCTTTATTATTATTGTTATTCCTTTCCTTGAACTAATTCTGACTTTGGTTTGTTCTTGCTTTTCTAGTTACCTGAGGTGCATCAGTAGGTTGTATAATTGAAATCTTTCTGTTTTTTTTTGATATAGGTATTTTGCTATAAACTGTGATCTTAGAACTGTTTTTACTGTATTTTTTAGGTTTTTGATATATTGTGCTTCTATTTTTGCTTCAATAATTTTATTTTCCTAATTTCTTCAGTGACTATTAGTCATTCAAGAGTATGTTCTTTAATTTTCATTTATTTGTATAATTTCCAAAGTTTCTCTTATTGATTTCTAGTTTTACTTAATTGTGGTCTGAGGAAATACTTTTTTTGAGTTGGAGTCTCACTCTGTTGCCCAGACTGGAGTGTAGTGGCACGCTCCCAGCCACTGCAGCCTCGGCCTGCTGGGCTCCGGTGATCCTTCCGCCTCAGCCTTCCAAGTAGCTGGAACTACAGGCGCGCGCTACCACGCGTGGCTAATTTTTTGATTTATTGTAGAGATGAGGTCTCGCCAAGTTGCCCGGCGGAAGTTTCCTGGACTCAGGAAATCCACTCACCTCAGCCTCCCAAAGCGCTGGGATTACAGGCTGAGCCACTGAGCCCGACTGGAAATACTGAATAAGATTTTGATATTTTAAAATTTGAGACTTGTGACCAAATATGTAGTCTTTCCTCTTGCTTTATTTTGAATAACTTTTAAGTTATTTTATTCTTTGTCTCCTAAAGCTTGTTTTATATGTAATTATTAAAATTTACATATATACCCATAGGACATATGTATGATGTACATATACATATATGTATTCTTCAAATCATTACCATAGAGATTAAATTATTCTTTGTACTATTATACTGTAACATGGATTTTAAATGTTTTTTACCACTTTCTAGACAATGCTAAAATCGAACAACTCCCTGATCTATTTGAGAGTATATGACAATACTTTTTAATTAAACCTATATAGTATTACTGCTTCACTAAATTAGCATTCATTTGCATAATCCATATATTCACTTAAAAAAATTCTTCATCCTTTCTTGCATTTCTTTATTTCCCTCCAGAATCATTATCTTTTGCTCAAGAAAATCTCATTCTTATATTTATTTTAATGTACTCTGACTTTTGATGAATTTGCTAAATTTTTGCTTTCCTGTTAATAACTTAAATATCTTTTCCCGCTTTCACTTTTGAAGGGTATTTTTGCTGGATGCAAAATTTTAAGTTAACATTATTTTTCCCTTCAGCATTTTATAGATATTCTTCCATTGTTTTCTGGCTTTCTTTTTTTTTGTTGTTATTGACAAGTAAGTTGCCAGTCTTATAATTCCTTTGACAGCAGTGCGCTTGGTTATTTTGCTTTAAGATGTTGACTGCTCACATCATTACTGACTCTGAAAACACAAAATTCAATTTATTGTCTTCCCTGTCCTCTGATATTGCTAAAAGCTTAGTTTAGTTGTTGCTTTTAGTTTGGCTTTCTGCTTGTCCAGCACCTCCCTCATTCTATGCCTCTTAAGTATTAATAAGTGTTCTAAGTGGAAAAAACTAGAATAGAGAGTTAGGTTTATCTTAATGAACTTCTTCTTTCTCCAGGATCTGGGTCCCTCTTATTTTTGCCTTCCTCAGTAGTTCTTTAATGACTTAAAATAGAATATATAATATTTATATAAAGTAGATGATATATATTTATATTATATATATAAAAAACACACACACACACACACACACACACTCACACACGAGGTCTGACAATTAAGTTCACTAATTTACCACCATGTGCTTATGTTGGCAGCACTGTACAAACAACTCGGTAAAGTTTCATAACCTTGGCATATGAGTGTTACACAGTTGTGTTTGTGTCCATGTGTTGCAGTGTCTTGCTGAGTGGTGAACATTATTGTTTTTGTATGTTTTTGTGTACTATTGTGTGAATGTCAGAGCTTGAATTAAAACAATGAAAAACATTACATTTCTTATTAAACTTGGCAAGAGTGGAAGTGAAATCAGGGACATATTAGTTCAAGTTTATGGGGATAATGCCATGAAGAAAACAGCAGTGTACAAAGGGATTAAGTGTTTTTCTGAGGAGAGAGAAAGTATCACTGATGAAGAGAGGTGAGGACAGCCAGTAATGAGCAGAACTGATGATGAAAATATTGCAAAAATTCATCAAATTGTTTGTCAAAATTGTTGACTGACTGTGAAAAACATAACAGACCAAATAAACATCAATAGAGAAACAGTTAGGAAATCTTAACTGAACATTTTGGCATGAGACAGGTGTGTGCAAAAATGGTTCCTAAGGAGCTCTTGCATCACAACAATGCATCAACTCACACAGTACTGTGTGTGAGGGAGTTTTTAGCCAGTAAACAAATTACTGTATTGGAATATCCTCCCTACTCACCTGCTCTGGTCCCCAATGACTGTTTTTCTTTACCAGAAGATAAAGGAAATCTTTAAAGAAAGACATTTTGATGACATTCAGGATGTCAAGGGTAACAGGACAACAGCTCTGATGGCCATTCCTGAAAAAGAGTTCAAAAATTGCTTTGGCAGGTGGACTAGGTATTGGCATTGGTGCATAGCCTCCCAAGGGGAGTACATCAAAGATGACCATAGTGATATTTAACAATGAAGTATGTAGCACTTTTTCTAGGATGAGCTCACTAACTTAATTGTCAGACCATACACATATATGTGTGCGCGCACACACACACACACACACACACACACGCACACGCACACACACACACACACGCACACGCACACACACACACACACACACACACACACCCAAAGGGCCTCAAAAAGTGTACTTTAAGAGATGTTAAGAGATGTTTGCCATGATTCCTAAAAGATCTACAAATCGACCTTCCATATGACCCTGCAATCCCCTACTGGAAATATACCCGGAGGAACTCAGATCACTCTATGAAAAAGATACCTGCGCACTTCAATGCTGTTTATAGCAGAATTGTTTGCAGTAGCAAAAACATGGAACCAGCCATGCTGCCCATCAAAAAAGGACTGGATAAAAAAATGTGTGGTCCATATACTTGATGGAATATTATGCAGCCATAAATAAGGACAAAATTATGAACGTCACGGCAAGAGTGAAGTTGGGTGGACTTAGAGTCTATAACACTGAGTGATCTATAACAGAAACAAAGAACTGAGTACCACATGTTCTCACTCAAAAGTGGACCTTGAACAATTATCTTCATACTATAAGAAAAGGACTTGCAGTAGTAGGAAACTGCCGGGGGAGGGGGGCGAGATTGGCAGTAATGGGAAACTGCCAGGGGAGGGGGAGGCACACTTCATCAACAAGGGCACCTGCATAATGAACATTTGTATACCTAACCCTGAATTGTATCCCACATCTTTAAAATAAAACATTTAAAAAAAGGAAAGAGATGTTTGCCATACAAAAGTGTCTGAACACTGACAGTTACCACTTTGAGCATCTTCAATAATTTCAGAAGTCAAACATGACTTGTATTCATCTTATTGAATATTACAATTTTAATACCATTTCTTTTGTTCCCCAAAATGTGCATACTTTTCTTTTGGCACCCTGTGTGTGTGTGTGTGTGTGTGTGTGTGTGTGTGTGTGTGTGTGTGTTGCTCTTGGTGGGAGTGTTGTTCTTCTACAGGCTATTTATTGTAGTTGAATGCAGAAGTTCCTAGATAATATTTTATGAAAGAGAATGGATATAATCTAGTCCTTGATGGAAAGGCAAGGTATGGAAGGGAAAAAAGAGAAAAATGGCATAGTGGAATGTTTGCAGGTAGAAATGACAAGTTACTTGTATTAAACTGGGAAGCCACAAGTTTATACAAAGGGGGACTATTAATAACCTACACTTATATAGTATTTTAGCCGTTACAAAGCATTTTCACCTACATGTCAGTTTGAGTTTCACAATACTGGGTATTATCCTCATATTTGTAGAAAAATTATATGCAAGAGCATTTATTTACCTTAAGTCTTACAGCTTATCAATGATAGAGCTAGATTTGGGAGGTGGGCAGCGGCTATATTGTAAAGGTCTCTGGATGCCAAACCAGTGATTTTTGACCTTCATTCTTTAAAACCATATTTATGTTAATATTTTTACAGTACTTGAATGGATTTAAGTTTTTTTGACTATTTGTATATGAATGAATATGAATGAGTTTATGTATGTATTTTGGTGTTTAAATTTGTGTAGGGGCATTTTTATATGTAAGAATACATGTGGAGTGATGCAATGACTAGGAGTGTTGGATTATTATAAGAAAATAAAAATCTGAGCATACGATAGTAAAGGGAGTCATGATATATTTGTTTTCTATGGCTTTTGTAAAAAAGTAACATGCACTGATCTGCATAAACAATACAAATTTATTTTCTCATAGTCTGGAGGCCAAGATCAGGAGGCCTTCTGGGGGCCATGAAAAGACTCTGTTCCATATCTCTCTCCTAGTTTCTGTGACTTGCTGGCAATTTTTTACTCTCTTTGGTAAATGTATCATGCTAATCTTTGCTTTCATCATCACATTGCATTCTCCTTGTGTGTGTGTGTCTCTGTTTTCAAATTTCCCCTTTTAAATCAGGATTATAGTTATATTAAATTGGGACCTACCCTAATTACCTCACTTTAACTTGATCATCTGCAAAGATCTTATTTCCAAATAAGCTCACATTCAAGGGAACCTGGAGTTAAGACTTTAACATCTTTCTGGAGAATACAATTCAAATCATAACACAGAGTGTGGAGCTACATTAGAGCACATTGCTGTCCAGAAGGGCATGGTATTTCAAGTGGAAACATTGGAGAATCAGATATTTTATTATCATATATTTTATTTTTATCTTTTATCATATCACAAGTTGATGTATTTCATTATTGTATGTGAGTGTATGTATACACAAAAGTTGGACATTAGAGTATAAGAATATCAAGTGAATGTTTTTTAACTAAGTGATAATGGCTATCTTAATCCTTTTTCCTGTCCCTTCCAGAATTGCCTGCAACTATTTGTGTGATAGATTCTGTCCAAAGGACTTTTCATTTGCAGCTGATTGCTTGTCCCTTTCATCTTTCTTTGCTTGCCACTGTCTGCTTCTTCTCAACAATTGACAGTTGGCTCTCTGGTCCTACATGCTGGAACCATGTAAACAGAACATCCTTTACCCTAGTAGCTCCCGCTCCCTCCAGGCTCCTACTGTTTCTGTTTGGCTACTTAATTATAGAATAAATCTTGTCCATAGGAAGGGGAATTTGAAAAAAAGACCAAGGTCAGCAGCACACCATGGCTCCTATGTTCCTCAGTGAGCATATACTTCCTTTTTACATCATTGACAGCACCTGGACTTTTCAGTCTTGTCCTTCGATTTCTCTTGCACATACATTATGCCAGACGAAGATAGCCACATTCCAGTCTTGAATGCTGAGGCTTATGGGGAAGACTTTATCCAGGAGTATTGACACAAGGTAAGGACCTAGTTCAGCAACACAGCATGGGTAGTTCTTCAGTAAGTAATATCTCTGATTCTCGCTCACGTTCATTTTATCTGAAACCCTCTGAGAGAGTCAGCAGAATTGGAAGACACAGAAGGAACAGATGTTTGTTGTGACTATACTATCCAGGCTTTCATGCACAGATATTACTCTCTTAAATGTTTTTTGACATCTGCTCTTGTATGTGAGTCTCATTTAACTGCCCTGTTCTCAGAATATACCCATATAGTTAACTGTTCTCAGTTAACTGTTCTCAGTTAACTATATTTTACCGTCACCTCTAGTTCTGTCCAATCAAGTGGGGGCTGCTCTCACCACTCTCCATTTTCTTTTCGTTCTATTTTCATCTGTGGCTGGCAGTCATTAGCATCCATTGAAGCTCTACACTTGTGGTGCCATTGAACTGTTTTCTCACCTGTTGTCAATACCCCTAGACTAAAGTCTTCCCCGTGAGCTTCAGGGTTCAGACTGAAATGTGGGTGTCTTCTTCCAAACATGAATTGAATAGTCTTTGTGTGATTGAAAAAGACACCTCTTCTAGCTGGATGCAGCCATGCTTCTGCACACTCTGGTAGGTGGTGAGTGGAGTGAGATCCCACCCCCCACCCCAGAGCTCAGTTGCTCTCCCCAGTATCTTTGTGCAAAGAACAACCTATAGAATGGGACAGGATTGTGCCTGGGTCTCTTTCCCTGTTGCATGATTCTGGGCCTCCTTTTTAAAAAATTCTGTAAATGTTTATCTCCTGAATATCCAGGTCCAGGCTCCTTAGCTCTGGTCCACTCTGCCACTAACTTAACCACAGTGGTAGATTTAGCAATAATCATAGAGCAACTGAAATTGCCATTTAGTCATGTTGGTGATGCCAGTCAGAGTTCCCAGAATCATGGGTGGAAAATTTTATGCCTTAGACCAAAGTGCAAAAAAAATATGGCTATATTGACAGATTGGGCCCAGTTCACATATATATTTTCATACCCACAAGTGGTTGAGATTTTATAAAAAATATAAAAGAGGCATTAATATTACTTATAACATTATACACATACATTTCGAGTCTAGGTCTTACAATTGATAAAAGAGAAAATATTAAGACAGCTGATCTCATAACAAGGTCTTGGTTTATTTAAATATACATACATTTAAAATATTTTACCACTTTTCATGAAGGAGTGTTTAAATATAGCAATAAGAAAGTGGATGCATATTAAAGCCATTGGACTGATTAAAAAATTGGGTGCCAATAGCTGGTTCTGAAGCTCATTAAAACAAATGAAAGACTTGGAATGATTTTTTTTTTGGCAGAAATTATACATCCACATTGCAAGTTTAATGATTCTATGCTTATGATTAAAACTTGAGTAATTTTTTTCCTTTGAAGAACATAATAAATTCATGTGGCACCCATAACATTCAGTACTTCTGTGTCATATGGTAAAATTTCTGGGTGCTTAAAAAGATGAACTCCTTTGCATAATACTGTTGGGGAATAATTTCCCTCTTATGGCTTCCATTATATCAATGAGAAAATGAAAATTGAAGGTTTTATCAGGTCAATGGCAAGATCTCAATAAAATTCAATCACTTGTGAAACTCAAGCCAAGGTTAGGGTACCTCTGGGGAGGTAGGAATACCTTACTGGATCATCGGCAATATGGGCTCATGAATTCAGAATCATAGCATCTTACCTCCCTTCCCCTCTTCTTCCTATAATATGGGTTTCTCATGGATGATATTAATTTATAGGAATATTCATGAAATTCCCCTTACATTTAATCTATGCAGATTTAAAAACACACATCTTGTCTCAATGATCATCATCGAATACACTGTTGCTGAATGACTTGTCTGCTTCTTGCCTTCTCGAACACACCAGATTATTAACTCAGTGATGTGTCTTCTCCATGCCAATCACCCTCCTTGTGCCCAAATCTAAAGCAAATCCAAATACAGGAGAAGTAGACAATAGGTCCCTAAATCACTTATAGGCAAAACCAAATTGACACACTACAGAAAACCCTAATCTTTTCTGACAAATGACTCTGCCTTCCCATCCTGGCAGGGTCCTTCAGAGAGGAACACAGGGTTCTCAGCTGACACAGAAGCTAGACAAGTTGGCTCTGGGCATTCAAGGATGACCCTGGTTGTCTGTCTCCTGAAGCCACAGAATGTTTACTCTTGACTTTGCTCAGTTGCCTGGCCAATCAAATTGGATTTTGTTTTAAATAGCATTTTCCCCCCACCTTGGCCTCTGAAGTCTTCTAGAGTATTGGAAACCTTTTAAAGCATAAACATATGTCATGCAGAGCGAGGGATAGTCAAAGAAATCAGGATGGCAAAGTCAAAGATGCAAATTAAAACTCAGGAAGAATCAATTAAATAGGCACCAAAGGTCTGTTTAAATGATTAAATGAGACAGAAGTGCATCTTGAGATGAATAAATTACAGAAATGTGTGAGAAAAGAAATGAATGGCTGGGAGACTTATGAGGGGGAGGATGAGTGAAGAGATGTGAGTGAAGAGATTTAATAGAGGTGATATGCACACAGTCTCAGGTTTTGGTTATTAGGTTGATTAAATATGCACAAATGTCACCATAGCCTCTGGGTAATTGTACAGCACGATGGATACAATGGTGAACTCCTGCAACTATGAAAATAACAAGAGGAAAGCCGTAGCATTCCTCCTGGTGTGGCTGAGCCCATGCCTCCTGGCGCACTGCTGTTCCTCTCTGTACCAAACACAGTGTGTCCTGAAACTCAATCACAATGCACAGCCTCTCAGTTTCCTTCCTCCCTCCTGCCTGGCTGCAGAGACTCAGTTTCGGCTGCTCTGTAATAATCTCTCTCACTGTACGTTTCCCAAAGAGTTTTCATGTATCTATATCACGTAATCCTTAAAGCAAGGTGAGAATGAAAAGTATGATTACAATTTCTTCTTTCTAGGGGAAGAAACCAGAAGGTGGAACAATGCAGATACCCAAGTTCACACAAAGGCAGAGCTGTTTTGGGGCTGCACACGCAGTTGGACAAGTGGAACAGGTTGTTGACTCAAAGGACGAGTGGAGGCAGAAATGCAAACCTCATCTAGTTCACCAAACGATGCAGCTGGCACAGCTGGAGGCAGGGTCATCATTTCCTGGTTTGCAGAGAGATTTAATGGTGGCCCTGAGTTAAGCTTGGGTCTCTTGACACACTCCCTCTGGGTGTCCTCCCTAAGAAAGTTGTCTACCTTCTCTTCTCCTAACCAAGTCATAGTCCTCTCTTCATTCCAGATCCACCAGCCTGAAAATACTAAAGTGTTCATTAATTTATTTGTTTTCATTGTTTGGCTTTTTAAAAAACTGGATGTGATAATCCTTTTTATGATTCTTCACAGTTTTCTAAGGGTTTCCCCATGCATTGTCATAAAAACAACCATATGCAGAAATGATTATCCTCATCTAACAGAAAAACAGCTGAGAGAGCATTTCTAAGGCCATGGTGCTAGCAGGAGGCAAAGTCTGGATTAGAAGCCAGGTGTAGACCCCTGGTTCTGGGCTCTGTCCACCATGCTAAATTGCCTCAAATCCAACTTCCTCGCCTCAGCTCCAGTAACAATCCCTTGTGGCATCTCTCAAAGTACCTGCAATGATTTTTATCTCTCTCATGAATCTATTAACAGGTTAATCCAGTAGGGCCAATAACACCCTGTTTCTTCCCTGCTGAAATTTGATGACATGTCCACTTAGCCTTGACCCAAGGCAAATAAAACCAACACCTTAGTCTTGGCTTCAATTTCTTTTGTTAACATTCCAATTTAATACTGAGTTTCTGTGGGATTTGCCACTCTTCACTCCCATCCTCACATAAGCCTCTAAGGAGAGCAACTGATCCCATCTCCAAATCCATCCCTCCTCTCCAGATTCTGAACCAATTCAAATCTAGACTCTGAAGGACAAGAAAGAGTTATGAGCTTTGTTAATGCATGTAAGGAGGATGTAGCTGGGACCCAACACAGACATTTTATTTTGACTATTCACCAGTCATAGGATGCATAGTTGAGAGAGGGAAACCCTTCTCGAGGAGGGATGCCCTTACTCCACAGGGCAAATCGTTTTCAAGAAAGATCCATGGATGAGGATGTATTGCTCCTTCAACTCCCCTAAGAGAGGCTCTCTATCTTTCTTCTCACTGTGGATGAGAGAATAGGTAATGGGGAGAGAAAGACTTCTTTCTGGGTTCTTCTTTTAGAAGACAGAAGAGGTAGAAGAAGAGCCATTTTTATGGACCAGGGCAGGATTTGATTTAACAGAATAGGAAGGTCTCAAAGTGGCCTTAGGTAAGCCCCTTTACTCAGAGCATCTCTGAGGATTTCCTTGACACCCCCCATAGAAAATTCCTACAGAGTATACCGTCCAAAGACTTTGGATTAAAATGCAGTTTTTATAGAGATAGAGCAACCTCTCTACCTGCTCTGTGTCATGGGCACCGTTCTATGGATTCACAGAGTAGGAGATATTGCTCACAAGGCACAGGAAAAAATTCCTTTCTTTTTCTTGATAATCTATTGATGGTTTTCTCAGGTTATTCTCTGAAATGGGATTTATCCTATATGCATAGCAAAGTGAGAAATATGCCCATTCTGAAGTTATTTATATGTCAACGTGTTACTGGATTCCTTGAAAATCAGGAACACTAGCCTGAGGTTTGGTAGATGGGCTGTTGTCTTGATTTTGACACTATCTGTGGTATGTTGGATATTTCCCTTGAATACTTTGAATGTCAATGTTGTTACGCATCTAACAAGAAGGTTGTATCTAATGGATCCTTTCAGGCTCAATATTTTCCAAGTAATGACCTCTGAGACCTTAAGAGCAGTAAGAAGGCTCTTGGTTCACCTGATGTCAAAGATTGACTTGCTCATATTCAAAACAATTGTTTTTAGAGAAGTAAGAAGGCATTGAATTTGACGCAAATGCATGAGATACCTCTCACATGTTGCTGTCTTAAGCACCAGACTGCTTCCTTATCTGGTTTACTACTGGAAATATTTTGTCTACAAACACTGTTTAATCAGAAAAGACAAATGTATCACAGAGCAGAGTGATGGTAACAGTTTCAAAAGACTGCTGGGTAATATTTTACAGGCAAATTCTCTCCATGAATACTATCTTGCTGCTGCTGAGAATGGGTTATTTCTTTAAGTCTCTGGAGCATTAAGAGAGACATTGATTTCCCATAGATATAAATCAGCAGAAAGTGTGAATATACATTTTATAGGAAAATCTATATAGGAGGAAAAAGGGAAGAATAGATGGATTACTTCAGTGGTAAGGATCAAGTATGTGAAATGCTATATTGTTGTACATGCTTTCTCCTCCTTTCTTCAGGATAGTAAATGATGATGGTCCTGTCCAAAGAAAGAATCATGTTAATTGGGTAATGTCCCTTTTTACAGAAATTTCAAGGTAAGGGGAAAAAGTTAGACATCACTAAGTAGGATTCCAGGAACATATGTGGCAATGATATTTTTCTTTAAAGTTCAAAATTGGTATTCTGCCCTTTTCTCTTTTTTTCTTTAAAGGAAATATTTTGAAAACTGAAACTTGTACTGGGAACTGGTGACCAGTCATAAGTCTTTTCTACCCTGGAAACTTGGTTGAGATCCAGTTTGAATAGATTAGCTAAGTGTTATTCTTGTTATAGTCCAGCTTAGTTTTCATTTTTGGAATTGTGAGGTTTTATACAATTAATTCACATTAACTTCACCTAAAAGAAAATATTACACCTTCTGTCATATTTCTCAGTTTTCTTTTAAGCTTATGATGACCTTTTATAAGTCTTAATAGTAGAATAGCTTGTGTTTGTAAGTCTCAACAATAGTTTACATATTGTATTTGCTGTTGAATCCATTGAGGATAGAGTCTCTGTATTTCTTAGCCTACTAAGCATACCTTTACCAAATACTAAATTATATCTCTTTTAAAATTAATGTAGGATTCAGAAGTGTAAGTGACTTTCTTGGGTTCATGAAGTTAGTTTCTGATATGTGCAGTACAATTTGCTTTTTGCTTTCCTGATCTATAGGGAAGAACTTTGTTCATGTTTGCCATAGTGTTGAGATAAATGGATACTTTAGTCTCTTCCTTTCTCTCTCTCTCACACACACACACACACAAATATAATAGCAAATATATTAAAGTAATAAAGAAATCAAATGAATTACTTAAATACAAATTTGAATAAGGTATATATGGTTGAATAATTCAGTTACAATTTATAGTCCACCAAAAATAAAATGTTGGTAGTTTCCATATTACAAATGCATAGTGAAATTCTAAGCCAATTTACTGTCTATTGAGTAGAGGAAAATTTCTGAGAGATCAAACAGGTTTGCAATATACATATAGGTATTTGTGTATATCCACATACACATATAGACACAGTGTATTTTAAGAGAATGACACATATTTTGATCTGCTGCATCAGCTATCTTCTGGAGATACCACTGACATAAAGTATAGCATGAATATAACACCCCCTGGAGTTGTGCAATGTGTACTGCTGGGCATTTATATTTGAATAGGTCTGAATTGTCACCATAGAAGTACAATTTCATCAGGCATGTTTTAAAGATTTATTATGGCACTTCTTAATCATATATAAGTTCTCCGGTATCATTTTTTTAATAAGTGAAATAATCTTGTCAAAAAACTAACTGTATTTAGAAAATCAATCTAATTTGAATGAGGCTGGTGGATATGACAAGACATTTCAGAGGCTGCTACTTTAGTGTAAATAGACTTAATGCAGATGAAACTTATTGTACTTATTGGCAAGATAAATAGTGAATTTGGGAAGTCCCCAAACAGAGCACAAGCTAAGACACTTCCCTCTTTTGCACTGAGTATGGGGTTTGGAATTCCTAATATTAGTCACTCCTTTGACTCATGGCTTCATCTCCAGAAGGGCTCCTGCAGGCCCTTATTAAAATTATGACACTACGGTGGCTCAGTCTGTAATGCCAGCACTTTGGGAGGCCGAGGCGACTGGATTGCCTGAGCCCACGGGTTCGAGACCAGACCAGGCACCTTGGCGAGCTCTTGTCTCTACAATAAAATAAAATAAAAGTTAGCTGGGCATGGTAGTACGTGCCGGTAGTTCTGACTACTTGTAAGGCTGAGGTGGAAGGATCGCGGTGCCTAGCAGGTCGACGCTGGGGTGGCTGTGAGTGTGCCACTGGGCAACCGAGTGAGACTAACTCAAAAACAACAAAAAAATATGACACTCTACCCGAGTGAGGCACGTGTACCTTGCTAGCCATCATTATCGGTTCAATCAATAAGACGTTTATTAAGGACTTGCTATTTTCCTGACATTAAGTGGGGTTCATGCATAACCCCACTCACTTTCTTTTTTTTTTTTTTTTTGAGTTGGAGTCTCACTCTGTCGCCCAGACCAGAATACAGTGGCCGCTCCTGGCCACCGCAGCCTCGACCTGCTGGGCTCCGGCAATCCTTCCGCCTCAGCCTTCCGAGTAGCCGGATCTACAGGTGCACGCTACCACGCCCGGCTAATTTTAAAAAATTTATTGTAGATATGAGGTCTCGCCAAGTTGCCCAGGCGGGTCTCGAACACGCGGGCTCAGGCAATTCACTCACCTCGGCCTCCCAAAGCGCGGGATTACAGGCTGAGCCACCGAGCCCGGCTCCCACTCACTTTCAAAGATAATTTGAAGCAACTTAAAATGAGATGTCTTTACAGAAAACCTTCATCTAGAAGTATAATGATGATCATCTGAAAGGACTGATGATAAAGAAAAGTGAGTATGTTTCAGTGGGGTACTTGAGTGTGTGTGTTTTTTTTTTTTTTTTTTTTTTTTTTTGAGTTGGAGTCTCACTCCATCACCCAGACTGGAGTGCAGTGGCATGCTCCCGGCCACTGCAGCCTTGACCTGCTGGGCTCCAGAGATCCTTCCATCTCAGCCTTCCAAGTAGCTGGAACTACAGGCATGCGCAATCACGCTCAGCTAATTTTGGATTTATTGTAGAGATGAGATCTTGCCAAGTTGGCCGGGCAGGTCTCGAACCTGAGGGCCCGGGCAATTCACTCACCTCGGCCTCCCAAAATGCTGGGATTACAGGCTGAGCCACCGAGACCGGTCAAGTGTGTTTAATAATAGTGATTACAGAATGGTTGTCATGGTTTAGTGTTATGTTAGCTAAAAGCATGATCTGCCCTGGAATAAATGTATTAATATGCATTAGTAGTCCTTCCTTCTTCCCCACACTTCTGGTGCTAAACAGTGCTCTTATAGCATTATATTTTTTCTACAGTTGAGCAGAAAGTCTCTGCGGTGGGAATTTGCCTTGAGAACAGAGCAGGGTTGGTAGACCAGCACCAATGTAGTCTGGTTGTTTCCTGCTTTTGCATGTATTTCTTCTGTTTAACTTCAATGTGTTGATAAGGTTGAAGGATGCTGTTTCTCTCCATTTTTCAGCATGCTTGATTGAAGAGAGTCAGCACTTATTTTCTTCAGAGACCACCCTGTCAATAAATGGTAGGTAAGCCCTTGAAGGGGAGTAGAATGCATAGCTGAGTCCAGCAGGAGGAATTTCATAGTCTACAACAAAGAACAAATGTTGGATTAAAGGGACTGTAGCTGTAGAGCTGTTTAATGAAAGTCAATCACAGATTTAAGATTCAATTGTTTAGATAGAAATTTTAGTTCAAAAGCCACAACTATATTTTTGCTTTTCCTGTATTCCTCATTAACATTGGTTCATGTATAATTGGAATTTAAGATTTATGTAAATTATCTCCCTCAGAATGAAGTGTGTGTAGAGGATATTTGCTTATAACATCTAGCATCGGGTGCTCCTTCCTTCTTCTTCTCTCACTCTGTCCATTTGGTTCAAGTAAGTTGCCATGTCTGATGCTTGGAATGAATCCTATGACCCAGGCTTGGCCATTCAGAGGTGAGATTGTTTCAGAGGTGAGAAATAGTGAATCAAGGACATGTGTAGGAGGCCCTGGGATGAAACACTTTCTCTTCTCTGCTACATTGAAAATGGGAGAATTTGAACCTGGACTTGTCAGGCGTCATTGCATGAAGCCCGAAAATGAAGTCAACACAGTAGAGGGCAAATCAAGAGGTAGATAAATTTTCTTCCAAATTTCTCTTTTTGAGCCCCTGAAACCATAATACCTGAGGCTGGAACTCTTTTCCACGAGTGTTGCAAGTGTGGGCAAACTCATTCCCCCTAAAAATGCTCTGGTTAAATCTTCCAGCTGCTTAAATACCTTTTGTTTTTTGAGTTGGAGTCTCACTCTGTCACCCAGACTGGAGTGCAGTGGCTGCTCCCGGCCACTGCAGCCTCGACCTGCTGGGCTCCGGTGATTCTTCCACCTCAGCCTTCCAAGTAGCTGGAACTACAGGCACGCACTACCATGCCCGGCTAATTTCTTATTTATTGTAGAGATGAGGTCTCGTCAAGTTGCCCATGCGGTCTCAAACCCACGGGCTCAGGCAATCCACTCACCTCAGCCTCCCAAAGTGCTGGGATTACAGGCTGAGCCACCGAGCCCGGCTTGCTTAAATATCTTAAACCCAAGCAAATGCTGAGATTTCCAACATAAAGGATACTGAATATTATCTTTTTAAAGATTTGTGAGCTGTAGTGAATTTGACTTTTTTTCATTTTTTAGAAAAACCTCTCTTGCATGAAGATTTTAAATTAAAAGTAAAACCATCTCTATAAATTTCTTCAACTAAATGTGACCTTTTGTACCCATCTTTCTAACTCTCACAGTAATTTGTATCACTTCTGTGGTAAAGTTATTTGTATGCCTCATCTCATTACCGAAATGAATTTTGAAGTCCTTTTGAGAAAGGAGAGATCTATGTATATATTGCAACATAGTATTGAGGCCTCTTCTATACCAACTGAAGTTACTTGAAAACATGTTTGAAGTCAGATTACCGGTACCTGAAAGTGAGGATATGAGGCAAAAATTAGGAAAAGAAATTAAATGTGAAGTCAAGATTTACTGATACTTGAAATTAACCATTTTTAAGAGTTGACTTTTGCTTTGCAGAAGATTTTCAATTTGATGAGGTCTCACTTGTCTATCTTATCTCCTATAGCATGGGCACTTAGGATTTTGATCAGGAATTGGTTATATTTGGCAGTCATAAATAAGGACACAATTGTGAACTTTGCAACAACTTGGATGAATTTAGTGTCTGTAATACTCAGTGATCTATCACAGAAACAAAGAACTGAGAAGAACCATATGATTTCACTCATAAGTGGACCCTGGACAATGATCATAATACTATAAGAAAGGGATTGGCAGTAGTGGGAAATTGCTAGGGAGTGAGCAGCCAGGGGAAAGGGGAGCAAACTTCATCAAGAAGGGTACCTGATGTGGAAACCAAAGTGAGGCCCAAACTTTACCTGTACAATGACCATTTGTACATCGAACTCTGAATTGCACCTCACATCTTTAAATTAAAAAGAATAAAAAAGGAAAAAAAGAGTTGACTACCTACTAATGAAGAGGTCAAGACATATGCAGAATCTTAAAAAGTGTATACATATATAGATAACACATGATCATTCATAGAAAAGGTTGATTTTATTTTGTTTACTGCTCTATGATTATTTTTTTGCCTGCCATCTTGATATCCCATTTTAAGGTGGGAATCAAAACATAAATGATGTGTGTTTGAAAGTAGATATCTGGGGTGCATCAGTTGGGAAGGAAGAATTCGCTTGAGAGGTGTCCTCTGTATTGTCACAGGGCTGGTTTTGCTCACAGGGATTCTGACTTTGTGTGAAAGAAATAGCCAGACTGTGAAACAGTTTGCTTGTTTTGGCCCTTTACATTTTTGGATCCTTCTGTAGTCCAATCAATTGTGTAGCAATTGGCTCTAAATTGCCCAAATGTAGTCAGCTGAATACATATTCATACTTAAGACACTTGCAATGTGCCTGGCCTGAGAATCTTTTGGATAAGCCCAAGCCCTCAGTGACTCAGGACCCACATTATATAGGAGATAGTAGGGGTTAACAGCACATGTTTTGGAGGTGGATTTTCTGGGTTCAAGTTGGGCTCTTTTACTTGGTAATGTGTGGTCTTGAGTAAGATATTTACCTAAAACTTCGTGCTTCAGTTTCTTCATCTAAGTGAGGTAGGTTTTACATTACCTCACAGGGTTATTTTGAAGATAGAATGAGATAATCCAAGACACATGCTTTGCTTAATGACTGCCAAATCATAACTCAAAGTAGTTTTTGGTTATCATTATTGCTGTTATCACTATCATCATGGCCGCCACTATCATTATCACTATCTCCCTTATTATCAGCATCAGTATTGTCATTGTCTTATGAAAGACAGCTATTCTGATCATTAAGCCAAAGGAAGGAATGTTGGAATTTGAGGAAGGAATAAGAGGAGATTTCATATCACATGAGCTTGACAACTAAGGACCACATGCAAATGAAGTTAGTGTTGGAGTATACACTGTATACTGTATGGATGACTTTGTTTCTTTTTTGATGAATGGTTATCTAAATGTAGTCCCAGGGTACAAGGCCAAAAGTTGGGTCATGATTCTGCTATTGAAAATCTATAATAGTCCTTAGGTAATTTTTGTGCAATTTTTTGATGGTGAGTCAAAAATATCATATCTATATGAAAAGATGTGTACACAAAAACTCACAGAGTTTTAAAAAGGAAAATATGGAGAAACAAATTACATACATATGTGTATGTATATATACATTGTTGATCTTCTAGAAATAGATACACATATTATCTCTCTATCTTGCCTGTCATATTGTATGTATGTATGTATTTATCTTTTATCACACACACACACACACACACACACACACACACACACACACACACACACACGTAAAAGCAGCCTACTCTGGTTTCTGAAGATCTTTGTCATATCTTTATATATAATTTCTTTCTACTGTAGAAATAACTGCAAAACAACTCTTGGGGAAGAACTTATTCTTATGTGAGCTGTCTCATGAGTGCATAATCAGGGGTGAGTGCAGTTGTGAGATTTGCTGCACAAGTCAGGATCTGAAAAACTCTGGGTGATGTCTGTTTCTCTTGCTTCCTGAAATAAGAAGGAACACATCAAATCAAGTTCTTTCTGTAAGTGACAAGCAGAAGCCTGTAGTGCCTCTTTACGACTTTATCAGTTTCTTTTTTGACCTCAAGTTGTCTCTAAATGGAAAACATAAACTGCAATGATTTCTGAGGACATTAGTTCCGTTATTTCTGTGCCCAGCTCTCGCCTTCCCCTTCTGCAAAAACAGCTCTGCCTAAGCCTAACGCTGCTGGGCTGCTTAGAATTCCTAACATCTTCTACATTCCTCACTCCAGAAAGAATAGTCATTTATAGAAGGACCACCTTCTATTCACCTCCTGAGAAGGAGGGAAGTTTTTTTTTTTTAATAAAAACAACAAAAGAAGAAAAATGTTAGATATGGTGAGAAAAACACAGAAACAGCCAAGATGCTGGATAGAGATAGGAGAAGTTGGTCCACATGTTCCCCCTTTGGGCACAAAAGGAATTGGTAGTTCATAAATTCACTCATGAACTGCAATTCTGCTGGGTGTTTTTTCACTCCTTTGAAATATTTTCCTTTTTACAATGCTCAAAATATTTTGCTTTCTCTTTTTCAAGTTTTTTTTCTTTATCCTGGATGTGTTCCATTTTTAACATTTCTTTCTCTCTTTTTAAAGCTTTGCCTTCCATTTGCTTGCTTCTGCTTGCTCTCTAAGACTTTCTTATCTTTCTCTTGCTTTCTTCAAGTTGTGTATGTGTGTGCACACACATGCATCTGTTTAAATAAGTATATAAGGGAGAGGAAATATATAAATTGGGGAAACCAATTGAGTTTGGAAAAGGTTGTGTTCTCTGAGGTACTTTTTTTTCACCATGTGCTTTGAGAGAGTTGTCCTCAGTTGTATGGTATACCCAAAACCCACAGTGAGTACAAACAATGGAAAAAATGTCTCTTTTTCTTATTTTCATATAGGTTACATGAGCTGAGTCCACAGTCTCTGGAGCAGAGTGGTTGGTATCTCTTCTGTTTTCCAGTGAAAAGTCACTCAAGAGGTAGCACACTGTGCCTGGTGTCAGAGGTTGCAGTAGGAGGAAAAAGTTGAGTTTTTTTTACATGTTGCACAGTGGAAGAATGTTGTTTGTGCAAGATCTGATGAGCAGAAGTGCCTATTAGGCATACCTTGTTAAACCAGTGCCTGATTTAATCATGATGATTGTCTTTTGTGGTGGAGATTAAATTACAGAGCTTTTCCTATATAAACAGGTACACAACTGAAGTCTTGCTGAAAAGAAAAGCACCTATCCTGGTGCTCCTGGAAATATCAGATTCTTCCAAGGTACAGAGGAATTTGAAAAATCTGACATCACAGCATCCAGGCAGTTGGAAAAGGAACTATTATTTTCACTCCAAGATATATGTATTTTTGGTCTAATGATGTATTTTTGGTCTACAGGATGAAAATCAAACACAAACTAACTCATAATCACTTTTCTTATTTTGGAAAACCCTTAAAAACTGCCTTAAAAAGTTATGATTCTTTTGGGTTTCTTTGACTCTTAAGTATTGTGTAGAGTCTGCAGTTATAATTACTGTGCTTCTCCCTTACAAGACCTGAGCAATTTAATGGGTACCTGAGTGGGAGGGTTTAATTTTTGTTTTAAAACTGTGATATGGCAAAGCTTGAAAAATGTTTTTATGCATTTATTAGTTTTAAATAAAAGCCATTATTCTATAAATAAACAACAATAATTTTGGGGGTGTAAAATTATACTTCATGGTCATATCAAAATCTTTATACTGGCAATTTTAATGGAATTTATAAAATCTAAAATATAAGGGCCAATTTTATTCTTTAAGATTATTTGTGCCTGAGCCCATGGGTTCGAGACCCACCTGGGCAACTTGGCAAGACCTCATCTCTACAATAAATAAAAAATTAGCCGGGCATGGTAGCGCGCGTCTGTAGTTTCAGCTACTTGGAGGGCTGAGGTGAAAGGATTGCCGGAGGCCAGCAGGTCGAGGCTGCAGTGGCTGGGAGCAGCCACTGCACTCCAGTATGAGTGACAGAATGAGATTCCAAAAAAAAAAAAGATTATTTGAAAAGCCAGTAAAATAATCTTCTTTTCCCATTGCAAAGAAAGAATACACACACATACACATTACATTTAGAAGACTGATTAAAATTATTTATCTAATCTACAATAATTTATTGCTGATTTCATTTTAGCAATTGCTTACTTTATAAAGCTTACTATATACAGTTCTGTTAGATTCTACTGCACCATTTGGTGCCTGTGAGTTGAAATGCTATTGGAAAAACTCTTCTGTTAGGAATCATGGAAAAGGAAAGAAAGAGTAATGATTTGAATGAAATACCAAATATAGTCACACTCAAATGTAAATGATACCAAGAAAAAAACATTAATGAAAAGTTTTATTTTGAAGTAGTGTTTTCAACTGTATAATTTCATGCTTATAAAGCACACACATACCACTTAAATTTGTTCTAAAGTCTTTTATGATTATTCATGACACACATACCTGACATTTAGGGCCTCAATTTCTACTCCCTTCCACCATATAATGTAAATTTTGTAAGTGTGAAATTAAGTTAAATGATGCATGTCCTATAGCAGTTACAAATATAACAAAGTGTGACCTGATTTTCTTGAATCTCTTACAATGTACTATTTTGTTTTCTAATAAATATTTGTTTTGTTCAAGCCACCAAAAGATTGAGCTGTATGACTTTTCCTGTTATTATGCAAATAACTTTTGTTTTCTTCACCTGAAAATCTAGCTTTTGATTCAATTGAGATGAACAGTTCCATCTGAAAAATTTTGCTCTTAGAAGTGATAATTTTAAGATGTGTATTTAGCATCACCATATTATTAACAATACAAAAGCAATGAAAATAAAAATATCTCAACTTTCACTGTATCTCTATATATGAAGGTTGTATTAAATGACCAAAATGTGCAATAAAATTAGAGTGCTACTTCAGACTCTAGGCACGGTGCAAGTCTCATTTCAGCCTCTATAGAAGGTTTTCTGTCTTTGCAAAATGCCTCTCTCTCTGTCCTTCCAGGACACTTGCTTTTCAAGGATGACATTAAATGTTACTCTTTCTGTGAAGCCTTCCCCATGCCTCCTGTCTGCTTTCTGTCACATGCAGCAATAGAAGTTCTTTCTGCTTTGTTCCTGATATAACTCTTCATGTCTATGGTAGTATTTATTGTAATTTATATATATATATATATATATATATATATATATATATATATATATATATAGAGAGAGAGAGAGAGAGAGAGAGAGAGAGAGAGAGAGAGAGAGAGAGATAGTAAATTATTTGAAGGAAATACCCACGTATTCATCTTATAACTGAATTCAATATCAGAGAACAAATACTTGAGAAATACTTTTCATATAGAACAATCTGTTCAGTAGGAAGCATCAACTCCTGTCATCTGGTAGTCAGTGGCTTTCAAGCTCTCTGTACTGTAATGTTCTGTAAAAAAATTATTTTATATTACTATTCAGAACACACTGAAACAAACAAAACTGATAGTTTTGCAATACGGTATTTCCTTCCTTTAACATGTGTGAGGAAAAAATATTGAACAAAACCATTTCTGTGATTTGGAAAGTTAACACCACAAATCGACTTACAAAAACACTTAACAACACACCATGATCACTCTGCTATGCTTTGGTTACAATAGGGGCAATTACTCACTGAGAAACTTTCACTGGAAAATAGACAGTCAAGAGGCAGATCCTTCTCTTTGTGAAATCATAGAGAACTAGTCCTCTTCCTGACTTCTATGATCATGTTGATCATTGATAGACTATCTTGAGGACACTGGGAGATGACATGGTCTTTCTGAGTAACTCAAATGTATACCTTTCAAAATGTTTTTGAAGTTTTGTCATGCTTCAGCTAAATATAGGCACTGCATCTTATTATATGTTATCATGGGACTTTTGATCGGTAGGTAGAAACTCTTTAAATTCTAACAAAACCACCGAAGTCTTGAAAATTGGTAGAAGAATAATGTAAATGCTTTGAAGTACTTTGAGCTTATTGACTTAATAACATTCTATTCTCTAGAGCTGCACTGTCCAATATGGTAGCATTAGCCACATGGGGCTATGTAAATTAAAATGAATTAAAATTAAACAAAATTTAAAATTCAGTTCTTCAGCTGGGCTCGGTGGCTCAGCCTGTAATCCCGTGCCTTTGGGAGGCTGAGGTGAGTGGATTGCCTGAGCCCGCGGGTTCGAGACCCGCCTGGGCTGCGAGACCTCATCTCTACAATAAATCAAAAAATCAGCCAGGCGTGGTAGCGCATGCCTGTAATTCCGGCTACTTGGAAGGCTGAGGCGGAAGGATCGCCGGAGACCAGGAGGTTGAGGCTGCGGGGGCCGGGAGCGACCGCTGCACTCCAGTCTGGGTGACAGAGTGAGACTCCAACTCAAAAAAAATAAATAAATAAACAAATAAAAAAATAAAATAAAATTCAGTTCTTCAGTCAGAGCAATCACATATCAAATGCTTAATATTCATTATTGCAGAAAGTCCTATTGGACAGCACTGCTCTATAGCCAGTTCATTCTATTAACATCTGATTTCTTTGGTCACTTGCCTGATTGCTCAAAAAGGAAGCGTGGGCAGGAAGACTGAGTGTGACAATAGAGTCTTGCCTACATTGGGGAAACGTTTATTTCGGCCTCTACAGAATTTTTAATAGTCTTCTAATCCCACTCTGACTGAGCCATTGACATGGATGCTTTCCAGCTCCTGACTTGATCTTCTTCAATCAGTCCTTCTCACTGCTTCCAGAGTTGTCATTTTAAACCACAAGGTAGTGTAAGTCATTGTTTTCCCCTAGGAAAATGTTAACTACTCTCCATAATCCCCCGTTTAACTTTTATTCTTCTTGATTTGGATTGGACCTGGCTCAAATCAGCCTTTCCAGTTTTTATTCTATTTCCCTAAGTATCCTAAGCTCTGGCCACACTCAAATACTAACACTCTGTGTCACTTACACATCCCTCTTGTCTTTTGCTCAGGCTGTTCCTTGGAGCTCTAAGAGTGGCGTCCACACACCTTGGTTCAGTTTACATGCCGGAACCTTTGTGAAAGCTTCTACAATCCCTTCGAACCCAAACTTATCACTACTTTATCTAAGTGCTCACAGCATTTTATTTGCACCTCTAGCACAGGATTATTTTTTTCCAGTTAAATTTTTACATGTCTAACACTCCTACTGGGTTATAAACCTTTTTGATGTATAAGATCCTGTATCTTCCATAGCTTTCTACACATAGCTGTTTACTAAGAAATATATGGATAGAGTTAAATTTAATTTGGAGTGAGGAACAGAAAGACTTGGTAGCCAGAGTCAGGGAGGGTTTGCTTAGAGAACTATTGCCAGAGGTTGTGTAGAGTTGTAAAGGATGCAGGCGGGAGAAGGACCGAGGTTAAAATGAGAAATCTACCCTTGGCAGTGCTGAAAAGCATAACAGAATTGTGAGGCAGCACTGCAGGCTGCTAATGTTTCACAAAACACCACAAGGCATTCCTCCTGATGGAGGTCAACCTCTGGCATCATGAGTCACTCTCTGTCTAAGGCCCTAGATCCATAGCTCTGCTATATTCTGAGTCCCAGGCTGAGCACTTCTTGGTGTTATGGCCTTTTTAACTGTATCTCCTCTCCTCACCACAAGCACTGTCCCATTCACCTTAGCGTCCAGTTACATACATTCCATGAAGAGGTTCTCAGTAAATTCTGGCTGAATGAATTCAACTATGAGCTACGAAATGAATGAAAGGTCATCACAGGTAGAATGTAAAACATGTAAATTGCCGAGTACAAATAGGAATGCAGAATGCGTTACCAGAGTATTTTTATTTATGTTCATACAGCACAGGGTCTTTTTTCACCTCTACCATTTAACCCAGTGATATCTTGGCATGCTTGGAATTCTGAATGCTGTTTGATCAATCATCACTTCTTTCTACAAAAGGCCCTGTTTTTTGCTAGAGATAAAATC
The DNA here is from genome assembly GCA_027257055.1 of Cephalopachus bancanus. Classification (NCBI taxonomy): domain Eukaryota; kingdom Metazoa; phylum Chordata; class Mammalia; order Primates; family Tarsiidae; genus Cephalopachus; species Cephalopachus bancanus. The sequence goes on along the minus strand of JAPVLO010000080.1, from coordinate 10,094,844 downwards.
CTCATCTTCAAAAAGAAGCTCAGCACATTAAAAACAAAAAAAATTCCCCTTTGACTTTTCTCCCTCTAGTTTTCCAGGGACAATGTGAAGTGAAGGAGAATTTGGATAATTGGAGTTGGAAGTATTAGGCATGTGGAACTTTTTTTTTTTTTTTTTAACCTTGAGTGGGAGGGAAGTTCATTAAAGCACATGCATGGTCAAAGAAGTTTTTTAAAAAAGACGATTTTTAACAGAGAAAAAAAGTAATTAAACTTTCAATAAACTGCTGTTTTCTTAAGAAATCAAAGACAGAGAGAGAGAAAAGAAAAAGAAAAGATAAAGAAATGGTTGTCAACAGAGGAAAAGGCAATGTACTTTTCCAAAAGAATATTTTGAGTAGAAGAAATATGTAAATTCCAAGAAAAGGTAGTTAGAAAGAACAGCTTATTCTCACTGGTTCCTTCTCATCACATCAGTATTTATTCCCCCAACTGCCCTTTATTTATTCATTTTAAAGTATCATAGGTGTCTACATGTTGGTCAGGGCATAAGGAACTTTTCTTACCGCAGAGACTCTTTTGGGACATCAGGAAAGACCTCAGCTATCCTTTTAAATTCTCAGGACTCTGAAACCTAATGTCTATGTAGACAAACAGGAGGGCTACTGGAAGACGGCAGGAGCCCAAGTAGTTAACACATAGGCCTCTTACCAAGAAAATCACCAGGGTGTTCCAGCGTGAGCTGGTTTGACATCAATCCATATGATGGGGGTAATGTGTGCCAGCTTCAGACTGTGTAACTTCCATTTACTGAAACTGTAACACATATTCATTGTAAGCTACAATTATCCACAGTTTAGTCTGTTTATGAAACCATTTTGTGGTTATTTATTAAAAATAAAATTTATGTGTGCTTATTGAAGCTATATTTTGGCAGGCAAAGGAGGTTGGCAGAAATGTCTGAGTCAACAGAGGGCCCTAGCCACTCCTTATGTCGTCATATAAAAACTTGTCAAATAATATTTAGTTTTTAATTTTCAGTCACAAACATAATGTTAGTCATGAAAAATATTCTGTGAGCAGGTCTCCTTGAAACAAGAAACTGGGTGTTTGGATTTAAATAAAGGTGATAATTAAGTTCTGGCTTGTAAATTTTAGGCGTGATCTGTTATCCCTTTTCTCCCACCAGCTTCTATTATCTGTTTTTTGTTTTTTCTTTCTTTCTTTTTTTAAAATCCAGGCTCCTCATGTCTTTAAGAGCTGTTTAATAATGATTTTTTTTAAAAAAAATTGACCTGTTTATCTGTCAATAGTAAAATCCAAAGACAAATGTATTTCTCATGATCAAGGAAAAATTATCCTGCCTGTGTGATTATAGTACTATTCTCTTGAAGATCTTTTGGGTATAAATAGATTACTTTTTCTTGAAATTTTAGTTATTTAAATCACTGTACTTAGTTTTCAAATGTCTTCTAAGAAGAAAGTTATTTTTAAAGAAGTCACAGTTTTTAGCTTCAGGAATGTACAGTCCATTGTAATTAGTTATGTACAGTTACAATAAACTGGAGTAATAAGAGTTTGTTAATAGGGTTTCTGAATGGAAGTAAGATTGGCATTAATTAAAGGGTCTTAGGATTAGAAAAAAAGGATATACCATGTGTAGGTGGAAAAAGTAATTCTGTGTCTTAGAATCTACTTGCACTAAGATTTAATGGGGGAAGAGAGAAGGTTTAGCAAGAAATTATTAAAGAAAAAAAAACTTTTCTGAAAGGGGGTTTCTGAGATGTGATAAAGTGGAGTTGAAAAAAAGGCAGCCCAATGTACTTTTTGCTACTTACTTAAATATCTTGAGTATGAGTCATTGCTTAGATTGTGCTTTACTTTGCCTTGAAAGACTTTCTGATCTTAACCTTATAAGTCAGTTGTAAATTTTTATATCAGTTGTGAGAATGGATTACAAAGGAACAAGAACAGGAGTGGGAAACCAATTGGGATGCTCTTGAAAGTAATTGTTCAATGGAAGATGATGATGGCTTGAACTGTGGAGTGACTGTAAAGTTGTAAAGAAGTGAATGGAATCAAAAGACATTTTTGATATAGATCTGATAGGAATAGGGAATGGATTGGATGAGGAAATAAGGAGGAGGAGACCATTGTCAGGGCCTTGCTAACATTTCCAACCCCTTTCTCCACTGGAGTTTGACTTTGGTTCTAGTCGAAGATCTGTTTTTGATGGTGGCCTTGTTGATAGTGACTACAATCGAGTATTTGCTGTCAAATAACCAAATCCACAGATATTTTATTTATCAGGTGTCATCTATGAGCAATGCTCCGAGCCAGATGCCATAGAGAATGTCAAGGTTTGTAAGAGCCATTCCTATAAGAAGTTTGTAAAGGGAAGAAATGTGCTGTATATGATTGATCGTCATTCCATAGTCTACAGTAGTTTGAATATTATCAGAGCAAAACTTCATTTTGGATCCGCTAAGTGTTTGCAGGAGTTTGGTATATTTGAAGGCAGAGATATAACAGACTAGAGCAGGTGAGCTGTAAGAGAGAAATATGTCTGATCAGAAGACCAAATAATGCCATCACAGGATTTAAAGCAGGGTAGCAAAAGATAGTTACAACATTTCAGATGACATTTCAGAGAATGCAATCTGAGACAGAATTTAGAAGGAAGACTATTTATTAAAGAATAGTCCTGGACTAACACCTGTAGAAGAAGGATAAGGAAGAAGTATTGGACAGAGAAGATGGTGATCTGGGGTTTGGACTCAATGACAGCCTTGGCTGATCCCACAGGTAACAGTGGAACAAGAACAGTTCTCCAGAGTGCACCCAAGTTAAGCTGATATGGTTGGGTTTTATACATCCCAACTGAACAGACACTGGATATGGGCCTCTCCAGGATAGAGTGTCACCTGAGACAAGGCAGTTCTTTGCAGCCAAGACAACCATGAAGGGGCTGGCACCTCTCTCAAACTCTGGACAAGAAGTCTTTGTTGAAGTAGAATCTGAGAAGTGTAACTTCATGTCTGCCTTAATAACCTTATTATTATTATTTTTTTAAAAAACCCCAAAAGCATGATTACTGTTTTTGTGAGAATGGATTAGAGAGGAACAAGAATAAGAGTGAGAAATCAATTGGGATGCTCTTGGAATTAATTGTTCAATGGAAAATGATGATGGCTTGAACTGTGGAGTGACTGTAAAGTTGTAAGAAGTGAATGGAATCAAAAGATATTTTTGATATAGATCCGATTAGAATAGGGAATGGATTGGATGAGGAAGTAAGGAGGAGGAGACCATTGTCAGGCCCTTGCTAACATTTTTGACTGTGAATAAAGAAGACGGATTTTTGATTTTTTGATGAAGAACATCTACCTTAATTTTTATTGGTCATTTACACCTTTATTGAGGCATATTCAGCAGATCATATAATTCACCCCATTCAAGTGTACAATTCAATAATTTCTTTCTATTGATTGATTTATTATTTTGAAGATGTGGGGTACTAATTCAGGATTAGGTATACAAGTGGTCACTGTACAGGTAAAGTTTGGATCTCCCTTTGGTCCTAATTTGCCTGGTTTGAGATCAGGTACCCTTACTGATGTTGTGTCCCCCTGCATTCTCAGCTCAGCAGTATCCTGCTACTACCAATCCCTTTCTTATAGTATTATGGTAAATTCAGGGTCTGCTTATGAGTGAGAACATGTGGTACTCTGTTCTAGTTTATGTGATAGATCACGGAATATGATAGACTCTACATTCATCCAAGCAGCTGTGAAGTCCATATGTTTTCTTTCTTTATGACTGCATACTATTCCATTGTGTAGATGTACCACATTTTATTAAAAACCCAGTCCAGTTTCGATGGGTAGCACAGTTGGTTCCATGTTTTTGCTGTTATGAATAGTGCTGCAGTAAAAATGTGTGAGCAGTATCTTTTTTGTAGAATGATTTGAATTCCTAAGGATGTCTTCTAGCAGGGAAGATATTTGAAAGTATTTTTTTCTAAGATTGTAAGACTATTTCCCTATTATATATTCACCTGGTAATCTCATAATTTCAAGTTTTGCATTTTGAGTTCTGATTCATTTGGAATTTGTTTTCTTTTAAGGAAAGAAGTAGTGTTCCGAGTTTACCTGGTTTTCCAAAGTACTTGATAACTGTTCCAAAAGCAATTATTCATTAATCCGCCATTGATTTGCTTAAATTACCATATTCTGCCTGTGTTGAATCAATTCTTATCTCCGTGCTGCACTGTTTTATTTATTATTCTTTATCAATACTTTAAGTGTCTAACAGCATGAGACTGAATAGCACCTGGCTAAATCTCCATGTGTGAGTTGGTGTATTCAAAAACTCACTTACTAGCCTCTTTCTCCAGCATCTCACTTGGCCTTTTTATACCTTTTGACTGCAATCAGACCCTCATCCAAAGTACAGGATGCTAAAACCATGGCTTCAAGTTCATTTGTTTTTGTTGCCAAATGTTCAAAATAATTCTGATTCTTCAGCCAGACTGATAATTTGGGAATTTGTTTTGTTTGCATAAACACCCAAATTGGTTGGGTATCTATTATTCTGAAAAGAAGATTTGACTATTATAATTTTATTGGTCAATTGACATAGTTAATTGAATTCTCCATAATAGCTGACTTTTGTGACAGTTTTGTGTTATGTGTCACTCTGTTTTTCTAGTAGTCTTCAAATGAATCTGAAGTTGGGGTTATTTTTCCACTGGCTTTTGACTGACATTGCCTAAATTTTATTCACTTTATCAGCTCAAAATATTGTTCGAATTCTGTGGAGTATTTTTTCCTGCATGTTCTTTATTTTTTTTTTAATACAAATTTCTTTTCTTGCACACAAAAAGACTGCTGTATATCAGCACAAAGATCCTGGAATTGTGATTATATCTGTGGCTTGCAAAATTAAAATAACTTAAAAAAGAATAGAATGTTTTTTCAGCTAGCTTATATGCCTCTTCTTATCATTCATGAGTAGAAGATGATGTTGGGTAAGAGTCAGATATATACTTTTTCTCTACATTGTTGAGTGCGAGATTGTCAGTTATAGCCAAAATTGTAAAGGTAGTTCTCAGACCTTAGCTAAAATGTAGGGTAGTCAGACATTAATTAAGAGCAAAAGCCTAATAAGAGTCATAGTGGGTAGTCAAAACAGCAGAGACTGGTGCCAGAAGACCTCATTAGAATGCTGGCTTCTGTGAGTGAATGAACTGGTATAGGAGAGCTAACTTCTCTGACCCCTGATTTCTTATCTGTGAAAGGAAGTGATAATAATCATCTATCAGATAGGATTGACATGAGTATAAAAGAACATGTAGAAATGTGTTAGGTAGAATATGAAGCTAGAGAAATACTGAGAAGTGTTAAGGTTAGGTGCCTAGCCCTTCCCTAGCTTGAAAGTGTTCATTAATTTTTAACTGGAAGCAGAGTAAATTATATAGTCCATCTTATCTAAGACATCATAGATACATCATTATTTTATTTACCACTGGGAAAAATGCTCTCAGTTTTATCATCAAATATAAGTTATAACTTGATTCCTGAGATGTCAAACTGAAACAAATCTCTATTTTATGGATACAATACAGTAGGTAGAGAAAAAAAATCAAAGATTTAAACTGTGGAAATGGTCAGTTTGAATTAGTGATAATCAGACACGTAGAAACTTTTAAAAAGAGATATGATTTGCAACTTTTGAATTTATAATAGCCAAAATCACTTAAATTGACAGGTTGCTAGAGCAATTGCCTTAATGAATAGATAATTGATTTTTAATCAGCACATTTTACAACCGTCAGAACATGCTAATTGTTCAGACTTTTCATAAATCTGTGCCACCTGGTCCCTACTAGGTTTTGAGCTAGACCTCAAGGCTTTGAGCTGGATTTAACTCTTTGGGGACCCTGTTGAGTTTTCCACAGGATGCTTCAAGTTCTTTCCACACTCTCTAGGGTCCTACCCTGTGTTAATTGGTCAGTCAGTGATTTCTCAAATTCTATTTGGATGTGAGCAACTGTAGTTTCCCTGACCTTAATCTTGGCATGTTTTTCCTTCTGTTTTAATTAAAAATTGCTCTCTTTTTCTTCTAAGATTGAAATTGCACCTGGATTTTCCCTCCCACATTTTTGGAAATTTTGCTTTATCTACTTTCTTATTAACTTTCTCTCCTAGCTCTTACAAATTTAGCTTTCTATAGGCTAACATTCTCCTAATTTAAAACTATTCTCTTAACCTGTTAATTATTGAGAGACAATGTAGTAAAGTATATAAAAGCACAAGCTACAGAACCATATTCTACAAGTTCAAATTCCAGCTTGTCTACTAAACAGTAGGATACATTGGGCAAATTATTTAACATATCTCCTCTTCAATTGTTTTCATCTGAAAGTTTGGGACATAAAAGTTATGTTTGCCTCATTGTATTGTAAGGATTAAATGATTTAATATACGTATAAAGATACTGTATTAAGATACTACCTGGCACATAGTAAGTGCAAAACAAGTATTATCTCTTAATGTCATTTTCTCTGAATTTACCAATCTATTTCTTCACTTTTGGTGTCTTGAAACCACTGAATTAGACTCACATAATGTTTTCCATATCTGTTTTTGCTATATTTTCTTTCATGTCACTTTCTGTGAAAAGTGGTGAAAGTTAAAGAGATAAATGTCAGTGGATGTAAAAGTATTATATAATCTCCAAATCTATTTGGACTTGTCTTCATTTCTGATGACTGGGGCCATCTTTACCATTTCCATCTACCCAGGACAATGATTTTCTACAACTTGTTTAATGACTGCAAATTTAATGTTGGTATTTTAACTGCCAAATTTCAATGATTATATTCACGAAAAATTGTAGAAAAATATCAAACATACTTCTAAGTACTCTACAAATTAAAAATACCAGCTTTATATAAACAGCATGTATCTATTTATATGTGTACTCATTACATTTTCCTTTTAAGAACTGTTGAATAGAATTCTTACTGTTTTCCCACTTGCTGTCTCTAAGTTTTCTAGCACTTTCTTTGGGAAGGAAAATTAAATTACTTGAGTACAACTCAGAACTCATAAACTCTGAAACAATATTGTTAGAAATGTCAATAAATTTCTCTGAATACAAAATATGTAGATGGCTTTATTCACTCAAGAAGCAGTGCCAACCTTTGAAATAGTGATGGCTGTATAGAGAAGTCATAGGGCAAGAGCTAACAAACTATAGCCTGGCAGCTCCATCTGGCATGCCACTTGTTTTTGCAAATAAAGTTTTATTGAAATGTAGTCATACTCATTCATTTACATATTGCCTATGGTTGCTATTTCTCTATAGTGGCAGAGTTGGGTAGTAGTGACAGAGATCATAAGGCCCATAAAACCTAAAGTGTTTACTATCTGGTCCTTCGTGGAAAGAGTTTGGAGATAGTTGACATACATAAACCTGATTTTTGTCCTTGTTCTACTGTCTTTTTAAGGAAATAATTTAATTTGTGTGAGTGTGTGTGTGTGTGTGTGTGTGTGTGTGTGTGTGTGTTATGATGATGAAACAGAGACACAAAAAGTTAAAGTTTAGTAGTTAATTTTGGAACCTGAAGTTGTCTTATAAAGGATAAAGAGACTGATGCTGATATTGAGGGTAGAGAAGTGTCATCTCAGATGTCAAAACCTGGAGATAAACAGCTGAAACTTTGAGAAATCACCAACCTAGTCTGCCCTGTTAGTACTCTTGGTAGTGCTATTTAGGGAAAAATTGTATTTCCTAAGTTAAAAATGATCTATTCTGTATGCCTTTTTTGACTGCAAAACTGGCCCAGGTAAGAAGAAAATTTCCCCGTGCAAAAGCAACATTATTGGTTTTGGAATCTTCTGATCTGTAGTCAGATTAATTATCCATTGCACCACTTGCCCACACCCTCAATTATTGGTTTTAATTTACTTAAAGGTATTCTGAAGCAGGTATGAGTCTTGATGCATGGCAACATGAACTTTTAGGACCCATTCTCATCTGCAGCAAGCATATTTGCTTTATAATTCACATTTAAAGACCTAACTTATTTATTCATTCATTTATTAATTCAAAAACGACTAACTGATTACTACTCTATTCCAGTACTCTATTTTATATAATTGGTATTCAACAATAAAAAAAAGAAATAAATAAAGCGGATCACTTTACCTTTAGGAGCCTGTAATCTTGTAAGTTGCATAGAATTTTGAGGGAGGAATTGTGGAAATACATAAAACAAAGGAGGGGGATAATCATTATTAGAAAACTGGTGGAAAGGTAAGCCTCAATGAGAAGATGACATTTTGTCAGAAATTTAAAGGAGGTAAGGAAGTGAGTCATTGCTTCCAGTAAGTGCAAAGGCCCTTAGGTAAAGTTGCCTGGCATGCTCTATGAGCAGCAAGAAGACAAACCTGGTGGGGGCAGGATTATTAAAGGAGATAATAGCAGGCAGTGAGTTGGTGACATAATGGAAAGCAGGTCAGATCATGTAAGATATTATAGGGCACTATAAGGACTTTGGATTTTTGACTAGATAAGCTGGTAAAAAACTGTAGACTTCTGAGCAGAAGAGTGCCATAATCTGATATATCCAGAGGATTACTCTGGATGGTTAATATTTGACTAATAGAGGAAGTGATAATGTTAGAAAGTTGTCTCAGTCATCCAGGAGAGAGATAATGTGGTTTGGGCTTTGTGGTATCAGTGAAGTGGTCAGATTTATGGTATGTTTTGAAGGCAGAGTCAATAGGCTTGCTGATGAATTAGCTGTGAGATGTAAAAGATTAAAAAAAAGAAATCAAAGATGATTTGAAGGTTTTGACCTTAGCAGCAGGAAGTATATGGTCACTCTGGACAGAAGTGAGAGGCCTGTACTTTGGATATATTAGTGGAGCAAGAAGAGAAGTTCCATTTTGACCCTATTGTGTTTTCAATGTCTGTTAGTAAAGATGTTGAGTGTACAGTTGAATATACCAGTGTGGAGTTTGTAGAACAGCTCAAACCACAGCTATAGATATAGAGGTTATTAAAAGGTATATAAAGAAATTGAACTATCCCAGATTTCCTTATTCAATAGGGCTGAAGTGAGGTTGAGAATTTTCATTTCTAGCAAGTTCTCAGGTGATAGTGGACTGGAACTTTGAGTACCACTGGTATCATAGGTATATGAGCATGATGGGTAAATGGTTGAGAGAGGTGGAAGAACAACATGATCAAATAAGTTCAAGGATCTAAGAAGTCAAAATGTTGTAGGAGTCATCTATTTGAAGATAACTCCAAAGAGGGAGGACTAGAAAACTCAGGAACTGAAGCCATTGAGAAATGAGAGTTGGCTGCAATAGGCAGATGATGCAGTCTAATGACAGGAGATTCAAATTTGGATGTTTTAATGAAGGAAGGAGGAACTGCAGGGTTCCATGGAAGATTATACAGGTTGTTCTCCAAACAACTCCAGAGAATGATATCCACATCATGGTTCCTGAGAAGGAAGAAAAAATGTAAACTTCACTGAGACATAAGGAATAAGCTTCAATTTCAAAGCCTGCAAGTATGTGGATTGTAAAAATATTCCATTTATTTCTGCCATAAAAGAAAAGTACTTTGGCCACCCTAAAACTGTGGGCTTTTACTCTCCCTTGGGAAAACCGATGCAGGAAAGAAAACAGATAATCACAACACACACACACACACACACACACACACACACACACACACACACACACACACACACACCTGGATCCAAATGGAAATTAGTTTGTATACCTTTTAAAGTCATTAGAGTTCTCAAAGTTCAAAGGAGATCACAAAACCTTCTCAATGAAGAAACATAATCAAGTGCTACACTTTTTGATATTTGCTGTTTAAACGGAAAAGTCTGCTTAACAATTTTGTGCAGCAGGCAGTTTCCTACCTTTTAGATACTGGAGAATAGCAGTACGTAGGTGTTGAGTCTGCTCCCCTGTCGTCCACATCTTCTTTTTTTTTCTTTCAATATTTCCCCTTTCCCCTGTTCTCTCCAGACTGTATTTCTATTAGCCAAACACCATCATCCATTAAAATGAATTGACAGATGCTCTACTTGCCACTGTAGTTCTGATGGTAGAAAAGAGAAATCAAGGGAGGAGATGGGAAGGCATATGTTCAATTCCCTTAATGCAGTCAAGTGTCCTGTGTGGGTCCAGCAGCCAGTACTAAGGAAGCTCCTGGCAAAGGGTGTGGTCTTTCCTGCAGGATCTCATGGTTCTCTGAAGATCTTGTTATGTGGGTGACAGCTCAGAATTGGCAAGTAAACAGAGCTTTCATTTCGTCATTTAAAAATCCTGCCTTTACTTTCAGAATTAGATTATAGTAACAGAAACAACAAAACATGGAAACGACCTTAGTAAGGTGATTTAAATTGACTGGGTTGGGCATATTAGCATCCTCAGAGCAGTTTTAGAGCATTGATTTCCAAATGATAAGAAAATCAGAATTCATATGTACCGTCTCAGCTGAGCTGAAATAAAAAAATTACCTGAGCATGAAGAAACGTTGGGTTTAAACTAAGCTTGGAGAAGGTTTTTTTTCCCTAGAAAAATCACTTTGGGCTTATTCCGTGTTTTTTGTTTTAAAAATTTCCTGGCATTTCATTTGGGAGTTTTCTGTAAAAAAATAAGTTTGTGTATTTTTCCTGTGGTATCTGATATATCTTAATTATAGCTGAAGCTTGTTTTCATGAATACAGAAGTATGTGCTCAATCTATAATAGCAATGTATAAAACATTGAGGAAATTATATGTGAAGGGGAGTACGAAGAGTAATTTTACTTTCTCTTGACTCAACTTTGAAAATATTGAGGCAAGGGCAAACCCTTTGGGTCCCCTCTCACAGTGGGAACTTTTCTGTCCTCTCAATAAATTCTGCTTTCTAAAAATAAAATAAAATAAAATAAAATGTTGAATCATTATTTACATAAAATACCATTCATTGACCTTACATGTTCAGGCTGAAGAATTTCAACCCTTGTATTCATGTGAATGACAGCTACCCCAAACAAGTTACCATCACCTCAAAAGGCCAATTGTGCAAGTTTCTTGTCAATTTGCACCTTCCTTGTCCAAATGACAATTACTTCTTAACTTTTACTACTATATAGTAATTTTACCTGTGTTTGGAAGTTAAATAAAGGGGACCATAAGCACGTATTGTGTGTGTGTATGTGGTAGTGTGTGTTCCTACTTCTTTCCACGTAAAGCTAATGCTTTAGGATTTGTCCATGTACAATTATTTTGAGAGTCTTCTATAATGTGGCCTGTGAATAATATTCCATTGTATGTATATATTGCAGTTTGTTTATACAGTCCCCTGTTGATGGGCATTTTGGTTATTTTCAAATTTGTGCTATTATAAGTAAAGGAGCTATTGATATGAAGGCACAGATCTTTGCATGGACATGGGCCTTAATTTCCCTCGGGTAAATACCTAAAAATCTAATAGCTTAATCATATGTTTGTTGAATGTTTCATCTTGAGAACTGTCAAATTGTTTTCCAAAGCTAATTTACCATTTTACATTTCTACTAGAAGTGTGGGATCGTACCAGTTCCTCCAAACCCTTGCCAACACTTGGTATGGTCAGTCTTTTACATTTTAGCCATTCCAATAGATGTGTGGTGCTAGCTGATTGAGTTTTAACTTTGCATTTACTTAAAGAGTAAGGATGCTGAGCATCTTTTCACATACTTGTTTGTGAAGTATTTGTTCAAGTATCTTACCTGTTTTTATAATTGTTTTCTTATTAAGTTTTGAGAGCTTTTTCCAACTCTGTAAATTATCTTTTTATTTTGAGAATGTTTTCTGAACAGCAGAAATTTGATTTTGAAGTCCAATTCATCAATTTATATTTTTATGGACTGTGCTTTTTCTTTTGTATCTAAAAATCTTTGCTCAATCAAAGGTCACATATATTTGACCACTCTAAGTTTTCCCACAGCTCTCGAATACTCTGTCCATTTAAATAATTTCTCTTTTTTTCTTGTGCTTTATTTTGAATACCATCTCTTTCTCTGTCTTCAAGTTCAGTCATCTTTTTGTCTACAATTACTTATCTGCTTATTCCATTCAGTAAATTTGAAATCTCACACACTGTAGTCTAATTTCTAGAAGTTTAATTTTGAGTCTACTATATCTTCTAGACTTCCACTTAACTTTTTGAACATAAGAGAACTTTGAGAACAGATATCTTAATGTCTTTCTTTGTCTGCTAATTCTAACATTTATGCCAGTTCTGGGTTACTTTTTATCGTGTATGTATCCCTAATTATGGGTCACATTTTTCTTTTTTAATTTTTTTCATACCTTTGGGGGATACAAATAATTTTTTAAAATCTGGGCTTTAAGAATACTCACCACTCCCACCTGTGCACATTGTACCCAATAGGTGATTTTTTTTATCCCTCCATCCCTTTCCCCCCATGGGTCATATTATTCTCCTTTGAATTCTTGGTAACTATTAATTAGATGCCAGACATTGTGATTTTACTTCGTTGGTGTTAACTGCTTTGGTTCCTGCAAACATTCTAAAGTTTTATTCTGGAAGGTTTTTATGTTACTTGAAAACAATTAGATACTTTGGGGTCCTGCTTTTAAGTTTTTTTTTTTTAAAGGAAAACTTAAGGAGAAATGCTCAGTTAAGAACTAATTATCCCCCATTACTGAGGCAAGACGTTCATACACTCTCTAGTGCCCCATAAACTGTGAGGTTTTCTAATGTGGCTGGTGGGACAAGAAATTATTGCCAGCTGTTTTTAAGTGTGAAGAACTGTTCCCTCTAATCCTTTTGGGTACTTCTTTCTCCAGCTTGGATAATTTCTTCATAATTATGTGCTTATCAGTACCCAGCTGAATATTTGAGGAAGACTCTCCCGACGACCTTCAGGGATCTCTGTGCAGCTCTTGTCTTTCCAGTCCTCTGTCCAAAGGATCTTAGTTTGGGCTGATCTTCTTGAATTCTCAGCTCTTTCTCTGCAGTTCAGGGGTTCACTGACCTCCAATCAGGCCCTGTCAGGGTTTCCCTTCTTTATATTGCATCCTGAAGGCAGTAAGTTTGGGGTAATTGTAGAACTCATCTCATTCAATTTTTGTCACTCAGGGATCTTGGAATTTCAATGCATTTATACAGTTTAAAAAATAAGCTGTTGCTTCACAAACTTTGTTAAAAATGTTGTCTAAGATGGGAGGAAAAATTTAATCCCTATTACTTCTTGGTCTGAAGCAAAAGTTACTTTTTACTCTAATCAGTTTTTGCTTTATGTATTTTGAAGCTCTGTGTCATGTGCTTATACATTTTGGATTTTTTTTGTCAATCTGATAAATTGATCATTTATCATTATAAAATGTTTCTTTTTATCCCCTGTAATATTGCTTGTTCTAAATTCTACTTCATCTTATATTAGAATAGCCATACCACATTTCTTTTTTTCTTTTTTTTTTTGAGTTGGAGTCTCACTATCGCCCAGATTGGAGTGCAATGGCTGCTCCCGGCCACTGCAGCCTCGACCTGCTGGGCTCTGGCGATCCTTCCGCCTCAGCCTTCCAAGTAGCTGGAACTACAGGCGCACGCTACCATGCCCGGCTAATTTATTTATTTATTTATTGTAGAGATAAGGTCTCGCCTGCCCAGGTGGGTCTCGAACCCGTGGGCTCAGGCAATCCACTCACCTCAGCCTCCCAAAGGCGTGGGATTACAGCCTGAGCCACCGAGCCCAGCTAGCCATACCATATTTCTTACTACTTGGTGCTTTTTTAGTATATCTTTTTCTACCTTTTTACCTTTGTCTTATCTATATATAAAGGTATATCTTATAAAGAGATGCAATGGGTTTTGATTTTATCTTCTTTTTTCTTCAGCACTCCACAAATATTATTCCATTATTGTTACTTGCTTTCCACTCTCTCTGGTGATATCAGTCATTCTTTATATTATTGTTTCTATATGTAATACATTCCCTCTGGCTTCTTTAAAGATTCTTTTTCTTAATCTTCAGTTTTCAGTCTGATAATCTTTTTCTGTTAACTAGAGTGTTTAGTCCTATTCTACTTAATACATTTTTGTTAATATGATAGTGTTTAACATTCTATCTTATTTTTAATTTTTTGAACCTATTGATTTCATTTTTTTACCTTTCTTATATTATTCTAGATGGATCATATGTTTTAGGTATAACTTCTGGGGTTGCTTTCTTATTAATTATTCTAGTTGTTATAATATGCATCTTTATGTTATCACAGTCCACTTTCAGACAAAGTAAACATTGCAAGAACTGTAACAATAGTATCATTTTAGTTACCTTTTCTCATAAGTTTTATATTATTTTAATGCACTACATATATAATATACCCCATACATAGATATTATTTTATTTCAAAGCCAATAGTCTTATAAATTAATAACTATATATGCTGACAAAGTTATGAAAAATACTGATTTATATTTACCCAGATTTATTCTTTTTGGTGCTCTTCCTTTTTCCTACAAATCTGAGTTCCATCTGGCATAATTTTCTTTCAGATTAAAGAATTTATTTGATCACTTCTTATAGTGAACTTCTGCTAGAGATAAATTCTCTGTATCTATTTAAAAGCATCATCACTTCATTTTAAATGAGTATTTTCACTAGAAGTAGAATTTTGTTTACTATATTTTTTCTTCAGCACTCTCTAAATGTTATTCCATTGCCATTTGCCTTCCATTATTTCTGGTGGTAAGTGGGTCATTCTTTATTTTATTATTTCTATATATAATAGTTTCCTCCTGCCTTTTAAGATTCATTTTCTCAATCTTCAGTTTTTAGGAGTTTAACTATAATGTGTGGTTTTCTTTGTGTTTATTCTGTTTGGGTTTTATGGAGCTTCTTGGATGCTAGATTGTCTTTTATTGGCTTTGGAAAGATTTCAGCCATTATGTATTCAAATATTTCTTTTGTTTAATCTCTCTATTCTCTCCTACTGGGACTCTAATTAGTATAGTTATATCAGATCTTTTAACATTGTCTCATAAATCTTGAAACTCTTTTTCTTCCTTCTTCTTCTTTTCTTCCTGTTTCTCTTTCTTGTCGTCTTCTTTGTTCTTCTCCTTCTCCCTATTTTTATCCTCCTCCTCGTCCCTTCTTCCTTTCTTTAGCTTCCTCTTCCCTTTCTTCTCTCTCCTATGCTGTGCCTTTGTTTTTTTCCTGCATATCCTTTTCTTCCCCCTCCTTCTCCTCTTCCTTCTTCTTCCTTTTCCGTCTTTTTATCTTTTTATTTCTTTGTTCTTCAGTTCCTATACTTTGATTCCTTTTTTTCTTAATTTTTTAATTTTAAAAATATGGGGTACAATTCAGGGTTAGGTCTACAAGTGTTCATTATGCAGGTACCCTTGTTGATGAGATGTGTCCACCCTTCTCCACTGACAGTATTGATTCTTTCCTCTGGTGAATCTAGTTTGCTTTTAAGCCAGCTGAATACATTTTCAATTTTTATGTATTTTTCCACTTCTAACTTTACTATTTAATTTGTTTTTATAGTTTCTATGCATATGCCCGAATTTGCATTTTTGTGCATCTGCTCAAATTCCCCATCTGTTCATGCATGTGGTGCACCTTTTCCACTAGATTCTTTATAATTTTTATAATTTTTATTATATAATTATTTTGAAATCTGGTAATTATAATATCTAGGCCATATCTCAGTTTGTCTCTAGGTTACTATTTTTTCTCTCCATCATCAGTCATATTTCTGTGCTTTATAAGTTTTTTATTGTATACTAAACATTTTGATACAATAACACTAGAGAGTAAAGTACATTCTATTTTTCTCTAGAAAAGATTATGTGCCTTCAGGCCCTTTCATATATAAATTAATAGATTTTGGGCTTGGCCTGGGCTTGATTGCAGCTTTAGTTTATTAATATACTACTTACCTCTGATATTTTAAATTCAGTATTAGAATTTTTCCTTCTGCAAAGTTTGGGATCTGAGTACTGGTGAGATTCTTCTTTGTGCCTTACAACAAAGCTGCCAGCTTTAAAACCTCACCTATGGAGATAACTTTTCACTCAGAATGTATTAGGCAGATTAATCTTAGCTCTTCTGCTTTGTCCCTAGCTTTTGAGTGCCCAATTTTTTAATGCAGGAGACTCATGATAAAAGCTTAGCCTGTGTCTGTGGAGTTGTCCTGTGTCTGAGGCTCCTTGGGATTCTAATCTGCCTTACTAGCTCACATATAGTTGCTACAAGTTTCTCCTGCATAAATGATGGATTCTTGAATTGCCTGCATACCGGGGTTGAAAACAGCTATAGTTCTCTTATCTTCTACAAAATGCTGATTACTCTTTGAATTTTAGTTATCTTTGCATTCTTAGATCATGGGTAGGTTCAGAATGCTATATCTTTATAACTAATGTGACTTAATTTTGGTTATTAGAGTGAGAGTAATAGTCTTTTGTAGCTTTTTTTTTGAGTTGGAGTCTCACTCTGTCACCCAGGCTGGAGTACAATGGCACACTCATGATCACTGCAACCTCAGTCTGCTGGACTCAGGCAATCCTTCCACCTCAACCTTACAAGTAGCTGGAACTACAGGTGTGTACCACCATGATCGACTAATTTTTTGTTTCATCATAGAGACGAGGTCTCACCAAGTTGCCCGGGCTGCTCTTGAACCTCTGGACTCAGGCAATTCTCTTGCCTTGGCATCCCAAAGTGCTGGGATTATAAGCTTGAGCCACTGTGCCCGGCCTTCTTGTAGCTTTCTATGTCCTAACCAAAAGCAAAATTCCTCTATTTATCTGCTTCTTAAAACAATAAGTTTGAGTAAATGTTTAAAATAAGTCCGACATTTACAAATGTAGGGTTTCTTTTTTCTTTTACATTTTAGGTAGAATTATTATTTGAAGCTGTCTAAGCATAAATAATCAATTAATATAGATATGTGAATTTATAAAAACTGATTAACTTGATACTGTTTTGCTAATGTAGTTAATATTGAAAAAGGAAAGAGGGTAATATATCGTTTATGTAGTCATTAATCAACTTTTTACTAAAAATGAAATAAATGTCATTTCTTTTCTTCTTTAGAATAAGAACATTCTGAGTGTAAAGTTGTATTAATTGCAGATAGTGAAAATTAACAAGAGAAAATTAAAGTTTGTTAGAATGGTATAGAGACATTTTTCAAACTCTTATATTTAATCTTTATTTTAAGATAGAATTAAAATTGCCATTTTGAGTTCCAATAGATAAAATTTATGAATTAAATAAGGTTGCCTTTACTGTAGTCAAGATAAATGTGTCTAAAATGGTGGGACTTCTTTCCATAGCAAGTAAGTTTTTGTTTGCTCTGTAGAGTGTAGAAGTAAGGGAATAAGAATATCAAAAAGTAAGTCATGAATGCTTCAATACCTGACCATAGGTTCCATTTATAGAAGGTAACAAGGCCAGAACATTACTGTCAAAATACTATTTAAAATGTTTCTATATAAACAAAATATATTCCCTTCTTGTTATGAGACTCTATTGGTACAAAAACAGATGAAGACACATAAGTAAAATTGAAAATCATTTAAATTATTTGGCATATGGCTGGAACTTCTTTAAAGTTTGTTTTATCTGGTTGTGGTAAAGACTGTGTTATTGTGCCCAGTTATTTGTTGCTTTATTTATAAGAGGATTGTATATTCTTATCCATTGTTAGAAAGGCTACAATGGATGAGTTGTTATGCATTCCCACTCCGTTGAGTCAGGCTTCATTATTGACTTACTTAAGCTAATGGAGTATGTATAGAAGTGACTATATGTGGTGTCTGAGTAGAACCTTCAGGAGTCATTGTATGATTCAGCCATTGCTCTTTCTCCTTGCTCAAGATTAGAGTAATTGCTACTCTGTGAATTTGCTTACTGAATTTTTACATTTTACATTTAGAAATGTAGCACCCCAAATTTTATTTGAATGCAATTTGAATATTTGGAAACTGCCGTTGGCACCATTTAAAAATAGTTTCTAGTATATTTCAGAAGCTGATAGTAACACAATTATTGGGCAAAATAAGACTATTGTATTATTTAAGGTAGCTTTTAAGATGTTTCCATAAAGAGATTCTCTCCAAGTTCTATAATTTGGTTGAATAATAAAGGAGTTTTTGATTTCTCATGAAACCATCTTCCTGTTCTAGCCTGATGGAGAAGCTCTGCACCCTGGGGTCATTAAGGGTCTTGGTTCCCATCCATTTCATTCTTCCTCACATTGGGTCACTGTGTGATTCTGCATAGTCAAGGCTGGACATCGAGTTATTTATATTTATAGCTTATGATAAAAGGAAAGAGAGAAGGTCTCAGACATTTTCTTTTAAGAAAAGGCATTTTCTTTTAAATAAACAACATGGAAGTTGTCCATGTTGTGGTGTATTTTCACTTGTGCTCCATTACAAAGGAACCTGAAAATTTAGTCTCTAGCAGTTGCCTATGATTCCAGAAACTTTACTACCATGGGGTAGGAGAGAGTTAGTAATAATCACCTCACTACTTAAACTGACAAACCAGATCATTCAGCCCTCATATAGACTGCATTTTTCAGAATTCTTGAGTTGAAAAAGACTCTAGAAGCCATTTCACTCAACCCTCGAGAGAGGCAAATACTTATCTTCATCTTTAGCTTTTTGAGAACAGATAATTTAGATCTCTTCTTGGTTGTCTCCTTTAGTATCCTAGGATACTAAATCATGAAGTTCTTTATAATGTCTGGCACATAGAAGACACACGTCTTAAATATTTGCCAACTGTCTGTCTGACCAGAGTCTAACATCTAGGATCTACAAGAAACTCAAACATGCTGAAAAGAAAAAAATAAATAGCCCTATTTAAAAAGATATGAATAGACACTTCTCAAAAAAGATATACAAGCAGCCAACGGATACATGAAAAAAGGCTCAGCTTCACTAATCATCAAAGAAATGCAAATTAAAACACACTGAGCTACCACTTAACTCCATTTAGGATGACCATCATCAATAACTTAAAAACAACAGATGCCAGACAGGATGCAAGGAAAAGGGAACACTTTGGTGGGAGTGTAAACTAGTACAATCTGTGTGGAAAACAGTTTGGTGATTCCTAAAAGATCTAAAAATAAATCTTCCATTTGATCCAGCAATTCCCCTTCTGGGAATATACCCAGAGGAACTCAAATTACTCTATGAAAAATATACCTGCACATGTATGTTTATTGCAGCATTCTTCTTCTTCTTCTTTTTTTTTTTTTTTGAGTTGGAGTCTCACTCTGTCGCCCAGACTGGAGTGCAGTGGCCGCTCCCGCCCACTGCAGCCTCGACCTGCTGGGCTCCGGCGATCCTTCCGACTCAGCCTTCCGAGTAGCAGGAACTACAGGTGAGTGCTACCACGCCTGGCTCATTTTTGATTTATTGTAGAGATGAGGTCTCGCTGCCCAGGTGGGTCTCGAACCCGCGGGCTCAGGCAGTCCACTCATCTCAGCCTCCCAAAGGTGTGGGACTACAGGCTGAGCCACCGAGCCCGGCGGCATTATTCTTAATAGCAAAAACATGGAGCCAACGGTGCTACCCATACAAAGTTGACTGGAGACAAAAATATGGCACATGTACACAATGGAATATTATGCAGTCATAAAGAAGGACAAAATTATGAAATTTGCAGCAACCTGGATGGATTTAGAGTCTATAATACTCAGCGATCTATCACAGAAACAAAGAACTGAGTATCACATGAGTATCACTCATAAGCAGACCTTGAACAATTATCATAATAGTATAAGAAAAAGATTGGCAGTAGTGGGAAACTGCCAGGGGAAGGGTGGGGGCATGTTTTATTAATAAGGGTACCTGTTATCAAACCAGGTGAAGAGGGGTCTGAAGTGAGGCCCAAACTTTACCTTTATTTACCTGTACAATGACCATTTGCATACCTAACTCTGAATTGTACCTATCTTTAAAATAAAAATAAAATAAAATAAAACAATATTAAGAGAATGCAAAATATACTTATTAGGCTTTAATGACATTGTTGGTCAGAAAATATCCAATAAATGTTTGCTAAATACAGAATAAATGGTTGATTAAGTAAATTCTCCTTTGTTAAGTATAAACAGGCTTTCCATTGAAATGGTGAACTGAACACACAGATTTATTTCTTCTGCATCCAGAGATGGAATAAAATGACAATAACATAATAAAATCCAAGCGTGATACTAGTATAAAAATGTAGTGGGGGACAAACTTAATTAAACAAGATATTCCAAAATATTTCTTGGATGATGAAATCTGGAATACAGAATAGCAGAATAGTCATAGCATGAACATTCCAAGAAAGAGAAAGAAGCAGCCATCAAGAAATTCAGGTCATAGAAACTGCAGGGGTGATGAAAGATTGGAGTAAGAAAGGGGTGAAAAATGGAAGGACTAATTTACATTCTGTATATAGGTCAAATACATCTACCCAAACTTTTTCAACTGTACCATCCACTGCCCCAAGATCTCAAAATCAATGGTTTCTTTTTTTTTTGAGTTGGAGTCTCACTCTGTCGCCCAGACTGGAGTGCAGTGGCGGCTCTCGGTCACCGCAGCCTCGACCTGCTGGGCTCCAGCAATCCTTCTGCCTCGGTCTTCCAAGTAGCTGGAACTAAAGGCACCACCACTACACCCGGCTAATTTTTTGATTTATTGTAGAGATGAGGTCTCACCAAGTTGCCCAAGTGGGTCTCGAACCCGCGGGCTCAGGCAATTCACTCACCTCTGCCTCCCAAGGCACGGGATTACAGGCTGAGTCACCAAGCCTGGCTAAAATCAGTGGTTTCTAAGATTGACATTCTCCTACTTTTGATGGAGTCTTTGGCAAGGAAAAATATCTGAAATGTTAGAAATAACTGGAGAAGAGAATTTCCTCCCTATCACGTAAGATTTAGTATTGGTGAGGAATCCCTAATTGTTTTTTTTTTTTTTTGAAAGCTGACTTTTTTTTTTGTGCTAAGTAGTTAGTTTCACATATCCACTTATCACCATTGGATCTATTAAAGGGGCCACAAAAAATGGATTAGGAGTTCTAGAATATTTCAATAAGGTAGCTCTCTTGATATTTCCCTAATTGATCTCACACTCTATTTGCTAACTTTTAAATTCAAGATAGATTATTTGCAAAATAAATAGCATATTTTAGCCTACATAAAATTTTTTAGTGTTAGTTTAGATAAATAATTTTTTCTACTTTACATTACAAAAAATTCCCTAAAATTAATAAAGTTATTGCAGAATTTATATAAAATGCCAAGTAAGTAACATTTTGCATCCAAATGAATATGTCACTGTTAACTATTTGACTGTTTAGGCAACAACTGTCCGCCAAGTATCTCCAATTGTCATAGAAAATTCTTGCATTCATTTTCCCTGTGTCATTTTTTTCAGGTCTTGAAATATGTAGGAGAAGTCGTTGACATAATAGAGAATGGTTGAGGTCCTATGCTAAAGTAACTTTTCAAATCCACCAATCCAAGTCAGTTGCACGATTCATGCCCCCTCTGCACACCTGTTTTCTTTGAACATGCAACAGACTGTGCTTGTCAGGGGCATTGGCTCGTGCCAACCTTCTTGAACCAATTTTTTGATTTAAGATCTCATATAATTCATTCCTATATAAACCCTTGGGCTTGAATAAATTTCTGTGGTTGATCTCATTTCTCAAATTAAGAAACTAAAAGCAAGAAAGACGAAAGCTTATAGTAAAGTTAATTGCCTATGTATTGCTCCCACAGACTTGCTTGTCTCAGTTATCATCATGTAAAACCTGTTGGCTTCAAACTTAGTGCAATAGTTAAGAACAAGGACTCCAAGTGGCGGGTTGTATAACCTCGGGCAAATAATAAAATCCTTTAAACATTAGTTGCCTTATTTGTGATATTTAGATAGTAATAGTGATAATACGGCATAGGGTAGTTGTGAAGAGAGAAGGAATAATGGATTCAGAGTGCTTAGTGTTTTGCCTTACCCAGAGTAAAGTCAGAGAAGGCTGGGTATTATTGCTATAGATCTTGTACTTAAGAGAACATCCAAACATATATGTTTGTAAAATAAGAATGGGCGCTGGCCAGAAGAATACTACTTAACCTTACTTATGGGACTTCCTTAATACAATATTGACTGAAATGCTTAATAGACTTCTTTGTAGAAACCAATATTAAATTTATTTCATAAACAGTTGAGCTTCTAGTATGTGTATAGAACTAACAAAGTAGATATAAATGAAGCCCTTTCTCTTCAGGAGCTCACAATCTAGCAGAGAGGACTGAATAATAAATAAATTGTAAAAGGTTAAGTGCAATCAAAAACTTAAATTATAATATAAAATTTATGTTGGTGCTGAATTTGCATATTGAACAATTGCTGTATTGCTAGTACAAGGCAGAAATTCAGAAAGTCAAAGTCATCAAGTACGAGTATATAATGCAAATGTGAACTTAATTTTAGTTTCAAATTGAATAATCTAATGAATCAGGATTGACACTTCAACTCATCTTAAACTCTTTATTTGAGGAAGCTCTTGTATTTTTTTGGATATAAGACAGAAAACCATTGTGTGTATTAAATTGTGCTGTCTTACATGGCTTGGGGAATTAAGGCCAAAAATATCTACTGGATATTCTACTAAATGTTGTTTATGTGAGCCAACAGAAAGAATTAGTTTGCACATCCATATCAAATGCCCACACTCTCAACTCCTCAATTCTTTATATAGCTGTCAGGAAACAAAGATATGCCTAACTGACTTTGCTAGCAGTAAGGGATAAGCTATCTTTTTTTTCCCCATTTTTATTGGCTGTGACTCTCATTCCTGATTTGATACAGAACACTTAGCTTCCTCTAAAAAAGGATTCATGTTAAAACGGATCCATGTACAGATGCCTTTTTGCACATGGTCTCCAAAGAGCAATGACATGCTGGAAGTCTCTGGTGTGGTGGAAACTTCTGATATAGAACACGTGACTGGCATTTCCTTTGGAGTACAAGTGGTTCAAGTGGCTCAAGATAGAATGCCACTCTATGCCTGGTATTACATTATGCACGGTCAAAAACTCTGACACTGATTTATTTTTGTTACTTATGCGTTTTACATGACATAGATTGTGTGAAATAGACTTCTACTCAGTTCACATTATTCTGTTAATAAGAAATGACCCAGGCATCTTAACACCTGCCATAGAATAATTGCAGTCAGCGTTATTAAATTTGGTTTCCAACATTTTGAAGAATGTCATTTAATTTTTCCTTTATTTCTTCTATTTTCATAACTTTCTCTGTAGAAGTCATATTTTAAGAATAAGACAGGATATCTAGGAGAGTATACTCTAACTTCTATCATCCTTTGTAACATTAAACCATAAATCTATAAAGTATAGATAGCAAGTAAATTGTTTAATTTGAAATCTTGTGATTTTTCACCCCAGTGATATATAGTATTATTGCTGTCATAATGAAAGGTAACAACAGAGAGTTTGTGATTAGAAGTTAAATTTTACATTTTCTTTTCTTTTCTTTCTTTTTTTTTTGAGTTGGAGTCTCACTCTGTTGCCCAGACTGGAGTGCAGTGGCATGCTCCCGGCCATGCCTGGCTAATTTTTTGATTTATTGTAGAGATGAGGTCTCACCAAGTTGCCCAGGAGGGTCTCGAACCCGTGGGCTCAGGCAACCCACTCACCTCAGCCTCCCAAAGCGCAGGATTACAGGCTTAGTTCCTTATCTATCTAGAATGCTTATGTGTCAATCATGCATATTGCAAAAAAGTAAAAATTAAGAATTTGAGAAAGTTGTTAGTGGTCAAACAATAACAAAAATGACAACAAATGAAATGTTAGCAATCATCACCCAAATGTTAGCAATCATCACCCAAACAACTAAACACATATCTGTAAAGTATCCTATGCATATGACAGCATACAGGTCCTGGTGACACATGAGTGACACAATTTCTGCCTTCATGGGGTTTGTGCAGCTTTAACTTCACACACTATTAACTCTTGTTTCTTTAGGGGCTATTGATTCCCATGTCTTAGAGGGCAGGGCACACAAACATCCCAGGTGATGCTTAGCTGCTTCCAGTTTAGCTCTGGAGTCCTTTTCCAGTGTGTAAATGTCACTGTCTTACGTTAAGCACTTGAGAATGCTTCCTGAGCACAGGAGAACTTGTGCAATTCAGTCCTATCCTTTGGATTCACGTCAATATGGACAGGACCTTTGTGTTGATAAGTATGTGACACATTTGTCAGTGTTCCTCTGTGACCAAGATGCTGTTTGGATTTTGGCATCACATGATCTCCAGTGCCATTCCTCCAGAGTCATATGAGTCTTTAGTATTTTTGTCTCCTGAAAGCTGGCATGACAAGTATACATTTGGCCTTAGCATGTGGTTATGTGAGATCACTGGCTCGGATAAGAACATGAGGTAAATTCTCTCAAGTTTCTGTAAGGATAAGTGCTCCAGGTTAAGGTTAATGTCCTCAGCAAGATTCTGCCTCACACTGGGGAAATGCATAGTCAGAGAAGGGGTTTAGAGATCAGCCAGGGCTTCAGTTCCATGGCAACGTTGTCCTGCTGCGAGTTGAATAATTTTAGTGATGGAGTATGAGTTACTTAAAGGGGCCCAACAGCATTCTTCCTCCCTTTCCGAGATTAGAAAGAATTGACAAAGGGGCACTGCAGTCAGGCTTAAGAGGATAAAAATAAGTGTGACTAATTTTTTATAAAGCTGGTAAGCAATGGGCCTTCAGGATTGTGGAAGGCAGCTTCTGAACTGATCCCCAATGATGCTTACCTTTTGGTATTCACACCCATGTGTAACTTATTCCCCTTAAGTGCGGGCAAGACCTAGTAATTTGTTTCTAACTAAAACATGATGACAACGATGATGATATGTCACTTCTGTGATTATGTTTCTTTTTTTAATCATTTTTTAATTATAAAGATATGGGATACCATTCAGCGTTAGGTATACAAACATTGATTATGCAGGTACCCTTGTTGATGAGGTATGTCCCTTCCTCTCCTAGCAGTTTCCCTCAACTGCCAATCCCACTCCCCCTCCCCAGACAGTTTCCCATTACTGCCAAACGCTTTCTTATAATTGTTCAATTATGTTTCTTAAGAATGGAACTTCTATCCTACTATCAGACACTGCCTATTGACTTTCTCTCTTACTAGCTTTGATGAAGCAAGCCGCGATGTGGGGACATTCAAGTGGCAAGAAATTGAGGGCATCCTCTGGTACTGAGGCTCAAGAAACTGGCCTTGTCAATAGTCATGTGAGCATAAAAGCAGATCTTTCTACAATTGAGCCTTCAGATGATATCTCAGCACTGGCTAACACCTTGACTGTGGCCTCATGAAAGACCCTGAAATAGAGCACCCAGCTAGGCCATGTCAAGGATCTTGATCGACAAAAACTATGAGATAATATGTATGTGTTTTTCTAAGCTGCTAACTTTAGGCTAATTTGTTCCTAAGCAATAAATAACTAATACAGGTGTTTTGCCATGTGGACTTGCTATTGTTCTGCCCTGAAAGTCGAGAGATGTACATTCCCCCACTCAGTGGTGCTGAGCAACCACACACATTCTTCTTGGAAATCTGTTGCTATAAAATTTGCCACACGTGGGAACAGGAAAGAGGTCTGGGCAGAGTAGCTCAAGCCTATAATCTCAACACTTTAGGGGGCCGAGGTGAGAGGATTGCCTGAGCCCGTGGGTTTGAGATCAGCCTGGGAAACTCCTCTACAACCTTGTCTCTACAATAAATCGAAAAATTAGCTGGGCATGGTAGCACGCACTTGTAGTTCTGGCTATAGGCAGAAGGATCTCCGGAGCCCAGCAGGTTGACGCTGGGGTGGTTGTGAGTGTGCCACTGTACTCTAGCCTAGGCGATGGAGTGAGACTCCAACTCAATAAAAGAAGGAAAAGAAAAGAGGAGGTGCTTTTCATGAACAGGCAGATTCCAAATCATTTAAGGAAGAGAATGGATCAAAGTATACTGGCTCAGTTCCTTTTTCTAACTTACCCGCTGATAGGTCATTTTCTTCCCCACTGAAGAAGAGGCTCTTTCCTCAAAAGAGGTATCTTGACATATGCAAAAGCAAATAGATGAGACCCCTTGAGGCACATGGGTAGCTAGTGACCAAGTAGGTGACTCTAGCTCTGCAGGGAGGGATGAGGCTGGAGCAACAGACCAGGAGTGTTTAGGAAAAATGTCTTCTCATGGAAGCCAGAAGAGTAGAAAATAAGTGTTTCTCTTTTACAAAGAACAGCTCCCTGTATAAAATAGTCTCTTGCATGGAAAAATCTTGCTTTGTCAATCTGAAACCTCAAGTTTAACTTTTTTTGTTTTTGTGTTGATTTCTTACATTAAGTGGAAATCCTACATCCTGTGCCCATTCTTAGCATTTAAGGATGCATTAAGAACCATCTCTACCCTCAACAAACTTACAGCCTTGGAGGCGGATATATAGAATGCACTGTTGCTGGCTTGATTCTCCTGGAAATAGACGTTTTGATGAAGTTAAATATGTAAAATGTTTATTGAGGAGAGTTCTTGGGACCAACACCTGTTGAAAGGAAGAGGACGAAGCAGGATTGGGCAGGGGAAGAGTCAAGCTACTGGGTAGGCCCAAGAGATCCTCAACTGGCGGCACTAACAAATCTAGCATTGATATGGCCCATCAGAATTGACCTGATGGGCTGAAATGTCTCAGCCTCATATACCACTGGCTCCTTCATTAGATGTGTGCTCCCCTGACAGTGCCATAATGTTGAGATAGTCTTTTCATTGCACCTGAGGGAACCTCTGCAGGGCTGGGAGGCGAAGGTGGAGTGCCGCCAGCACCCCTGATAGTTGGGGCAACAAGTCTTTCCTTGATGGGGCAGTTTCAAAGGTGGAACCCCACATGCCTCTCCCAAAAGCAGGGATAAGGCACTGTATGGCCACAGTCCTCTTCATAGTATAATATTCCCCAAATCCCCTCTCTTGACACTCAGGTGCATTTTTTTTTTTTTGAGTTGGAGTCTCACTCTGTCGCCCAGACTGGAGTGCAGTGGCTGCTCCCGGCCACCACAGCCTCAACCTGCTGGGCTCCGGCGATCCTTCCGCCTCAGCCTTCCAAGTAGCTGGAACTACAGGCGTACGCTACCACGCCCGGCTAGTTTTTTGATTTATTGTAGAGATGAGGTCTCGCTGCCCAGGCGGGTCTCGAACCCGCAGGCTCAGGCAATCCACTCACCTCAGCCTCCCAAAGACGCGGGATTACAGGCTGAGCCACCGAGTCCGGCATCAGGTGCATTTTTACTTACTTAAAGTTGGGGAAGTGATTCAAGAAGCTCAGCTTGATTATTTTCTTTGAACATCTCCTCTAATCCACATCACCACATATTCACTTTCACATCTGGTGTTTGTTGAGGTGTGAGACGTTCTCATTGGGACATCCTGTTTCATGCAAGTCATGTATTGCTTAAGATGGGGATACGGTCTGAGAATGTAACCTTAGTGATTTCATCCTTGTGTGAGCACTGTAGAGTCATTCCATTGTTTTTGATAATGTTTGCTTCCTATCATTATCCACCAATGCACTTAGGATAAGTTACCTGATCTGCAGACTGTTTACACAAACCTAGATGGTACAGTGTACTACAAATCTTGACAATGTGGTATAGCTTTTGCTCTGAGGCTACAAACCTGTCACTAAGTAACTGCACTGAAAACTGTAGGCAACTATAAGGTAATGCTAAGTATTTGTGTATCTAAACATATAAAATGTACAGTAAAATAAAATACTATGGCATTATGGGACTACCATTTTGTATGGGGTCCATCATTTACTGAAATGCCATTATGTATGTGTATACTTAGGTACAAAATGATGGTGAGAAAGAAGTGCCTGGTTATGGGACTGAGAAGTTGCCTGTGGCCCGCTTGTGAAGTGAGCTGTATGCTGCAGTAAGAAATTTGAAAGTTTTGGTCAATGGGTCAAGCCACTGCTTCACCCAGTAACAAGTGACAGTGTAGATGGTGGCTTGAAGGAGGACAAGATTGAAATCATGGACACAAATGGAGAGACCAATAAGCTGTGGAAGAGAATAGTGATGAAATCCAGAGCAGAACACAGGCAGGGCAAAGAGCAGGGGTGGGGGCTTTGAGAAGGAGTTCCAGAGATTGAATGGACAAGACTTACAGACTGATTAGATAAGGAAGGTGAGAATGAAGTTAGAAGAAATTTATTTTCTAACTTGAGCTAATGAAGTGTGAGATGATCTCATTGGGACATCCTGTTGCATAAAGTCATGTATTGCTTAACTGGACGGTTAGCTCAGCTGGTTAGAGTGTCGTGCTAATGTTCATATAAAGGAGAGGAGTGAAACCCTTTCCTGCTGGAAAATACATTTATTTTAAAATGAATGTATACAAATATCCCATTAACAAGATAATGTTTTATTTTTCATGGGTTTATTTGTTTCATACTAACAGTTTCTCAGGCATTGACAATTTGGGTGGACATTATAACATTCCAGACAAGACAATTGAGAAGAATAATAACAATTATTTATTGGGCATTTCCTATGTACTTGGGATTGGGGCATTTCCTTTAACATTATCCTATTAAACCTCATAGCAACACTACTATTCTGTAGATTGTGATTATTATATGCCAGTCTACAAATGGGAAAAGGAAAATGGTAGATCCAAGATTTGAATTACAAAGGTCTGACTTCAAAGATAATGCTTCATTCTTAAAACCAATCCAAAACATAATTCAAAATGCTATCAGGCTTTGTTTGTGCCCGTTATTTGGATCATTCCATTACTGTTGACTATGTTTGCCTCCTATCATTAGCACCAAAGGGCTCATGGTAAGGTGCCTAGCCCTACAGACAGTTTATGCCAGTAATTTGTGGTATGGAATAATGATGTATTGAGAAATAAAGATGTTCATGCTCCAAGATTTTTTGCATAGAAATAAAACTTCCATTAACAGTCTGCTGAGTTTTCAGTTCCTAATTAAATGTAGGACCAAATATCAGAGTTTCTTCATTCAACAAAGTGCATATGAACACTAATGAAGGTTGGGAATAGGATTTTCAACCTTTTAAAATTTCTTTTTTTACAAATTATATATTTATTCAATATTCAACTTTGATTTAAATACTACCTACAGGGTATTATGTTGTCTCGTCATTTTCTAGTATGTTATGTTTGAATAACATTTTGTGTTTTACCAGAATTTTTTTTCACATAGGATACTATTAGATGTTTGTGAGATTAAGTAGCTCAGAGAGTTGATTAAGTTGTCAAACTTCATCCAGCTGCTAAAAGTCAGGACCCAGTTTTAAATTTGGCACTTCTAATTTCTGGTTTCATACTTTTAAAATTTCTTTATCCCATTTAGAAAATTTGTAGGCTAAATAGGCATCTAAAACACATGGTGACAATGTTTTTTCTTATTTGTTGGTTATTTATCAATATGAAAAAATTTATTTACTGCTATTACTGGTAACAACAGAATTTGAGTGAAATGAATGAAAGGATATTTTTTTCCTTTTTCTTGACCTAGAAGCACAACACAAAACAAAACAGAAAATGGGAGACACATTCATTTTTTACAGTGACATGAGACTGATGCCATCAGTGAACCAAGGATTTACATAGAGTTTTCATTGTTTTTGTGAAATGTTGTGGACTGCTATGCTATTGAATTGAGTAATGGCATTAGAATTTGGACTTTGAAATAAAGACAAACAGATAAGTCTTGGTGATATACAAAGGCTGGCCTCTTTTGCCTTAGATTTGCAGACAGGGATTTCTGTGTCATACAGTGATTAAGGGTGCCAAATGTAGCCAGGAACTGTTTCAGCAATCATAGATGTTGTTTTTCCAATTGGGCCAATCTGCCAGACTGGCAGACAGAAAACTAACAGAAATATTAAATATAGACAGCTTCTATAGTTGAATCTTGTTTTTCCCTCTCTCTGCTGGAAGCCACTATAAAATAGTAGCCTGTATGTAGGTTATTGAAAACATACACAGATCCACAGAGCATGTTGTATATTTGCACTGTTAAACTAAGCCTTTGTGGACTCAATATCTGGGTACCAAGTGGTTGTTGTAGATGTATTAGGTGATTAGAGCAGTCTTTTCTTTATGATGTTGTACCCAGATGCTGTCTGCTGGCTCCTTGTCCCACTGTGAAGGATCCTATTCTCTGTTGACCCACACACCTTGGGGAATCATTTCAGGAGAAGCCCAGTTTTTCAGTTTCCAAATTCACACTCTTGAGGTCTCATAAATTTGATGGATGTGTGCTTGGAGAACTTGATAGAATCATTGCTTTCATTTTCAGAATTTGCTTCCATGCATGGCCAACAAAGATGTATAATTACGGGCAATTCTTCTCCTGGCTGCAAATGCAACAGAAGTTAGCTTTTGTGACCACAATTTATGTAGAGCAAAACCCTCCCCTTAGATTCAAAGAAATGATGCAATTGCATTGCAACGTGCATATGTGGCTTCCCCAGATGCCCCTGGGATACAAAAGGGCCTTATGCAGCTCGTGTGGCACCATGACCCTTCCTTTCCATGAATATTCTTCTACCATGTTCTCAAATTTCTTCTGAAATGTATTTATACTTCCTTAGCTTTGTATTTCTTTGGAAGAAAAGAGTTGAATAATGTAATATATTTTTGTTTGGTAGAATTGATCAATATTCACTTAGGAAAAATATACTTCAAATAATTTTTTTCCCTCAGAGGTAGAAAACTTACAGAAAGGTTTGGGCTCCAACATGGCTGATTGGGATCGGTCATCCTCACCTCCTCTTTCCCTTCCAGCAGTAAAACTGGCCAAGAAAATCACATATTTGGAAATCTGTGTTCTTTATAAATGGCTTGAGAAGTACAACTCATATTAAAAGCAATATTTAATATACGTGTTCCTGTACGTCATATGACTTTTCTCTTCATTTTGGAGGGTTTGTATTGCTTGGCCTTTGACCAAATGAGTGAATTTAAGGAATAGTAACAAAGTTATTTTCCATCTAGAAGTTTTTGCACCCTGAGAGGTTTTGAGGGGTGAGTCTGAATTGAAAATAAACAAACAAAATCAAAGTTTCCCCATCTTAGAAATGAAGCACAAGAATGAAAAGGAGGAAAACTTGCATTTCTCAAACAATCCGTACCTCAGAATAGAAAACACAATCATTTTTGAATAATTTTACATTGGCAATGTTTGTTAACTAGTTTTTTTTTTTTTTTTACTTCTTAACCTGAATTCTTCACTGTTGTGTTACATGGTCACAGAGTACTTTTATGCTCAAAAGGAAATCCCAGGCTAGGCACCCCATACACAGGAAAGGACAGCAATTACAATTTTTCTCTTCAATATGAGAGATTTCTTCTGCATAGCAGACCTCTCCTGTCCTGTATATGCATGCTTGGTTGATGACTCATAACCTTTTGGAAACTACTTGTAGTATTAATTTTATATAGAATCTTAATAAATTAGCAAACATTTAGTGACTTAAAACAACATAAATTTATTATTTTACAGTACAGACCAGAAGTCCATAATGGGTCTCACCAGACTAAAATCAAGATGCTGGCATATCCTTTCTAGAGGATATATGGGACAATCTGTTTCCTTGCCTTTTGCAGCTTCTAGGGGCTGTGACGTTCCTTGCTCCACGGCTTCCTTCCTTTTATTATTTTTTTAAAAATTTTATTTTAAAGATGTGGGGTACAATTCAGGGTTAGGTATACAAATGTTCATTATGCAGGTATCCTTGTTGATGAGGTGTGCTCTACCCCACCCCTGGTCTTTCCATTTTCAAAGCCAACAATGGGTTGAATTCTTCTCACACTATCACTCCAACCTCTGCTACCATGATTACATAGCCTTCTCTGACTTTGGCCCCTTTTTCTGCCTTTTTCTTCCACTTTTAAAAGGGCCCCGTGATTACATTAGGGTCATCCAGATCCAGTTGTTCAGATGTACTTCAGGTCCTCTGAAACGTTCAATTTTCCATTCTTTCACTTGAATTCCAGAATTCTAGCTGTATAGTTGGGCTTTGTATTTGACCTCTTGCCCTCTGCCCAGCCCAGAGGTCTGGACTTGGGTCCTGAACTCATCGTTTTTAGATGATTATTTTTGCTTGGTCCAGTCACCCTGAATTAGAGTTTCAATAGTCATTTCTTTTTTCTTCATTCTAACCTCTTTTTTGACCTTGACTTCTATATTTGGGACCTCTTAAGGCATGCAGAATTCTCTGCTAGGTCTCACATATCTAGCTAGGTTCTAATCCAGTCCTTTCAGGTCTTCCCTTGCTCATTTTTCTCAACTTTGCCCAGACACTTAGGCAATAGTAAGGTCCATTAAGGTAAAGTAAGATACTTTAGTAGAAGAAGCAAGGCAACTTCCAACAGAGCACACTACTAGTAATTTCTCAGCATTACGTTATAAGAAACTGGGAGTACAGGGAGTCTTTCCATCATATTTTGGTGTCTAAAGCAGCCAGAGCAGAGTGGTGAAAAGAAGAAAATCTCTTTTACTGAAGGGCTATTGTCATGATTGAGAAAGAATATTTTGGCTACATACATTGGTCTCTATAGTTAAAAAAGTCTCCCATTGAATCATTATTTTTTAATAATTTTTTTGGCTTGTAGATGAAAGATTTTTCCAGTTTTCTAAATACTTAGAAGTAATTTTTTGTAAGACTCTTTGGAAATGAAAAGTGCTGTCCAGACAGGGGGAGAGTAGCTGAAAGCCAAAATAAAAGGTTAAGCAGAGTATTGTATTTCTTTGGGATCTTTTTCTCAACTGTCAACAATGTTTGGGACAGTTTGGGGCCATAGTAGTAGCCATGGGGACTGGCGTCCACAGCAGAATGAGCAATTATGAGCTTACTCAGCAAGGTCTGGTAGGCACTCAATATCCAAAGTTACCCTGAAACTAGTCACCCTTCTCAAGGGAAGACAGATTCCTCCTTCCTTTATCCATAAGACAAGAACAAGGATGAGAGAGGACAGTGAACATACAGTTTAGGAGACTCCAATGTAAAAGCAAAAAAGAAGATTATTTAGAAAGACTTAAGGAACATAAAAGGAGTTTTGCTTTAATGAGTATTTTACAGAGGAGATACAAGGAAGGCTAGAGAACTTCAGAATTGTTTGGAATCTGAATATTCTAATAAAAACCTTTAAGCTCCTGCTCCAAAGAGTAGAGTGTGTTGAAAGTCAAATGGTATATTCATACCTCTTGCCCACTTTTTTTTTTTTTTTGAGTTGGAGTCTCTCTCCATCACCTAGGCTGGAGTGCAGTGGCATGCTCATGGCCACTCCAGCGTCGATCTGCTGGGCTCAGGCAATCCTTCTGCCTTAGCCTTCCAAGTAGCCAAAACTACAGGCTTGGGCTACCATGCCTGGCTAATTTTTTTAAAAAAATTATTGTAGAGATGAGGTCTTCCCAAGTTGCCCAGGCTGTTCTCGAACCCGTGGGCTCAGACAATCCCCTCACCTCAGCCTCCCAAAGTGCTGGGATTATAGGCTTGGGCCACTGCGCCCTGCTTGCCCACGTTTTAATAGGGCTGTTTGTTTATTTGCTTTTTGGCACATTTGAGTTCCTTGTATATCCTAGATGTTAGGTTTTTGTCAAATATACAGTGGGCAAATATTTTTTCCCATTCTGTGGACTCTCTCCTGCTCTCTTGATGGTTTCTTTTGCTTTGCAGAAGCTTTTCCGTTTGATGAGGTTCCACTTGTCTATCTTATCTCTTACGGCATGAGCATTTGGGATTTCAATCCGGAATTGGTTGACAATTCCAATTTCCATAAGGACATCTCCTGCATTTTCCAAGGTTCTTATAGTTTGAGGTTTTATGTTTAGATCTTTGATCTATTTAGAGTTGATTTTTGTGTATGGTGATAGGTAGGGGACTTGTTTTAATCTTCTGCATGTGGTCAGCCAGTTTCCCCAGTATCATTTACTGAATAAGTTCTCCTCTCCCCAGTGGTTGTTAGTGGAGGCTTTTTTGAAGATGAATTGGTTGAGAAATTGAGGTTTTGCTTCCAGAATCTCTATCCTGTTACACTGTCTATATGTCTATTCTTGTACCAATACCAGGCTGCTTTGATTATGATATCCTTATAAAAAAAGTTTAAAGTCTGGAAATATGATACCTCCTTATCTATAACAGAAACAAAGAACTGACTACCACATGTTCTCACTCATAAGCGGACCCTGAGCAATTATCATAATACTATAAGAAAGGGATTGGCAGTAGGGGGAAACTGCCAGGGTGGGGAAAAATGGGGCACACTTCTTCAGTACCTGATCTCAAACCTTGAAGTGGGGACCAAAGTGAGGCCCAAACTTTACCTGTACAATGACCATTTGTATAACTAACCCTGAATTGTACCCCACATCTTTAAAATAAAAAATAAAATAAAAAGAAAGGCGAATGGTCTCAGAGTCATGTATGTGAGAAAAGTACTATATCTGCAGCATCTTTTTGGCCATCTTCTAGTTGGGGCAAAACATTTTTGCCACAGAATAAGTATTTTGTGGTTGTTTGTGCTTTATGGGGCCTGATGGTATTAGTCTGTATCTTGGCTTCCCTGATTGCTCTCTCAGTGACCTCTAGACCATGTCTTCAGACTCTGTTTACTTTCTGTGTAAAATGGGAGCTGTAATAGACTCTTCCTCACTGTGTTGTTTTGAGGCATATGGAGATAACACATGTCAAACATTTAGTACATTGTAGGGTGGTTGTAGCGATCATTAAAAGTTACCTGCAGGCCGGGCGCAGTGGCTCAAGCCTGTAATCCCAGCACTTTGGGAGGCCGAGTTAAGAGGATTGCCTGAGCTCGCATGTAAGACCAGCCTGGGCAACACGGTGAGACCTCATCTCTACAATAAATAAAAAAAAATTAGCCAAGAGTGGTAGTGTGCGCCTACAGTTCAGGCTACTTGGAAGGCTGAGGTGGAAGGATCACCTGAGCCGAGCTGGGGTGGCCGTGAGCATGCCATTGTACCCTAGCCTGGATGATGGAGTGAGACTCCAGCTCAAAAAAAAAAAAAAAAAGTTACCTGCAATAATTATCACTAATATTATTATGGATAGTAGGACTCAATAACTTGGGGAATGTTCTGGAATTGGAGTTCTGTTGCCTGAACTTGCCCTAACTAAAGGTTAACTTGCAGATATAAACAAGTTCCCTTTCCCTCTTTCCAAGGGATTGACTTCAAAGTTGAGGCTCTCCACACCCTACAATTTGAATTTGTACTACTTTTTGGTTTAACTGTGAAATTGTGGTATGCTAAGAGCTTAACTCAGCCAGGATTACTATTTTAAATTTTGTCTTGCAGCCAGTTTGGCATTACAGAGATCTTAAAGCTGGTTTCACACTCTATTGTATCAAAGGTTAGAGGTCAATTTGCAACATGGCAGGAGTGGACAGAAATAGCATTTGGCACCCAGATCTCTTTTTTATACAGTGTAAAGATTTTAGAAACATTAACCTCAGTGGGGTTCTCAGATTAGTTCTGTTTTGAATTAGTTCCTCCAATCTGGGTGGTAAAATGCAAGCAGGGAGGTTAAATGAACTTATTCAAGTTCAGAAACAGAGAGCCTTTCGAAACTGAGATTCATATTTAAAACTTCAGTTTTCATTGCCTTTTTGCTTTGTTTTATTTCTCTCTTCTTCTTGGCCTTCCTTGGAATCAAATGCATTCTCTGACATTTATAAATCTTCCATATGGTAAAGAAACTGACATCAGTTTAATGTACAATATTTGTCTAATTTCTTAGGTGGAGAAAGATTTTTGGTGGATAAAGATTTTTGTTATCAAACAGAGGAAATCAAGAGGAGAGGAGAGGAAGAACTTTTTTATGGGTTTACTTCTGCCAGTCACCATAATTGCTTATAAAGTCATTGGAATGAAGTGCTTCAGGGACTTTCTTGGGAACCAGCAATCAGCCCTAGTGGTCCAGTAGAGGGATTCTAACGGCTTGAAATCGGCAGGACAGAGAGCAACTGAATACTCATTTTTATTTTCTAAATGTAAAATTTCCAGCAAACCCCATTCCCCCTACCCCAGGAGGACTATTGCAGGCTCTGACAACTTTTCAAAAGGGAAATGATGCAGAAGCAGAAGAACATGAAGAAGAAAGACAAGGAGGCATAGAAAGAGAAGAGGAAAGAGATGGAAGAAGAGCAGGAGAAAAAATTGTTTTTCCTGAATAATTGCTGAAGAATAAACTTGACAAAATTGAAATAATACATTTCTTTCTTTCTATTACTATTATTTTTTGAAGATAGAAAAATACTTCAAATATTTCAGATTCAACCATAACTGCATTTGAATAACAGATTAACACATTAATGGGAGGTGGTCTGCTTTTACTTGGGGTTTATCTCCAATTTTAGTGGAAAGATGGTTGGGTTATCTAATCAAAGATGACCTCATTTTCATCAGTGTAATTGCACTGCAAAGTATCACTGACCTACTGAATTCAGGAAAAAGGAGATTTGTCCTGTTGTAGACTAAAAGTTTTAACGACGATCACATTATTGACTCATATATAAAGCTAGATGTCTTTAGGTTACTTGTTTTACCAATTTTTTGACTGTGAAAAGTCATTGTAAATTGTTGAGCTTGTCTCTGGATTTTTCTACCACTTTTAAGAGAATCGTTCTTCACTTATTTGCTATGTTAGACTTTATGAATGTATCCGTTTTATGAAGCTAACAAATACCTTTTTAATAATCAGGACAATGTGCCCGCAGCTTTTTCTATTCAGCATTGGCTATATCTATGGACGAAGACAAGCAAGAGAAGTAGAATTTTATTTCCTCAGCTTCGTGGCATATTGAGTATCAACTCCACTATCACATCTTTCAAAGCTAATGCTAGAACACACATCAGTGTTCAGTCTAGGCTCTTAGTCAAACGTTAAAATTGGGAGTGAATTCTGAAATGTTATTTTGAGTGTTTGTTATTGGTGTGTCTCTGGCAAATTTAGTTTAGTGCTATTCAACTCCCTGATGACTTCCCAACAGGAATGGTGAATCAGAGTGGTTCACAGTGTCTCTTAAAGCTCCACCTAGATGGAAAGATGAAGAATGAAAAATTTTTCTCTCATAGATCCAAGCAACATGTTCATGTAAGCTCCAAGTATATAGCCACATAAAATCATTAGAATACAGCTCATTTATAGACATTTGTCTTTGAAAAATAAGAAGTCAGTACCCATCAAAATTCTAGATATTTACTTCCATGGTTAGTTTTGATGCCTTCAGGAAACTAGGACTAATAAGTCAGAGCATGTCTGAAATTCAGCATTCTTTTCCTTTTAAGTCACTTAAAGATGTCATGGAGGATTTCAACCATCATATTTTTTACCTTTGGGAAGTTTATTTTTGAAAATAAAAATAAATGGAGGTAATATGTATTTTAATGTATATAAGATACACTTCAAGGTGTACTGAAAGTCACTAAATAGAAAATTGCCCTATGAGGCCAAATGAAGTCTTAGTTTTCTCTTACTATGTCTTATTGTATTCACTGAAGTTAGTAGTGAAAACTGATTGGCTTTTGGCAAACAGTCTAGACTTTGCCAGGCACAGACCATGCTAACACAGCTTGCTTTGGTTAGTAGGTTTGGATACTTCTGGTTCATACATATTCTATTTTGTGGTTTTTCTATTATATCATTAAGAAATAAATAGGCCTTTGAAGAAAATATCCCTGAGCAGTAGTTTTTATAGTCACTGATCTTCTATATAAGGATGATTATCTGAAAATTATTTAAATAGTCTAAGTTCATCTAACTTTTTTGATGAAATGATAGATACCACTAACTCACTGTATTCTGAATATTGTGGATAATGAACCCGCAAAATGAACGATCTTTTACTATGCTATGTCCTTCCAGTTGAAACTATGAGGGCCAGATACCAGTTTGAGAGTTTTGTTTTGTTTTATTTTTTTCCAAATTATCTTGAGCTCCTGTTTAATTTGGGGGTAGGGGTGAAAGTCCAGTACCATTTCCTAGTGAAAAATAATTCTTTTTTAGGAAAAAAATTATTATTTTTTCATGAAAGTGTTATGTAAAAAAAAATCTCCAGTGTTCTCCCTGATGTTGTCAGTAGTAGCAGTGACCCTTCTCCATAATAGGTAACTATTCTGAGAACAAGACTTCAAACAATTGGGGTGTCCAGGCAGCGATTACTGTTGTATCTAAAGAGCTCTTTTCCACAGCTATGCCTATCATCAGGAACACTTTTGATGGCTGCAATCTAGAAGAAACTCAGGAACAGCTAAATCAGGGCTTCTAGACTATATATGGTAAAGGACCAGGTTTTATTCTTTATTTTTAGTCTGTCAAAGACTGATCCTTTTGTAAACGGCAATACAAATGAATTGCTAGAAACCTATAAAGAAAGAAGAGACATACATACATCAGTCTGCTGATCTTACATTTGGATACTGAGGCAAGTCAAATTGCTAAAAACTTTCTAATTATTTTCTATTTCCATGCTTTTGTCATTATGGACAGGTAACAAAAAGTTTGCAGGTGAGTGCCAGTCTCCAAACTTTGAATAACATTGACCTAGGTTCTTTGATAAAAGGTTACCTAACTTCTACCCTCTGGACAAACATCCTTGTGGATCCATGTGTTGGAAATTGATACTCAAAGTTCTCTCAAGTTGCTTTGTGAAGAAGTTTTTTGTAACAATCCGGCATACCACCTTTCTCCCAGCCCAGTCAAGTGTCCTGAAAAGAGGCATATTTTGTCACCTTCGTTTAACTGGGGGTAAATGTCCTCTTGCTCAGAGAATATCTTTCTTTGGATTTCCTGTTTCAGCTTGCTTAAAATGTTTGAATTCAAGAATTTAGAAAATTTGGCAAAAGTCCCAAATTCCTGTTGAATTTCTTTCATATAACACAAGCACAAATATGCAATTGAGTGTTAGAAAGAATGTGGGTAAGTAGTCCCTCAGGGTGGACATGTAAATCAAGTATTAATAACAAAATTAGGCTACATTAATTAGCATTTATAGATAATGAAACTTTGGGAGTGAGGGAACAGTTGAACAGTTTTAATACATGAAGCTACTTGTCTCCATATATGTGGAAGCATCATGTACAAAACAATGACACAACAAAACCTAATGATAAACCAATTCTCAGAGTTTTAGTCTGTAAAAATTGCTACAAAATGATATCTTTCTAATACTTATTTTAAATGTCTATATCTTAAATGTACAATTGAATGAATATTTTTAACATCTTTTTTTGTCTATTTCATATTTCTGCCTCTTACCTCTGTTTGTTGTGAAACCGAGAACTTAGTGGCACCCAAGAGGGATTTAGTGAGTTCTTGGGGAGTGCTTCCTAAGTTATATTTGACATTTAGGACATATCCTATTCTACGATTACTGGGCATTTGAGAAAATCAAACTTGGTCTCACGTGTATTTATAGAATAACAAGAGAAATGGATTGATAGGATTTTTGTCACCTAACTAGATTAGCTTTCACATGAAACCAATGTGCTTCTACTTGGCAGTTAAGCTCGTCCTAAGGCAAAATTTTAGAGTTGATGAACTCAGAATAATCTAAAGAGAAAGAAGAAAAGTATGCTAGTAGACAAAGGTGAAATGTATTAATCCAACATCAGTTATTGAAAGGTGAATTTCAGGTGACATGTCCTGAGAAAGATCTTTTAAAATTGAATTACGGATCTCTTAATTACAGCCAGTTAACATTTAGATGCCTCTAAGAACTTTAAGAAAAGAAAAATAAACAAAAGCAGACTATCAAGTTCCAGAAACAATCTCAGACAAAGAAGAAAACATAAAAATTACCATTAGAAGAGATTTGCCTGTCATGCTATGAAACTTATTGGGATGTATTTCATCATTTTGCAAATAATTCTACAATAGCGAGTTCTGACATCTGCAAAAGATTGAGCTGTAAAATGAAATAAATTGTTATAAAATACCACAATGATCAACCCCAGTACCCTGTAGTTACTGGTAGAGATTTAACAAAAGGAAGGTTTTTTTTTTGGTATTTTTCTCTCCTTTACTTTTAAAGGATGAAGGAACAGAGAAGGACTTTATATTTGAGAGAAGAATCATGGGATGAGTCAAGACAGGGTCTAGGGGAGGCCTTAAGATTAAGTGATGAGATCACCATTCATGGTGAGATCACCTCTGTTTACCCTCTCTAGGAATCAGAACACCCCACTTTAGGTTCAGGAATGGGAATGAAAGGAGAGAAACAAGTAAGACCTTACTCTGTATGTTTTGAAAAAATTACAACAAAACGAAGTTTTCTACTTGTGCAGAAGAATAACTAATCTAGAGAAATGTATTCAGAGAACGAACTTATCCAGAGAATATTTCTAGTATTTTTCCTCCCAATGGAACCAAACAAACAAAAGAAAGCAGTTGTTCCAAATTCTTGCAACATACTTACTAGTGGTCATTTGAACTTACTGACTCCCAGAATGACTATTGACTCTTATTAACACCAACACCCTATTCTAGGTTATGTGCCAAGATCTGTGCTAGCCTGTGGGACAATGAAGGCAAGCCCCTTTCCTCCAACTAAAGCACCCAGACTGGCGAAGGGCAATAGGCAATTACATTTAGCACACGACAAAGGGTAACAGCATTGTGGGAATACTCAGGAGAGGCATATAATTCCAAATCGGAGTTTCAAAGAAGGTTCAGCACTAGATTCCAGGCTTCCTGATTCATAGCCTTTTGTTGGGTTGCCTTCCTTTCTCATCAATTCTAATGACTTGGTCACCTCGTTCTTTACTAAAATTGCATTGAAAAGAGGAGTGAATGAAGGGAGGAATATCTGAAGAAAATAGATGAGTCATTTGCCAAAAGATAGCCAACAGCAAAACAAAAAAAAGCCTTTACATTTTGTGGCAAGCAGTGTGGCGATTCCTAAAAGCTTTGAATATCAACCTCCCATACGACCCCGCAATCCCCCTACCGGGAATATATCCGGAAGAACATAAATCACGCTATAAAAAAGACACCTGCACACGTATGTTTATTGCAGCATTGTTCACAATAGCAAGAACCTGGAAGCAACCATGCTGCCCATCAAAAGAGGACTGGATTAAAAAAATGTGGTACATATACATGATGGAATACTACGCAGCCATAAAAAAGAACAAAATCATGAATTTCGCAGCAACCTGGATGGAGCTAGAGTCTATAATACTGAGTGACCTCTCACAAAAACAAAGGTTCGAGTATCATATGTTCTCACTCATATAATGGACCTTGAATATCCAACCTAATACTATAAGAAAAAGACTGACAGTAGTGGGAAACTATGGGGGGAGAGGGAGATGGGATTAACGAGCAAATATCTGTCTGGGGATGGGGAAGCACCTCTTATCAATAGGGTGCCTGAATGAAACATATCTGTATACCTAACCCTTAACTGTACCCCACAACATCATAATAAAAAATTGATAAAAAAAATCAATAGTCACAATGCCAACACAATCTAGGAAAAAGTAGATTAAGTTTATGATTCCTTGTTTAATAAATCAAAAATGTATGTAATGTGGCTTGGAAATTTTTAACCTAAAATGTTTAAACTGGAATGTCACAATCCTTTTCAAATAAAGCACTGAGTATCTACTTAATGAAATACATAAAATAGGGTATGTTTCAGTTACCTGGAAAGTAATTTCTTATAGAATACACTATTTTCTAACAATAACAGATCAACAGTGTAGAAATGCAAATTTTTGGAGAGACTATATTATCAAAGGAGAAAATACGTTTTGAGTGTCTGACATACCACATTGCATTTATAATTGTTCTTCAGCTATTCCTAAATAATATCTATAATAATCATATTACTTCCAGACTATCTTTATACTTGACCCAGATATAGTCAAGTGCTGGAGTATAGCTTTAGAAACACCAAAAACATCATATCCAGAGGCCAAATTTTTGTAGGGCAGCCGTTAAAGGAGACACATTACAGTTTTATTTGGAGGCAAATCAATCATTCACTGAAAAGGGCATGATGTTTAGCTGAAAAATTCTTTGAAGGACAAATACAACCTAAGATAGAAGAAATAAAGCAGAAATATAATCGACTAACACTTGATGTCAACTGAAAATCCTAAAGTGTTAAGTATATTTAAAGTACCAGAGAATGAGGCAAACTCCATGGAGCTGGTTAATAATTAATACAGGCACTTGAAATTACATTTTACCAATGAACAGAGTCACCCCGGGGGAAACACACACACACACACACACACACACACACACACACACACACACACACACATATGCGCGCACACACAAACACACACATACACATTTGCATGCACATACTCGACATCCCTTTTATTCCAATAAAATCTCTAAGGGTGGGTTTCAGGGATTAACATTGTTAATCAGTATTTTTAAAAAGCCATGCACAGTGATATTTCCAATATGTAGCCAGGAATGGGAACCACTGCTTAAACTAACCAGTGTGTGTGTGTGTGTGTGTGTGTGTGTGTGTGTGTGTGTGTGTGTGTGTGTATACACATGCATGTAAGGAAAATGTTGTGACCTGGATATGTGTGTCTACTTCCCACCCCTCACTTTATATTTTGAAATCCTAATCCTCAATGTGATGGTATTAAGAGGTCAGGTCTTAAGGAGGTGATTAAGTTGTGAGGGTAGAGCCATCGTGAGTGGAATTAATGCCCTTA
Source organism: Cephalopachus bancanus (assembly GCA_027257055.1). Taxonomy (NCBI): domain Eukaryota; kingdom Metazoa; phylum Chordata; class Mammalia; order Primates; family Tarsiidae; genus Cephalopachus; species Cephalopachus bancanus. Next base: position 10,052,007 of record JAPVLO010000080.1, on the reverse strand, counting down.
TGAAAGAGATTCTCCTGCCTATTTCCTCCAAGTGAGGATATAATGAGAAGTCAACTGTCTGCAATCTGAAAGAGGACATTCCCCTGAACCCGTCTATGTTGGCATTCTGATCTTAGACTCCCAGCCTCTAGATTATGAGAATTGAATTTCTTTTGATTATAAACCACCCAGTTTAAGCTACATTGACATAGTGCCCTAAACTGATTAAGAAAGTTCTTGAAAGGACATCCTGTAGGATGAATAGATGTTATGCGAATGGAGAATTCACACTGGGCTGTGAAAGAACAGTGCATGATCTGAAGAGGCATGCTGGTTTCTGAGAATTGGAGTGGAGAAAAATAAGTACGGAGGGCAGCAGAATATGTCCCAAGCCTATAAAACCACAGGTGACACTTTTCCTGCACGCAATGAGGAACCACTGAAGAGTTTTAAGGAAGGGTGAAACGCAGATTTGTATTTTGAATAGATCTCTCAAATGGCAGGGAAGAAAATAGATATTGGGGTGATTTAATACAAAGTTCTCATCAACTATGTATCTCTGCATTATCTATATCTGCTTTGAGATCTTTGTTGCCAGTGATATGTGGCCAACAGTCTTTTCCCACTTTCTGATGACTCATACTAGGAGGACAGAGAGGAAAGGAGATCATAGAGAAATGAAGGTACGCAGACTCGTTCTTCTTGTGGAAAGAACTGCCTTAGTCAGATGCTGTAACTGGAGGTGCCACTTTTGCGACTGTAGTACCCTGAGCAGGGTATGTAGAGTGTAGAGTTTCATTTGCCATTCCCCTAGAGGGCTAATCGTCCTCTGTGTGTGACTGTGGCTTTTTCTTCTAGACCTTATTCCTCCAAATGTGGTCCCCTGAAACAACAGTATCAAAATTACTATAGAGTTATATTGAAAGGAAGAACTAGTAATTGTACTGAAGAGCTTATCCTGTGCATACTGAGTCAAAAATTGTATTTTAACACAATTCCCAGGTAATTTTTAACACATATTAAAGATAAAGAACCACTCTAGAGCAATGCTTTTCAAACTTTTAGCCCAACTCTCACGTTTGGCAAGAAAGCCATTTCACACTGTGACCTAGAAGATAGATACACACAGAAAATTGAAGTAAACTTTTCAGGAGGCAAGACATGTGGTCTAGTCTCTATTCTATTCTTTAAAAATTACTGGTTAAGGACATAGATTTAATAATTCTCTAATAGTTTATAACATGTGGTTTATGATTCCCATAGAACCAAGGTGGCATGGTCCTAAAGTGAAATACTAGAAATATTTTCCCAGTTGTTTGTAGGAAAAGTAAAATAAATGGAACATAATTTGTCTATTTAGAGATACATTTTCCTACACATTTTTTAAAAAAAGATCTGGTGTTTGCCGCTGTTTGATTGCAAGCAACCGAATGCCAGTAAGTATAATCAAGAATGAAGGAAAAAGATACAAATATTTATGAAAAAATAATTGGAAGGAGTCAAGCATTCTGAGCTTGCTAAAGAAAAAATGGTAATATTATTTTGGTTGAAATTTTATGTATCATAAAATTACTTGTTCTTGATTTGACATATTTCTTTTTTTTTTTTTTTTTTTTTTGATTTGGAGTCTCACCCTGTCACCCAGACTGGAGTGCAGTGGCCGCTCCCGGCCACCGCAGCCTCGGCCCGCTGGGCTCCGGCGATCCTTCCGCCTCAGCCTTCCGAGTAGCCGGAATAACAGGCATGCGCCACCACGCCCAGCTGATTTTTTGATTTATTGTAGAGATGAGGTCTCGCTGCCCAGGTGGGTCTCGAACCCGCTGGCTCAGGCAATTCACTCACCTCAGCCTCCCAAAGGCGCGGGATGACAGGCTGAGCCACCGAGCCCGGCTGACATATTTCTTAATATGAGAAAAGTTTGGTTGTCTCATATCAATAAATGCATTAAATGTGTTAACTTTTAATATCACCTTATCAGGGTTGAGAATTATTGCTCTAGAAAAGTATTTCTCAAAATATTTTTGACCATAGTGCAGATTAGGAAGGCAGAAAACCTCCTTGTCCACTTGCCCTATCTATTCTTACTCTACAGAGGGAAAATTATGTAGTAATACGATGGAACTTGTCATTGTATAGGCAAATTTTTGTGGTTTGCCTTAGCTGGTAGACATGACTCGTATTTGAATCACAACGTATACATGCCTTAAAGTCTAGTGATTGCAAAATTATGGTTTTCAAATGTTGTTGATGGAAATATGTATCACTACACACTCTGGGGTTAACCAAACAATCCACAACAAAGTCCAATGTAAATGAAAAAGCTAAGCCAAAAGTAATTCATAAGTAGAAGGCGTTTGGAAACCATGGCCAAGTTAAGACCACACTGATAACAAAGTGTACTTCCTGAAAATGGCAGGAATTACACAAGTTGTGCTCAAGGAGAATTGTGCAACCTCGTTAGCATTACATGGCAGTTCAGGACTCTGAATTAGAGTCATCAGTCATCTCTACTAAAGCAAGAGTTTAATTTTGTGCATACAACATGTAGTAACATTTAATCATTCATTTAGAAGGTAGCCAATGTGTTACTTTTGAATGTACATAAAAATGACACTATATGAATTATGAATCATTTAGCCAGAAAAACCAAAGAAAGAATGTGCATTATCAGGAGGACCGATGTGGATCACAATCCATACTTTAGGAATTATCATTAGAAATCATTAATTATTAAGACCCCCAGCTGAGCAACCTGGAGACAATTCTGGAATTCCATGACTTTTTAAGCCAATAGTCTTCTGGTTCTTTAAAAAAAAAAAATTCTGATTTTGGGAGAACACAGGAAAGCCTATTGAGATTTTCCTGAGAACTAAACCTCAGTAATTCTAAATATTTCCACATTCTTAGTCTTGTCTTGGCCAAGCATAGCTAAAAGGTTTCATCTCACAAACCAAGTCTGATTGATTAGTAATGGATGCCTGAGTGGCTATGTTAAAGTAGAGAGGGTGTCTTGATTGATTAAGGATGTTGGCCTTGGGTGTTGGACAGTGGAAAGGCAGTTGCATGCTTTGCTTTGCTCTCTCTGCTACTTTTTTCCCAAGCTCTGAGATTCCTAGGCTCTTTTCTTCTAAACTCTGGGACAGAATGTGGACATAGCAGGAAATGACTCCTTTATCACCCTATAAACTTATATTGAGGTTGTTGCCCTTCTGGGATATTATTGATAGTTAAGCTTTGGCATTCTCCTTACTATGTTCATATGCAGCTAAGAATGCCAGATAAAATACAGGGAGTTCAATTAAATTTGAATTTCAGATAAACAAATAAATTTTGGTGTAGGTATGTCCCAAATGTTGCATGGGACATACTCACATAAAAGATATTGTTTACTTGAAATTCAAATTTAATTGAATGTCCTATATTTTTATTTGCTAAATTAGGCACCCTAAATTCAGCATTTAGGACACTTGGCAGTGTCCTAGTATCTGGGTTTCTATGTCACTTACCTCAACTTCAGGGAGCACAAAGACCTTGTGCACTAGAATAGCTTTGTGTATCCCAGAGTGACCCAAGGTAAACAGGCAAACTAATCCTGAATTACAAAAGTTTGATAAATCCAAGGAATGTAGAAAAGGGAGTAGGGGAAGAGAGTTAAAGGATTAGAGGGTCAGTGGAATGTAAGGATCAGGAATGTTCAATATTATAGGTCGGGATTAAGCTGCCTGGAAGAGACTGAAGTAGGTAAAATCAGTTGGCTTAGAAGTTACTCATAGGGAGGGACTTAAAGGGAGCAAAGGGGCACAGCATTGTGCTGTTAATAAACAGCACTGTTTATTAGGGGGGTCCTCATTACCAATGGCAAGAACGAGGCATTTTCTAGGGCTCAGACCCACATTTAGCTTGGAATGGGATTATAATTCTTTGTGTGATTCTGAAATATGGCGACAATAATCTTTGAAGTCCTGTGGAAGTTTTTCAAAACAGCAATCAAGATATGTAGGCAGAAAATCTATTTAAACATAGAGTACAGAGTACCAGGTGTGAGTCTTTGTACTTTGTTCTCTCTCTCTCTCTCTCTCTCTCTCTCTGTCTCTCTGTGTTTCAGGTTACTCATCTCAGATTAAAATCTGTTTATATTTGCTTCAAATGAAGTGTGTGTGTGTACGTGTGTGTGTGTGTGTGTGTGTGTGTGTGTCTGTGTGTAGTTTAGTTAAAATTCATAGTCATTTGGCAATAATTCAGATATACCCTAAACTCTGTGAAGCAAAACAAGAGAAAAACTAGAAAACAGATTAAACTTGTGACCAATCATAGAATGATTTACAACTAGGTGCTACTATTAAAACTAATTTCCCAGTGGTTTCATTAGATTATCTATATGTTGAAGAGTCACACTGCAGTGTGACAGATCCCTGTCCTGTTGGCAAATCACACAAAATCAGCAAGATGTTTGATGACTGTAGATTGGAGCTGTGATTGAGTTCTGTCTTCTCCATGCAAGACGTAGTGGGAAGGTACAGAAAACTTTTGACCTAGAGCTACTTAGAAAATCCAGCAAAGACCTTTCTTTTGCCTTACTGGCATGTTTTATTAAGGCTAAAATACCTGCAGAGTGCTCAAAGACTGCAAATGACAAGGAGTTAAAGGTTATTCATCTGATTACTTTCACATAAAGTCTAGATATTTAGCAATTTAGGAGGAAATGTACCTCTGGCCCCCAAATGAAGCTACTGATAAATTGGCTGTGTTGTTTCACCCCCTAAGAGCCCCTTTCCCTCTCTCCCTGCAGTGTTTTCTCCCTACCTGATCATTTCTGTGTTTCTTGCTGTAGGAGTCCTGGGAAGATGAAGGCAGGAGAAACAGACTATGTGCCAGGCAGCTGAAATTCCTTTAAAGCCTTTTCCTTTGAAAGAAATTTCCTCCTTTTGCAAGTTTATAAACAGCCCTTCCTGTGATTTTGCAGCAGAGAATACGGATATTGTCCCTGCCAGCTCAAAGCGCAGCCCAGGTGCTAAGCCTCTGTTACAGTGAGCTAGTTCCTCTGCAAGCTATATGTTCACAGCAGTGTATGATCAGCATTCTGCCATCATTCAAAGCGCTAGGCGGCTGACTGTACCTTCCCACGATGTCTTGCAGGTACTAGACGATCACATTAATGGTAAATGTCTGATTTGCTTTCCCTTGCTAAGCAAAGACTAGTGAAAGAAAGAAAGAAAGAGGGAGCCCAAACTGGGTGGTGTGCTATTGCTTTGTGGCCAAGGGGTCATGGAGGTTATGGTGGAGGTAATATATCTTTTCCATAGTGAGTAAGAAGAAGCCTCATTTTCCTCGTATGATTTTTTTTCATGTGTCTGCTGAATTTCTAGCATCGTGGGGAAAATATAGTGATCAGTGTGATTCTGGATGGAGAAATTTGCTAAGACTATGCCGGTACATAATGTGGTAGGATGGGCTAGCAGTTAGTTCTTATTCTAGAGCTAAAAACAAGGGACTTAAAACTTTAGGTCAGCAAATAGCTGGGCAAAACTTCTACCTTAATAAGTATGTATTTGGTTTATAAATTACATTCATAATTTGTAACCAGTGGCAATGTTGGTGCCATAAAAATTAACCCTGTCTCATATTTCCAAATGATTGTATCCCAATCTAAATATATGTCAGATTTACTTCATTTCAAATGCTTTACATACTAGAGAATGATATGTTTGCTGAATTTTGATTAACTTCATTTTAACTCTACAATGATAAAACAGATGTATGAAGGTTGATATTTATTTAGTGATCACTGTGTGCCAGGCACAGTGCTAAGTTTTGCAAAAAGTTTCTAATTTTAATCCACATAACACTTCATGATTTACCTTCTATAATGATCTTCATCTGATGTATGTAGAAATTTACCCAGAAAGGTTAAATAACTTACTATAACTACTTAATAATGAAGTTTGTATTTCAACTCAGGCAGGCTGATACCAAGTAATAACTTCAATTACAATTGTTGGACCAGATCAATTACTTTTGCTAGAGGAGATTACACAGTCTCAGTATATAGCATGCAGCTATTAATCTGATAAATGCTTTTTCCATCATTATTAGGAAATAGGATCAGAAAAAATTTGTATTCATGAGACAAATCATAGCATGCATTTATTTTTTTTTCTTAGAGCTTAGCTCTCTTAACTTTAGTCATAATTTAGTCATAATTTAAAGAAACCTGGACCTGAACATTCTACAGAAACATAGTTCACTGTATTGATGCGATCATGCTAATTGGACTAATTAAATAATAATTGGCAGGTTCTTGGAGTTCTTGGTAAGATGCATATGTCCCAGAGGATGGGAGAGAAACTCTACCAAGCTTCAAGAACTTGCCACATGTTTACTGCAGCATTATTCACAATAGCAACTGTTCTGCTCATCATAAGAGGAATGGATAAGAAAAAATGTGGTACATAGGCATGATGGAATAATTTGCAGCTATAAAGAATTCACAATTATGAACTTTGCAGCAACTTGGATAGACTTAGAGTATATATAATACTAAGTGATCTATCACAGAAACAAAAGAACTGAGTGTCACATGTTCTCACTTATAAGCGAACCTTGAACAATTATTGTAATACTATAAGAAGGGATTAGCAGTAGTGGGAAACTGCCAGGGGAGGGGGAGCACACCTCATCAACAAAGGTACCTGCATAATGAACATTTGTATACCTAACCCTGAATTGTACCCAACAGCTTTAAAATAAAAAAACTTAAAAAAGAAACTGTCACATTAGTAAAAGTTTTAGGGAGTTAGTAGTCTAGAGTAAGCTACAAAATATCCTCTAAGAACAAGGATGCAGTATTGCATCTTGTATTTCCTATCACTAAGAGAAAAGCACAATACTTATGAAATATGACAATTAAGTTTACAAACTTATCCTAGAAAAAGTGCTACATACCTCATTGCTGAATATCACTATGGTCACCTTTGAAATACTCCCCCTTGGGAAGCTATGGACCAACACCAGTGACTCGTCCACCCATCAAAACAATTCTGAAACCCTTTTTCCGGAATGGCCATCAGAGCTGTTGTTGTATTACCCTTGATGTCCCGAATGTCATCAAAATGTATTCCTTTCAATATTTCATTTATCTTCAGGTGATGAAAAAAGTCACTAGAGGCCAGATCAGGTGAGTAGGGGAGGTGTTCAAAAACAGTTATTTGTTAACTGGCTAAAAACTCTCTTACATACAGTGTTGTGTGAGCTGGTGCATTGTCATGATGCAAGAGCTCTTTGGGGACCATTATTGTACACAGCTTTCTCATGCCAAGATTTTTAGTTAAGATTTTCCTAACTGTTTCTCTATCAATGTTTATTTGGTCTTCTATGCTTCTCACAGTCAGCTGATGATTTTGACACATGATTTGATGAATTTTTGCACTTTTTTTGGTCAGTTCTGCTCATTATTGGCCATCCTGATTTCTCTTCAGCAGTGATGCTTTCTCACCCCTCAGAAAAATGTTTAATCTGTTTTACACTGCCTTTTTCTTTATGGCATTATCCCCATCAACTTGGACTAACGTGTCCCTGATTTCACTTTCACTCTTGCCAAGTTTAACAAGAAATTTAATGCTTTTCTCATTGCTTTAATTTAAGCTCTGATATTCTTACGATAGCATGCAAAAACGTGCAACAAAAATAATGAACGCCACTCAGCAACACACCACCACATGTCGACATGGCACAGCTATGGGACCCTGACATACCAAGATGATGAAATCTTGCCGTGCTGTTTGTACAGTGCTGCCACCATAAGTACACAGTGGCAAGTTTCTGAACTTAATTGTCAGCCCTCTTAATAAGTAATTTATGCTGACAGCATACACTACATTAAGATATTGCTGTTCTGATGCACTTACTGGGTGACATGGAGAACTGACAACTTTGAGTAGGGCCCAGAGCAGAAAAATATCCCACAGCAAGTCTAGGCTGCCATTTAAGCAGCCTGTCGTTTGGGTCAGCAGATCCCATGGCATCTGAGGGTAAAGCACATATTGTGGAGTTTATTGCAAAAACCAATAAGGGAATTACAACAAAAACCCAAAGGGTCTGGAGAGAGACCATAGCATCTGCAACAGAAGACTGTTTCCTGTTTGCTGCATCAGGTGCTGTCATGCCACTGGGCTTAAGTTGAGATATCATGTGACTTTGTGGTCAGAACACATTATGATCTACATTCTTTCAGAACCACCAAGTCATAAGAATAGGTGGATCCAGCAGCAGTTCCTTGTAAAATGATAGTGCTATGTCTTATTTTATATTTGAGAAGGGCCAGAGGGCAAAAGGAAACCGAACGAAAGGTTACTATGAATCCCATTTTGTCTACGATGTTGCACTGCTGCCTGTCTCTCACTTCACACTGATCGTTGTCTCAGAGATCCTTTATGACAGCCTTTCCTGCTCAAAGAGCTTCACCTACCACCACTCTCTGAGGGCTTATACAATGTTACATTCACTGACAAAGGGTCCTGCAAATGATGCCTCAAACTAAGGAATGCACTTAGCTGCAATGGAGGTACAGCAGTAGGCCTATGGCCATGGAATCTTCTGGTCTAGGATCATATCACATATCACACCACCCAGAAACTCCTGGTCTGAGACATACGCCAGGCTTCTGAGGCACATCTGAGGAACCAGCTTGGGGATGATACTCTTTGAAAATGGAGCTTACCAGCCGGGCTTGGTGGCTCAGCCTGTAATCCCCACCTTTGGGAGGCTGAGGTGAGTGGATTGCCTGAGCCTGCGGGTTCGAGACCCGCCTGGGCAGGCGAGACCTCATCTCTACAATAAATCAAAAAATTAGCCGGGTGTGGTAGCGCACGCCTATAATTCTGGCTACTCGGAAGGCTGAGGTAGAAGGATCAACGGAGCCCAGCAGGTGGAGGCTGCAGTGGCCGGGAGAGTCCACTGCACTCCAGTCTGGGCGACTGAGTGAGACTCCAACTCAAAAAAAAAAAAAAAGAAAATGGAGCTTCATTCTCTAGGATGTGGTGTACACTCTAAGTCAATAATTAATATATCATGCTTTTCCCCAGTAGGTGGAACATATGGGTCTGAGAACCAAGAGATAATTTTAGAGATAGCTCCACTAATCATCATGTCCAGTGTCCACTGTGGGAATTTGAGCACTTCTCTTTATGATAACTTCAGATTTGTGTGTCTCAAGTTCCTGATTTCCAGAGAGAAAATCTTTTCACCAGGAGCGGAGCTACTTTTGGAGTTTCACTGAACACTATGTCATGATTGCCACAGAACTCGTTCAAGGAACCAAAAGATAAGGAAAAGACAGGGAAGGGTAATTGATCCTGATCATAAGGAGGCAGTAAGGCTGGTGCTATAATACAAGGCCTAGAGAGAAATATAGTTGACACACAAATGATTCATTTTAGCAAATCCCTTGGATAAGAGTGTCAGTATCACTCTTCCAGGTAAGCCTCTTGGACCAGCAACGTTACTAATGAAGGGTGAGGGGAATCTAGAATGGATGGTAGAGGGAAACTAACCTTGAGTCCAGCTTCAGGGACAGGCGCTATAGTTAATCTCATTAAGCTTCTTTAATGTATTTTCCCAATGAACAAGATCCACCAGGATCCTGGAGAAGTTTTTCCCAAATGCGATAAATTTACCATAAGAAATATGTAGATCTAAGTGGCAGAGGGGATAGACTATAGTGAATGCCATTTTACTTCTTCAGAATCTTAAAGGAGACCAATTCACTAATTCTTCAAGCTTCTGGGAGTGTTGACTGCTGGCTGCTGCCTTGCTCAAAGTTATGCTCCTCACCATCCCTAGAGGCACCCTACATGCAGAGATTGAAAGATGAGAGGTTTCCTCAATTGACTGAGACTTCCATCGTTCTTTCCAAAAAAGTTCTTGCACCGATTTCCATCGCAAAGTCTGTTTGTGAGGGAATCTGACCTAAGATGTGCCAGAATACTTTCAGGGAAGGATGCTTACAGCCTTCAAATCCATGATGTCATCTAACAACAGACACCCATCCTACTGTCTGGATCTCAGCTACTACTTCTATGGAACTGTGAGAATGCTCTTGTTCCTGTCTGCATAGTCCTTAGGTTTGGGGGTTGCCCTGCTTGGGTACATGAGAATGATTATTCCACATCTGTGCTAACCCAGGGTATGAGAACCCATAAGTCAGTCTCTCACTTGGTATGCCTAGGTTCACTATGTGGTAATCCTCATTCTCTCTCTTTTTCCTTCTCTCTCTGTGATTTTGCTACCTCTTCAGTTTTTGTTTTTCTAACATTCTAGGCTTTTCTTGGGGGAACAATGGGTCCCTATAAAGAGGGTCTACTTATTTCTCTCTTTTCACCATTTTCCTTTTGTTTCCTTCTTTCCCCTTGTTTTGAGGGAAGTTTTGGTAGAATAATTCACTTTTCAAACCCTCAGGTTGACTAAAATCAGAAACCTCTCACTCCCTTAAGCGTAAAGGCTTTCAAAATAGAAAAGGGGTTGGGTGATCTTCAGCATTTTGTCTTTGGCCTGGCTGCTGCCTTCCCCCAAGGCAATGAATGCGGCTGCTCAGGTTGGGCAAAAGGTGAAAGGAGGAGGACAGAACCCCCTTATCCACAATTTTACTTTCTGTAGCTTCAGTCATGCGTGGGAAAGCATGGCCCAACAATATTAAATGAACAATTTCAGAAAGAAACAATTCATAAGTTTCAAATTGCCTGCTGTTCTAATCTTGGGCCATCATGCTCTGTCCTGCCTAGGACATCAATCCTTCCTTAGTTCAACATCATGCTATTCCTGCTCCCCACCTGTGAGTCACTTAGTTGTTACGTAGTTGTCTTGATTATCAGAATGACTATTGTGGTATTTGTAGTGCTTGTGTTCATGGAACCTTTGTTTTACTTAATAATGGCACCATAGTGCAAGAGTACCATGCCTAACTTATAAATTAAACTTTACCATAGCTATGTATGTATAGGAAAAAAACAAAGTTATCTATAGAGTTTGGCACTATCTGAAGTTTAAGGAATTCTCTGGGGGTATAGGAACATATCCCTTGTGGATAAGAGGGCTACTGTACTCAGAAATATTCATAAAATATCAGTTAATACTACATTTCTTTTTTGAGTTGGGTTCTCACTCTGTTACCCAGGAAGGAGTGCAGTGGCATGCTTATGGCCACTGCAACCTCGACCTGCTGGGCTCAGGTGATCCTTCTGCCTCAGCCTTCCAAGAAGTTGAAACTATAGGCATGTGCCACCATGCTCAGCTAATTTTTTGATTTATTGTACAGATGAGATCTCGTCAAGTTGCCCAGACTGGTCTTGAACCCCTGGGCTCAGGCAATCCTCTCATCTCGGCCTCCCAAAGTGCTGAGATTATAGTTGTGAGCCACTGTACCCGGTGATATGATATTTCAAATATATATTCTCTTTACGTCTAACACTCCGTTGTAGTAGATATGTCTTTGTTCTCCAAAATTCTGTTAAAGAAACATCAGTGTCTTTGTTTTGTTTCTTATAAAATCTAGTGTTTAATATACTGTTCTGTGTGTGGATGGTTACTAATTGTTATTACTATTCTTGTTAATAAAATTGTTAGCTATAGTTGGCACACAGGATAATAAAATGCATAAATTACTATACAAACATTGTTATTAGACTCTTGAAACTCAATATTTTGACCACACAACCCACAGTGATGGGGCTTTTCAGTATTCTCTTCGTAACTGATGGTCTTAGGTTTCCTTTTATATTTTGAAATTTATAAGCATCATCCTTAGTATCCATAAGAATTTATTTATAATGTTCACATGCTTCAATGATTCACTGTAGTCAACACTTGTAAGTAAATATTTTAATTCCTTCTTAGCTAATTAGATTTCATGAATGAAGCTGGTGTTATGAGTGAATGGGTTATCAAGGAGAAGAAGCAAACCAAGTATACCATCTTCTCTCTTTCCATCTGTCCCTGAGGTGAGTAAGTAATGTGCCAGGTGGATATGAGGTGAGAACAGTTTGACTTTATCACTAGAAGGGAATATCTAACCAATAGAAATCACAGTGTTCAGTCATGGAATTGTTAAGGAAATGCACATAAAACTAACAATGATGTACCATGTTATGGTTTTTAAATTGTCAAGGGTAAATATAACATGGTTTCCATGGGTACAGGGAATGGATACTCTTCACTCAGCCGGTGGTACTACACTGGTCCAATCTTTCAAAAGGATAATTGATAAGAGTCTTAAAATATGTGTTTTCTCTTTGACTTATTTCATATTCAGAGATTTATCCTAAGGACAATATCAGAGATTAGGCAAAGATTTATGCATAAGGACACTTATTGAATATTTATAACATTGGAAAGTTAGAATAAATGCAAATGTCTAACAATATAGGTTGAGAAAATGATGTCATGGCTATTCTATGGAATAATATGCATCAACTCAAATTTTGAAATAAGTTTAATGATATAAAATCTTTATGATATTATGTTAAATAAAAACTACTGCATTTACAGAATTATCCAAATATTATATGAAAGGAATAACTTTTATAGGTGTAAAAAACATTCCAGGAAGAACCAACTGTGACAACACCTTGATCACAAACTTATAGCCTCCGGAACTGTGAGACAACAAACTTCTGTCATCAAAGAAAAAAAGAAAAGTCCAGGAAGAAAATGTATCAAAGTGTGAACAATGAGTAGTAACAAAGAAAAGATAAGTTTTAAATTTTTCTTTATAATTTCAGAATTTTCACTGTGGTTACATATTATTGCAATTATTGAAAGAACAACAAAAGTACTCTGATGTGAGGGAAGTTTGTGTTTCATGACAACAGTGATACCTTCATGTGGTGAGGAAGAAAACATTCTGTATGCACATAATACCATACAATGAAGAATATCTCCAAGGTTCATTTCCATTAAATGCCCATCATCCTCTGTCTTATATGCGAATCTCAGTCCTGAGTTTCTTTGGCATGTATATATTGTGGGTATGATATTAAAGCTCAGTTTCTTCATTTGAAGGGTACCGATGAGAATTAATCTCTTTTATTATTTCTTGATGAGTACTTACTAAAATGCTTATGACAATGCATGACTTAGAAGCTTACGTCTCTTCTAAGCAAGAAACAGCAAACATGCTAAACTCTAAGCAAGAAACAGAATTAGGATACTCGTAGTCTTTGTCAACTGCTTTGACATGAATTTTGACTTATATCCAGGATAATATTTATAAGAAAGGATTTTGAGTAACACTTGGTGGAAGGAGAAAATTTCCACTTCCAGAAAACGAATAGCAAGTGAATGGTTTCTGTGTCTACCAAATTAGAAAAAAAAATTAGTTATTATGAACAGAACCTTTGCAGTGATGAACGCAATACAAGTTTTCAGTAACCAGTATTTCTTCAAGGAAATGTTTTTCTTCATCTGGTTCTATATATTTATATATTTTTCATTTTGATTAACTCCTTTCAGGTTATTTTCCTAGCACAGGTATTATAAAGCATTATATAGGACATGAAGGAAAACAAATAAAATGCTGTAAAATTGCCACTTAAAAAAATGAATACAGATGTTTTGTCGCTTGTGCTACAACAAACAAATTGCACTGACTGGGTAATATATAAATAACAGAAATTTATTATTTTTTTTACAGTTTTTGAGGCTGAGAAATCCTAGATCAAGGTACATGTTCTCCTGTGTAAAATGCATATTTATTTGGAATTTAATTGTGGTTCCTCATTTTGCTTGGACAAGGACACTCACAACAGAATGCCTAATGTTCTGGTGAGGTCTGATCTCTACTTTCAAGACAACATCTTATTACTGCATACTCTATAGGGGGGAACTCTGTCCTCACATGGCAGAAGGCAGCAGGGCAAGCCAGACAGATGCTACATGAAGTTTCTTTCATTGGGGCCTTAATCCCATTCGCAAAGGAGGAGTGCTCATAATCTAATCAATATCTGAATTTTAGAGGAGACACATTTAAGCTATAGCAATAGGAAAAACATATTTTTTCTTGTCTTTCTTTTCTCTATCCCTTCATTTCTCTTTTCCTCCTTTTCTCCTTTCTTTTTTTGCTTTGTAATTTGGGTTGTTACATAAAATCTGGTCCTACTTGTTTCTTTCAAAGTGAAAATACATAAAACCTTTAGTTTTAAAAACTGCTTTTTAGCATGCATAAGGTATAACAGCTATGATATGAACACGTTCTCTTGTGTAAAATGGCATATTTGTTTGGAATTTAATCATGGTGTGTCATTTTGCTTGGACAAGGATACTCACAAATAGAGTGCCTTTTCTAATTTTTAGAGACTTTGAGATGCCTTGTGGCTGTTTTCTAATTATATACTCACTGTGGATTCAAAACAGGGGAAAGTCTTTTTTCTTGTTTTTTTCAATAATTTTTACCAAACATCTGCTAAGAGCTCCCAAGGGTATATTTTGCACAGGACTGAAAAATTACTGCTGGTGATGCTAAGAGCCTACTACTTTCAGAATATGTAACACAGATCATATGCATGACGATTTAATACATCCATGAATGAATATTATATGGAGATTGCAGACCAGCTGTTCTCTCCTAAAACAAGTCAGAGGAAGAGGGGCTACAGCTAGAAGGATTCATCTTCAAGATAAGGAACTGGAAAAAGCTGCTAGGAAAGTTTCTGCATCCCCTATGAAGATCCTTGCTTAGAACATTGACTGTTGTCATCTCTGACCTTTGACTCCTAGGTCTTGCAAGTTAAAAAATAAAGGACAAAATATCAATTTGGATTTTAAACTTTGATAAAAATCATTTGTTTACTAAAACATGTTCTCAATCATTACATAAAATGAGAAAGAAAAGTCTTTCAACCTCAAACTTTTGAAGTTAAATAGACGCCACTCGGCTTTTCCCTCACTGTCTCAACATAGCAAAAGCTGAATCCTAGAAGACTGCAGGCCTTGCCCTAAACCTCTGTCATTATAGATTCCTCATTAGGAGTTCTCAGCAAGCCTCCTGTCTATTAACCCTTCCAGCCAGAGTCAGTCCTGCCATAGGACTATGAAGTAAAAACTGTTTGTTTAATTTATACAATCATCTGTGAATGTCAAATGTTTTTCTGTTTAGTTCCTCATTTGATCTTCCCAATGGTTTCACAAAACAGGTATTATCATACTACTTCAAGATGAGAAAAGCAAGGATCATAGGGTGACTTTTTCAAAATTACTCACTTTATAAGTGGCAAAGCCAGGAGAAAAAACTAAGATCCTTTGAATCCTAGTTAAGGGCTTTTTGTACTGTAGCTCAATAATTTTGATTCACTGATTATTTTATTTGAGGTGCTCCCCTTTTAACATTCTGGCTGGTTAGTCTGGCATATCCCTAGATCTCTACCCTTCTAAGAACTTGCAAGAGAAACAGTCAGGCCAGAGATTTCCAGAAAGCATACTCTGAAGCAGAACATTTCTGTCCATCCTTTCACTGTAAGCATTGACAATCTGACTTTCCGCTCACCAGACTCTGACTTTGGGCAAGTTATTTAACATTCATTTTCTCATTTGTATAAATGGAAATAATGTCAATTACCTCACAGGACTGATGAGAAAGGCTAAAGCATGCAAGGTGTTTGGAAAAACTGTTTGAAACAAATTGTATTTGTAACAAAATAATTGGAGTAAAAATGTTGGCTAATGTTATAAATTTGCCATGAACTCTAGATCCCAAGCCTAGCTTTTTCATATGACATTGGTAAATTAATGAATTCTATAAAAATCATCTATAAATATTCCTCCTTCAAGTTACTGAAAGATTATAGGGATGAATACAACTAGTATTTTCCCTCAAGATGCTTATCATTCAGTGGGATAAGTAGGGAGTATATATGCTTTTTTTTAATAGCCAAGGCACAATAAATACCATAAGACTTGCATGCAAAGGAAGGCGACATTCTTAACAGCTAGAAGGGTATGATAAGATTTCTAGACATGCTAGAACTATGAAAATCTTATTTATCTTAAACCTCCATGTCAGCTCAGTGACTGATACATAAAAGGTGCTCGATGAACATATATGGAATATATGTGGAATAGCAGAGTATGATGAGCAAAGGTTAAGGTTTGGGAAAAACTTCCTGGAAGAAGAAATAGTATAAAATACACATATAGGCTCGAACAGGACCAATTTAGAAAGTTTGTGGTTGATTCATGGGCTAAGGGTTGATGAATAAATAAATTGTAAAGGGTGCTTTCATTCTAGAAGTTAGGTGATCTTGAATGAATGTATCTCCTGACTTAATTGTTATGTGGTACCCAATGGAGGCAAGCACTACATCAGATAGTTCACAGAAGAATCTGGCATGATAGGATGTGAACTATTGGACCATGCCTTTTATAATTTTGAGGACATTATGACTGGTGCTTTGGTATCCAAAGATTAACAAGATCATAGCCACACACATCACAAGGTTGCCAGTGAAATTTTTCATGTCAAGAGCAAAGAAAAGTAAAGTAATATTTTTTTTACTGGCAGAACTTTTTGTCCTCAACTCCTCAATGCCAAGAACTATGGTAAAATGGGCTTGGGACATGGCATGTAGAGCAAAAGTCTAAGAAATCTCTTTACTAACCCTCAACCTGGGCACTATGCTCTAACTTGCCTCAAGGAAGGACAATAAATTTGGGATTAGTGGGCTGAAATATTATGAAAAAGAAAAATAAGACAGTTGAATGACTCAACCCCCTGCATGTGGGGAAAGGCTTGGGCCACTTTGCTATCCCGTACATAAAAGGAAAAAGAAAGAAAGAAAGAAAAAGCCAAACTTATGGTTGTGATGATTAATCCACAGTAACCCCACATGTGTGACCCTGGTACATGCCTGAAATCTGACTCATTGAGTATTTCTCCTCTAAGAAGAATAAGAAGTTGGAGGGGAAAAGTAGAGGATGAATTGAAGATGGAGAAATACTAGAGATAGAGAGAATTTGAGCTAGGTCACTTACCATGGGACTTGACATTATCTTTGATCTCAAAGACATTGATGATTCTGATCAAATGTTGAGATGAGAGATACAGAGGTATTGGAGATGATTATTAGTTTCTCATCTCCTGTAGCTGGGAGCATGGTGCAGCCACTAACTGAGAGGAAAATGAAGGAACTGTAACTATTTCTTCTTCTCCTTCTCCTTCTTTTTATTCTTCTTTGTGCAGTTTTAACGTACCCTTTAAGCCAGTATCCTGAGGTTATCTCAAGGATACTACAATGTTAAGAAACAGGGAAAGATGAAGACCACCTTTTATCTTTTCTAAAAAATAAAGAATAAGAAGGTAGAATTCTTCAGGAGGTTCTGCAACAGATGACTGTTTGGCATCCTTTCTGTCTTTCAGAGGATGTAAGAAAACACCTAAGAAATGCTGAAAGCTTTTGCAAGGAGTATGTTAAAAAGAAAAAGACAAAGTTGTAAGAGAGGGTAGTCATAGAAATGACTTTCTGCAATGGTTAATTTTATGTGTCAACTTAACTTGGTCACAGAGTACCCAGATTAAGCATTATTTCTGGGTGTGTATATGAGGGTGCTTCTAGATGAGGTTAGCATTTAAAATTTTAATTGGTGGATTTAATAAAATAGATTCTTTTTCCCAGTGTGGGAAAATCTTACCCAGCTTTTCTTTTGCTCTTGGACTTGGATCTACATCATTAGCTCCCTGGTTCAAAGGCCTTCAGATTTGACCTGGATTTATAATCCTTTTTATTGGCTTTCCTAGGTCTTCAGCTTGCAGACAGTGAACTGTTGAACTTCTCCATCTCTGTGAGCATATGAGCCAAATCTTCATCATCTCTTTCTCTCTTTCTCTCCTCTTCATATGTATGCATCTGTGTGTATATAGATAAATATATTTCAAGTATATCTATACACACACACACACACACACACACACACACACACCAGAAAAACAGAACCAATATGGAAAAAAAAATGTGTGTGTTTGTGTGTGTGTGTGTGTGTGTGTGTGAGAGAGAGAGAGAGAGAGAGAGAGAGAGAGAGAGAGAGAGAGAGAGAACACATGCAGTAGCATTTGCCCTGGAATTAACAGTTAAGATAAAAAGTGCTGAAATGTGGTTGTGGTGGAACTTGGACCAGAGAAGGGACATAAACTCAGTCATTACTAATGAATCATATAATTCAGGAGGACATTCATAGTTAATAAGGGTTAAATTCAGGCATAGAACAGAAACAAGCATGGGCAATGGCCAAAGTTCAAGGTGTTAGCTGGAGTATGGACTGAAGGTGAGGGTGGGACTGGGACTGGAACTTCTGTACATGGCTAGGAAGAAGTTGCAAGAACTCAATGTAAAAGTAGAAAGGAAGATTTCATAAATGAGAGAACTCTGTCAGGATGTTTTCATTTGGTTCTTGTTAAAACAAGAGGCAGCCCTTAGGGTGAGTTGCCTTACTAAAAAATAAGTTATTCATGTATATGTATAGAATGACCTACAGTATAAAACAAAAGAAATGCTGAGCTCTGGGCTATTTGTAATTGTATAGTAGCAATATGTAAAACAAAAAGTGCACAGTTAAGGGTGTATATATATTTGAGAACTTTTGGAAAGATCCATACAAACGTGCGGTGGGGATTGCTTGGTTAGTGTTAATGGTTATATCCATTGTGATGGAAAACTGAGCCAAAAGAAATAAAGGTCAGAAGGAAGACTTTCACTTATACCTATACACGATATACTACCTCTGAGAAAAAAATAAAGATATATATTTTTAAAAGAACATATTGCTTGAGGATATTATGTGCCAGTAAATGGGATTACATGTCCTGGAAAGGGTAGAGGATCAAATAAGCAGTCATTTCATATTATAGAAGAAAACTTTGTAACTATTTGTTTTAAATATGTTGTCCATAATTTGTGTCTAATTGTAAGATGCAACTTTGATTCACAAACTCAAATGTATGAGGTGAGTCTAGAATAGAGACATTCCTTGGAGAATTGAAATGAATAGAGACCTGCCCATTTGGAGGCTGTGTGGAACTTTGACTCTTTCTTGCTACGTTTAGCGGTGTGGTGACTCACTAACTTAAGCCAAACAAAACAAACTAGAAAGGATAGATAGAGATGACAGTGATGAGGAGAAATATTTAGACTTTACAGCTCTACTTAGGATGAGTTTTTTCTGACACATTTTTAATGTAGAATCACAGCAGCTTACAATACCAATTCATGGTTCATTAAAAACCTTTCTCCTGCTTGTTGTTCTCATTGAAGTCAGTGGGGACAAAAACGGAAAGGGATTTTAGAGAGATGGTAGCAGGCTCTCAGTATGAATGGAATTCCATTCATGATGACTGGAGGATTGATTTGCGTAAGTTATGGAAGCGGTGTTGACTATAAATTAGTGTTGGATTCAACATTTGAAAGAACTGGAAATCCTTTTGAAGAATAGATTTATATGCAGACGTTACTATGATAAGTCAATACTAAAGTTGTGATCAACCAATATGTTTTAGCAGTGTAAAAAAAACTTTAGTTGTGTAATTATAAGGAAAATGGTAATAAAGATTTTTAGGTTTAGTTCTGATTCTGGCATTTTCTCATTTTATTTTCATATTCTATAATCTCATTGCTATCATCTCAGAAATGGGAATTATGCTGCCTCATAATGATACTAGAAGAAACAATGTAAATATTAGTCCAGTCATTCTGCAAGGATGGAAATAATTTTAGAATAATTATTTGTATCCATGTAAAATATTTTGATTGGATTTACTGATAACGCTAATATTTTTACCTATTCTTTTGAGTCATGTTTCTTTGACGCATCCACAACTTACTTAGCTGCTACTTTAGAGGCATTCTGATTAAAAATTAGAAGTCATCAATATTCCTTTCCTTATTTATATAAGTTCTTTCAGTTTTTAAATATCTCTTTTTCTAACCTAAAGCTATCTTGTAATCTTTTTCCTCTCATAAAATGTTTGATAGACTCATAGAAGATAATTTTCTCCAGTGCTCCAGTCTTGTTTATAATAGTAAATTATTTTGAAATTTTATAATTGTTGTCTCCAAGGGTCCACAATTAAATACTAATGTATTGGGACCGAGTTATCAAACACCAATTTTTGAAAAAATGAAACAATCAACAAACCAACAAATGGTAAGATCTATTAAATACACTGAGATTCCAGTTATTTATCAATGATTTGTTAATTGTGATTTATTGGGGAAGTTACCATGCTCTGAGTTCATCCAGTTTCCACTTCTGTATTGTGGCCTAAAGCTTACTGCTTTCGTTGTAACATAAATCATGTCTGGATATCAAAGACTCCAGATAGGCTAACCTTTAAGCTTTTTGTTTATTTTTTTTCTATTCTTTGTGTTTTCTTTTTAGAAAATCTTGATGCAATTATCATATGCATATTATTTCTCTTAAAAGAAATATAGCCCAGAAATATTAGTTTAAATATAAGGGTTACTAGAAGGCAGATGAGCATCAAATTTATGGTATATGACCCTTGCCCCCTTCTAAAAAAAACTCTTTTTGGTGCTATTTTGAGTCAGAATCACTTAAAATCAAGGACTGTACTTTTCTTTTGAAATCCTGAAAATTAAGTAGTTCATTCTCTCTTATTCTGGATAATAAGAAAGTTAGTATTCTAAATATTGCTTTGAGAAGTTACAGGTTATAGTCTCTCTTCTTTTAAGAACCCCCTAGAATGTTTTACTGCTAAATCTTTACTTTGTAGGGCCCCTTTTATCATTCACAGTTCACTTCAAGTGTCATTTTCTCAAAAAGACCTTTTTAGTACTTTCTGATGTTGCCCCAGTCATTGTGCTTTATCATGTTATCTTGTTGGTTTTTTTTTTTTTTTTGGTCAATATCTAAAATCGCCTTACTTATCTATTTCCTTTTCTTTAAAAAAAATCGTCTCTATCTTCCTAATAGAAGGAAACCTCTGTGAGGACAGACATCTTCTTTTCCTGCTTTCAGGATTTCATAGCACATAGTCCAGAGCTCAGTTTGTAGCAGACATTTGCTAAATACTTTAATAAAAGGAATTAGCATTAGAAGTAGCTGTCCTACTCCCTTGCAGCTTATTATATATATAATCTTGAACATATTATTTAATCCCACTCACCTTATTTCTTCCTTTGGAAAATAGAATTGAGCTTAGTGATTTAAGATGTTACTTTAAGATAGATGAGTGCTTTACCTTAAACTTTGAAAATTCTCTTTAATTGGTATTATTTATGACAAGGAAGTCCATTAGATTGTGTACCTTTACTAATGGATATTTGTAAGTATATTTTAGCTGATGTACTGCTTTACTTTGCTTTGGAGAGATAATTGTTCTGATTTATATCTTTCCTCAGTGAATACTTCCTTTCTTTTACAACTTTGACTTGACATCATGATCTGAAGAAGAAAGGCACCTACATAAAGACTGTGCAGTGTCAGAACCTAATCAAATTTGGCCTAGCGTTACTGACGTTAAGCTTGAGAGATTTCAATCTCCAGTCTACTCAGAGTGGTCAGTAGTCTTTGGACTTATCATTAATATCCACTCTTAATTTTTTCTATGATTCAAGTTCAAAGCCCAGATTTCAAGTGACTAAAACAAATAAATGGTAAAATTGACTTTTTCTCCTCCTGTTTTTTTGGACTCAACTATAGCTGTACATGCACATTCTTAGTATATAAATGATTTTAACCACACTAAAGTAGGACAAGAAATCTAGCCCTTTTTATTCTTTTCTCATGTTACTTTTCTCCTGAGTACTTATCAATTTATCATTATCCAATGTCTTACATACACACAAAACATTTATTTATTGATCTTCATTTTCTGTTTCTTGTCAGTAGATTGCAAGTTTCACATAAGGATTTTTTCATTTTTGTCTGTTCGTTCCCTGCTGAGTCCCCAACACCCATAACTATATGTTTGCCACATGTCTATTACATAGTAAAAATATGACAAATAATTGTTGAGTGACTAGAAGAATATTTTCAGTTATAATTTTTAGATACTTCTTTTTATTCAATTTATTGCTAGAAAAACAAATCAAATACCAACGACTTCTTATTGTCATACTATTAAGTTGTGAATCTATAGGCAACTTGCAATTCAACAAAAATAAATCAGTAACTGTTATAGAACTTCCATCACTATTTAGTGCAAACTATTAGTATGCTTCAGTCTTATTTTTGAATGAGAATTAAGGAAAAAAATCCATAAGATGTTTAAATTAGCTTCAATGCAAAAAATCAACATTATGATTCTGATGAGTGAGAGAGTGCATCAAAAAATCATTACACTTCTTTGGGTATATAATTTAACTATAACACATAAAATCTCCTATGTTTTAAATTCTCCATTAAGAGGAATTAAATTGTTTCTATTCTTTTGATCACCATATTTCTTTTTGTCTTGCCTATGAAGTAGGAGAAAAATGTTTGGTTTTATTTTTGCATGAGTTAAAATATTCATACATTTGATTTTTTTCAGGATAATTTGAACTGTTTTTAGTACCAAGCACCCCTTCCCTGTCTCATATTTAACTAGATTCAACTCAGGAGAAAGTACATGCTGAGCAGCACTTTTTTCTTTCCAAAATCAAATTAAGAGTTGTTCAACATTTCAAGCAGAATGGAGGAGCTCTCTGAAGCTTTTTCTTTTTTCCCCCCAGAACATGGCATTTACTATTCACAAGACTGTACTAAGCAGAACAACAAAGAAAGCTAAAGAGCAAATTGCCAGGACTTAATAAAAATCTCAGTGACCTTTCCTTCTTACAGGAAAGGGTCACTTATCCAAAGCATGTTATTGGCACCAACAAGAAAGAAAAATGAACACAAGGACTCGGAAGAGTGAATTTTAGGTTAGTTAAAATCAAACCACCTGTAGTCTCTAAATATTTAATTAAAAAAATAATAGACCCAAAGCTTTAGAAATCCCAGATTATGGAAAGCTATTTGTGGAGTTAAATGAGGCAAAAGCAATAATTTTCTCTTCTGAAACACATCCCATCTATTCATTTACTCACCCACTCATTTATTCATTCCAGAGGCCAATCATCTTCTAGATAGATTAACCTGGAAACAATTACAATAATATGACAAATGTCCTAGTAAAAATGTGTACAAGGCACAGAGAAGGATTTGGTTAAGTTTGCCTGCAGAAATTAGAGTTGGTTTTTGTCAAAGAGTGACATATGAGCCATGTTTTAAAGAATAAGGAGGACTTTTTCAGCAAAACAATGTGGGAAGAACATATTGAGTGAAAGGAATTGACTTTTCTTAAAACAATTGTGATGAAAAAGAGCAATTAAAAAATGTGTTGGGTTTCCTTGGTTCATGAGAAATATTGTTATGCCATTATTCTGAACGCTAATCTTAAATTTTCTTTTAACAATTATATGACTGTTTTTCATGTCTAACTCAACTGAGTTTCCAATAACCAAAGTTAGATGACTAACACTAGAGTGTCAGGGAGAAATATTTTCAATGGGGATCGTTTGTTTGAATCACTATGGTGAAGAAATGTGTTCACTGACTGACTGGTTAAATTGCTTAAAAATTCTGTGAGCATTTCCAGAATGGCTATTCATGATGGTTGGTCCTCCTGTGGGTGAGACGCTGCTGTTTCCCCATTACTGGTGGTGGAATGTCTTGATTAATATCTCTCACTTTTCTTTGTTCTACCTCCTGGGTGTTTTGGCCATGACTTCATGGGAATTCAACGGTTGCTTGGTAGAAATATTTGTACAGTTAGGACAACTCATATATTCCTTTTGAAACAGATATTTGTTTTCTCCCTTCAGTCCTTCTGACCTCTTGATCCCTTCTCAGCTGCCCTCACCTTTTTCCCATTACCTTCTTCCCATCCCTCCAAGAGGAGTTCAGACATCTTTATGCCAAGATCCATGATCTTGTTATTCCTTTTTATCAATCCTTATTATTTACTCAATACTATAGAAACAAAAATTTAAATTAAACTTCAAAATCTGGTTATTGTTGCTTGATATTTTTAGTAAATGTACAATCATTTGAGTTTTAAGGCTACTATAGAAGTATGTTATTATGTGGAATTACCCCTAATTATTCTTCCTATTTTTATAATAACAATGTTTTCTATTTTTTATAATAATGTTACATATGACTTCATACATCTTCTTGAATTGGTGTAACACCATAAAATTATATTTAATAAAACAGAAATCAAATATATAGCTTATTGGCATATACTTACATATAAGTGATAAAATAATTATGAAGAATCTTTTACTTTTCTGTTTATGATATTTGTCAAATCTAACCTTAAATTATGACAGTTATTACTTATGTCCATAAGCATTAATTTCCATAAATAGAACATTTGTGTTTTTACTTCTTATTTCAAACACCTAAGTTATTTGAAAGAGAGTATAGTCTACTAATTTAGCTAGGGAAAGGAAAAAAGATACTTTCTCAGAATATAAACAAATATTTTTAAAAGTCTTTAAGCTTACAGAACTTGCAGATGCCAATCACATTTAAAAGGGAATATAAAATCGATCCCATTTTGTATCTATATTTAAACATGATTAAATGAGGGTCTGATTACTTTGGAATGTACAGTTAAATTAAATTTCATTGTTTGGCCAGAAAAAACTTGTACCCTGAGGAAGATGCTATGGATTATCCCTGGTTTACAAATAAGAAAACTGAGACATAGAGGGGTTAAATTTTAGGACATATAGCCAGTGAGTGGTTGAGCTGGATTTTCAGCCTCAGCTCTCTGCAGAATTTGTGCTTTTAAACACTGAACTCTATTGTTTTTAGTAGTTACATATCCAGTTGTAGTACTCCTACCAAGTAAGCTGTGTTTTGAGGTAAACTTAATGAGTAAAAAATAATTATTTGTAAAATCGTGACCCACAGAAAAATGGAGGAGGCAAGTGTGAACAGTAGCACTTCACACTTAATAAACACCTAACTTTGTGCATATCTGATTTCTCTGGTGTTGGTTTCTTCATCTGTGAAGTTGGAATAATTATGTACTCTTCACTTAGTGATTTTAGACACTTAAGATAACTTAAGCATTTGTACTCTGCAAAGAAACTTTTGTGAAACAAAAGAAAATATAAGGCATGTGCATCCTGCTTCTCCTGCACTTAAATTGCACATCTTTGTTGTTTCTGTTGTTGTTGATAGTGGAAGTATATGCAAATCCTATTACAAGTTAAGATGGAATAATTTTTAAAACTTGGAGATATTTAGGAGTTGCTGAATAATTATTGATTTGTATTTTTTAAAAAGCAACTAGACTATAATAAATGTTTAAACTTTTTGCCCTGGCTCAAACAATCAACTTGAACAATTTCTATTTCTCCCAACAATTTTTATGCTATGTGCTTGATAACTTTAGAAACCTTGGAAGGACCTATCTATCACTGACAATTTCACCAGAAATTGTGCTGACAACTCAAAAAAGAACTTCATTCAAATATTTATTTAGCCCAGTGTTTGCCTGATCTTTTTTTGTAGGTATTGTAACACAGAGATAAATAACACAGGTTAACTTTCTTAAGTGTTATCCATGCTTGCAGACAGACCTTTAAGTTCTTTTTTTAAATAACATGGTGGCCTAAGTATGGTGACAGTTGGGTGCTACTGAAGGAAAGATAAGAGTCTTCTAGCCAGTCTTTCCAGTGGAGGTGGGACTTGATCTGAGATTCAGAGAAGTGTGAGACTTAATACAGTAGTGGTAGTGTGAAAGATATCCTATCCAAGACCTCAGTTTGTACAATGGAAGGAAACAAGAATGATCTTGCTGTTTTTGAGGTATTGAAGTGTTTAGTATGCCTAGAATGAAGGACTCAAGAGAGCAGGAAGAGACAAGATTAAGGATATAAGCAGGTCTAGACCTTAGGCAATCACCTAGACTGTTAGAACTTGATCTTAAAATCTGTGGGGAGGCATTGAAGGATTTATAACAGCTATATTATCAGGCTTACAATTTGAAAATATCACTGTGGCAATAGAGTAAAGGAGAATTGTCCATTCTGGAGGCAGAAGTCTTCTGTACTAATTCACCAAGTTGTGATGAGAGTTTGAGAGGAAGAGATGTGAAATATGGAATCTTTTTGACTGAGGATAGGGGAGAATTGTAAGGGTCTTGAGTGGTTTCTAAATTTCCCATTTGGGCAACTGAGAATGGATATTGGGATCATTATAGAGGATAGGGTAAGAGGGAAGAAGTGGGCATGAGCAGGAGGGTTTGAATGTTTCTAAATTTAGGGTAGTAGTTTGACAACTACATATGTTTTTGAGGATAGCCTCTGGCATTTTTGACTGACCTTCAGCTAGACAAGGAGAAGGAGGATGCCTGAATCAGTGTTAGATGCTTCCATTGACCTCATTGGGCCTTAAGTGAGCATTCCTGTTGGTCACACTTCCGGTCTTTCTAGAGTCACACTTCCGGTCTCCCTAGAGCATTGAGTATCAGCTGCCTTCTGCCTCCAGAATAGAATGCAGGTATCTAGCAATTAAAGCAACTATTTTCTAGTTCCAAAATACTGATATGGTTCTGTGGACAAATGTTTCATTGACAACCATAGACAGGGTTTCAGGCAAGAGAACATTGGTCATTAGTCTTAGCTGACATCATGAACAGCATCAGCAGAAGTTTAGATGTTGCATAATTAATGTGGGGTGTGAGGCCAAAGCAGGCATCTGTGCTGACTATTTTTATAGAAAAGCAAATGAGATATCAGAATTTGAAAAGTCTTATGTGGCAGTGATGGAGTTGTACATTTTATCTCTCCCTTCAGGAGAACTGCTGCAGGGAACAGAGTTACATAACTGCCTCTGGCTGCCACAACTTTAGGATCCACAGAGGCATTCACACTGAGGCCATTCTTCCTTCTGGCTGCTCACAGCCGATGACTGAACATGGTGACAGTAAACAGATCCAGACCAGTTCTGTCAAACAGGGGAGTCCTCTCATGGGCACCCTTTGATTAGTGGCTTCCTATTAGCCTGACCAAGACTTTTTAAGAATTTCACTGTTGGCTGAGTCTCTTCCTATCAAATTATCTTCCCACTTGTCTTGCACAGATGTCAGAGTTGCAATGTAGTAGACAAAAAAAAAATAAAAATGACGAGTTGATGAAGTGGAGTTGGAACGCTAGTTTATAACGCAATGGACTACAATAGGACTGGCACTAAAACGTTTAAAGATTTGGAATGGATCTTTGATGTAAAGTGATGCGTGCGTGCGTGAGTGTGTGTGTGTGTGAGTGTGTGTGTGTGTGTGTGTGTGTGTGTGTGTGTGTGTGTTTGTGTTGACAGAACACTGGGCCCAAGAAAGATATTATTCTATATGTGGTCTGATCAGAAATCTGCAGCATTTGTTTATCATATGAATGGAATTTTGATAAAATGATGTCCCTTGACTTAGCAAACCTCAGAGTTTTGTAAAAAGGATAATGTAATTAGAACCTAATCAAGATGTTGTCACCAACTCCTTTATGAGCCATTGGATCTAATGAGCTTAAATATTTGCCTGATAATTACTAGTGCTCATCCACATTCACATTCTCTTCTTTCTGGTCACATATCTTGACAGCATTTTCCAGTCTTCCTTATGTTTAGGAGTGGTCAGGTGACTTAATTTCACCCAATGAAATTGATGGAGATAATGCATCTCACTTATGGGCTTAGCCCACAAAAACTCCCCAAACTGCTGTCTGAATGGGAGGTCTCTGAGAAACTGGTGGAGTTAGAAATGGAAGGAATTTATAGCAGGGTCTTTTCCTCCCACTGCTCCCAAATAACCCACATTGCATTGAGACATAAATAATAAATCTTTATTGTGTCAAACTGGTGGAAATTTTAAGTTATTTACTATAGCAATGGTTTTACCTAATGGTATCTGTGAAAATTTGTTGTTTTAAGCCTGTGGCAAGCTCCACAGAGATTTGGAGCAAAGCTTTATTTTCTCAGTAATTTGTTAAAAAAGGAAACAGACCCTAACTTGTTACTGGAACCTCACAGAGACTAGACACAAGGTTACCATGCTGTCCATGCTATGCCCATTATGAATTCAGAGTCATCTGATTGACTAAGCCTTGCAGTCAAATGTTCCCATGGATGTTCCCTCATCAAATGGAAGCTGAATCCATGGGACAGGACTCAAGCATGTCCTGATGGCACAAAGTAGCTAGTATTTCCATAATGCCTATTTTTGCTATACTACCACTTCTCTTTCAAAGTACTATTATGACCTCAAAAAGAATTTCTTATGACCAAATGACAGTGGAGAGAAAAAGAGCCTTATTTAAGATGACTCTACAGGGCACCAGCATCACCACTTGCTCCTGGAAACAATCAGGGAAGAGAAATGTGCCAGGTGGGTGGAATTTTGCATACTTACTAAGTTTTGAGTTCATAGATAAACCAGATACCCTTAAAACATATTCTTCACATGGTAGTATTTAATCATAAATTGGATAATATTACGTGCTTGTTCAAAATTCTTCTGAAGCTTACTATTGTACTTTGCAAGATTTTATATTCCTAACTGGTCTACGAGACTGTAAAGAGTTTAGCCCTGCTCGTCTCTAGAACTTTGTTTGAATTCTTCTCTCTTTTGATGCTCTAGCTACTGGACTTACTTTATTTTCCAAAGCACCAAACTCTTGTCTCATTGAGGTCCTTGTGAGGTGCCTCACCTTGCTAATTCATAACATGACTGGGTCTTCCTCATCATTCAGGTTTTAGTTTAACTGTGACTTCCTGTGATAGGTGCTCACTAATCTATTAACATAAATTAAGTTTTCCCTCTTATTCTACCTTTCTAACTTTTCTTTGGCTCACTGTTCTTTTTCTTTTAGAAGGCACCAATATCTATGTAGTTGTCTGTGTGTTATTTTGCTTAAAAGAGTCTTCTTTGCTGTATTGAAAATTCCGTAATAGTGAAGACCATGCCTGTTTTGTCCATTGCGTGATATAAAACACTATATAATATTTGACTTATAGTGAACAGATGAGAAACTTGCTGAAGGAAAGAATGATTAAAAAAATGAATGAACAACTATCCCTTTTGGAAAGGACTTAGGAGAATGCAAGTCATTAGGTCAAGTGGAAGTATACAGGTAATGGGAGATTCATTTGATTTAACATAGCCGTGGAAAAGAAAAAAAAGGAAGTTAGTGGAACAAAATCAACGATCCCGTGTGGGACAAGAAGAGGTAGATGAGGCAGAGAAATGGAGGACAGTGAAACAAGGAAGGTCTTTTGGATATCAGGGTCCAGCTAAAAATGAACAAACACTTTCTCAGGACCTGCGATGGCACCCTTAAGAAATTTACTCAACTCTGACTGACATCCTCATTCTTTCATTTTCTTTTCTTATCATTTTATTTTCTTATTCATTTATTTACTTTTTCTAAACAAAGCGAAACAGGGAAAAAACCACCTTAAAAAAACACACAAATCTTCCATTAAAGAAAAACAGTATGTATGTTACTATCCAGTAACAAAATAAAGGTGAATTTCTCTAATAAATATTTAAAATTTTCCTAATAAATCATTGTAAAAGTGATTTTTTTAGGACTAGACAGTGAAAAATATAGCTTCTATTTAAAAACCTAGCACCATCAAGAAAGAAATTTCTGGATTTGTAACTGAAGGGTATCCCCTAAGCTGATTAAGCACTAATATCAAAGAAACACATGATCATATATAAAGAGCAGATTATTAGAACTCATGATTTTGAAGATGGAAGATTAAGAAAACAGATATACCTGAGGGTGACTGGATATTACTTTAACTTCAAGATATTATTGGTTTCAGTTATTTTTTTCAAGATGACATAAAATTCTGTATTCATTTCAATTAATTATGCTTCAAGTTTTTCCCATAGAAATAACGTATTTGCCAGGACACTATTACACAAACAATGAAGGGAAGTTTTATTAAACATATGAAGGATATCTGTGAGATTAAAAGACGTGGTTGCTCTGTGGTATGTTTGTTTCATTCTCCTGTTTGAGACAAAAGTATTTCCTTCACACACACACACAAAATTCTCTAAAGTATATTTAACTTTAGGAATTACACCTGTTAAAACAGTCAAATATGATCTCCTGAAAAAATATATATTGCAATAGTGGGTACATCAGACAGAAATAACAGAAATGAACTAATTTAAGTAGTAAAGAGATGTATTAGGCGGCAGCTCATGGAGTCTCCAAGAAGACTACAGACCTGGCTTGGGGATACACAACCAGGAGCGATGCCTTAAACTGTTCCTCAAAACTACATATAAAAATAATCTATCATTACCACTGGATACAACCAAGGTGGCCAGTACTGTCAACACTGCTGCTGGGCATTTCTGTCTCTGCAAACTGGATGCAGGTGCTCATTCTTCTGCTCCTGCCCCGTCCCTACCCCACTGCAGTGGCTAGTATGCTTTGCTTCTTTATCTTGAGATTCAAAATTCAAGGAAGGAACATCTGACCGGAGAATCCTAGATCATAGGTCATGCCCTAACTTTCAGGGAGGCCGGCATGCTCAGATTCCATATTGAGAGGTGGTCTTTTTAATAAGGGAGGCATGTATGTATCTTGGATATGAGGAGGATGGTCTAAAGGAATAAAAAGTTTCTGCTGCTGTGGAGTTGAATTTCACTTAGTATAGGATTTTTTAGAAAAGAATCTCTAATTTCTCAAGTATTTAATAAAATCAAAATGCTTTGGAAGTAATATGACTTGGGTTCAAACAAAGTGTGAGATACTTAAGTTCATCAAACAGCGGTATTCTCTTGGATGTGTATGTGTGTGTGTGTGAATGCGTGTGTGTGTGTGTGAATGCATATGTGTGTGTATACATACATTGGTGTGAATTGGTATTTTTATTTCATTCCTCACATTATTACTGGCAGGTTCTAATGAAATTATGTGTGTGAAAAGAATTTGAAAATTTAGAGCAAAGGGATTTAGAGTCAGACAAAACCAAACTCAAATCTGAGCTTCATTTCTTATCCAATGTATGACTTTAGACTTATTTAAATTATCCAAGTTTTAGTTTTCCAATATGTTAAATGGCTACTTTTCACAGTTCTCAAGAATTAAATAGAATAATATAGCTAAGAGCTTGGAACAGAATCTTACACATAAAAGGCACTCAACATAGGGTCATATTTACATACACGCACATACACACACACACACACACACACACACACACACACACACACACATTTAAGGAAGTATGGCAATGAAATGTATTCTTTTCCCAGATAAGAGCTGTTGAAACCGACATGAAACTAGTTTCCTCCCCTAATGTGTACTCATCATATATTGTAGTTAAAAGTCAGAAATATGTTGCCTTAAAAAAACTTTTAAGTAAATTTTTAATTATAAAATATTTTCATTGATTAAAGTATACAATTAGAAATTTGCTAACCAGGAAAAATTTGCTCAAATTCTAAATAAAAATGAAATCTAAATGTGCATATAGCTTTATGAAAGGTAAAAAAAGGAAAGGGCAATCTCATCAAAATTTCTCTTCATCCATGCTTTCTTTTAATTGCTATTTTGCAAATAATAACAACAATACTTATAATAAAAATGATTTCCAAAAAATACCATCTTCTAACAGCATTCTTTCTTAGGTATTTTACATAGGAAAGTGAAGCAGCATACAATTAACATTTCCTTAAACATATTATAAAAAGTGTCTTTGTTACTCAGAAGTCAAATTGAGATAGAACTCACATATTTCTTTCCCATAAGTGCTACATATCAAGATCTCAAACAACAACAACAAAAAAAGCAGATTTTTCATTTAATGTGTTAGGGTTTTTTTCTTTTTTTGTGACTCTTGATTTTGACACAGTCTTAATCTTTTCAAAGTCCAATCATGTTGCCAATAGAATATGATAATTTTAAATTTCATAGTAAATTTGCCTATTATTGTAATGGTTTCTTGCCAGACATGCAATTTTTATTTCCAAAATATAGTGGTTATTTTTTATTTTAAAAATTGTATATACGTAAGGGGTATAACTTGATGTTTTGATGTACACATATGTAGTGAATTGGTTACTACAGTCAAAAACATAAGTTTTTTCCTATATTGAGTTATTGAGGTAAATTTGTAAGTTCAAGTACACAATTTGTTGTTTTTGCAAATATAAAACATTAGTGTACCTAACACCCCAGTCAATACATAGACTATTTCTATCCCCATATAAACTTTCCTCAGGTCCCTTCCCAGTCAGTCATTATCTCCACATCCTGTGAGCAGCCAAGGCTCTGATTTGTATTACCATGCGTTAGTTTTGCTGTTGTTGAACCTCATATGAATGAATTAATTAAGTATGCACTCTTTTGTGTTCAGCTTCTTTTGTTGAAAATAATCTTTTAAAAGATGTACCAATACCGTTGCATTTACTAGAAGTTCACCCTTGTTTTATTGGTGCGAGATTCTTTGGTATTTGCCTATAGTAGAGCAATGATTGTCTAAAAGTTTTCTGTCTTGTCAGGCTGCTCTTTTCCTGGTCTTCTAACCACTGACAACAGACTTTTAAGGGATTTTTTTGTGTGTGCACATTTGTAATTCCACATTGTTAGTTTCTCTAGCACCCAGGTCTGACTATGTGAGACAAAGAGAAAACCTTAGGAACTCACTGTTATGCTTTCCCTCGGATTGCAAGGTCTTTAGCCAGTCTGCCTTCTACTTTCTTTCACTCAATGACTTTTTATGTTTATTTGATGCACAAAGTTTAGGGCTTTAAGCTGTATTTAGAGAGAAGAATAGGGAAAAGTGTATCTATTCCATTTTTTTGTTAGAAGTAGTAGTAGGCAGGTCAGGTCAATTTTAATTTTGCCTCCAGTCTTCGGTCTTTAATCTCAGGCAGGATACTAACTTCTAGTTGTGGTCTTTCCAGGGTTTTCACTGAATGCCTGAAAAGCTCAGCAAGTTTCTCTACACTGGCTGGGTGGAGATGTCTATGCTCTCCTGGCTCTTGGGTGACCTCTGTTATGTTAGTTAACTTCTCAGTACTATACTAGTCATTCCGTGCTGGGTTATGCCCGGTTTTGCCCTGAATATGTGTATCCCAACTCTCATCAAGATTCTTAGAACTCCTACTTAGGCTTCTGAGGCACACTTCTGTATATTTCTCTGCTCTCTTGCACTTTGCCCACAAATTCTAGATGCTTCAGCAACCTCAAATACTGATCTCTGCCTCTTCAGCTCAGGGAGGTTATTACTTCCTTGTTATGCTTTCCCCCCCTGGCACTGTGGTTTGACTATTGACCTAGACAGAAAGGCTGGGAAAAACTTGGATCTTACCACATTTCCTTTCTTGAGGGATCACTGTGTTTTCTTTACTTAAAGATCATCGTCCTGAGACGCCTGTAGACTAGTGCCTAAAATCAATAGTTGCCTCTTATTTTTGCCAGTTTCAAGCTTATTTACATGTAGGTACTGCAGTGTCACTTACCCTGTAATGAATGGAAGCAAGACATTCTATGCTGGTTTTTAATTTTTCAGTTACTGAATGAATCTTTAGCAGATATGTTTGACAGAGCTACTTAGATTTGGATTCATTTAATAGAGAATTAAACCTTTTCAAGTCTACATAATGAAATCTATTATCCAGTTGACAGGGAGAAAAAATATATATATAGTGCTAGAATTCTCTAGAGAAGCAGAACCTGGGTGTGTGTGTGTGTGTGTGTGTGTGTGTGTGTGTGTGTGTGTGTGGAGAGAGAGAGAGAGAGAGAGAGAGAGAGAGAGAGAGAGAGAGAGCAATTATAAAGAATTTGCTTACATAATTACGTAAATTGGAAACCCCAAATCTGCAGGGTGAGCCAGTGGATTGGTAACCTGAAGAGCCAGTGCTGCCATTTAAGTCCAAGGCTGGAGATTCATGTTCCAGTTCAAGTCTAAGTGATATACCTGGAAATGCCAGTGTTGAACATGATGTCTGAAGGCATTTGTTGGAGAATTCTCTCTTTGTCAGGAGAGGCCAGTCTTTTTGCTCTATTCAGGCCTTCAACTGATTGGATGAGGCACACACACATTGCGAAGAGCAATCTGTTTTATTTAAAGTTCACTGATTTACATGTTAACACTATTCAAAAACACCTTCATATTCATTTTCTACTAGTGTGCTCATATTTCATTTCATCCCAGTGATAGAGGCATCCTTGCATTCCT
This sequence comes from Cephalopachus bancanus, assembly GCA_027257055.1. Taxonomy (NCBI): domain Eukaryota; kingdom Metazoa; phylum Chordata; class Mammalia; order Primates; family Tarsiidae; genus Cephalopachus; species Cephalopachus bancanus. Next base: position 10,017,792 of record JAPVLO010000080.1, on the reverse strand, counting down.
TAATTTCAGAAGCCATGCTGCCATCTGCATACTTTTGGACTAGCAGTTCCTTTTGACAAGAGCATGGTTCCCTAGATTCTCTGGCTAACTCAGTCTCACAGAAACACCAGAATAATATTTGACCAAATATCTGGGAACCTTGTGGTTTTAACTTACCTGAATACGTATATCTCTTTTCTTATATAGGACCCTTTAAAATATTATCCTTAATTTTCATTTCAGCCTCTTCCCCCAAATATATTGTATTCTCCAAATATGTATAGTAATGTTATTTTTTTACTTAACAAATATTTGCTATATATCAGGTACCATGTTAAATATTGAATACTCAGTGGTGAGTTAAAGGGGTATCACATAATGAAGAAAACAAAAATAAACATTATAAACACAAATCAGATCATGCCACTCTTTTGCTCAAAAACTTCTAATTGCTTTTCACGTAATTCAGCATAAAAGCGAAAGTCCTTATGAGGGCCTACAAAGTCCTGCGGTCTTTCCCTGATCTCTTCACTCTCACTGCTTATTTTCTACTCCCATCTCTCATTTCATTCCAACCACACTCACATCCTTGGATGCTTGACTGCAGAAGTCATGCTTCCACTGAGCATTTATGCTCTGGCTTTTGCTCCTGCCCAGAGCATGCTTCCCTGTGTTTTCTGGCTAACTCCATCTGTACCCCCAAGCCTTACTTAAATATTACCTTTCTAAGATTACCCTAGCCATCCTATTTAAATTCTGCCCTTCCCACCTCTCCACCTTGACATCCTGACTCCTTAACCTGCTCTGTTTTCTCATTGCACTTATAACCTTCTATCATTCTAGGTAATTTCCTAATATATTATTTTTTGTGTTTATTATCGATATCATCTTAGAACTTGTTGTTTATTATTAATGTCATCTTAGAATTTGTTACATGTGGTTAAGGAATTTTGCCTGACTTGTTCATTGCTGTATTCCAAGTGTTTATCACATTGCCTGGCCCACTGTAGGTCTTTGATAAATACATGTTGAATGAGAGAATAAATGAAAGAAGTGATTTTAGAATACAGAATTGAGGAAAAAATAAGTAAGACTCCAAGATAGAAGCTAACAGGTTAGGAGAGGCCAACTCTACATAGGATGGCCAGAAGAAGCCTCCCTAAAGATGAACTTGAGACTGCATTGTAAACATAAACTAAAGGATATGAAGGGATAATATTGCAAGTGAAAGGAGCAACTTGATCATCAACTCTAATGGAGAAGAATTTCTCATTTGAGGAACTTGACAAAAGCCCTTGTGACTTGAGTACAGGGAGAAGACAGGATGGCATTTGAAGGATGGTTACAGAGTTAAGTAGAGACCTTAATCCTATACAGGCCTTATAGACCGAAGAGAAGTCTTCAGATCTTCCACTAGTACAAGGAGAAACTCTACTAAGCAGGAGAATAGTGTGTTCTGATTTATATCTGTGAAAGATTATTTTGACTTCTGGATGGAGAGTATCAGCAGTAGAGAAAGCAAGAAGACTTGTTAAAAACCGATTAAAGTCCCCATAAGAGATGATGTTGTCTTAGAGTGAGGTGGCAACTGTGTAAATAGTAAGAAATGAAAATATTTGAACTGCATAAAAAATGGAAATATTTCTAATATATTTTGTAGTTAGGAAGTATAATCCTTGGTGATGGATTAGATAAGGATATAGTAAAAGAGAGAAGGATCACTAATGATTCCCTCCACCTTCTCACAATCCACCCTGCTTCCTCAATCCACTAAATAAGTAGTTTCACCTTTAGCATATAGGGACAAGGTGGGTTGGGAGGGATGGCAACACTAGATGAAAAATCAAGAGTCTCTTAGTGCTCATGTTAATTTTGAGATGTCTTTGGAACATCGAAGTGGACTTATGTATTAAGCATTTGAAAATACAAGCTGAGTCTTCTGAAGATAAATTTTGGGTTGGTATATTAACTTGGAAATTATCATCACGAGTGCATTGTTTAAAGCCACAAGAACATTTGCACATACCCAAGAAGCAAGTGTAGAGATGAGAGAAGAGGCCTCATTCTAATCCTTAGAGTCTGGGTTGACGTGAAGGCATCAGCCAAGAAGAATTAGACCAACTGGCAACTAGGAAGTGTGAGAAAAGCCAAAGGGAAGAACGTGTTCTAAGAAGGAAGGAGTGTTCTCCAGAACTTCTCAGAATTATAAGATGAGAACAGACACGTGCTAATTGAACAAGCAGCTCACTGGGAACATAATAGTAGTTTCAGTTGAGAAAAGTGATGAGGGTAAAATCAGAGTGGAAGGAAGTGAAGAGTGAATGGAAGGCAAGAATTATGGATCTGAAAGGGAGTCCAGAAAGGAGGTGGTATCTATGGATATATTGTTTCAGGGGAATTTTTTTTTTTTGGTTTTGCTTTAATACTGAAGAAAGTGGAACATATTTGTATATATTTTGATGATTGAATGGAAAGATAGCTATAGTTGATGCAAGAGAGAGTGAAGATAGCCAAGGAACAAAATCCTTGGCAAGGCAGGAGTGGAAGAATGACAGTTCAAGAGAACACTTTGTCTATCGAGGGCAAAGAAGCAAAAGATGGGAGTGGATGCAGACTGCGTTACACTGGGTGTTCTTTCTGGTTTCAGGTGGGCTCAATCATATATCTGGTGGTTGACTGGCTCTTCAAGGCAATGTTGGAGACAACTAGGCCATATGTCTCATCTTCCAGCAGGTTAGTTCAGGTATTTTCTCATGTGGCAAATAGTAGGAGCAAGAGTCCAATCACAAAGACATTTCGCTTGTATAAGATTTGGTCATATCCCACTGGTCATACAAGTCACATGGTCGAGGTTAAAGTCAGTGTGTATGAGTAACAGAGTTGCAAGGCAAATAACGTGAATGTGGGAACCAGTGACAAATTGGGGCCATGAATGCAATCTGTTTTAAAATGGGCTAGGGCAGGTGAGTGAACCCTGTCACACAGAATGAGGCAAAATTATAAATAGTGTTATGAGAAGAGAAGGTAAGAGCATAGAGTAATGAGAAAAAAGGGAAATAAGCTTTTTAGAGGCGAGAGAGAGAGAGAGAGAGAGAGAGAGAGAGAGAGAGAGATATTTTTATAAAATAAAGGATGAATTTTTGAGTATCCTTTTGTAATTGACCAACATGAATTTGATACCAATCTGACTACATTTATGATTTTCTCCAGCAGAGATTTGCTTCAAGAATACATTTATCAGATGGATGGTTTATGCCAGTGTGTGGAGGGTTGGGGAGTTAGAGAAGTCACAGTGGCTACTAAGGCACCAAAATGATGGGACACAGAATTTAAACTGAACAAGAAGTAAAGGAAAGATGGAAAGGGGCCCAGGGACAGGGAAAGTAGAATTGATAAACTGAGGATTTCAATGATTTTCAAAAATGGTTTCTGTGAGGCTAACTATACAAATTCATTGAAAGACTCAAAGATTATGGTTGGGCAGGGTAATCTACCAATGCACAGGGTTGAATATGCTGTGTTCTTTCATGAACAGGACCTGAGTTGTGCGTTTGAAGGAGGAGTAGTTCATTGTAAGCAATGGAAATGTAGCTGTCAGTAAAAATCAATTAAAATTCATAGTTTTCACTCTACACTAAAGATCCAGCAATGTGCTTTTACTTTGCATATTATTTTTGGTCATACTTTACCCAGCCACTGTCTGTTGCAGTCATTGAATGGAAAATATTACTTGACTCCTATCAAAGTTTTCCTGTTAAGTTTGTAAATTTTGTGAACTGATACCTAACTTAAGATTTTTTATTATTCATGGAAAAAAATCACATAACTTGAAAACCAGATGCTAAATAACTAAAGGACGCAGAGACTATGAACTTGCATAATTGAATAACTCAAGCAGAAAGGATATTTCAATTACAGAATGGAGTCCTAAGTTATGTTCTTAAATCAGTTTAAGGGGGTTAACAGAGCATTTGAAGATTTTTGTTCAATTTTTCTTTACTTAGAAAAAATGAATATATTCATAAGTCACTAAGGTAATTCAGAAAAACAAATTAGAAATGTATCTTGTAGTTTAAAGATGATATTAAAAGTTAGGTTGTCAAAAAGGAGACGACCCTCAAATAGTGACTCTTGTTTAATGTAATATAAAAGATTCACTACTTGATACTCTTGATGAAATGAAAAGTAGACATCTTTCCCTCAACAGTTAAGATTGTGGAGTTCTGTAAAACTAATCAGATACAATCTTCTTTTAGAAATAGAGAGAGATTTCATCTTTTAATTAATTTATTTATTATAGAGTTGTGGGGTACAGGTGAGGATTTACTCCATAAGTAGGCTGCATGCAGATAAAGTTTGGATTTCTAGTTAGTCCTCATTTACCCTAGTGGAAGACCAGGTACCCATTGTGTTGTCACGTGCTCCCGACTCTCTTCCCTCCTTTGCTTCCCCAGCAGTGCCCAGCAACTGTTGATCCCAGCCTTTTGCTAATGTGACTAGTGTTCGGGGCCCACTTCTAAGCGAGAACATGTGGTATTCATTTCTTTGTTTCTGTGATAGTTCACTTAGTATGATGTAATGGTCTCCAACTACATCCAAGTTGCTGTGAAGGTCATGATTTTGTTCTTTATGGCTGCATAATACTCCATCATGTATATGTACCACATTTTCCTTACTCAGTTCACTTTCGATGGGCAACAGGGTTGGTTCCATGTTTTTGCTATTGTTAATAGTGTAGCAATAAACATATGTATGCAGGTGTCTTTTTTGTAGACTCTGCACTGCCAGTAGTGTGGCTTAACCAAGTTTGAAGATCTTAGAGCTAGGGAAGCTGATGGGGTAATTTTCAGTCTGAGACTGAAGGCCTGAGAATCCAGGAACCACTGGTGTATGTCCTGGAGTGTAAAAACCCAAGTACCTGGAGTTCCAATGCCTCAGGACAGGATAAGAAGAATATACTCCAGCTCCAGGAGAGGAAGGAAATCACCTTTTTTGTTCCACCTGGGCTCCAGCTGATTTGAGTGTCAGTACACATTATGGGCAGATCTTTTCCACTCTGTCTACAGATTTATAGGCCAATGTACTCTGAAAATACCCTCAAAGACACATCCAGAAATAATTATTTACCAATTCTCTAGGTACATCCACTCAAGCTGACACCTAAAGTTAGACATCACAGAGCTGAGGTTAATGTGGGGTCATAAGGTGGACATGGAAAAAGTAAATCCAGAGAGTCATTTCATAAAGCAAAAAAACCAACCAACCAACCAACCAAACAAACAAACAAAACCTTCCTGAGAGACTGAATAAACAATCAAGAAAGCAAAAGTCTAGGTGTCTAACTTATGTAAGAATGAACGATAATCCTGCTAGAATTATTTGGTAAAGATAATTGATTGGACATTATTTTGGAATGGTGGGAGTGAGAGAATGCTGAACATCTAGCCTGAGGAGCTGACCTCCATGGAAAATAATGATTCTCAGCATGAGGGCTGAGAATAACAGGCTTTTCCAGGAAGCTAATAGGTGCTATGTAAAGAGAAAGAAAGACTATATAGATAGATAGATAGGTAGATAGATAGATACTACAGACAAGAAAGAGAGCTTTGTGGTCAAATATACTTGAAAGCTAGCGATAAAACCAAGGGAACGGATGCAGGTTTTGTTGTTGTTTTTTACTGTAGGATTTCTCAGATTTTTTTCTATAAGAATGTTCCCTATAAGAATGTCCAATGTTTAGCAATTCCTAATTGCTAGACAGCAGTCCAGAGGTGCATTCCATGGGACTGGTGTTTTGTAGCATATAATTTATAAAATAACAGAGAGTCTCAGGGAATACCGAGCTAGGTAGTGGGAGTTGTAAGGAGAGAAATCACAGGAGGTCAGCTGATCGGAGCAAGGAATACTCTGTGGTGGTCCTGGCACTGGGCACTGAAGAACCAGGAAGAGATCAAGTGAATAACTATTGTTGCCAAATGATTTGAGAAAAAAGTTTTCTCCTATTTTTCATTATAAATAAATAAGAGGTTTGAACACAATTTGTGGGTGAAAATGAAAGTTGCAGCTGCCCCAATGTATCCAAAGATATGGGCAATGATGGCTCTGAGTCTTGGATGATGTAGCTCAAGGAAAGAAGGCTGATAGCAAGATAAACAACTAATGTTTACAGCTAGGTGCATATCCAGTTTTATTAGCTATCAGTTGTTGCTTTTTAAAGCAAATGAAAAAGATTTATGACAAGGAAAAGCTATCTGATGTGCAGTTTGGGTTAATTGCTGCCATGTTAGATTTCAGAGCCAGCTTTTATTTTGGGAATACAAATTTGACAATTGCCTAGATTGTACGTCAAAATGAGCTCTATGTATGTCGGAAAAATGAGCTCCATTAAAATTGGTCGAAATGTATGTTTTTAACTTTTTAACATAAATATACACACATTAAGGAAAGCTTTTCTCTTTTAGGATTTATGTAATATTTGAATTTAGGACTGAATATATGGAACCACTCATTTTGTAAACTTGTAACACTAGGCATCATGAACTTGGAATAAATGAGGAGGTTATAAGTACCAGATGAATAAATTTTACTACCCTATAACTTTGTGTTCTATTTTGAATCTTTGGAATCAAAACTTAACTTTGAATCATTGTTTACTTACCATAATTGGTTATTTATTTCCTCCCCTTAACCCTACTTCTAGATTTGCTTTGAAGGAAAGATAACTGCTGATAAACAAACTCTCTGTGTATTTTGTCTAGAGCAGGGTTGGAAATGCCTTTTAAAATATTTATCCATGGGCTTGATCTAGCCAAGTTGCTTATTGATACACTTTTCTCTCTTGTGAATCATAACAAATATTGTACCCATCACTGTGCAAACACATACACACCTAGACTTCTAGCTCACGTAGACAAGGTGTGATTCCAGTGAAAGAGATATCACAAATCATACATATTTTTTTATTAAGTCTTATCTCTATTATTAAAAATCATGAGACTATTAATGTTTTTAAAAATCTGTTTAGAGATCTAAATACATGTTTAAATGTAGTGTGATAAAGCATTATAAAATTCAGAATTACCTTTTCAGTTCTACTACCCCAAAATATTGTTTCTTTTTTTCTGTTCTATGGTTAGTGGCACCTGGCTTTCCACTAATACTTTCATTTACTTAAGCAAATTTATTGCACGCAGGGTATGTTCAATAAAGTACACTAAGATTATCAGGAAACAGAGATGACTGACATCTTGTTCATATCATTAATGTGCTCACTGACTAGTGGTGAGAATGCTGGAGGAGAATATTGTACACATGTGTCTCAACTACACAGACAGTCATGATTGCTCTGATGGGATGTTATGGACAGCAGGAGAGACAGGAGAGGTGGTGGGGTTTGAGGACAAGGACGGGGGTTGGGAAGGATTCATACTGGGTGTGAGTTCTTAAAGGGTGGGTAAGATTCTAATAGGTAGAATAAAGAAAAGGGCACTATCGATAAAGGTAGTGGGATATGAAGTTATGAATGTTGATGTAAAGAAGAGCCTGGTTAAGTGTATCTCTATATCTGTATTGTAGGTTCGGCAAGATTCTAGGGGGCTTTGAAAACCATGCTTAACACTTTAGATTTTAGTCTCTATAAATATTTGGAACCATTGAAAGTGTTTACAAAGGAAAGCATTATGGTTTTATCCTCATCTTTCTTAGACTCTATGATTAGTAGTAGAGATCTAAACTAAAACAGTAGCATTTAGAGTGTCAAGAAAGGGCTAATATGAGATGGACTCAAGAAAATTTACTATCTGATTGCAAGTGGTGGGCTGGTTCTCTCCATCCTTTTTTCGTTCTTTGATCCATAATGTATCAATTCTTGCTTGGTGGTTCAGCCTGTAATCCCGCGCTTTGGGAGGCTGAGGTGAGTGAATTGCCTGAGCCTGCGGGTTCAAGACCCGCTTGGGCAACTTGACAAGCCCTCATCTCTACAATAAATCAAAAAATCAGCCAGGCGTGGTAGCGTGCGCCTGTAGTTCCAGCTACTTGGAAGGCTGAGGTGGAAGGATCGCCGGAGCCCAGCAGGTCGAGGCTGCGGTGGCCGGAAGCGGTCGGAAGCGGCCACTGCACCTCAGTCTGGGCGACAGAGTGAGACTCCAACTCAAAACAAAACAAAAAACAAAAAAAAGAAAAAAGTCATACCCAGAGCATGAAGGTGATAATAGATCTCCTAGGAGGTCCGGTGAAGCAGTTTAACCTACCTGCTTGGAAGATGAGCCTCAAAGGCTGAGGAGATGCTCTCAAAACTTCATCAGCAGGAAGCGGCATGATATAAAGAGCCCAAATTATGGTCTGCTTTAGAGATAAGACTTTTCTGTGTCACAGCTATTTCCCTTGGGTGGAGTATTTCACAGTATCATTTTCCTCTTACATGAAGTGGGAAAATTATTATCTTTCAAATTTGAAAATGAAGTAGAAAAAAATTATAGTTATGATTAGTTGAACTATTTCTATGGGCCAGGTATTTTTCTTAGCACTTTAATGGGTTAACTCATTTAATACTAGAAGTATATTTATGTTAGGCACTATTTCACAGGTTGTAGATTAAGGCTGAGAGAGGTTAAATCATGTTTTCAAAGTCATACAGCTAGCAGGAGATAGAGGTAGCATTCGAATGCTTGAGAATGGTATATATTTTTTTGTTTTTGTTTTTGTGTTTGAGTTGGAGTCTCACTGTGTCGCCCAGACTAGAGTGCAGTGGCTGCTCCCGGCCACCGCAGCCTCAACCTGCTGGGCTCCGGCGATCCTTCCGCCTCAGTCTTCCAAGTAGCTGGAACTACAGGCGTTCGCTACCACGCCCGGCTAATTTTTGACTTATTGTAGAGATGAGGTCTCGCCAAGTTGCCCAGGCGGGTCTCGAACCCGCGGGCTCAGGCAGTCCACTCACCTCAGCCTCCCAAAGGTGCGGGATTACAGGCTGAGCCACCAAGCCCGGCTTATACCTTTGTTTATACTCTTCCTTTTGTGTAAAATGCTCTGTTGCCATCTCACTCGGTCAGAACGCTTCCCTGTCCTCCAGTGCCCAGTGCAGTGGCCACCACAGAGGCTTCCTTGCTCCAATCAACTGGCCTCTTTTGAACACCACCAATAATGCCTGTTGCTCATGAGTCTTATTTGACTCTTACAAAATCGTTTGTCTTATCATTATTCTTAGATACTTATTGTATTTATTCTTCAACTGTAATTTTTTTTGAGAGCCATGACTGTATGTTATAGCTTGTATATTTTAACCATAACTGCAATACCTATCATGGGGTCTTATTTAAGTCATGTAGAATATCAAATTGTCGAATGAATAAAATGATATATCTCAAAACATTTTGGTTAAAATTATTTTTGCATAAATGTGAGAAAAAATAACTAAAGTTTCAATTCTTTAATTATAGAATTACTATTATGCTACTTTTAGAAACAAAACTTTATTATTATTTTTTTGAGTTGGAGTCTCACTCTGTCACCCAGACTGGAGTGCATTGGCCGCTGCCGGCCACCGCAACCTCGACCTGCTGGGCTCTGGCGATCCTTCCACCTCAGCCTTTCAAGTAGCTGGAACTACAGGCACGCGCTACCATGCCCGGCTAATTTTTTGATTTACTGTAGAGATGAGGTCTCGCCAAGTTGCCCAGGTGGGTCTTAAACCCGCGGGCTCAAGCAATCCACTCACCTCAGCCTCCCAAAGCACTGGGATTACAGGCGGAGCCACTGAGCCCGGCACAAAACCTTATTTTAAGAAAAAAAAAATTATTTCCATAAGTCTTCGAGAATGGTGACCATCCAGTATCACATACTACAAAAATTGCCTGTAGTTGACTTGATATCTTATATTTTTAAAGCCTTTTTCCCTCAGAATTTTTACACAATCCATGCTCTGTGAGGTTAGGAATCTTTTCAGGTATAATTACTTTGGAATTGTTGAAGAGGAAAATTGTTTTAAAGCTCTCTGGAAATGCAGTGGGCTGTTTATTATTCTCCACTTCATACTGACTAGGCAAGTGTTGTAAGATCTTAGGCTTATCTTATAAACAGGCTAAGTTCTCAAATTGCCTAGAGTAAATAAAATTTAAAAGTATTCTCAGAGCAATTATTTGAAAGGTATCACATTTAATCTTGGGTTGTGAGTGATACAGACAAAAAACAAAAACAAAAATAGAGCTAGGAGCTGTAGAGTGTCAAAATACAAGTTTAGCAAAATCGTATGCAACAGAAATATATGTATGTGTGTGTATATATGAATATATGTATATGTATATATTTGAAAGTATAAAATATCTTTTTGTTCTAAAGAATCTAAGGAATAACATAACACATTCAACTAAATCACATTATGGAAAGAGAGAAGTGTCCCAGCATCTGTTGAACACATTAGTTCAGGGAGGTTCAGACTGATCAGCCCTATATTTCCTTTCTACTGCATGAGATATTGTGCATGTGGCAGTTTGTCTGTATGCTATAACAAGCTCCCTTTCTGATTCAGATTTGCAGATATTCCCAGAGGCTGATCATACTTGTTAAAACAAGGGAAGCAAATTCCTCTTAGATGAAAGAGTATATTACCTTTAGAACTGATGGAATTATGTATTAAATCCTTAGAAGCGAACTACTTAGAAAGAGCTATGACTTTTAGAGCTATGACTTTCAGATGATAGTACCTTCTGTCTAACAACTCCTTTTGTGCTCAAATAAATTTGGACCTGACCATCTAATGATTTTTTTTTAGTTTGAGTCTCACCCCATCACCCAGGCTGGAGTGCAATAGCATACTCATGGCCGCCCCAGCGTCGACCTGCTGGGCTCCAGAGATCCTTCAGCCTCAGCCTTCAAAGTAGCATGCTATCATGCCTGGCTAATTTATTTATTATTTATTGTAGATATGAGATCTTGCCAAGTTGCCCGGACTGGTCTTGAACCCTTGGGCTCAGGCAATCCACTCGCCTTGGCCTCCTAAAATGCTGGGATTACAGGCTGAGTCACCAAATCTGGCCTAATAGTTTTTTTTTTAACCTGCGAAAAATGCAGTCACTTTTTCATGCATCAATAAGTTTAAAAAAGAAAAAAGAAAATGAATCTCTTCCCTTCTTCAACAGCATGTGTTAAACCCCTACTACATTCTGGTCTTTGTGGACTCTAGGAGTAAAATGAAAATTAAGTGGCAAAATGTTTTAATAGAATGAAAAATATTTCTTGATGAATGTAATGCAAGATAATGATCGCTAAAATCAAAGCAAATAATTCAGGAAAAGGCAATCTGTACTTTCTTTGGGAAGCCAGAGGAAGTGACAGAAGATAGGACTTTCAAGATGTAGAAGGATGTGTCTTATAGAGCAGGCATGAGACAACAATGCAGGTGGAGGAAACAAGTGAAAACCCAGAGGCTTGGAGTCAGCTCAGGTGTGGTTCAGTGAAGGGTTAGTAATTTGGTGTAGTCATGTGAGGTGAGTATGAGAGATGAGGTGGATTAGAACACAATGGACACTGCATATCTGTTAGGAATTGCTGAAATTTATCCTGGAGAGGAGTATACTTATTATTTTGGATAACTGCTTTAAGACCAAAGACTTAACACTGATAAAGGAGGGTTAAGTGTGATATTTTGATGATGTCTTACTAAAGCATCAGGTACCAGTGTGAGATTTACTCCCAACTCCTTTTTGGGCAAGTAGCATCATTGCCTACCATCTGAAGACATTGTGGTTTGGAGAGGTTCAGCACCTGGCCCAGGGTTCAACACTGAGTGAACAGTAAAACACTCTTGAGAACCAGGAAGGCTGGCTCCTGAGCACACTTACAATAGCCACTCTGGAGTTTTTCTCTCCAAACTTGTCTTTTGTTCCATTGCATCCTTAGCCAATATAGTAGTGGCTTTATTTATTTATTTAAAATTTTAATTTTAGATTCAAGGGGTACACATGCATACTCATAACAGAAACATATTTTGTAGTGGTGGAGATTGGGTCTCAGGTGGCCCATTCCCCAGAAAGTAAACATTGTGCCCCATAGGTGGTTTCTGAACCATATCCTCTCTCTCCCCTTCACCTTTATTAGTGCCCCTAGTGTCGATTATTTTCATCCTGGTGACTGTTTAGCTCCCACATATGAGTGAGAACATGCGGTGTTTGGTTTTCTGCTTCTGAGTTAGTTTACTTAGGATAATGATCTCTAGTTCCATCTGTGTTGTTGCAAAGGACATTATTTCCTTCTTTTTATGACTGCATAGTATTTTGTGCTGTATATATACCACATTTTTATTATTCATTGATCAGTGGATGGGCATTTAGGTTGATTCCACGTCTTTGCAATTGTGCTGCAATGAACATACAGGTGCAGGTGTCTTTATTATATAGTAAACCCTGCTCCTTATGGTAGACACCTAAGACTGGGATTGCTGGATCAAATGGTAGATCTACTTTTAGTTATTTTAGTAATCTCTACACCACTTTCCATAAAAGTTGTACTAATATATCACTAATATTTGCCAATAGATCCAGATCTGTCAAAGCTCAAAGGTTAAGTACCACATGTTAAGACAGAAAGCAGTCTTCTTAGTGTGCTTCAAATGTAGCACCCAAAATGGGAGAATATTCACGCCAACCCCCACCCTTTTCCTGGGATATTAGAAATTAAATCTGGGAAAGAAAGAACCATCTTTGCTCTTTGGCTAAAGGTTGTACAGATATGACCTTAGAACGGTCAGTGGCTGTACTCCCCACCAAACAGAGTCATGAGAGCAGAGATTTATCCTCAAAGAGATGCAGAGATGAGATATAGGGAGAGAAGGGTTTGACTGTGTTTCAGACATTGAGTCCTTGTCATACCTGTGTTTAGAGGACTCTTTGATATTTTCCCAATATCTAACTATGTCTTCTTTTGACTGGGTTACTTATGAAGTTGGGTACTTTGTAGAACTAACTTGGAATATTTGACTGAATATATTTCTCATTCTTACAATAGTTCAGTCCTTACAATGTACATGTTCATTGCATAGGTTGATGATATTAATAGTTGTTATACCTAAGTGAAATGATACATGACTCCACTTCAATCTTTCTTCTTTTTTTGAATTAATACAAATAAATTTTTTTGTTACTTGGCATTTAGCCATCCAACACTGTATAGTTTTTTCTTAATTGATAACAAGTAAAAATATGAAAGAACCACATAATGAATATATGACTCAGAAAAAGAATAAAAGAAATAGCTCCTATAAAATGGTATTATGAACCCTCTATAAATAATGAATTACTTTTGAGACATTCTCCAGAAAATGTAAATTGGTAGACTAATTGGTCTTTAGGGTGCTGAGAAACTTTTGGAAACCTCTTGCTTCGGTGTGATATCAAAAATAGATAATATAATGCATGAGCATTGGCCAATCAGGATGGATATTGTCCGTTAACAGCTGGTATATGATCATACTCGTGTTGTGGGCACTTGTTGAACATAGGCTGCTCCTCATTTCAGCTTCTAACCTTACCGTGAAACATTCCTTTACCCCTCTATCCATCTATATCTTCTCTATTCCTTGAGCGCAAACACACACACACACACACACACACACACACACACACACACACACACACAATCACACACAGGCTTCATTCATTAAGTGTAAATTCTAGGTTTTTACTGAAAACAGAATTGGGCCCATGGGTTTAGCAAACACATGTTTTTCCTATTAAGGTGAGCACAGCTTCTTTTAAAATTTAAACAAGGGTTCTGCTATATACAACTATCATTTAACTTTTTTTTGGCACTTTAATAACCATTATTTATGCAATCCTCTTTGTATCAAAACTCCTTCTATGTGTCTCAAAAAAGATTCTCTGGGTCCAAAAGAAAACCCACTTGACCTCAGTAACCCATATAGAGCTCAGAGTGGTTTGGATTTTATGTTTCTTGTTTAAAGGTTCTGCTGTTGCTGATGTTAGATTCTGTGCTTGTCCTCTCACTTGCAGGAAGATATATAAGGATCATCAAAGGCAGAGGTGACTTGAATATCTTACCTTTGACCCTGGGACTAAGCAGCTCCTACAGTGAGTGCCAGTTTAGTGAGTAATTTAGTGACAAGCAGATTTTCTGTGTAGTTCTTCAGCTCTTACATCAACATTTTTTTTTTTTGAGTTGGAGTCTCACTCTGTCACCCAGACTGGAGTGCAGTGGCTGCTCCCGGCCACCACAGCCTCGACCTGCTGGGCTCCGGCGATCCTTCCTCCTCAGCCTTCCAAGTAGCCGGAATTACAGGCATGTGCTACCACACCCAGCTGATTTTTTGATTTATTGTAGAGATGAGGTCTCGCCGCCCAGGCAGGTCTCGAACCTGCGGGCTCAGGCAAACCACTCACCTCAGCCTCCCAAAGGCGCGGGATTACAGGCTGAGCCATTGAGCCCGGCTACATCAACATTTAACTCAGGGTCTCAAGCTCTTTCCAATAAATCCTTTTTAAGATTTGACTGTTAATTATTTTATTTTTTTTTTTTTTGAGTTGGAGTCTCACTCTGTCGCCCAGACTGGAGTGCAGTGGCCGCTTCCGGCCACCGCAGCCTCGACCTGCTGGGCTCCGGCGATCCTTCCGCCTCAGCCTTCCAAGTAGCTGGAATTACAGGCATGCGCTACCACGCCCGGCTGAATTTTTGATTTATTGTAGAGATGAGGTCTCGCTGCCCAGGCGGGTCTTGAACCCGCGGGCTCAGGCAATCCACTCACCTCAGCCTCCCAAAGGCGCGGGATTACAGGCTGAGCCACCGAGCCCGGCTTGACTGTTAATTATTACAGAAAATTTTAACACATGCAATTATGATTAAACGGTTCAAGTACTATGGTTGAAGCAAGCCTGAGTTTTGAGAAAAGATTCCTAAGTGGAGGAACACTACTTTAGAGTAAGGAGAAAGACATCTGAAAGAAACTGAGTAACGTAAAGGAGGTAAAAGCTAGAAACAGGGAGTTGAAAGAGTTAGCTTATGGAAGAGAAGGATAAAGGAACAAAATATACAAATCAATAAGGGTGATAGTAACTAGGCTGGTAATGTATGAAGAGGACAACGTCATTAGCTTTATAGGAGAGCAATCCTGGAACTTCTTTACTTCCTTGCAAATGAATCTCCCCAAGATTAAGACCTTCAGGACGATGGAGAAAAAACCCAAGGTTTTGGTGTTAACTCAGCAATTCTCTTACATTGATCCCGAGACTCCCGCTAAGGGAGGAAGGAAATGAAAGTTCTTTAACTCCATGGAGTTCCAGTAGATATTCAACATTTTTATACTAATCTACCAACAAGAATTTATAGAAATCTAGAAAAATCAGGCTAGCCATTTTAATAAAAAAGAAATTCAGATTGTTCCATTAGTTCAGGAGTATAGGAAAAATACTATTTAAAGTGCTATAAGAAAGGGATTGGCAATAGCAGGACACTGCCAGTGGGGAGGGGAGCACCTAACATCAATAAGGATACCTCATCTCAAACCAGGCAAAGTGGGGACTAAAGGGAGGCCCAAACTTTACCTGTAAGATGCCCACTTATCTACCTAATCCTGAATTGTGCTCCACATCATTAAAAAAAGGACTTAAAAAAAGACAGCAAAACAAATGCTTTCATTCACACAAATACGTGTAACTCAACAAACACATGGGGGAACAGGTCAGCAGTAGTGGGATTACTTCCTCACTTTTGTTCAAATTTTGTTCAAATTGTTCAAAATTTTCTCTGCATATGTTTGTATTTTCAAATGGCTCCAGAGATAAACATTATCTGTATTTCTTCTTTCCTCATAGGAGATATTAAGGTTTGTAGAAGTTGGAAAGTAATCATTATAGATAGAAAAGTATACAGTTATCCTATGAGGCTAGATGTACAGGACATTATGTAAAATTCTGGTCATTGTTACTGTGAGGCTAAGGACCTGATATAGGCAGGAAAGAAAATAGATTGAGAAGTATAAAATTAAAGCATTTTTATGAATCAGGCAGTTTGTACTTCATGTGCCTATATACTGTTACGATGCTATGTTGAGTTTAGACCAGGGATTTACTAGGGGCCAGATACAGGCCGCTGTCTGTTTTTCATCAATAAGGTTTTATTGGAGAAATCTATTCTCATTGGTTTACATATTGTCTATAGTGCTTTCCCACCCTAATGGCAGAGTTGAGTGATTGCTGCAGAGAACACATGACTTGCAAGTTCAAAATAGTTACTATCTGTCCATTTACAGAAAAAGTTTGCCAACCCCTGCTTTAGACAGTTGGAGGCTGCAATACTTACATGCATTCCTTAGGACTTACATTCATAGGGTAGACTACAATGAGTAAGTCTTCCCTATTCTTTAGGAAATGTAGTGAAGATGATCTTCAAGAGTAGGTTTAAAGGCTAAGAGAAGACTAAGTGTTCTAATGGTGCATATGGAAGGGGTGGCAGGGGGGTATGTTGTTAATGGGCTGCTGCTCTGAGGGTCTTGTGATACTCCGACTGAGTGGACACCGGCCTCAGATCTGATTCCCAACCAGTTGTCAGCCCTTTCCCTTCCTCCCTGACATATGAAACTTTAACCACCTGGCCCCAGCAGCAGTGAGGGCCCCCCAAAGTGAGAGGCTCAAGCTGATTAGCCCAATTTGTTATACTCAAGGATTTGGTTGCGAGAAACAAAAATGGGGCATGGTACAATACAGGGTCTTATTTAATGGAGTGTTATGTGATAAAATGCCCATCATGTGATGCACACAAAAGCATAAAATGTGTAACTTGAGGGAGAGTCACCAGCTGGTGTCATGAGCTAGGAGTTCCCAAGGATGATGGGATTTGAGGTAGGCTCTGAGGAATGGAGAAAATGCTAATAAATGGAGAAGGATTGTGAAATCAGTAGAGATTTTCTTTTCTTTAGGACAGAGCTAAACGACAGCTGGCTGACTTCCTACAGAGAATAGCCTTTGTATACAAGGATTGAAGACACGGTTCAGGCTTTAACAGCCCTAGTCTTTAAAATATGAAGTCTTTCAGCACAATTCTCACTATTGTTCATTCAGGAATTTTTATTTGTCTTATCAAATTTCTCCCTAGTGCTATTGCAATGTAAAGCCACAGGAGATATTTTGCAATTTACACATTGACAAAGAAAGAAACGCTTATTCATAAATCTATTTAAATGAAATTCACATGGAATGAATTAAGGTAGAAACAGCAATAAGCTTACTTTCAAGGTAGGGAAATTGAGGTGTGAGAACAATTTCCCAGAGTGACAATTAGTGCCAAGTTAGTTACTGAACTCAAGTCTATTAACTTAGAGTGCATAGGGCTGATATGTAGTCAATATGCACAAGTGAGATTTTACTTTGTTAAAATATATTTTTTAAAAATTTTCCTTTTGTTGATAAATAGGTGCTGCTTTGAGTTCCTAAAGTCTGAGGTGCCCATAATTCTTGTTTTGGCATTCTCAAATACTGTTTCAGTTTGAGTGATAACTTATATAGTCATCCTACTAAAGGTCTTTCACAATTGCCTTCCTAAAGCTCTTGGACCTCTTTGCTAACTAGCAACTAGTAGGCAAAGGGTTAATGCTCACATATTCAGGGTTTACAGAAGGGAGCATGGCCCCCATGAAGGCTGGTGTTCTTGCCGATGCAATTATTATATATTTTCTATATGACTTGTTCACTTGGCCTTTTCCAGAGTCACAAATTCTCCAGGTGATGGAGAGTGATTCTCCAGAATCCGTGGCTTTGACCACCTCCTGCCGTGGGGAAAACTCAACTGCTTATGGCCCAGGGTTCCCTTGTGGCCCAAGTGGTTCTGAGAATCTGGCCTGCCCTATCTGTCCACACCTCTCATCAGTTTTGTCTCCATTCTCTGTGCTTTTGCTGTGTGGGCCTCCTTCTAGTTCATGAGAGCAGATCTTCCCTCTCACTTAAATTCTCCCTATAATATTCCCTCTCCCTCCTCATGTGGCTAAGGCATCCTATAGGCCCCAACTCCATTATCCCTTCCTCAAGCAATCTTTCCCTGATCTGCTGTGATAGCAAAATGCTAAGATGGCTTCTTAGAACTTGGCTCCCTGGTATACACAAATATTCTAGTTATTTAATGAAACTATTCTAGGTACTACTGTGAAAGAGATTTTTACAGATATAATTAAGTTTCCAAATCAGCTGATCTTAAAATAAGATCATCCTTGGTGAGTCTAACCCAATCAAGCAAGTCCTAAAAAGGTTCTGGGCTTGTCCAGAAGAAAAAGATTCAAATCACAAAAGAAATTCAGTGTGTCTAGCAGGGTCTGTTTCTGGTCAGACTTCTCTTCCTGGCTTGCAGATGGCCACTTTCTCACTGTGTCCTCACATGGTCTTTCCCCTATGCTTACACGGGGGAGAGAGAATCTCTTTCTCTTCTTATAAGGCCATGATCCTATTGGATTAAGGCCCCACACTTATATCATTTGATCTTAATTACTTCCTAAAGGCCCTATCCCCAAATACAGTCACACAGGAAGTTTCAACATATAAATTTAGAGGCTGAGGAAGGAAACAATTTAGTCCATAGCAGCCAGCAAGGAAACAGGGCCTTAGTCCTACAAGTGTAAGAAACAAACTTCTTCCAGCAATACGAATGGAGTTTAGAAGTGAATCCTTCCCAGAGCCTCTGGATTAGAACTCAGTCTGAATGAAGACTTGATTTTAGCCTCTGAGATCCGATGTAGAATCCAGTCATAATATTCCTGGAGTTTTGACCCACAGAAGTTTGAGATAATAAGTGAATACTGTTTTAAACTGCTAAGTTTGTGATCGTTTGGTACAAAGCAAGAGAAAACTGTTATACCACAGGCTAGCCCACACTCCCTTCTTACCTCCTCATAAAATCATATTCTTTCTTTTTGTTATGTTCATTCAGTTTGCAATTATATAATAAGATGTGCGGTGGGCTGAGTAGAGTTCCCCAAAAATGCATGGCCACTGAGAACCCCAGAATGTGATCTTGGAAATAGGGCCTATGCAGATGTAATTTGTTAAAGATCTTGATGTGAAACCATGCTCAATTTAGAGTGGCCATAAAGAGAAAACATAGAGACACACAGATAAAAAGATGATGTAAAAATGGCGGCAGAGATTGGCATGAGGGGACTATAAACTAAGGAACTACGGAACTGGAAGAGGCAAGGAAGGACTCTCCCTTGGAAACTTCAGAGGGAGCACAGCCATGCCAGCATCTTAATTCCAGACTTCAATCCTCTAAAATTGTGAGAAAATACATTTCTGTTGTTTCAAGCCACCTAGTTTGTGGTAGCCTAGGAAACAAATGCAATATGTATACTTTTCTTCTATTTTTAGATTTTGGACTCTTCTTGACAAGCCCCTTGAGTTAAGAGATGTGTCTATTTTTGCCCAGCATGGTGTTTCTAGTACCTTTCCCAAAGTAGATGCTTAATAAATAAATCATCATCTAATTAATGAAGATATGATTATATGAATGGAGCTAGTAATGAGAGATTTGTCCTGCCTCTGACTGGTTAATTTTCCTTTTCAACACACTAGGGAATACATATCTGAGGAGCAATACAGGGCACAGGTCCAGGTTGGAAGTCAGTCAGTAAACTGTATATTTGGAGACCATGGATTCTCATAGCCTTCGTTCTACAATAGCAACAACAGTGGTTGGCCGTGTTCAGTGGCTCAGCCTGTAATCCCGCGCTTTGGGAGGCCGAGGTGAGTGAATTGCCTGAGTCCACAGGTTCGAGACCCACTTGGGCAACTTGGCAAGACGTCATCTCTACAATAAATCAAAAAATTAGCCGGGCGTTGAAGCGCGCGCCTGTAGTTCCAGCTACTCGGAAGGCTGAGGCGGAAGGATCACCGGAGCCCAGCAGGTCGAGGCTGCGGTGGGCGGGAGTGTGCCACTGCATTCCAGTCTGGGTGACAGAGTGAGACTCCAACTCAAAAAAACAAAACAAAAAACCAAAAAAAAAAAAAAAAAAAAGAAGAAACAACAATGGTCTTCACTTATTTCCATTCAGGGCCAAGCATGGATTTTGACAAAAATGTAACTTTAGTCCTGGACATGTAAGATAATGTAAATTATTATGAGAGCCTCTGAAACTAGCACTCTTGCAGTCAGACTTTGAGATTCTATTCAGTAGGAACTGGTTCTGATGACTATGAGCAATAAAAGGACACTTACGAGTATACACTGAATAACCACAGAATCGAAGGAAGAGTTGGGCAGCTAGACTTCTGAAAAGTAAGACACTATTGAGTGTCTGGTATCTTAGAGACAGGCTGTCTTTTCTTCCCTTTGGGGGTCTGTCATTGGCTACCCAGCTCCAATTATCTTTTGTGTCTCAGAACTAAAGATGACATTTTCCAAGACACTAAATCTAATTGGCTAATTGAGTCACATATTTACGTCTGTGGTCAGGGCCCTGTGATTGACAGTTCTACTAAGCCTGTCAGGTAAGGAAATACCACAAATAAAGATGTTGTTGTTCCCAGAAGACAGAGCAGAGATGCTCGGCAGACAACCAGGGCAACTTCCTCTAAACTCTTCATGTCAGCTCATCTTCAAACGACAATGACCTCCCGTTCCCTTCCCCTCCCCTCCCCTCCCCTCCCCTCCCCACCCCTCCCCTCCCTCCCCTCCCCTCTCCTCCTCTTCCCTTCCCTTCCCTTCCCTTCCCTCCTTCCTTCCTTCCCTCCCTCCCCACTCCCAACTCCCTCTCTCCTGTTTTTGTCACTAGCAACCCAAAAAAATCCTGTCTCTATAAGTTGGAGGGAAGGAGAGGACATTTCACGCATAAAGACTGAGGACAGCAGAGTCCCTTGCTTGGTCTCTGTAAATGTAAGATTTTCCTCAGTGCATATAGTGAGCCCTGTCTACTGCCTTCTACCAAGAGGGCCCATAATGTGTCTGATGTTATTTTTTTTAGCCCCACCTCCCCTCCACCCCACTCCAACCAACCTGGTGTCCTCTGATATGGCCCCTTGAACCGTCTTCCTGCTCTTCTTTGTACCTGCTTTGACAGTTGCTTTTACTCTTTCAAAAGTTCCAAGTGTTTTCCACTGCTGCTCTGAAACGTGGGATCCTGCAGAGAGAGATGATATCTGTCAACACAGCATCCTAGTGACATTGGCTTGCTGACTTGGAGAAGCCCTTCAAATTGTTTCTCTTGGGGTGTGAAGGTCTACTTTACTTTTGTCATAAAGAAGTTAATGCATAAGGCATGAATACCTGCACTGTGTGCAGATGGCCCCTGCCTGAAGTAGCCTAGGTCACAAGTTGGACTTTTGTGAGGCTCCACAGTGTCATCTGTCATTTTTGCTACTACTCCTGCCTCTGCTTTGAGAAATGTGACTTGATGTGATTTGCCAAGCTGAGACCGTGATCTGAGCCATGGCTGAACAAGAATAAAGTTAAGAGAGGGCTTTTCAGGGCTTCCTTGTTTATCCTGGAACTGAGCTGTTGGCATAAATGTCACTTCTTGCTGCCCACCTCTGACACATCAACTGGGTGACTGCTAGAGCAATTGCTAACTGGAGTGGAGCTATTTGAGGATAATGTGGAATACACCTTTAGGGATCTCGATATATTGTTTTGACAGACAGGTGGCCTTCCAAATCCAAATTCATTCCCATGATGTGGGGCAAGATATTCTTTATACTTCCATGGAAGTGGCTATCACTGCTATGCTGTATTCATGGTTTTTATTATAATCATGTCCATTGTCTGAACTGATAGAATGATTTAGCTTGTAAGCCCAAATACCAGCAGCTGTTTTTTAGTTTAGAGGAGAACTCTGCATTTCCATTTGTAAATTGCTCAATCTCTCATAAAGAAATACTGCAATTATGAGCACACGTCTCCCTGACATTTATTTACTTATAATTAGTAAACTTTTTCTGGCAAAGAGTATTCTGATAGATTGATATTAAATGTTTAATTAATATATGCCATCATTTGGACATTTTATTTTTTATTAAAGATGTGGGGTACAATTCAGGATTGGATACACAAGTGATCATCGTACAGGTAAAGTTTGGGCCTCCCTTTTGTCCCCACTTTGCCTGATTTGAGATTAGGTACCCTTATTGATGTTATGTGCTGTCCCCCTCCCCTGGCAGTATCCCACTGCTGCCAATCCTTGCTTAAAGTAGTATGGTAGATGTTCAGGGGCCGCTTATGAGTGAGAACATGTGCTACTCAGTTCTTTGTTTCAGTGAGGACATTTGAAAGCAAAAAAAGACAAAAAATACTGTCCTATGCAGAATACGCAAATTAGCCTTCATGCTAAGATACGATTAAGAAACAACAGGACCTGTCCATTTCATGGGAGGTTTCCATGAATTTGTGTTCCCAAGTAAAGAAGTTCAGTGGCTTTCAATCTCTGCGCTGTGTGAGCAAGTCAAGTCAAGATTTCACAAGATGTTTGCTATGTGAACTTTGGAAGATGTTTAACTTAAGTTTACTTCCTCATCTATAAATTGGAGCTAACGATAATACTTACCGATTTTTTGAAAGAATTAAATGAGATATTTAGTTGAAAGTACTTAGCGCTGTTTTTATTTTTTTAAAGGGAGCCTCCTAATCCTTCAAGAAGTTAATAGTGAAAATACTCCATAGGAGAGTATGGGAAATGACACAATGCAGATTAGAACAAAATTATGATTTTTAAAAAGTTATCTTCCATTGTGTACATATTATGCCACTATAAAGAAGAACAAAATTATAGATTTCACAGCAACTTGGATGGATTTAGAGTCTGTCATACTCAGTGTTCTATCACAGAAACAAAGAACTGAGTACTATATGTTCTCATTCATAAGTGGACCCTAAACTTGCTTCATAATACTACATGAAAGGGATTGGCAGTAATGGGTCACTGCCAGGTTGGCGGGGAGCACATAACACTAACAAAGTTACCAGATCCCAAACCAGGCCAAGTAAGAACCAATGGAAGGCCCAAACTACACCTGTACGATGACCACTTTTATACCTTACTCTGAATTGTATCTCACATCTTAAAAAAAAGTAATCTTGATAAACTAATGTTTTTTTATACTTCAAAAAGAGATTAGTATTCCTATCTAACAAAATACAAAGAAAATACAAAATAAAATTATATATTTAAATGCTTTGAAATACTCCCATACGTTGATTCTAGATTTTTGCTCTTAGAAAATTCTCTTAAGGAAATAAACACAGAATTGCATAAAGACTCACAAATACAAATGTTACCTATTTCAGGAAAATAATAGAAGCAACATCATTAGTATACAACTGATTGGCTAAATTGTACAAATCATTGCATAAATTATGGCAGAGACAATCCAAATATATGGAGAATACGGAAGGGAGATAGGAAAGGACTTGTGATATAATAAAGTGTAAAATTAAGCTAAAATGCTATGTTCTTAGATACTAATGTGATTTTTAAAATCTACATTAAGTCATAGGCCCTTGAGTTAAGGACAGGTGTGTTTGTGAATGCATGTGTGTACGTGCATGTATGTGTTGTGTGTGTGTGTTGAGAGAGGTACTAACGATGTATAAATGCATGTACTCACAGTGGAGCGAAATAGTTATAGTAAGTTTGATTTTCTTCTGTGTTTTCAAAAGTGTCCTTATTTTGTGCAAGCACCATATATTGTTTTGTGTTAGGGGAAATATAAGTATCAGAAGTTACTAATTTTTTTTCAAACTATGACTTAATATGAGAATAATTGACAATCTTCTCTCTCTCTTTCTCTCTTCCTCTCTTCCTCTTCCCTCTTTCTTCCTTTCTTCTCCTCGCTTTCCCTCCCCCTCTCCTTTCTGTAATATGCTTTTCTTGACTGGGCAAAGTTCAAGGATTCTTACACAAACAGGAGTTAGCATGAAGAAACTTTTATGGACAAATATTGTTTTGCAAAACTCAACAAGGAGCTGTTTGTAGGGGAAAGTTGAATGTGTCTATCATTCCTTCCCGTGCCTCTTCACGCATTCATTTTAGCCCTCTTGATACCTTGACCGGGTGATACATTCCATCCTAATGAGGGGGCTTGCAGTTATCCACACTCCCAGACTCACCTTAATAATAACGTTTCTTTCATAACTTGGCAGAACTAAATCACATTTGGATGTATTTAAATGTAACTTGCAAGCATAACTTTTTTTTTTTTTTAAAGTCAGCTACATGTTTTAGTTCCTTTCTCACTTAGGAATTATGGATGGAAACTTAAGTCCATTCTGAAGTACTTACTTTCTTAGTTTTCTGCAACTGTCAGAAGAAAAGATCCAGTTTCTGAAAAGTTGCATAGATATTATACAGTGTTGTTTCTCTGCATGTACCTTGACTTTTTAAATTGGTTTGAATTTCATGTTTTTAAGTTTTATTTCATATCAGTTTAGTATTGCTTTATGCCTAACGACCAGTGAGTATACATGGAGAAGGGTTTGAGTTCCATGGGTCATCTCAAGAAAGACACTTGATCTTCCTGTACAGCAGCATTCTCTTCTGTAAAAGGAGACGTTTATTTGAGTAAATTCTCTTGGTTGTTCTGGAAGGATTAAATAGCCAAAGACTGGAAGCAACATGAGTGATTCTGAAAATAAGGCTCTGGGAATCTGTGATTTTCTTTCTCAGAAGGATTTATTGCTTCAGCATTGTTGCTGATGTGCACTGTATGCACAAAGCTAGGAGTGACGTTCCTGTCCTGAGAAAGGAATTTTTTTATTCAACAAACACATATATAGTGTTTACGATGCGCCAAGCACCATTCTCAGCACTTTACAGATTTTAACTCATTTAATTCTTGCAATAACCCTAGGAAATATGCACTATTATATTCATTTTATAATAAGGCAAGAAAATGGAGTCCCAGAATGGTCAAGTAATTTGCCCCAAATCTTACACTTTCTAAGTTATAGTGCCAGGATATAAACTGCAACCACGTATGTATAGATCCTATGTTTCTTTTTTTAAATTCTTTTTTGTATATCCCACGTTTCAGACCATGATGCTATGCCACTTTGAAGGAATTTTCAAGAATTCACTGAAAGTCACTCTCATTTTGTATTGTAGAGGTTGGTTGGTTTTAAATATAATCTTACTCGTGTTGCCTACTTCCTGATTGCTAGTCAATAATTATATCACGTGTGAAAGTGAATCCCGAACTCAACTTTTCAAGGGTGTATTTTCCTCTTAAATGCCATGATCTGAGGTATAATGTAACCCTTCACATCACATTTTCTTGAATATATTTGATGCACAGGTTGAAAACTGTCAGTGAGGGAGAGGAAAAGTCCCTCTTCTGCATCCAGAGGGAAGGAATCTCAGTGTGAAACTGTGTGCGCTTAAGAAAACCTCTAAAGAGATGGAAGTTGTTTTGAGGATTTTAAATCTGTGAGCTCAGCAGATTCCCCACTGTGCTGATGGACAAGATTCACTTCACTAGCCCCGCCTAAATATAACACCATCATCTTGGCCCTTTTGAAATTAGCTTGGCTGCAGATGACATTCAGCATTTGATCAAATTTAATGTAATGCAGCTGCAGTTCCTGATAAGATTAATTAATTTCCAAAATGTCGCTGTTTTTCTTAACATAAAACTTGGACTGATCATGGGTTTTTTTGCTTCAAACAAGTAATGCAAGTCTAAGTACCTGCTTTTTCAATTCAATAAAAGAAATGTATGTCACCATCAAGCCATTTCATTTCTCTCTGAATACATACATAAAATTAAATACCATCAACCTCAAAATCGACTGCAGGGCTCAGAATAAAGCAATCTCCTTGAAATAACTGCTATCTATAAGAGCTATAATAAAACATGTGAACATCATCTCAGTCCGCCTTAAGTGACTTAGTATTATATTCTTAGAGTCTTCGTGACACTTTACTATTAGTATTGTTCTTTAATAAATTCTATTCTAAGAGTTTAATACCCTTCACTCAATAATTAATTTCATAATCCATTTATGAGCCAAGTAAGTATTATTATCTTTATAATCCAAAGCAAAATATGACGAATCACCAAATTTGAAAAGTGATTATTAAAGTCAAGACACTAATAATAATGACAATGTTAAAAGTCAGACATGGAGGAGATAAGAAAACAAAGAGATATTTAAAAACACATACAGGCAATGGTCAATGCTTCCTATATTTATTTTTAAATACTCAGACAATTATACAATGCCTCTAACCAAATTTCTATACTTCTCCTTTTTTGGAGGACTGTTGGTTTGTACTTGTGTATGCTAGCTTAAAAGGTCAAACTAAGGGGTTTTAGATACATGGGCAGAGTGGTATATATATATATATATATATATATATATATATATACTTTTGCTGCACACTTGCCCAGGCAACACATAAACAGATGAGACCTAAATGGCTTCTCAGTACCACAGCTGCCCTCCCACTGTTACAGTCTGGAAGCTGCCAGCATCTCCAACAACGCAATAGCCCATGTAGACTGTGAACTCCAACCTAAGGGCAGAGGAGAACTTCTGTTCTCACTCTCTGGGTATCAGTCCTGTTTCCTTTGGCCTCTCCATCTCTCCCACCATCTCATGTTTATATAACATCTCTTTAAATAATTAATTTCTTATAATGATGCCCCACTGTATCAAAAGTATTTAATTTTTCTGGATGGATGCTAAGTTTAATTTTGGCAAACTTATAGAAAATAAATGATATTTCTTTGATCTTAAGCACCAGAAACCATTCTTCTACTGGCAGGAGGGGTTTCTACAAGGGGTTTTAGCAGTTTCTTTCAACCAGTTAGAGGCAATTTAAAAGCTGTTATCAAGAAATGGTTAATCAATTTCATGTATTCATCAAACATTTATTGTTTGCATTTATTATATACATATAATATTTGTTTCTAACTTTTTTTTTTAGTTGTAGTCTCACTCTGTCACCCATGTTGGAGTGCAGTGGCATACTCACAGCCACAGTAGCCTCGACCTTCTGGGCTCAGGCGATCCTTCTGCTTAAGGTTTCCAAGTAGCTGGAACTACAGGCACGCGCTACCATGCCCAGATAATTTTTTGATTTATTGTAGAGAAGAGGTCTCGCCATGTTGCCCAGGTAAGTTTCGAACTCCTGGGCTTAGATTATCCTCTCCTCTTGGCCTCCCAAAGTGCTGAGAACACAGGCTTAAGCCATCGCTCCCGGCCTGTTCCTTCCTTTTAAAGTATTTTTTTCTCTTATATTTTCCACTTAGTCTTAACTAGACTACAAAACAATTTGATACAAAGCAAAAATAAATTCTAGTTTTAATTAAAACCTCTAGTTAATAAGGAATAAAGCAAATCTGGTCACTCTAAGCAAAACAATAAGGCAATTAAAAATTTTGAAACTGTTGAAGGAGCTTGAAACACAACTAGAAAATTGCCAAGCATCTGCAAACTTCTAAAGTATATTTTGAAACATCATTGAAGAAAATAAGCTTAAATTCTACCACGAATTTTATAATCTGCTAACACTGCTAGATATAGCATTGCTGTCAACTTCTGTAAGTCTCATAGAAATCTCAATGGATAGTGCAACTGATGATAGGCCGGGAGAATAAAAGGGGGCTAGAGAATAACAGGTGATTAGAGGCAGGTGGTCAAGTGGTGTGGGCCAGCCTGAGCCTGACTCCTGGCTCTGCCAGTCATTACCTATGAGTTCTAGGGTATAGATTTTTCATGTCTGAGGTTGATGACTTTGATTGTAATAACAGAATCAAAGTCATAGGATTGTGATGAGGATTCATCTATGGTATTTAGCAACATTTAGTAAAAGTTATTACTAACAATTATTACTCTTGTGAGTATGGCCACAGAGTGCAGGCAGCAATTTACCTCTGACCAGTCACTCACTTCTGGCTTCCTTCCTTTCTTTCGTTCCTTTCCTTCTTTCCTTTTTCCCTTCCTTCTTTTGTTCTCTCTCTCTCTCTCTCTCTCTCTCTCCCTTCCACTCTCTTTCTTTTTCCTGTCTTTGAGCATTTTTCTCCCATTCTGTTTGCCTTTACCTCTCTCTCTCCATGATTCTGCCCTTTTCATTATCTACTTTCATTTTCCCACCCGTTTTTCCTTAACATCGTCTACCCAACCCCATCAGTCTATTAGTGTCCTTTCTCAGTCTGTTATGATATATTTAAATGTAAGTTTTATTATTCACTCTTTTAATATAATCTAAAACTTTTAGACCTCCAGTTTGAAAAAAACAAGTAGAAATAGGCAAGGAAAGCATATCACTTCTTTAAAAACAAAGTCCTGAAAACTAACAAACGATTATAAAATAGTTGTGTCATTGCACTGGTTGGATATTTTTATTCATGGGGCAGTAACAAAACTTTCTTCCTTTCCACTATGGTAAAACATCCAGAGTTTTCTAGTGATGAAGCAATAAAGAGAGCAGAGAAAGAATTAGAACATCTACAGGATCTAATAGATTAGCACTTGCAGTTTGAACTTCACTTGAATACATAGTCAGGAAATTAGTCAGTGCACAAGACTCTGGGGCCTTATGCTGCAGGCAGCTCCCAGCACTGTGCAGGTGGCTAGTCAAGTGATGGTTGGACTTAAGTGACAGCCATGGCCAGATTTCCTGTTCTTGGAGAGGAGGACTGGCTAGAGGCCCTCCCAGGCACCTTCTTCCTCTGGAATTTTATGATGGTGGGATTCCTGTGTCTTTTAGGTTAGCATATTTGTAGTAATATCTCTCTTTTGAAGCCTATATTTCAGAGCAACTGAGGAGACCTTAAATAACAGTGAGGATGAGATGACCAGAAAAAGTTCAAGTGTATGCCAAGTGCTCATGCTGTTATGAGTGCTTGGAAAGGCCAATATCCTTGTGTACTTGTTTGCTTCTTTAGTGGAAGGTCCACTATAATATGGGCAAAAAGATTCACTTGGCAAACTGGAAACTTTTTATTTAGAGGGACTTATGATGAAGCTACTTGATGAAAAGTCGGGATTATTTCTTCTATAAAATATTTTATCATTGTTTATATAGCTTTTAGTAACACATGATCATTCCTATTATAGTATAAACAGAAGTAAAATCTAAATGAAAACAAAATTTCCTTTTCTTTTCCCCACTGAAAAACCTTCTATTTGGTACCAACTTTATTTTTGAGGATACCACAAAACAAAATCTTGTCTTTCCGTGTCACACGGTATGCTGAACAGAATTAAGATGGAAGCCTGGATAAGTATCCGAGCTCAAATCATTAGCAGAATGACTTAACAGTATAACTGGTGTCTCCTCTTCTTTAAACATTATATTTTCAACAAAATTCATAATGAAATGGCAATGACAGGAGGTGGCTTCACAGCTTGTCTTTGAGAACTGGCCTTGGATTTTGTCTGGTATCTGACATTTACAGCATTGCTTACAGAACGTACATTCATTGTAGTAGTTAGCATTTGTAGAACACACTGAACTTCCTAAAAATATTTTACATGCATCATAGTATTTTGCATTTGTGGAGTACTTTAGTGCTTTTGAAGTCACCTACATGATGTCATTTGAGTTTTGCAACAATCTTAGTGTATCAATAAGGGCCCACCTGAAGATCAGCAATGATAAAATATCCCCAGCTTGCAAAGATAAGAAGTAAGAAGTAATCTGCTCTTCTAATGAGTCCTCATTAGAATCCAGGGCTTCTGAGTCTTTTATTTTTCTCATAGGAAACCACCAACCAATACAAAAACAAACACACAAACAAATAAGCAAACACAAACCTTGCAGGTTTATGATAAGAGGGAACAATAAACAGAATCTGAAGAGAACAGAAGTCATGACATAAAATTCCCAAAAGCTGAATGTAGCCCTAAGCAAAAGTCAGGGTAGATGTGTTGCCCTTTTCCATATTAAATTATGTCAGCTATATGAAACACATCAAGATGACACCAGCAGGGCAGTGACTTGATTTAGAACTGGGCCACACACCTGTTCTTCTAAATATAAACAAATTTGCAACCTGAGCCATTGGCAGTCACTGGAGGGTAAGCAAGTGAAAGCTGGGTCTGGTGCCTGCCTGCAGCCTGGCTTTGGGCTCACAAATGCACAAGGGCCAAGGAAGCATTCTGCCAACAGGATATTTGGCATTGCATCTAGTGGTCACAGTGACCTTCTCTCTCATGGGGAGATTATAATTATTATCCTTCTTATCCTTATTGTTATTTTTAAGTGTGCTTAGTTTGCTCTTGTGGCTCAGCTTGTACCCAGCCTGTTGAATGTTCTAGGTCCTCTTGGTTCATATATGTGCAAATTGCCTGGGTTGCCATGTTTAGACGGAGCTTATTCTAAGGGAACTTGTTTTCTGAGCTCATGAATACTGAATTAAATCCATAAAGTATTTTTAACGTCTGTGTGAAAGAGATGTTATTC
The DNA here is from genome assembly GCA_027257055.1 of Cephalopachus bancanus. Classification (NCBI taxonomy): domain Eukaryota; kingdom Metazoa; phylum Chordata; class Mammalia; order Primates; family Tarsiidae; genus Cephalopachus; species Cephalopachus bancanus. Next base: position 9,987,431 of record JAPVLO010000080.1, on the reverse strand, counting down.
TGGATTGCAGAGTCCTGCTATTCAAAGCAGATGGCTATTCTTTGGTACTATTGATCATGCCTCTTTCTGTTGATGCTCAGAGGGAAAAGGATTCTGAAACCTTGGAAAAGTTGCTCATTATCCTTAACAGGTGGGACAGCACATAGAAAATGCAGATGAAAACAGCCCAGTGGCAGGTATTGCCATTGTGTGTGTGGTAGTATTGGACAGAACTAGGAGACTCAATTGGTCTGATTGGTCAAAGCTCCTAAAATAATCTATATTATGATCATCAACAAGTTTTGAAATCATTATTTCTAGATGCTAAAAGCTGGCAGATAAGATTCTTAATTTTTGGTGGAGCTTAAGGTGCGAACAGACAGGTTGGACTGTGAGAGTCTTCACAAAGGCAAGTGTCCATAAAGACTCTGAGTGAATAGGCATGCACTAGTGGGAGAGTGAAAGTCCGTCTGAGGGGAGACTTGAGTTCATGCACTCAGGTCCCCCCTCTGAGGGTGACTGCAAGTCACCACTGCCCTGAGATAGGAGCATGGGTGTGCTTGCAAGATCGTCTGCAGCTTCCGGGACTCTCCTGCCTAATACAGCTGATTCTTATTGCCTGGCTCCTGACCCACACCATCACCTGTTATAGCAGATCAGCTAAAGCCCCAGATCTGATCAGTGGAGAGAGAGGATCAGGGAGAGTCGGTAAGGTGCTCCATGCCTGGTGAGGAGATGCCGACTGCAGCCATTTTCTCTATCCAAGGACCAGGCAAAACCCTGCCCAGCCTGGCCCAGCCCCACCCAGCCCCACCCAGCCCCCAACTTGGGGTCTACGGTAATCTAATCAAGCTGGGAGAGACGGATGCCCCTCCCCCATGTTGGATCTGACACAGACAGGTCAGATCTGAGTGGCAGACTTGCCAGGCAGCAAGCTGGCTGAATCCAAATCTGATCCACCCTCCTTCCAAAGTAGGCCTGGGGCATCTGACCCACGCTGTGAGCAACCCTACCTGCCTGCTCTAAGAGCAGAGAGGAGGGACTAGAGATCAGAGCTGAAAGGACATTGGACTTACAGGAATGACCTCAGAGAGAGTTTGGTTCTTTGTTTTCATTTTTATTTTTTGTCTGTTTTGCTCATTTTGTTTGTTTTTTGTTTTAGTTTTTTCTCTTTTTATATGTTTTTGATAATGTTTTCATACTTGCTTTGTTTCTGTTATTCTACTGATTTGTTTCCTCTATTCTTTCTTTAGACTTTCTGTTTGTGTATGGGAAGTGTACATCAATAGGCAGGTTTTTGTTGGACTGTGTGTTTGCATGATTATCTGTATTGTTTTAGTTTTTTTTTTACTCTTTTCTGTCTTTGTGTCTCTTCTTATTTGTTAGTTGGTACGTTTATCTGTTTTCCCTCTCACTCTTCTCTCTCTCCACTTTCTTCTTGCCTCCCCCCCTTCTTTATTACAGTGTTTTCCTTTTTCTTACCTCATTTTGCTTCCACAGAGCAAACCTATACCCCCACTGCATGGACAGATTGTAAGACAGTGAAAAGTGGGTTCTAGGGTGCCCATACACCTGACCGTGGATAATGGAATCTGCAGATAGATTCTGAATCACACCTTCCCCCTCAATTAAACCTCTAAACTGCAAAAAGTACAATCCCCAACCCACAATCTAGCTTCATAACTGAATAAAACCAGAGGATCCACATAAGAAGGAATAGGAGACTGAGCAAAGAGAAGTAAAAGCAACCCCACAATCCCTGAACAACAGAATTAAAGAAGAGGAGAAAAAAGTGGAGAGGCAAATCTATACAAATAAAGAAAAACCAAAAGAATACAGGTCTCAAAAAGACTCCTGGGAGGTCAGACACTGAGAAAACAGACTTCGGGTGGCAAACAATGAAGTGTCCCCAGAATGATGGGTCACATACTACAAACCTAGACATCAAGTAGAGAGTATTAAAAAAATTGAGGAGAGACAAGAGGAAAATAGGAAGGAGTTGATAACTGAAATGACAGTAGTAAAGAACATTGTGATTGAAATAAATAACAAACTAATAAGCATGGAAAGCAGAATTAGTCAAGCAGAAGAATCTCAGAGCTTGAGGACTAAAATATAGAACTCACCCAAACTGTCAAAAACATAGGAAAGAAGCTTAAAAAGACAGAATAAAACCTTCAAGTGATAGTGATTATTTCAAGAGGCCAAACCTAAGAGTAATTGGACTTCCTGAGACCAAAAGAGAGACAGAGACCACCCTGGAACAAACATCCCATGAAATTATTCAAGAAAACTTCCCACATCTCATCAGTGATGCAACCATTCAAATACAAGAGATTCAGAGAACCCTTGTAAGACAACAAATAACCAACTCCTGGGCACATAGTAATTCACTTAAACAAAGTAGGCATAAAAGAAACAAATCCTAAAGGCAGCAAGAGAAAAAGATCAGACTACCTACTGGGGAAGACCAATTAGAATAGCAGCAGATTTATCTACAGAAACACTTCAGCTAGGAGAGCTTGGAATCCAATCTTCAAAGTTCACAAAGATAAACAATTTCAGTCAAGAATAACTTACCCAGCTAAGGTAAACTTCATCAGTGAGGGAGCATTAAAATCTTTCCCAATCATTCAATCTCTAAGAACTTATGCTGCCTCTACACCAGCTCTATAAGAAACACTTAAGAAAGTATTAAACACAGAAGAAAGGGGGAAAAATGATAATGTTCTTCACAAGAGTGCAGAAAAAAGATTGAAAACATACATGAATAACTCAAAAATCAGAAGAAAGACAACAAATGAAGAATAGCAACAACTCTATAAGAACTTAATGACAGGGATAAACATTCATATTTCAATAATTAGACTGAATGTGATTGGACTAAATGTACCACTGAAAAGACATAGAATGGAAAAATGGATAAAATGTCATGAGGTAACAATATACTCTCTCCAAGAGACTCATCTCACCAGAAGGGACACTCACAGACTGAAAGTAAGAGGATGGGAAGCAAAATTTCAGGTAAATGGGACACAAAAGAAAGCAAGAGTTGTGATCTTAATATCAGACAAAATACCCTTAAAGCTATCAAAAATTAAAAAAGATACAGAAGGTCACTATATAATGATAAAAGGTTCAATCCACCAACAAGAAATATCCATTCTAAATATATATGGACCCAACATAGGAGCGCCAACTTTCATAAAGCAGATTCTAGACAAACTTAAAAAAAGATACTGATGTTAGCACGATCATATCTGGGGACTTTAACACTCCACTAACAACCCTAGACAGATCATTGAGATAAAAAATCAGCAAGGAGATCTGGAACCTCAATGTGATTCTTGACCAAATGAACTTAATTGATACCTATAGAACACTCTACCTAATGACTATAGAATATACATTCTACTCATCACCACATGGAATGGTCTCTAAGATCGATCACATCCTTGGCCATAAATCAAGCACAAACCAACTTCATAAGACTGAAATTCTGCCATGTGCCTTTTCAGACCACAGTGGAATAAAAATAAAAATCAACACCAACAAAGTTCCCCCAAACCCACAAAGACTTGAACACTAAACAGCATTATGCTAAGCAACTCTTGAGTCAACATGGACATCAAAACAGAGAGTAAAAGATACCTGGAAACAAATGAAAATGAAGAAACATCTTACCAGAATCTCTGGGATAGCATGAGAGCAGTAGTAAGAAGGGAATTCATATCTCTACAAATTCACATGAAGAAAATGGAAAGATCACAAGTTAACAGTCTAACAAGTCACCTAAGGAAGCTGGAAAAGAAAGACCACCAAAACCCTAACTTCAACAGAATAATCTAGATCAACAAAATAAAAGCCCAAGTCTGGGATATAGAAGAAAAAGAGATAATACAAAAAAATCAATAAAATAAAAAGCTGGTTCTTTGAAAGAATAAACAAGATTGATGGTCCCCTAACTAGACTGACCAAGAAAAAGAGAGAAAAAGTCCAAATAAACACAATCAGAAACACAAAAGGCAAAGTCACAACTGACCCTGAAGAAATACAAAAGATTATCAGAGATTACTATATACACTTGTGTGGAAACAAACTTCGAAACCTAAAGGAAATGGAGGACTTTCTGACATCACACAACCTCCCCAGGTTGAAACAAGAAGACATTGAGTCCCCAAATAGACCAATAACAATCCAGGAATTTGACTATGTCATAAGAAAACTACCTACAAAAAAAAAAAAGCCCTGGACCAGATGACTTTCTAGCAGAATTCTACAAAACATACAAGGAGGAACTGATACCAATCCTACTGAAAGTATTCCAGACGATTTTGAAAGATGGAACTCTCCCCAAATAATTTTATGAAGCTAACATCACATTGATACCCAAGCCAGGTAGTGATCCAACAGAAAAAGAGAACTATAGGCCAATATCCTTGATGAACATAGATGCTAAAATTCTCAACAAGATTCTAACTAACCGGATTCAACAACACATCTCAAAAATCATCCACTATGATCAAATATGCTTCATCCCTGGTGTGAAAGGCTGGTTCAACATTCGTAATACCAAAATTTAATCAAATACATCATCAGACGTAAGAACAAAAAAACCACATGATTATATCATTAGATGCAGAAAAAGTTTTTGATAAAACCCAGTACCCCTTCTTGATAAAAACCCTCGAACATCTAGGTATAGATGGAACATACCTTAAAATAGTAGGAGCCATCTACAAGAAACCCACAATCAGCATACTGCTAAACAGACAGAAATTGGAACCATTTCTCCTGAAAACTGGAACAAGTCAAGGATGCCCACTCTCACCCCTCTTGTTCAGCATAGTTTTGGAAGTCCCAGCTACAGCAATCAGAGAAGAGAAAGTGATCAGGTGTATCCACATAGGAAAAGTGGAAATCAAGTTATCCCTCTTTACAGATGACATGATTCTATACTGCAAAAACCCAAGAGAATCTGTCAAAAACCTCCTGGCACTAATAAAGGAATCTGGCAAAATCTCAGGGTATAAAATAAATGTACAAAAGACAATAACATTTCTATACACTGATAATAAACAAGCAAAAACCCAAATAAAAAGAACAATTCCATTCACAATGGCCACAAAAAAATGAAATACCTTGACATCTTCCTAACCAGAGACGTGAAAATCCTTTACAATGAAAACTACAAAACACTGCTCAAAGAAATCAAAGATTACATAAACAAATGGAAAAATATTCCATGCTCATGGATTGGAAGAATCAACATTGTTAAAATGTCCATTCTACCTAAGGAAATCTACAAATTTAATGCAATATCCATCAAATTACCAACAACATTCTTCTCAGACCTAGAAACAACAATACAGGAATTAATATGGAAACATGAATGAACACAAACAGCCAAAACAATCCTCAGCAAAAAATAAAAAATGAAGCACAAGATATCACACTCCCATACTTTAAACTTTATTATAAAGCTACAATAATCAAAACAGTCCAGCATTGGTACAAAAATAGGCATATAGACCAATGGAATAGAATTGAGATTCCAGAAGCATAACCTCAATTTCTCAGCCAACTCATCTTTGACAAAGCCTCCACCAACAACCACTGGGGAGAGGAGAACCTATTCAGTAAATAGTGCTGGGAAAACTGGCTGACCACATGCAGAAGATTGAAACAGGACCCCCTACCTATCCCCATACACAAAAATCAACTCTAAATGGATCAGAGACATAAACATAAAACATCAAACTTTAAGAACCTTAGAGAATGCAGGAGACACTCTTATGGAAATTGGAACTGGCAACCAATTCCTGATCAAAACCCCAAGTGCCCACACCATAAGAGATAAGATAGACAAATGACCTTATCAAAGTGACAAGCTTCTGAAAAACCAAAGAAACCATCAAGAGAGCAGGGAAACAGCCTATAGACTGGGAAAAAATAGTTGTCAACCCTATGTCTGACAAAGGCCTAACATCTAGGATCTACAAGGAACTCAAATGTGCTGAAAAGAAAAAAACAAACGGCTCCATTACAAAGTGAGAAAAAGATATGAACAGACAGTTCTCAAAAGAAGACATATGAGCAGCCAACAGATACATGAAAAAATGTTCAGTCTTACTAGTCATCAAAGAAATGCATATTAAAACTATACTGAGATACCACCTAACTCCAGCCAGAATGGCCATCAATAACTTAAAAAATAACAGATGCTGGAGAGGATGTGGCGAGAAGGGAACACTTCTACACAGTTGGTGGGAGTGCAAACTAGTACAACTTCTGTGGAAAACAGTGTGGCGATTCCTAAAAGTTCCAAAAATCAATCTCCCATATGACCCTGCAATCCCCCTACTGGGAATATACCCAGAAGAACTAAAATCACTCTATAAAAAAGATACCTGCACACGTATGTTTATCGCAGCATTGTTCACAATAGCAAGAACATGGAACCAACTGAGTTGCCCATCAAAAGAGGACTGGCTAAAAAAAATGTGGTTCCATATACACAATGGAATATTATGCAGTCATAAAGAAGAACAAAATCATGAACTTTGCAGCAACCTGAATGGACTTAGAGTCTATAATACTGAGTGATCTTTCACAGAAACAAAGAAGTGAGTATCACATGTTCTCACTCATAAGTGGACCTTGAACATCTATTGTAATACTAGAAGAAAAGGATTGACAGTAGCGGGAAACTGCAGGGGCATGTGGGGGTGGGGAGGTGGGATTGCCATTAGTGGGAAACAGCCTGGGGAGGGGAGAGGCACACCTCATCAACAAGGGTACCTGCACAATGAACATTTGTATACCTAACCCTGAATTGTACCCCACAAGTTTAAAATAAATTAAAAAAATTAAAAAATTCTTAATTCTCCTTCAAAATAACTGCAAAATGTTTTTTATGCAATTGCAATAGTTTTTCGTGTTAACAATTTTGAATATACAGAAGAATACCAAAGAAAATTGCCATCGTTTGATATGCTTATGTTTCCCACTCCTAACTTGGTAATTTGGTGAATTTCACCAAAATGTTTACTAATGTGAATAAATATTTTTGTATTCCTGTAATCAATCCCACTTGTGTATGATGAAAATGTACATATCTTGATATAGTGGCATGAGTCATAGAATTGTGTAGTTTAGTTCTCCCTTGGAGAGTCCAGCTACAAGGAGTAGTTGGCAGACAGTCTAAGCCGCTGCCACCTTGGATCCGTATTATTATTCACTCTGGGACCACACTCTACCTGGTTGGTTCTCAGTCAATATGGGAGTATGGTTGGGCAGTTAGAGTTGGGATGTTTCTGCTGCTTTCCATTCCTCACCAAGAGACTGAAATGAAACAATACTGCATTTTCTTTGTCTAGTCCATTTTCTATACTGTGTCTACAACGGGATGGGGAGAAGGCCTACTAGAGGCCTAAATCTCAACTTCACAAATTCACTTTGTAACAAATCCTCACATGTATCCCACAACCCTCCAATTTTTTTTTTTTTTTAGTATTGCAGCCCAAGGGAATGGTGGAACTCAACGCTAATACTATCTTTTTTTTTTGAGTTGGAGTCTCACTATTGCCCAGACTGGAGTGCAATGGCCACTTCTGGCCACCGCAGCCTTGACCTGCTGGGCTCTGGTGATCCTTCCACCTCAGCCTTCCAAGCAGCTGGAACTACAGGTGCATGCTATCACACCTGGCTAATTTTTTTGATTTATTGTAGAGATGAGGTCTCGCCTGCCCAGGCGGGTCTCGAACCCACAGGCTCAGGCAATCCACTCACCTCAGCCTCCCAAAGCCGCGGGATTACAGGCTGAGCCACCGAGTTTGGCTTAATGCTATCCTTAAAGACCTAAATGATGGCAAGGGTGGTAGTCCCCATCATATCCTCATCTAATTTGCCATTCTGGTCCCTGTGGAAACTAGATGGATCCTAAAGAATGACTACAGACAAAATCAACCAAGTAGTCCTGGTCACAGCTGTTGTAGTGGTCATGGTATCAATTGTAGAGTAGATTTATCAGGCCTCAAGTATATGGCATGTGGTCACTGATTTGTTGAATGTACTATTTTCTATTGAAATCTGAAGAGAGGGCCAGAAACAGTTTGCATTCATGAGGAACAGATAACAATAATTAGAGCTAGGCTCCATAGCTATGTTAACTCTCTCTCTCCTCTGTTATAATATGCTTAAAAGAGATCTTGACCATGTGCATGTCCTGAAGAACATCACACTAATACCATACATTGATGACATCATGCTGATGTAGCAGAAGAGCAAGAAGTTCCTGGCATGTCGGACACTTTCGTAAGACACACGCATTCTAGAGGACGGGAGGTAAACTCAATGATGGACCAGGGACATGTCACCTCGTAAACATTTCAGGGGTCCAGTTGTCAGGGAATTTCTCAGACATAACCATCAAAGTAAAAACTGAGTGGCCACGTCTTGCATTCCCTACTACTAAGAAGGCAGGTAGTACAGCTCCTTATAAAACTCTTAAGGTGCTAGAAACATCATATTCTACACCTGGTTCCTAGGAATGCTATTTTGGCCCCTATACTGGGTGACATAAAGCTGCTGACTTTGAGTGAGGCTTGAGGGAAAAGGACTCTGAAGTAGGCTAGGCTGTGGTATAAGCCATTCTGCCATTTAGGACACACAATGGAGCAGACTCTATGTTGGAGATATCAGTGAAAAGAAGTTGCAGTAAGGAGCTAATTACTCCAAGAGAATTGTAGTGCAAGCCCTGAAGTTCTGGAGCAAGCATATACCATCTGCCATGAGAATTATACATCTTTGAAAAATAGTTTTTAACATTTTGTTAGGTTTCTAGTAGAGGCATAGTGCAGAAGACTGCACTATGGAGCCCTAAATGATCATGCACCTAGAACTGTCTATTATGCACTAGGTCCTGTTGGAATACCAAGCCAAACAGTCATAAGGGCACAGCGGTCAGGTGTCATGGCTCATACCTGTAATCTCAGAACTTTGGGAGGCTGAAGTGGGAGGATTGCTTGAGGTCAGATGTTCAAGACCAGCCCAGGCAACTTAGCGAGACCTCATTCCTACCAAAAAATTAAAAAAATTAGCCGGGGTATGGTGCCTCACCCCCGTAGTCCCAGATACCCAGGAGGTTGAGTTAGGAGGATCATCTGAGTTTAGGAGGTCAAAGCTGCAGCAAGCCATGATCGTGCTACTGTACTCCAGCCTGGGCAACAGAGAGAGAGGGTTTGACTCAACATAAATAAATACATAAAACGATTATAAAAGAAGGGCACAACCACAATCCATTGTATGATGGTGACAGTATTTCAGAGGTAGAACTTGAGTAGAACCTGAGTGTGAGTAAGCAGCATGAGCAGCTGGCCCAGCTCCCCATGTCTCCTGTCACAGTTGCCCCAGCACCTGTCCCTCCAGCTTGCACCTGCATCCACACTGCAGGAGAGGTTCTTATACGTCCAGCTGAAGGAGCAAGGGAACACCCACATATGATTTGTAGATGGGTGAGCTTGATGAATTGATGCAAGCTAAAATGAAGGGCTGCATTATAGGTACAATCAGGGATCACCTTGAGAGTCAATAGAAAGGAAAATCTTTCCAAGACAGAGGTATAGTCTGCTATGTGTGGAAGGAGGAGTAGCCAGCCAAAGGTGAGAGGAAGCTAAATGCTCAGAGCCCTGTAAAGGAAAGGACTGGAACACTGGAGGCAAGGAAGTGCAGAGCAGAGGCATTTGAATGGAAATGTGGGACTGTGCATCAAGAGGAAAGACTTCTGTATGCCCATCACAAAACATTCACCTTTGAAAGTGCACTGAAAAATAAAGGAGACGGATTATTTGGCCAGTTTGCATTGGCCAACCAGTCACTTGTCTCCCAGAGCTGACACAGCAGGCACATGAACTGAGAGGTCAAGATTGAGGATATTCCAGGACTCCCACTTCACTGGGATGAACTACCTTTAGCTGCCTCTGAATGCTCGAGCTGCTAGCAACAGAGAGAGACCAATACAAAGCACCCATCATGACCCTTTTCCTGCAAAAATTTGACTGGCTACTTGGTGGCAAGTTCAAGTTCGCTACCTTGGGCCTCTCCCATTCTGAAGGGCCATTGTTTAACCTTTACAGGGATACATACCTATTCTGGTAGGAATTCGACTTTCTCACCCACAGAGACTCAGCATCCTCATCTTGCAGAGGCTTCAGGAATGACTGATCTAATTAAAGGCACGAGAGTCTATATAGCACAGAATCCAACCAGAGCATCCATATCCCAGTCAGGAGGGTGTTGGAGTGGACTTGTGACCAGGGATCCACTAGTTATATCACATACCATCCTGAAAGAGGCAGATGACAGCACATTGGAACAACCTAATGAAGGCAGACCAGAAATGTCAGCTTGGCTGCAGTCCTCTGCTTGATGAAGTACTATCTTTTAGGACACGGTATATACACTGAATTGGAGACTTCCACGTAGTGCTATGTCCCCAACAAAAAGAATGCATGGGTAGAAATGGGAGTAGTACTGTTTGCCACTGATACTAATGACCTGGGGGTAATATTTTTACCTCCCATACCCGCCACTCTGCTAGGTTGTAAGCTCTGGCCTTCAAAGGACATTAATCCTTGCTAGTATACTCAATTAAGTTTTGATTGAACTATATGTTGTACCTTCTCCCAGGGTACCTGGGACTTTGTGTTTCCAGACACAGCAGGTGAGAAGAGGCATTGCTTTCATTCCATTACCAGGAGAAGGAAATAAGGCTTTTACATAATAGAGAAATGTGCGTGGAACCCAGGTAATTCACTTGGAAGCCTACTGGTACTCTTTTGCTTCATGTAACAATGAACAGATTTGTTCAGCTGCCCTAGGCTAAGAATGGTATGACGTCCACCTGTTTAGACCCCCAGATAGTAAAGGTTTAGTCACATCACTAGGTAAGCCATTAAAACCTGCTGAGATGATAGCAGAGGATGAGAGAAATATTAAATAGATAGTCAAAAAGGAAGAGGAGTTTCAGGTAGGGCTCCAAGTTCAAATGCAGAGATGGGGGTTGCAGTGTATCCTACTAGCCTCTTCCTTCCATTTCTTCTTAGAAAGAGAGGGTATAGAAACTATGGAGGTGTTGTTCCCCAAATGTGTGAAGAAGTAAATATGTCTTACATGTAATTGCTGGTGGTCACTAAATTGTATCACTCAGATCTCACAAGAATCTGGTGGATCCAGTGTCATTAACAACCTTTGGTGGTCACCATTTTGGATTTCCCAGGCATCCAGGGGGTGGCCATACTCTCTCCTGGCTGCTCCAGCCAGTGTCTGAGCAGGGTAGGTGTACTGAGTTGGGCTATTCCTGCCTCATGTGGGGTTCCTTTGCTCTGGAGCCTCTCATCAGCCTGGCCAGGACTTTGTCTTAACTTTTCTGCTACTTGAGTTTCCTCCTACCCTATTCTCTTCCCTTTCCTCACTGCTTTCAAGGTGTCAAGCCAGTGATATAGATGGAAGGATCTCCCTGCCTTCTCCTGCTCTTCTCATCACCTGCCCTTATCTGCCACCACCATTTACCCTCAGAGGCATTTCCCTAAGACTTTGTTCACATGTATAATCAGATCTTGGCATGCCTTTTGCTGACACCTGAAGTGGTACATTAGGTTTAAGACTTAAACCCTGGTTAAAAGACTTCCTGTCACTCTCTGGCTGCCCCTCCCCCAGTTGTGCTTTCCCTCTTCCCTGGTGGTATCTGCAGACACAGGACTGGTCTCATGGTTGTGCAACCTGCACACTTTCACCAAGCCCCATACTGACAAGGGCCTAGCACTTGGTTTCAGGCTCTGCCTTCACTGTTCTGCTTCGCTATATTTGCCATAATAGAGTACCAAAAGCAAGACAAGTAAGGACTTAAGCAAGAGAAACAGATTGCCACAAAGTTGTGTACACTAGAATTGATCTCTTGTCTGAGCTCATAATCTTAGCTGGGTTGCCTCTTTCTGGGGCCAGAATGTGAGGGAGAATGTATTCCACACCTCTCCCTTAGCTTCTAGAGGTTTGCTGTCAATCTTTGGCATTCCTCAAGTTGTAGATGCATCCCCCGAGCTTAGCCTTCACATTCACATGGTGTTTTGTGTTTCTGTGTTCAAATTTCCCCTTTTCATATGGACACTGTCATATAGGACTAGAGCCAATCTTGATGACCTCACTGTAACTTCACAAATTACATCTACAATGACCCTATTATCAAATAAGGTCACATTCTAAAATAATGAGGTTATGTCTTCAACATATTAATTTGGGGAGATGCAATTCATCCTGTAATAACCAGCATCTTAAAATTCCTAGTAGTTTTTATTTTGCACTGGGCCCCACAAATTATACAGCCAATCTTGGCTCTAGATATCTACTTTCAGGCTTTAATCTACCTTAACATCTTGAATCTTAGGAAAGAGTGTTTCTTTTCCTATAATTATGGCAATAGTCTCTCTGGGAGGCTTGATTTGCCTAGAGTGGTTCATCTAGCCATTTCCAACTAACTCTTGTGGCCATAAAGTTGCTGCCTTTGAATGGTAAGGCCTGGAGCTTGTGGTCCTCAAATCACATTGCCTGTGAGTGAGGAGTAAGGTGGGGAGGGGAGGACAGTCTTTGGTCAAATCCAGCACTCTTAACAGGTTTATGATAGCTATATGAAATAGAGTTTATAGCTTTATGAATTCTGTAATCTTGAATCATTTATGTTGTTTAAGAATTATGTGTGACTTGAAAGTCTAAAACAAAACAAAAATCACCAATAAAGTCCTCTGTTTTTCATCAAAAAATAATTTTCACAACTTGTCTCATTTTGGTGTCATTATTAATCTCAGAGTTTTCCATTTTTGAGTCAAATTTTAGTATTTACATTTTCCCTAAAAATTTGTTCATGACTGAAATGGGGTTTTAAACATTTTCTTCTATGTATAGTTGTTTATGTCTATTATGGGCTGCTGTGCCGCACCCCCTCCCCACAATTAGTATGTTGAAACCCTAAATTCTCCAGTACTCCAGAATATGACTAGAAATAGGATCTTTAAAGGGTAATGAAGCTAAAATGAGATACTAGGGTGGACCCTAAGCCAGTAAAACTGCTTTTCTTATGAGATGAATAGATCTTTTGCTAAGTGTTCTTACTGCAAAACAAAACAGAAACAAAAATAAAACAAAAGGAAACTCTTGGAAATGATAGATATATTTATTATCTTGATTATGGTGATGGTTTCATAGGTGTATGCTTATGACCAAATTTGGCAAATTGTATACGTTAATTATGTGCAGATTTCTGTATATTAATTATACTTCAATAGAGCTATTTTTTAAAAGGAGAGATTAGAAAACAAACCACACAGAGGTAAGACCATACGAACACAGGGAGGAGATGGCTATCTGCAAATCAAGGAGTAAGACATCAGAAGAAAGCCACGCTATCCACACCTGATCTTGAACTTTTAGCCTCCAGAACTGTGAGAAAGTCAACGTCTGTTTTTTAAGCCTCTCATTCTGCTATACTTTGTTACAAAGGCCCTAGGAAATTAACACAACACCTAAAGCTTAGTGTTTTATTTTCTCAGGTATATGTATTTTTAGATAGTGTATTTGGTTGAAATACCTTTTGAGACGTTCCATGTTTGATGTTTTTCTGTTTCTCATCTCTATATACATTTCTTATTTCATAACTCTATTTTATTAATACTTTGTGGGTATTGATTCATTTCTTTCTGTTACTTTGTGTTATGAAAATATTTTTAATATAAAATGAATACTTCATCCTTTATAGACAGCCTTTTTATTTTCTTGCTTGGTTTCTTGCAGATAGTTGTTTCCCTTTATTTTTGAAATATAGACATATTGTAGCAGTCTGGATTCTCTGGTTAAATAGAAGCAATAGGATATATCTATATAAAAAAGGAGATTCATTATGGAAATTGTCTCATGCAATTATGAAGGCCAAGAAGTTCAGCAATTTTCTATCTGTAAGCTGGAGACCTAGGAAAGCTTGTGGTGTAACTCAGTCCCAGTCTGAAGGTCTGGGAAATGTGGGGCCAGCTGGTGGAAATTCCTGAGGATACAGGCCTGAGAACTACGGGTGCTGATGTCTGAGGGCAGAGAAGATAGATATTCAAGTTCAAACTCAAACCTCCTTTACCTTCTGTACCTCTTACCCTCAAGGGGTTGAACAACGTGCATCTATATTGGTGAGGGCCATCTCCTTATTCAGTCTACCAATGCAAATGAAAATCTCTTCAAGAAATGTTCTCATGAACATACCCAGAAATAACGTTTTGCCAGCAATCAGGGCATATTATAGCTCAGTTATGTTGACACATAAAATTAACCGTTACACATATTATAAGAATATGGGGCTTTTAAAAAATTTGTCAGTTAGAGTTTCTCTGACCTGAAACCTCAAACCTGTAATCAGTTCAGGAAAAGTTTTCTTATGCTATTTTGAGTATTGCATTTCTTCTTTCTCCTCTGTTTTCTCCGGAAACTGCTGTTACATGTGTGCCATAGTTCCAAGATACATTTTCCATGTCTTTTTTTTTTCTGCCTTCATTTTCATATGTTTATTCTTAACTCTCAGTTATTGTCTGTGATCTGAAGCATAACTTCTGCTTTTTTTTGTTTGTTTGTTTTGAGTTGGAGTCTCACTCTGTTGCCCAAACTGGAGTGCAGTGGCCGCTCCCGGCCACCACAGCCTTGACCTGCTGGGCTCCGGTGATCCTTCCGCTTCAGCCTTCCAAGTAGCTGGAACTACAGGCATGCGCTACCACACTCGGTTAATTTTTTTTATTTATTGTAGAGATGAGGTCTCACCAACTTGTCCAGGTGGGTCTCGAAGCCGCGGGCTCAGGCAATCCACTCACCTCAGCCTCCCAAGGCGCAGGATTACAGGCTGAGCCACCGAGCCTGCCTACAACTTCTGCTTTGATAGATTAGAGTTTCAGGTGATTCTAATGAAGGTTTCACTGCCTTCATCTTCATTTTACATCTGAAAATAGATGTTTCCTCTAGATCTCAGATGGCTGTTTCTTAGTGCTTTACTAATATAGATTCATAGATGTAATGTTCTTTTTTACTTTTCCTCAAATATTTCTTCTTTTATTGCAGAACATTTGATTCATGATGAAATTGAGGAATAGTTATTTGACTTTTTTGGATTGATTCATTTCTTTTTGGTTGAAGACTCTTTATGTGTCTGGTTATTTTTCTTTGTTCATCCTTACTGATCCAAGATTTTCTAATATAGAAAAATCTGGCGTGTTCTAACAGATATTTTGTGGGTCTTCTTTGATCTTTCAGAGGAAGAAAAATAATAACATGTACACCTATATATGTGATATACAACAGTTATATATAATAATGATATATAATTATATTTAGTGATGTGTATTGTGATATGAGGAGAGAGCTGGAAGTGGGAATTAACTACTGCCATGGAGTTTATTTTGTTCTGCTTCTCTTTCTTGTTGACTCACAGAGACAGTTGACTCACAAGTCCCCTATTCCTCCCATAGCTTTTGCCATTAGGAAACACGATGATGGCATTGCCTCCACTTTTTGGCTAATAAATTGGTATGAGATGTATTTACATTTGGTTGAATAAACATTTTTGAGGAAATGCCTTATTCTTATTATAGGAATGCGTACACTTGCTATACTAACAGGCTCTGGAATGCCCCTTTTTCACCCCATCAACAGTCCCCCAGCCTTACCCCACTGATAGCCCTTTCTTCTGCAAGTTGTGATATGCCAATGCATTCAAGTTGGTTTGCTGCCTCTTAAATGCGTGCGGAACTTTTCTTTAGCATATGGTGAATTGCATATTGGCTAATTATCCCCTTATTTTAGATTTGTCTATATAGTCTGTTGAAGAAATCCTGAAGTTTCTGGCCTATGGACAGTAACTTTCCCTGGATTCTATTACTTAAACAAAATTTTCCCAATTTTATTTTTCTTTTATTTAAACAAGCAGGTATATGCTGTCGATAACACTGCAACAAATCCTTACTGATCTTTATTTTGTTGAAAATACTCATGACAAAAATTACTTTCTTTTTGCTAACAATAAACCTAAGAACTGAGTCTCTACACTATAATCACATTAGTCATTACTAATAGTAAACATGGTGTTTCAAAGGAAGGACATAAGTTTCGGCAGACCAACCTGAGTTCTTTACCAGCTGTGAGACCTTAGGAAAATTATTAAGATTCTCAGAGCTTGGCTCTCTGCTCCATAAAACAGATAACAATAATTCCCTTGCAGGGTGTTTCTGGGAATTTATTAATAAATACAAATAAACATTATATACATTATATATACACATATATATAATCTATATTAAACACAGTGTCAATGTTACATATTATGTGATATGTAATTATTAGGCCTCACAGTAACCTACCATGAAGTAGGCAATACTAATGTTGTCATTCTATACGTTATGCAACTGAGGCATAGGAAAATTAAATGCTTTGATAACGCAGATATTAAGTAGCACAACTGTTGAGTGATGAAATTAAGATATGACCCAAGAAAGACTGGCTCTTTTTTTTTTGAGTTGGAGTCTCACTCTGTTGCCCAGGCTGGAGTGCAGTGGCACGCTCCCGACCACCGCAGCCTCAACCTGCTGGGTTCCGGCTATCCTTCCACCTCAGCCTTCCGAGTAGCTGGAACTACAGGTGCACGCTACCATGCCCAGTTAATTTTTTGATTTATTGTAGAGATGAGGTCTTGCCAAGTTGCCCAGGCGGATCTCAAACCCGCGGGCTCAGGCAATCCATTCACCTCAGCCTCCCAAAGGTGCGGGATTACAGAAGACTGGCTCTTAAACATCTGTCTTGCTGCCTCTCTGGTATAGATAGTTCACAAATAATATGTTTACCAAATTTCAAAAAAAAGTGTTGTTGTATAACCAGTGTTTTGATGTGCATAAACGTATAAACACAAACCCATAAAATATGCAAAATCCTGTCTTTACACTATGTACACAGGTAAAATATGGTAATCTTGGGAATGAGTAAGTAAATATATTGATTAAATCATAGTATTAAACTATTATAAGGACTATTATAAGTAATATAGAAAGCTTTAGAGAGAGAAATAAATGGTCATTAGATACTTGTCCTTTATTCATTTATCTTCACAAAGCAGTAAGAAAGAAGTGCTAACACTGCTATAAATATTTTTTGAAATGTTGAATAGGATTGGGGCAGTAATTTTCTTAAACTGTTTAGAAATTCCTTTTGTTCAGTGTTATCTCAGTATTTTACATTATGATAGGCCAAAGTACCTTTCAAACACATTTTTGATGGCGATTCTTCCCTTCTCCTCTAGTTTTCTTCCGTCTCTCTCTCCTTCCTTCTCCTTCCTTCTCCTTCCTTCCTTTCTTCCTTCCTTCCTTCCTTCCTTCCTTCCTTCCTTCCTTCCTTCCTTCCTTCCTTCCTTCCTTCCTCCTTCCTTCCTTCCCTCCTTCCCTCCCTCCTTCCTTCCATCTTTTAATTCTTCCTTCTTTCTTTTTCTTATTTAATTATGTTCTTACCATTAAGAGAGCGCTTCCTTTAAGCCACTTAGATATCCAGTCTATATGTGACAATCAACATTTGCATGTTTAATAACTTTCATCTAAGTAGTACATGTTTATTTCTAAAAGAGTACTAGTTAATACATCTTTCTTACTTTTAATAAATCTCATTTTGTCAATAGTATTATGGCAAAGTTTCTAATGAATATAAGAACACATGAATTTTTGAATAATTTAGTAATGAAAAATATTTTAAACTTTGACCCAACAATTTTGCTGCTAGAAATTTTCCTAGAGAGTTGTGACATGTCAAAATATTTGGGAATTGCAGAACTGTTTATCTAGCAAATAATTGGGAACAACAGACATGTCAAAGAGTATTGAGATAAATAATTATGGTATAATAATACAATGAGATGATAATTAATAGCTAAAATTATTGAAATTAAGGATACTTATTAATCTGTGAAAAAATGAGTAAAAAGTAGTATATATATAAATATACATTTTGTGAAAAAATGTATTATATGTAGGGTACTCGCATAACGAACATTTGTATACCTAACTCTGCATTGTACCCCATGTCTTTAAAATAATAATAAAAAAAGATTGGTAAAAAAAATCACTATGGGTCATCACAATATATGCAGTCATCCAAACAGCCAAGATGAGATCTCAAGAAATTTTATCCTTTACAAGTTCAGTTATATAAAAAAGAACATCACCTCATTTATTGGAAAGGTTTCAACTATTTTACATACATATGCATTGCTTACACACTAAGTCAACATTGTGATAATGAACTTTCACGGAGTCAAATTTCTGATATCCAAGGTGACAGAAGAAAAATCTGTCCCAGTTCTTAGACACTGGCCAATTTTCCATTTGTATTTGTTCTCTACGGGCCTCGACTGATTGGATGGTGGCCACCAATATTGAGGACAGTTCTTCCTCTCTCAGGCCGCTGGAACTTACACACTTCTCTTCTCTAGACACACCCTCACAGACACACTCTGTGAACATATAAAAAATATAAAAAGATGCTTTACCAAGTGTCTAAGTATTCTTTAATCCAGTCAAACTGATATCTAAAATTAAGTCCATGGGTCCACCTCTTGTCAACTTGGTACCTATACACATCTTCTTAAACCATAACTAATTTCCTGATAAAGAAAATAACGAAGTAACAGTCCTGCCTAATATGATACAGTTATGCTGCATATAACCAAAAACATATTAAGTCTTCTACAGAATATATGTGGTTTTCAGAATTTCAGTTTGGGATTTTAATGTTTTGGGACTGTAATTTGGGGAATTTTAGATGGTAGGTATTTTATACTGTAGGAATTTAGACCAGAGATTTTGATCTTTTGAGATTTCATCACTTGGCAGTATGGCATTCAGGATTGTGTGTTTTGGGATTATGATCCAAATCCCATCCTTTCTTAAGTTCTATTCTTAGAAATGTCCAGTTTTGCATCTTAAATATGATGTTTTGTAGTTTTTCTTTTTAATAGTTGAGGAATGGCCCTCTAGTCTTAGTTTGCTGAGAAGTTTTACTTCATGAATGAATGTTGGATTTTGTAGGTGATTTTTCTGCACCAATTAATATTATTGTATTATTTTTCTTTTTTAGCTGTTGTCGAGGTGGACTATGACAATTGATTTTCTAATGTTGAACCAGCATGGCATACCTAAAATAAATCCTACCTTGTCATAGTGTATAATTACATATGTATATTGCTGACTTCTACTTGATCATATTTTGCTAAGAATTTTTGTATCTCTGTTGATGAGACATATTTATTGGTCTATCATTTTCATTTTTGGACTATGTTTATTTGGTTTTGGCATCAGGGTAATGCTAGCTTTACAAAAGTAATTGGGATGTGTTCTTCTGTTTCTGTTTTCTTGAAATTGTGTAGAATTTGTGCTAATTCTTTCTTTATAATTTGATTTATTTATGTTTTATTTTAAAGATGTGGGGTACACATCAGGATTAGGTACATAATGGCCTATGTGCAGGTGAAGTTTTGGCCTTCCACAGGTCTTCACTTCCCCTGGTGATGTTATGTGCCTTCCTCACTCTCCTCTCCACTGGCAGTGTCCCACGACTGCCAATCCCTCTCTTGTAGTATTGTAATAAGTGATCAGGACTTACTTATGAGTAAGAACAGGTGGTATTTAGTTATTTGTTTCTGTGATAGGTCACTGCATATGATAGACTCTAAATCTATCCAAGTTGCTGTGAAGTCCATAATTTTGCCTTTCTTTATGGCTGCATGATGCTCCATCCTAAATCTTTGGTAGAAATGCAACCAAATCTCTCTAAATCTGGATATTTCATTACGATAACTTTAAAAATTATGAATTGAATTTTCTTAATAGTTATGGGGCTATTCCACTTGTCTGTTTCATGTTGAGTGAGTTGTGATACTTTTTGTAGTTTTTATATTTGTTCCTCTATAGTTAAAGTGTTTTTTCCTCTGGTTCTTTGATTTTTTTTCTCTTTGTTTCTGGCTTTCTGCAGTTTTTGTATGACTTGATGTTTGTAATTTTTTGGTATTTATCCTGCTTGGTATTCTTCAGGTTCCTGGATCTATAGTTTGGTGTCAGTAATTAACGTTCAATGTTCTAGGACATTGTTACTTCAAATATTTCTTCTGCTCTGTTCTTTTTCTCCTTATAGTATTTCAGTTGTATGAATATTCCAAATTTGAATTTGTCCCTTGTTTTTGGATGTTCTGTACTGTTTTATTTATTCTTTTCTCTCTTTGCATGTCAGTAAGAAAAGTTTCTAGTGATATGTCTTTCAAACTCACTGATCCTTTCCTTGGTCTATTGATGAGCCAATTAAAGGCATTTTAAAATTATTTTCATACTGTTTTTAAGTTCTAGAATTTGTATTTGAATTTTTTTTAGCATTTTAATCTCCTGACAGCCAGTGTAGTGATGAGTCCATCAAAGGAGTCAATATCTAGTATTCCCCCCCACCTTTTTTTTTTTTTTAGGGTTTCACCCCTTTGGTTACATTACTCATCTATTTTTGAATGCTGTCTACTATTTTTCATAGAGCCCTTGACATATTAACCTAGTCATTTAAATTCCTGTCTAATAATTTCAACATCTCTGTATACTTGTGTCTGTTTCTGATGCTTACTATGTCTCTTAAGACTGTCTTGTTTGTAGATTCTTTCTATTTTGTTTGGAATGCCTTACCTTTTCTTTTGTTGGTAGCTGAACATATTGCATTAGGTGATAGGACTGCAGCAACTAAGATTTTAGTATGAGGATTTGTGTTAATATGGATAGGAATTGAGCTGTGTTTATTGTTTGCTCTAATTTTTGGTGCTAGTGGTTTGACTTCCTGTTGTTTTGATTTTTCTTTTGACTTTGAGTTTTTCCTAACTTTTCCCTCTTTTAACAAAGTTTGCATCTTGCACTGTAGTTTGGTGGTTATGTGTGGGGAGAGGGAAAGCTGTATATAATCTTATGATTAGCTTTCAGTCTTTTAGTTGATTTGCATTCTGGACTATGATATTCTCAAGTATTACTTACCAGCGTTTTTCTTTTTTGTTCCTTCCGTGAGACAGGAAAGCTACAGAGGGCTAGAGAGACTTAGAGGGGAGGAATGCTCTTCCCAGCTAGGATAAGGTTCTAGTAAATTCTTTTTCCATGGAGAGTAGGACTTTATTGTGGAAAATTCTCTGGGTGATTATACTTTCTCTCTTCTTGCTAGAGTTGGGGGTTCCTTCCAGAATCTTCACTGTGAATACTTGGCATGATTTCTGGAGGTATAACCCACCAAAGTGTGGGAGTTCTCCTATGTTTGCAACGCTGGAGCATCTCATTCCCTCACTAGTCCACATTCAGCTTCAAATAATTGGTCGAAACTACTGTCTAAGTGTTCCTACTAGTTGATGGTTTCAGTAGCTCTAGGTAAGCATCTCTGACCCTATTCACTTCTCTTTCCAGTTTTGGGGTGGTAGTTTGCCCAGAACCCTCAGTTTCCTAGTGAGTCTGAGACAAGTGTTGATTTTTAAGTTCAGCTTTTTCTTCTGAGAATGCCAATAACAATTTCCAAGGTCTTCATAATGTCAGGGTTGAATATAAAAGTATACATGTTACTTTTCCCTGCATTTTCTTTCATTTTTTAAAATTTTAAAATATTTAACTGACAAAGATTGCATATATCCCATTTATGAAATGTGATAGTTTGATATATGTATACATTGTGTAAACATTGCCACAATCATATTAATTAATACTTCCATCCCCACCATGCTGTTCATTAGATCCCTAGAACTTGTTCATCTTATAACTGAAGGTTTCTATCCTTTGACCAACATCTCCCCATTTTCCCCATTATCAGCCCTTGGCAGTCTCTGCTCTATTTTCTGCCTTTATGAGTTTTACATTTCTAGATTTCACATAAAAGTGAGTTCAAATAGTGTTTGTCTTTTTGTGTGAGGCTTGTTTCACTTACCAGAGCATTCTCTGACTTCGTCCATGTTGTTGCAAATGGCAGGATTTCTTTTGTTTCATATGTCTGAATAACAGTTTATTTTATGTATTTATTTTATTTAATGTACAAACTATTATTCAACCATAAAATATATATACATTTACATATGTATATATGTTTGTGTGCATCTGTGTGTGTGTGTGTGTGTGTGTGTGTGTGTGTGTGTGTGTATAATTTTTATCCATTCATCCATTTATGGGCACTTAGGTTGATTCCGTATCTTGGCTATTATGAATAATGCTATAATAAACATGGAAGTAGAACTTCTCTCCAAGAGACAGATTTTATTTTCTTTGGATATATACCCAAAAGTGAGATTGACGGATCTTACAGTAATTCTATTTTTTATTTTTTAAGGGAACTCCATACTCTTTTTTATAGAAACTGTACCGCTTTACATTCCCACCAATAGTGTACAAGGTTCTCTCTTCTCTATACTCTCACCTACACTTGTTATCTCTCGCCTTTTTGATAACAGCCATACTAACAGGAGTAAGATGATATCTCATTGAAGTTTTGATTTTATTTATCTGATTAGTGATGTTGAGCACCTTTTCATATATATGTTGGCTGTTTGTAAGTCTTATTTGGGAAAAAATTTGTTAGTGTTCTTTGCTTGTTTCTTAATTGGGTTATTATTATTATTGCCATTGAGTTGTGTGAGTTCCTTACATATCTTGCATTAATCCTTTATCAGATACATGGTTTCAAATATTTTCTCCCATTCTGTAGGTTGTCTTTTGATTTTATTTGTTTCCTTTTCTGTGCAGATTACTTTCATCTTTTAAGTATTCATTATGATGCTTAATACTTATATAGTAGCCAAGAAGTTTTAAAAGTTGTTTCAAATGTGGGAGATACAACCAAGAAAAAATTCAGATTTTATTTATTTATTAATTCTTAGCATTTCTATTAATTTGTTTTGGGCAATTTTTATATGACTTACTATTTGTAATTTTTTGGTATTTATCTTGCTTGGTGTTCTTTCAGGTTCCTGGATCTGTGGTTTGTTGTCAGTCATTAACTTTTAATATTCTAGGTTATTGTTACTTCAAAAATATTTCTATTTGAAGTAACAATCCTTTTATAATATTTACTAACTTCCAAGCACTATGAAAATCTTTTCTTTTAATCTATTTACTCTTCATTGTTCATAACCCTATGAAGTATTATATATGTTTCATATATAGAGTATATATATGTATATAGATAACATATATAGTATAATAGTTACTGCTTTCTTTTTATTTTATGAGATGAGGAAACTCAGGCAGAGAAAGGTTAAGCAACTTTCTCTTGGTCTCACAGCCATTAAATTACAAAACTGTAAGCTGAACTTCAGTAGAGTACCTCTAGAGCTTGCAAGTCTTCAGCTAAATGTGTACAAACTGAAAACGTGGTAAAAAAAAAATACCCATGGCAGACTCATACTCTCTCTGAAAGTCCCACTAATGCAGAAGGTACATTTTACTGGGTAATTTAAATCAGCACAAGTGTCTATAGCTTTATAGACTATTTACTTATATCCTTCATATTAAAGATAGATATATTATATTAGAACTGTGGGCAAGATTACAATACATGTAAATGAAGAAATCATGAACTAAGAAAAAAATATAAGGTGAACTAAGGGTAAGTTAGTACCCATGCTGTACCCTGTCATGCTATGTGAGCCAAAACAGCATGAGGCAAGTGATCTATCTTGAGAGTTACCCCTTGATTCTTGTGCTTTGGAGGTCTTTGAAGCTATTTTTGGAAGGCATGGATCATGGACTTATCTGGGATTGAGTTTTGAAGCAATGAATAGAAAATGGAAAACATGATTAATTCAAAACTTACGTCATCCATAGGATAAAAAACAAAGCTAGTAACTTACAAGAAATACATCTTCTATTGGAACTGGGAATGAAAAAAAAATTATCTAATGGGTCCTTACAGAGAGATCTTTGTGTCATATCTTGAAAAATGTCCTCAGCAACATCAGAGTGGTAAAAACTAGAGTGCCATAGAACAAGCGTCTTGGCATGACAGTTCAATGTGATTCAGTGAAAGCGGTGACCGCATATGAGGAACCCAGGCAAAATATTCCCATGGATCAGGCTTATTTTTTATTGTATCGTTTACTTCTATGCTCTATCCAGAGAAATAAGGAACCTAAATTTTATTGACTCAATTGTTTATTTTTTTTAGCATGAGCAAACGTAATGAGTAATTAGAGAGAGAGAGAACATGTGTATGTATTTTTGAGTGGGGAAGACGCTAGGACTCAACAATCAGTTCTAATTTATCTGCTACTCATATAAGGTGAGATACTTCTGCCTGACCTTAAATGGTTTTAATTGTAGTTCAGGATGCATGACTGATAAACACAAAATTAAATCTAACAATATTAGGGAATATATAATTATCAGGAGTGTAGTGGCAGGGAGAATAAGACAAAGCTAGAAATGGTAGCAAATTAGCATTGACTTGGTTTGACTCTTGCAGTGTGGGAAGTGCACAAAGAATTAATTGAACAAATTCTTCAATCATTTATTTATCTCATGATCAGTCATATTTAGTATCATGACAGATGGTGGCAGAATTCTGAAATCCAGGTATCTCTGAATAAAGGAAAGTGTGAAAACTCAGTTGCTCCTCCTACAATAAATTCATTAATATTCAAAAATTGTTTAGCATGTGGTTGGATGTGTTGGCGGTTGGGGCTCAGGACACCATAGAAATACAAAAACTTCCATA
This sequence comes from Cephalopachus bancanus, assembly GCA_027257055.1. Classification (NCBI taxonomy): domain Eukaryota; kingdom Metazoa; phylum Chordata; class Mammalia; order Primates; family Tarsiidae; genus Cephalopachus; species Cephalopachus bancanus. Next base: position 9,962,633 of record JAPVLO010000080.1, on the reverse strand, counting down.
AAGTAGCACCAGATTAAGCTGTGATAAAGGAATCTACATGCTGTCCATACTATGGGGTATAGAGATAGGGTAATATTCTTTAAAATTATTTGCTTTCTCCTTTTTTATAATTGTATTTTAAATTGGAGTTTGTGTATTCCTGTGCAATCTAGTGTTTTTAATCTCAATTCAAATGATAGAGTTATATTTTTAAGTTAATAGAATAATTATTTTAATGATTACGATAGAATACATTTTTTTGAGTTGGAGGTCTCATTTTGTCATCCAAGCTGTAGTGAAGTGGCACAATCATGGATCACCACAGCCTCAAACTCCTGGGCTCAAGCAGTCCTCCTGACTTAGCCTTTCAAGTAGCTGAGATTATAGGTGCACTCCACCATGCCTGGTTAATTTTTTTTATCTCTTGTAAGAAGGAAGTCTCCCTATATTGCCCTGAATGGTCTAGAACTCCTGGGCTCAGCAATTCTCCCACCTGTGCCTTCTAAAGTGCTGGGATTGGGAGGCTAAACCTGCGGGCTCGAGACCTACCTGGGCAACTTGGTGAGACCTCGTCTCTACAATAAATCAAAAAATTAGCCAGGCATGGTAGCACACCCCTGTAATTCCAGCCACTTGGAAGCCTGAGGAAGAAAGATCGCTGGAGCCCCAGCAGGTCGAGTCTACGGTGGCCCGGAGCGGCCACTGCACTCCTGTCTGGGCGACAGAGTGAGACTCCAACTAAAAAAAAAAAAAAAAGCGCTGTGATTGTAGGTTTGAGTCACGGCACTGAGTCAGGGGCTTCTTTGGCTATTTAAGATACAGTATGGCTGATCTTACCTGCAGAGTTTCTCTTTCTAAGGGTAAAGATGAAGACTAATTCAAGAATTATCCAGCAACAATTTGGCAACCTCTCCATTTTTTAGGAAGAATAAAATGTCAAAGAATTCCAGAATACATGTTGCTTTTAAAGCCTCCCAAGCACATGGGTTTTCTTCTTGTTATTCTTCATGTCACATTTTGCTTCCTATTATCCAAATCTTATACCTTTGGACTATGAGCCTTGCAAAGGGGTGAAATACTTTATCACAGTAACCATCAGAACATCAAAATTCTGAGTTGTGGATCACAGTTGGTGCTTTTCAGAAACATCTGATTCATTGGTTTTGATTGACTTTAAATCTCTTCTCAAAATCAACTGAGTCCTAACCCATCTAGAGTATTTCTCAACTCCTTTCCCCTGGAACAAATTGATTAATCTTCTATTCTAACAATATCTCTCACTTTCTACTCTGTAATATAGTTACCAGTGCCTTGATCTCACTATCCTCATTGGACTGAGTTCTTTTAATTAAAGCAAGATGAATGTCTGATTCTACTCTGGCCCCTTCAAAAGTCAGGTTAAGTGTATGATAAAGATGTGGTGTTCAATGGATATTTGTTGAGTAAATATGTAAAAGGTCCTAAAATGTAAGACAATGGATGAGAAAAATGTGTTCAGTTGGTAATGGATTTTGAGTATCTATTGGAAAATAAGCTCAATACCATACATGGCTGAAATGACTGAAACAGCCCATAGGTGACACAGATGTCAGTTGTTTCTTTATCTTCTTTTTGACACTCTGTCCATATCCTCCCTCATTTTAATAAGGGAAAAGTAAGCAGTGGCCAGTTTAGAATCCTCTGAAGGTGTGCTAGGAAAAGCAGAGGAGTGGGTTGTCTCATAATAATTTAAGACTTAGAAATGGTAATATATCAGGCTTTACTTTTTTGCTTCTTCCAAGTTCCTCTTATCTTTTTTCTTCTTTCCTTTCATACAGATCTCCCTAAATACAATCTCCTGCTCTTGAATATTTCTTGAGTTCTACAAATCCCTCATCCTTGTATGTATGCAGAATCTGCCTCTTCTAACTTATTACAGTGCTCAGCAAAATGCCCTCTGGTTAGCATCATCCAACCTCCTTAAAATGTATTGGGGGATTATACACATTCAATAATTCAAAAGGATCTTTATTAAAAATGATTAGATGTTGTTAATAATTAATGCATTAACAAAAATTAACATTATCTGATAGTACGCCTGTCCTAGACATTGCAGATGGGAAAGTGCTGTAGCATATACAGAATTATAGCCATCTCTCTGTTCGGAGAGGATTAACATAAAGAAGTCCTAGTACAATGCAAGGCATGATCTATCTCAGGAATCTTTAAATTTTGTAGGCTAACTTGAAATGATTAGGGAGTTCCTGATTCTGTGCGGACATTCATTTAAGATTAAACACACCTCCATGTGCTTGCTGATGGTGAATTGGAATAAATTACCTGTACGTAGTTTAGGGAGGATACAGAATATAGTGAATCCCCTAAAGCTCTCTTAAGTAGAGTTGCATGGAAGAAAATTGGGAAGATTTTATTGTTTTTTTCAGTACTTCTGGACTCTCCTATTTTCATACTTTGATCATAAAATGCCCTTACCTTTCTTCTTCTTGCTGAAACCTATTTAATGATGCTGAGAAACAATTGGATTAGATTAGTACTAATTTGTATAATACTTTGTTACTTTGATTACTATTCAGAACAAGTGATTTGAATACTATTCAGAACTAATGATCAAATATACATTATTATTATTATTTTAACAAGGACAGTCAATCTCCCCATTTCCTAGAGGTATTGTCTTGTTTTAAGTAGGCAGGTGTTTCACTTTGGTTTCCAACAGACTCTTGTTTTTCTACAAGAAGCTGTAGATGAGTTTGTCCTATGGCCAAGCATGCCACTCTCCTTTGGCTCTGCTTGCCTTAATTCCACTCCTTTACCATGATTATTTGAGGGCATCAAGATTATTATTATTGTTGTTGTTTTGAGTCACTCTGTCGCCCAGGCTGGAGTGCAGTGGCACGCTCACAGCCACTGCAGCCTCTACCTGCTGGACTCAGGCCATCCTTCTGCCTCAGCCTTCCAAGTAGCTGGAACTGTAGGCATGCGCTACCAAGCCCAGCTTATTTTTTGATTTATTGTAGAGACAAAGTCTCACCAGGTTTATCTCGAACTTCTGAATTCAGGCAATCATCTTGCCTTGGCCTCCCAAAGTGCTGGGATTACAGACTTGAGCCACTGCACCCAGCAAGATTTTAACTTATGTAGCATTAACCTAGAGGAATGAAAAATATCCCAGTTGATTTTGCTCAGGGAACTGACAGTGTGGGTATCATAGAGATTGGCCCATAAGGTTGCATAAAATCTATCAGAATCAAAAGGGGCCATAGGAATGAAACAAGAGTGCCACTATCGGAAAACCTTTTCTCCTAATCCAGTTACCACAGGGATCTTCTTAACCATCCTTTAGAGAATTTCCAATAAGTTGGTAGTCATGGAATGGTTAAAAGACAGCAGACTTGCTAAGGATAGATGATCAGAGGACAAGCAGGCTCTTAGCAGTACCCCACAGTAAAGAAATATCTCTGCATAAGACCCACCATGGTACTAAAAAAAAAAAACACAACTGAGTGACTTGCCTAATGCATGAAGTAAAATGGCAGAGCTACTGAACATTAAACCAAGCCAAAACACACATATGCAAGCAATAGACCAGTGGTTACTTTTCTGAAACTTTTATCTTTTCTATGGAGTTTCCCCATGAGTGTTTTTATTCAGTGTTATTACTATTCCACTCTACAAATTTAGTCTGGAGGCAAACACATTTCCATTAAAAGGCCTAGAGTTAAACCCATTTTATCTTGTACAAGAACATAACTGTTCAGGGCACATCAAAAAACTGTAACAAGTATTATAAAGTCATTTCACCACATTGCCTTATGGACAACCATAATGAATGTCATCTTCAAATACGAAGAACAAACCCTTTTCTATTTTAAGAAAGAAGTATTTGAAAGTAGTTTACACTCCAATTATCTCAACATGAATGTCAGGTACATTTAGTCCACTTAACTGAAAAGGTGAATAAAACCAGCTGCTAAACCACTGCAGTTGTTTTTAGAACTATTTCTGTTATTAGGTCAATTGTAGCAAGTTCAAACACCTTTGTTTTCTTTCATTAAATATTTCTTCTGTTTTTGAGGAGCCGGAGAGGAGAGCAGTATAGAGGACAGGATGGTGTGATGGGTTACTAAGATGAGCCTGGGTCCAGTTAATAGCCCCTGAAATGTCTTCAGTGATGGTAGGGAAGGTAGCAAGTGGATTGTTTTGACATGTTTGCAGCACACAGGTGACCATATTGCCAAATTATCCTCAAAACTGGAGCCCTCATTGGAAGTTTCCAGAGGGAAATGCCTGAAGAGGCCATTGTGTGAAGTCTGACCCACCAGCTCCCTTTGCTGAGGACAGACCACAGCAAGCACAGGATGGAATCATCAAGGCAGTGCTCAAGCTCCTTAGCTGCTTTTGTCCTTAAAATCACAATCTTTACAAGACATTCACTGACTTTTTGTCCTCATGCTGGACCGTACGTGCACAGAATTGGATTGACTCAATCAGTCATGTCCCCAGTTACTAGCACAATGTTACTGTTTTTCTTTTTATTGTCAAGATGTGGTGTAGAAGTCCGGATAAGGTGCATAAGTAGTTTATGTGCAGGTGAAGATTGGGCCTCAACTAGTCCTCACTTCCCCTGATTTAGGATCAGGCACAATGTTCTTATTTTTCAAATCATGACCTTTGCATCTACTGGTGACTATGTTGACTTCTTTTGGCCCTTTCCCCAGTTATATCCCCTTCTTGTGTGTTGACATCCAATATGCATACTTATAATCTATCTCTCATTGAGGACTTAAATCTGTGTGTGTCCATGAACATAAAGTATTGTTTAGTATGTACTTTTTATGTTACAATATTTTACAATAATTTTTTAGTATACAATTTATATATTGTTTAATATATAATTTTATAATCCACACAAATAAATTATTTAGTATGAACTATACATATTATGACTTCATTTCTATAAAGTATTGTTTAGTATAAAATTTTAAAATCCACACAAATAAATTATTTGGTATGGACTATATATACGATGACTTTATTTCTATAAAGCGTTGTTTAGTATCTAATTTTAAAATCCACACAAATAAATTATTTGGTATGAACTCTATGTACTATGATTTCATTTCTATAAAGTATTGTTTAGTATAAAGTTTTAAAATCCATACAAATAAATTATTGGGCATGGACTATATACATCATGACTTTATTTCTTTTTCATTTAGCCATATGTTTTTGACATTTATGATGATACATGTAGCCTGATTCTTTTAACTGCAGCATAGTATTCCAAAGCATAGTTATACCACAATTTTGTTATTCCTTCACTGACCAGCATTTAGATTGTTTTCAAGTTTTTGGTACAATAAGTGTCACAATATGAAAAATAATATAACAAGCAACAACTGTTTATATGTTTCTTGTGAATTTGTGCTATATTTTCTTTGGAATAAATAGAAAGAATTTAAATTTCTGAAGTTTGAGTTATATTTATTTTCAAGTTTTTTTTCTTGGAATGACTCTATCAACCTTTTCTCCCATCTGGATTATAGGACATCTCCCATGTAAATTTACATACAAAAAACAGTCATAAAAAATAACAAAACAAAACAGAATCTTCCAGGGACATGGTTATGATGTTACATAAGGCCAGGTAGTTTTAAGTTCTCGACAAGACCTTTCCATGGGATTACTCTTTTTGATTTTAATTTTATTTTATTTTAGAGATGTGGAGTATAAGTAAGGATTAACTATACAAGTTGGCTGTATGCAGGTAAAGTTTGGGCCACCAAATGACCCTCACTTCCCCTAGTTTGGGACCAGGTACCCTTTGTGTTGTCACCTGTTCCTCCCCTTCCTCTGGAAGTGCCCAGCGACTGTTGATCCATCCCTAGTGCTAATGTGATGAATATACAGGGCCCATTTATGAGTGAGAACATAGGGTATTCAGTTCCTTGTTTCTGGGATAGTTCACTTGGTATGATGGTTTCCAACTCCATCCAATTTGCTGCAAAGTCTGCGATTTTGTTCTTCTTTCTGGCTGCATAGTTACTCTTGATCACTGGGGAAGGATTTTTAGGTGGCTATGTCAAAGTCAAGACAAAGATAATCATTGACTCAGCCACCTACTAGTGTTCTTGTCAGTTACTTGGTGTTATTTGGCAGTTGAATGAAATTTTACTTATCACATCATGCACTGATTTCACACCAACTTTTATGCACGAGCTCCCGGTCTAGCCTCTCCTTTCAACCTGCTGGAGGCCACTCATGATGATACTCTGGAGTCGGCAACTTGCTGAAGCCAGCAGACACCTCTGCCAGCAGGCTTGAATTAAGCAGCCACGTAGAAAACAGCTGTGAAACATTCATCAATCACAGGATGTCTATTATTGGAATTAAAACACCTTCTAACTGCAGCATAGATTTGCATTGATTGCTCTAGGCTGCGAGTAACACCCTGTCTCTGCCGCTTGCACTGCAATGCTCCTCTGTCTTTGGACTGGAAGCTCACATACACGGGCAGATTGATTGCCTTTCTTCCTTGGAGCCTACTTCTGCATTGCAGAGACAATTAAGTTTTAAATGGAATGCAGATACGTCAGGTGACTTGACTCAGTGTACAGGCATTAAACTTAGTATTATTGCAAGCAATTTTTTAACAATTGAAAATTGGGACATATAATCTGAGAAATATGTTTTATACTAACACAGAGTCAGAAGCAAGCTGCAAACTGCTGGCTAACACTAAAAATGTGGTATATGGAAACAAGTTAAGGCAATGTCTGATAAACACTTTCAAAAGTAGGAATGGTGACCATATTTATAATGTAACAATCGGCATCTATTATGTACTGTTCCTATGATGATGGGAGTCAGCCTGTGTTCTTGCAAAACTGAACAAGGGCAAGTCAGTCTTACACTTAGAAGAAATTTGCTCTTGTCTATAAAGTATGTTTTGAAAGTCCTTGGGAGCGTCTCAATGTGTTCTAAATATCAATGATAATAATTATTATTGATAATTGTATCAACTGTTTGTTATTATAATTGATAAATGTTCAGCCATTTTTTGAACATTTACCCAACAGTGTTAAATACTTTATGTATATATTACGGCACTGAATCTTTACAATGACTTAGAAACTATCGTTACCCACATTTCCAAAACATAGAGGCCATATAAATAATTCAAATTAATTTCTTAGTGTTAGGGTGGCCTCTAGTAAAACACCCCTTGGAAGTGTGAATTTGTTATGAATAACAACTTGTCAAGTCTACCCAAGAGGAAATGAAAATGTCAGGAAAAGGAGCCAAGATTCACCCAACATTATCAAAGATGAGTTTCTCTCTAGCCTTCATCCAGACAATCCTCGACTTCTGTGCATCTTCCTTATATATTATCTCTAATTTTAGGCTTTTTTCTTTTTGAGTTGGAGTCTCACTCTGTCGCCCAGACTGGAGTGCAGTGGCCGCTCCTGGCCACCGCAGCCTCGACCTGCTGGGCTCCGGCAATCCTTCCGCCTCAGCCTTCCAAGTAGCTGGAACTACAGGCAGGCGCTACCACGCCCGTCTAATTTTGATTTGTTGTAGAGATGAGGTCTCGCCAAGTTGCCCAGGTGGGTCTCGAACCCGCGGTCTCAGGCAATCCACTCACCTCAGCCTCCCAAAGGCACGGGATTACAGGCTGAGCCACGGAGCCTGGCTTTTTAAGCATTTTTATACTGTTACCTCAGATCGTTTTCATATGTCACACTCAAGCGTTCACTTTTCAGGTGGTCAATGAACACTTTGAACTATAATATGATGGTGCTAAATGTATGTTTCCAGTTCAATTTCAGGAGAATTTTTATTTTTGTGCATATAGCAGTGTCTGTTTGCACAACTTAAACATTTTCTTACATTTTTATTTCTTGTAAAAAAACAGCAATTAAAAAACAGACAGATTTCATCACTTATAATGATAATAGTAATAGAGAATTTCCTAATGTGGTCATGAAGACAAGGATGGATGTCATTAGCCTCAGTGGACAAACGCATGGTTTCTTGAAATCATATATGGATGTGTTTTTGCATTAAAATATATCTTCTAGTTTATTTCCTTATTCAGGAATGCTTTGGAGAAAACATACTTTTTGCATCATAGTGCTTTCCCATCCTAGGAACCGAACAATTTCCCGCTAATGAGATCTCGCTGCACCTCAAAGCTTTGTCCTTTCTTGGAAAGTTGCTTTCAGCCCACTTGTTGCTTTACCTGAACCCCTGGCTAAGTGATAAGACAAAATACACCATTCAGGAGGAAGCCCTAAAATTGGAGGCTGGGTCAAATCATGGCATAGAACCTTGAACATAGCACAAGTACCAGCACATTAATTAAGGGACCTAAAAGTTATTGACTTGTGGAATATGACTCATCCCCCAAGTTTATTTGATGTCAAGTTGAGGTATATAGCACGAAATATAAGCTTCTTGAATTATTTTTGAAGTGTACTGCAATTTCGTCACTTTATTCAAATCTTCAAAACAGTCTTTATTCTACATTTTTAGTATAAAAAAATCCACAAGTTAAGTGCACCACAGTGTAGAGAGAGAAATACAATGCTGAACTTCCATAACGATGAATGGTGTGGTCAAATATCACATGTAGAGAACACAAAATTTAGATGAACTGAAATTATAAGGTAAAATAAAATCAAATTCAATTTCAGAAAACAAAAATCAAAATATTAAGGACCCCTGAAAGACTTTAACCCTAATAAGATTTCACTGGACTCAAGTCATTTCGCAGTGAGACATTCGCAATATGACCCCATACCCAGTCTAGGAATTCTTGGGAGACATGAGCAGCTGCGTCAGAAACTTACTTCAATTTAACCTGATAGAAAACTTTGTTTTCAAATATGACTGCTTCTTAGCAGAATATCACTTCTCTTTATCACCTCCACTGTTAAACCTGCCCTAGTTGCCATCACTGCTTACGTGGATGACTGAAACAGCCTATTTCACCCTTACCTCTCACAATCACCTCAGCCAGAATGAATCTTTCAAAAAGGAGGCCAGTGGCTACTCATCTTACTTAGAGGGAAAGACAAAAATCGCTGAAATGATCTACAAGGCCCATGCATCCTACAGGTACTGTTTATGCTGCTCCCCACACCTCTGTCCTCTCTGACCTCTTCTCTCACTACCCTCCACAACTCTCTCATCCTGATCACTGCTAGTACAGGGGTCCCTTTGCTCTTCCTCAAAAAGGAACAGACACACCGTTTACACAGGCTGTTCCTTGGATACCCTCATGACCAGGTTCCTCACCATTTTTAAGTCTTTGCTTAATATGAATGGCTAAATGAAATTTACTCTGACTACCCTTTAAAAAATAATTATTTTAGAATAGCATTCGATGTATAGAAAAGCTGCAAAGATAGTACCTAGGGTTCCCATATACTCCACACCAATTTTCTATAACTTCACATCTTATATTAGTATGGTACATTTGTCACAACCAATTAACCAATGTTGATACATTATTATTAACTAAAGTCTATACTTCCCAAGATGCCATATTACATTTAGTTTTCATGTCTCCTTGGGCTCTTCTTGGCTCAGAGAATTTCTTAGACTTTCCTTATTTTGTATGCCCTTGATCGTTTTGAGATTTACTGGTTGGTTGTTCTGTAGAATGTTCCTTAATTAGGATTTGTCTGATATTTTTCTCATGATTAGGCTGGGATGATGTGTTTTGTAAATGAAAATACAGAAGTAAGGTGCCACCTCATCACATCATACCAAAACCACGTACTCTCAACATGACTTATCACTGCTTGTGATCACCTGACTGAGGTGTTTGTCACATTTCCCCACTGTAAAATTGTTCTTTATTTTTTTATGCTCAGCTCACACTCAAAGAGTGGAGATTTATGCACCCCCTCCTTAAAGACAGAGTATTTGCCTACCTGATTTGAAATTCTTATGCAAGGGAGATTGTCTTTTTTCCCCTATTTATTTATTCAATCATATGTTTGTACTGGTATGAACTTGTCCATATGTATTTTATACTTTGGGCTATAATTCAACACTGTGGTATTTAATTGTTTCTCAAATTGTTTCAGCTTTGGCCATTGGGGGCTCTTTCAGTTGGCTTCTGTATTCCTTTGAGATATGTTCACTTTTGTACATGTATGCACATTGGTGTGTTTAATACTTTCTCACTTTCTGGCACAACTGGATGCTTCAGGCTTAACTTGCATATTGCCTGCCCCAGTTCCAGAGTCAGCCATTTTATTCAGGAGTTTTGTTTCTGTTTAATTGGAGAATGGAAAAAGAAACCAAGATTGATGCTCTGGACATGCTTGCTGCTACTTGGGTATCATTACTTTTAAGTCCTCTCATTTTCAAAGCAAAATAATATACTAATCACTTTTTTTAAACATTGTCCTTACATACCTCTGAGCCCCGATGTCATCCTTCACTCTATTTTAGTTCCCGTACCCAGTATTACCTCATTCTATTCTATTGACTCTATTTATTTATTTACACATGTATACACACATTTAAGAAAATATAAGCAAATCTATTCATTAGTCTACAAGTAAAAAAGTAGCATTCGTGACGATTTCCCTTCCTGGGGGGTAACATTTGGTGGAAAGGTCAGCAACATTATTTTAAAATGAAAAACACACTGCCGGGCTTGGTGGCTAAGCCTGTAATCCCAAGCCTTGGGAGCCCGAGGTGAGTGAATTGCCTGAGCCCGCGGGTTTGAGACCCGCCTGGGCAACTTGGCGAGCCCTCATCTCCACAATAAAAATCAAAAAAATTAGCCGGGCGTGGTAACGTGCGCCTGTAGTTCCAGCTACTTGGAAGGCTGAAGCGGAAGGATCGCCGGAGCCCAGCAGGTTGAGGCTGTGGTGGCGGGGAGCGGTCACTGCACTCCAGTCTGGGCGACTGAGTGAGACTCCAACTCAAAAAAAAAAAAAAATAAAAAAAAAATAAAATGAAAAGCACAGTGTGGTCATTTGCTTAGAAATAAATGTTAAATATCATTAGAATCAAGGAATAAATCAAAATCACCTTTAAAAAATCTGTCCCTGCCAAAAAAAAAGTAAATATCCTTTGAAAAACAATATTTATAAATGAATACAAGGTATATATAAAAATATATATATATATATATATATATATATATATATATATAAATATACAAGGTATTTATATATACACGGTATTATATATATATATATAATGTGTGTATTTGTTTGAGGTTGGGGCATAATAGAAAGAAAAGTCAGTTGGATTGTGGCATTTCCCCTCAATGTTTTTAAAATTTGGATATTTTTGATAAGTGGCAGTTTTTAATTCTGAAAACAAAAACAGTATATGCTATCTCTTAACTGCTTTTTTCCATTAAAATAGTACAAAAATGTCTGTTTTGATATCTATATATTGACATTTATCCCTCTATATTATTGTATAGTATCATAATTAATTAATAATCTGCTATTTTTTCTTTACTTTAAAGATGTGGGGTACAATTCAGGGTTAAGTATACAAATGTTCATTACGCAGGCATCCTTGTTGATGAGGTGCACCCCTCCTTCCCTTGGCAGTTTCCCTCATCTGCCCATCCCACCCCCTTCCCCTGGCAGTTTTCCACTACTGCCAACCCCTTTCAATAAATTACTATTAATGAATGTTTATGCTGTTTCTCACAATGTACTCAAATATATTCACCGAATATCCTTGAATATTATTTGCTTATGTATTTTTTTTTTTTTGAGTTGGAGTCTCACTCTGTTGCCCAGACTGGAGTGCAGTGGCCTCTCGTGGCCACCGCAGCCTCAACATGCTGGGCTCTGGCAATCCTTTCGCCTCAGCCTTCTCATGGCCACCGCAGCCTCAACATGCCGGGCTCCGGCAATCCTTTCGCCTCAGCCTTCCGAGTAGCCGGAATTACAGGTGTGCACTGCCACGCCCGGCTAATTTTTTGATTTATTGTAGAGATTAGGTCTCGCCTGCCTAGGCGGGTCTCGAACCCACGGGCTCAGGCAATCCACTCACCTCAGCCTCCCAAAGGTGCAGGATTACAGGCTGAGCCACCGAGCCCGGCTTGCTTAGGTATTTTTTAAAGAACAGATTCTTACAAATGAAATTTATTGTCAATATAGATAGGCAAAAAAATTTTATTCAGTTTTCTAAAGTGTTCTTCAGAAACACCAAATTTATATTTGCATGAAAGTGAATATACTGTATAATATAATTATTTTATATTCTTTGCTGATCTGAATTTTAGTTTGGTTTTATTTTTTATTATTGGTGAGTATAAACATCTTTTCAGAATTGTTGTCCATTGACCATTCCTTTACAATTTCCTATGCTATTTTTATACTGTGATTTCTATTTTTTTATTTTTTAAGTGATATGTAATAATTAATTGTATATTAAAGACACCAATACTCTCTTAAGTCGGCAACACTTTTCTAGAGTGGTATTTGATATTTTTTGTTTTTATCATTTCAATAGTTTATTGAAAGTGTCTCTTTTCTTTCCTCAGATTATTGCATAATGAATATTTAATTATTTCAAAAACTGGGCCTAAAATTTGCATTGTAAATTCTTGACTTGCTGCTAACATTTATCAAATGCTAAGTGGCAACTCCAGAGCAGCTGTTCACCAGGTCAAGAGAATGCTGTTTGGAAAAATCATGGGATAAATATTTTGGAAATCTTGTGATACATTAGTGCTTCTAAATAACTACAATATCTCTTTTTATAAGCCTGAAATAAAGTCACAGCTCATTTTAAAGCACTGCGTTTATTAGTGATTTACAAAAGTGACTCATTAAATCTAGCTAGGTATTATTCCTTTCTTAAGTTGGAAATGCGGTCAAATTCTCGAATGACTGTCCCTCAAGAAAGACAAATGTAGGAGTTGCCTGAACACCAGCTAAGGAGGACCCCAAGTCCTGATAAAGCTGGAAGCCTCAACCCAAACCCAGAGTGGGACTTGGTCTCTTGTTTGTTCTCAATATGGAGGTAATTTGATCTGAGCTTGTAACAAACTTTTTAGTGAATCAAGTTCTTTTTCTACACCCTGTATATTAGTTTCCTGTTGCTGCTGCAGCAAATTACTACAAATTCAGTGGATTAAAACAACACAACTCTATTTTCTTGCTGTTCTGAATGTCAGAAGTGTGCAATAAGTCTTAAGGAATTAAACTCAAGATGCCAGTGAAAATTGGTTTCTTCTGCAGGCTCTCAGGGGAGAGTCTGTTCCTTGCTTCTTCTGCTTATAGAGACTGGGGGCATTCCTTGGCTCTTGGCTGCATTGTTCCAATCTCTGCTCTGGAGTCAACATGGCCTTCTCTACTATAGTCAAAACTCTTTCTACTTTCTTCTTGTAAAGACATTTGTGATTACATTTGGTCCTGCCAGGGTAATCCAGGATAATCTCCTTGTAGAAAAACGTTTGAATGTAATCACGTCTGTAAAGTCTCTTTGCCATATAATGCAATATTCATAGGTTTCAGAAATGAGGACATGGGCATCTTGGTGTCATTATTCAGCCCACCACACTTTGTCTTTCAAAAGCACTTCTGTTTTCAGACTTTTGCATGGACTCTTAAAAAATAGTAAACTGTTGACTTTCCCAGAAAAAAATAATGCATTTCAAAAGACTATAGGTCAGGAGGTGAGGAGTGGGTAGGAAGTTTCTGATTTTACTTCTAAACTGTGGCTTGTGAAATTTGGTTGCCACCAATATGGTATTTGATCTTCGGCTTTCTGTATTTTTTTTGTCATTTTTTGTTCGCTATAAAACTTTTCATTTTCATATAATCAATCTGTCCCTTATGACTCCTGGTACTGGTATCCTGGTAAAAAAAAAAATTTAAATTCTATCTTAGTTTGGTACTTAGATTAAGAATGTTTACTAAGAATATATGCTTACGTTTTGGAGCATATTTTTAATTGATATGGAATTTTTTTTTTTTTTTTGAGTTGGAGTCTCACTCGGTTGCCCAGACTGAAGTGCAGTGGCCGCTCCTGGCCACCGCAGCCTCGCCTGCTGGGCTCCAGCAATCCTTCCGCCTCAGCCTTCCGAGTAACCGGAATTACAGGCATGCGCTACCATGCCCGGCTGATTTTTTTATTTATTGTAGAGATGAGGTCTCGCTGCCCAGGCGGGTCTCGAACCCGCAGGCTCAGGCAATCCACTCACCTCAGCCTCCCAAAGGCACAGGATTACAGGCTGAGCCATCGAGCCCAGCTTGATATGGAATTTTAAGACGCAAACTGTTTTGGGGAACTCCTTAGCCTGCTTATCTATTACTTAAAGAGGATTAAAAAAGTAGTTTACATTTTTCCACTTTGTATCAATGTAGATATTTTAAAACAATTACACATTGATCATATGATTAATAATATTTTGATCTCAATATTTTTTCCACAGATGAAAGTGAATTCAACTATTTGTTCTTGTAGTTGGAAAATTAAGCAGTTTTTAAAGGAGGTAAAATTAGTATTTCATGAAATGAGCAAATTTCTGTATTCAATTCATCTTTCTGGGATGAATAGAATTATACATTATTGCTAGCAAAGAAAAGATAAAAATGATGTTATGTAAATTAACATTAGTACTTACAGTTGCTATGAAACCATGAATCAAACAGGCACATTCAGTATTTATTAGTGATTTAGACCAGATTCTTCAGTCCTTGTAAAAAAGGAATAGTCCAAGCTTTGCAGATTAATAGATGTTCTGAATTCCATAATATTTCTGTTTTCTTATCTCTCATGGGGAAGAGGAGGGGAGACCAGGGATCTCTATAGATTATCTGTTTGTAAATTCCTATCCCCAAAACATTTTTTTTCCCCAAAGCATGTTTTTTAATGAAAGGATAGGAGTGATGTACAGAACCCTTAGGGGAGTGAGCCAAATAAGGTTGAAGAATAGTGAAAAGTCATGATGTAGGGCCATGCAAGCTCGCCTTGCTCTCTGAGCTCCCTTGGGTCTCTGAGTCTGCCATCTTTGACGGGTAGCTTGCAGACTGCTGCACAAGGCATGCCTGCAGAACACCAACTAGCGGCGACTGGCTCCTCAGAGTTTTCACTGGAAAATAAACTGAGCATACAATGGGAAATCTTTTAAATTCTATTTAAAATAATTATATTTGCACAGTAGAGATAGAATGCTCAACAAGATGGGGCTGAAGAGCCCGGAATTATCCACATTGATCCGGGTAAGTGATGGATATGCTCCCCACTGAAGGGTAAAGCCTCCCAGAGTGAAGAGCTTTATCTTCTATTTAAAAACTCCATGGACAAATCCATCAGGCTATTTGACAGGTAAATTAAGCAGGGTTGCAGCTTCCAAGGAGCCTGACTCATATTCTGACCAGGCAGCAACAAATCATGGTCTTTTCCATCCACTGGGCTTCCCCTTCAGGAGCTTAACTGACTCTAAAACCAGCCTCAGAATTTATGCCTCTCAGTCTTCCCTACCATCCAAGCCAAGTAGCTGAAAGCCACCCACAGCTGCCGCCCCCTCTCCTGGATATGGAGGCTATTCCCGGAACCAGCAGGCTTTTCTTCTTGCACAACCCACCCGAAGGGTAATTCATTCATTCCCAGGGCTTGGGGAGAACTCTGGCGCTTACCACGTGTCATCTGGTCACTGGCAGATTATGACAGTGAAGTGAATTCCTCTTGGGGAAAGAGATACTCAATGCTTTCTACTCACTTTCACTATAAGTGGAAAGGAAAAGATAGCCCCAGCCAAGGAGGACACAAATAAACAAAACAAAACAAAAACCAACAACAAAAAAAACTTCAGAGGGCACCTTCTTGAAAAGAGATACTCTACAGGCTACAGGGAGGAATTAAAGACACAAATTATATGCCAGATATTTAGTAGTCATGTAGTGGATTAAGGTACCTGAGACACAATGGTGAATAATATACCTGGGCCTTGTCCACATGGATTAAAATATTCATACCTCATGTATACTTTTTTAATGTGCCAGTTTATAATTAGATTGGTAACTACGGGCAAAGTACTGGTCACTGAAGAGAAATAAATACGAATGACGTATATTTTTCCTAGGCCTTTGCCTCTTCTTCATGGCTATGACTTCTCCAGTACTATTCATGAATCTAGCCCTGAACTCAACACTGAACCGCAGTCTAATTTAAGCCTTGAACATCCCTATCAGTTATTTATTATTAGATTGATTTCTCAGGTGAAGCGATTGATGCTCAGTAGGTTTGATCTATTCCTTGTTTCCTTCAATGGATATTGAGTGTCAGTTATGTGCCAGGCATTGTTCTGGGGTCTTTTGCTAGAGGTCTGAGAGTCTCCAAAGTCTCCTGCTACCAGGCTATGCCTCTGCCTTTGCTAATACAACTGTCTCCTGGTAGGTCTGCCTCATTCCATGCTGGATGTACAGGTCCAGCTGGGCCATGATCAGGGGCTCTGAGCAGATCAGGCCTCATCACACTGGGCGCACTTTCTATTGTGGCAAATTCTGTCATAGCTTTGAATTCCCATTTGAGGAACAGGACTTTGATGTGACTCCTTTGGACCCTCACCTGTCATGCTGTCTTGATAAGCCACCTGATATTCTGGTGTTGCAGAAACTAAGATGCTGTCTGTTTCTTGCCAGTCCTCACAGGGGGGGCAATTGCTGTCCTTTTATGCTCCTGTTGCATATCAGGATCCATCCACCCCCCTCACCCCTTGATCTGTTCACAGCAGGGTTCTGTGTGTGTGTGTGTGTGTGTGTGTGTGGTGTGTGTGTGTGTGTGTGTGTGTGTGGTCCCTTGAGACTCCCAGTCATAGCAAAATGTGTAGAAACTTAAAGGTCATCCTTGATCCCTTCCTCTCCTCCATTCTCACATGCAGTCAACCAAAAACAATTATGTAGTTCATCCTCAAAATGGCCCTGTATCTATCCATTCTTTTTATCTCCTGACCCAAGACAGGCATCACTTCCTAGGTTATTAAGATGGCCCAGACTAATCCAACTGCAGTCACTTGGGCTCCATTCAATCAGTTTCCCACCTACAGGCAGAGTTGTGGCCTTGTCAAAACACACATCTGGTGATTCTCCTCCTTGCCACTCCACCTTGCTTAATCCTCTTTGGTAGCCCTCTATCTTCCTTAGTATAAAATAAAACTCAGCTTTTTTCTCCTTCCATCAATCTACCTTTTTGCTGTTGCTGTTGTTATCTTGTTTTTTAATAAACAATTATGGGACACTTGTAGATTGATAGAGAAGTTGCAAATGATAGAGAAGTTGCAAATGAAGTTTCAGATGATTCTTCAATACTTTTTGTAGAGTTTCTTTTAATGTTAACATCTTACATCACTGTGGTACATTTATCAAAATTAACAAATTAACATTAATGCATTACTAATAACTAAACTTCAGACTTTATTGCATATCACCAGTTTTGCCACTAATGTCCTGTTTTTATATTTTCTGAGAAAGAAGGCTTTGTTTATTATTTATGATTTCCACGGGCAGCAGTATATACAGGGATTGCCCCAGGTCACTGCATCTAGAATGGCCTGGAGAATGACACTTCTCCATCTTCAACTCCATGTCACACTTTTAGTGCTCCAGACATGCTAGCTGCTATTATTCTTATAAAAATCATCCCTTTCCATGTGCTCTTCCTGTTCATCTTCACTCGGCCAACATCTATAGACACTTCCTCAAGCAAATCTTTCCTGATCCTTTGAACTAATTCAAATCCTTGTTCTCACTTTTTAATAGCACTGCACATTTTTCCTTACTAGGTTGTTAATGACAGTTACACTTATTTCTGTGAGATTGTTTCATTGATATCTGTCTTCCTTATTAGACTGCAAGTTCCATAAGGGAAAGGGCAATGTTTCATTTTTTCCTCCATTGTCTCCAAGATATAACTAACTCTTTGTTGGATAATTGAGCAAATACACTTCTTTGATACTGCAGTGCTATTCAGTATGTACTGCATGTTTCTCTAAATAGCATGCATCACCTGCCTAGCTCATTCCCTCTCACCATCTTTTTGTAAGCACCCTAGTGGAGAAGTTTTATTATCAGGCTTTGTGTACAATAGACATTGGGTATATAGGTGTTCAATGAATATTTATCTTTGCACCCTGACACTTTCAGCTGTAAATGATAATCTCTAGTCAAACTACATTGAGGAAAAAATGTGGAAGGGGGAAATTGTGACTCACATAAATGGAAAATACAGGGGTTGGCTAATTTCCATTCTGGTCTTGATCTAGGTACTTAGATGAGGCCATCAGGAGGCTATCTCACTTCTCTCTCTATTCTGCTTGCCTTTGTGTTGACTCTATTCTCAGCCAGACTTTTCCTACATGGTGAAAATGACCAGTGACCACTTCAGGCTCCTAAGATCTTTAAAAGTCAAAGCTCAGAAGATTATGGTCTCTCAACCCATCAATATCACTATCCATTTTCCACAAAAGGTTCTGATTTGACCTTGCTTAGGTAACAGGCCCACTCATGAATTAGTCCCTGTGGCTGGGAAAGTTAATTATGCTACGAGACCAATGGGGATAACACAGTGGCCATTCTAGAGGGGGAGGACAGGCCATGTGATTCATGGTTCTAATGGATGGAAATGGGAGGGGAGAAAAAGTAGAGTTGTTCACTATAATCTCTAGTTTCCAGAAGTCTCACAGTAAGAAATAAATTTCTAACCCACATTACTTGTTTTCACTAATTTTTTAAAAGTTATAATGTTATGTTGCATGTAGCCATACATTTCTTTTATTTCCCTGAAACATACTGGTAAACATCTTTATGGAAGGAAAACTGGGACAGTATGCATTAATAGTTTTTTCACAAAATATCATAGAGATCAATTTTCTCTTGTCCCTAAAATTAAAGCCAACTTTTAATTTAAAAATTGCTAGTCTTTGAGTTCAGTGTCCCATATTTTATTTAGTATATTTTCTGGCAATAGAGAAAAAACTAAAGTGCCCCTGTTTCCATCCCTTTGAAATGAATTTATTTTCAGAACATCATTTAAAAGGAAATGTTTAAAGAAATAATTTAACTAGGTGAGATATGCTTCTGTTTCTCAGATTAATCATAGAATGGCATGGTATGATTAGTTTAATAGTCTGGTTAACTTGAAGTTGTCTAAAGTACCATTGACAGATTTTTAAAATATAAAAACAAGGTTTTAAGTGACTGAATCTTTCATAAAAGTTATGATGAACTTTGTAAATACTTGGGTCAATGTGCAAACAAGTTCCCCAAAAACAAACAAACAAAATCACCAAAACCCAAAATTAGACAAAAACTCTTTAGTTACTAATAAAAAATCATCTCTTAAAATTGTGTCAGTGTACACGTTTAGATTTATTTTATCATGTCTACTAAATTAAATAAAACTAATAAATTAAATTAAGTAATTTAATTGTCACAGGCCACTGCGAAAAAAAAGGTGGACATTTTTATTGCTCAGACCAGAGACCAACAAAGGCTTTTTAAAAAAATGCCAGATAATAAATATGTTAGTTGTTGTTGGTCATAAGAGCCTTTTCTTTACTCAAAAGGGCAGCAAAAGCAGCCATGAAAATAAGTAAATGAGTGGATGTAGATGGGTTCTAATAAATTTTGTTTACAGAAAAGGAATAGGTGGCTTTGACCTATGGGCTATAGTTTGTAGACCTGTATTTTAGATGTTGCAAAAACAGAATTCAGAGTTGTTATTTTGTAGTCATGGCCAAACGTTTTTTGGTTGTTTGCAGTTTGCCTTGGCAGCAAGGTTTAAGGAAGAGGATCCTGAAGAAGGAGTCATGCATTTCAGCAGTCATAGATCTCTATGTTGACAGTAGTCCAGTTACTTAATCCCTGTAAGCCTCAGTTTTCTAAACCATAAAATGGAGCCATTGATAATTGTTCTACTGAGAGCTATTTGGAAATAAAATAAAAAAGTGTCCTGGAAAGAGAATTGAAAACATATTTGGCACTATAAGATACTGTTATATTAACTTAGTAACACAGCAATTGTTAAAACTGTTTTGAAAAAGGAAAAAAATGTATCTAAAAAAGTATCTAAATTAGGAACTCTGTAAGAAACAGATAGATATACACATATTAAGATATTTCTTGTAGGGTTTTGTAAAGGGACTATTGAGAAAGGTATGGACAGAATATCAGGGAATTGGAATCAGTAGTGCAGTAATCTGAGAGGACCAACACAACCTCAGAGCTGTACTGACTTGAGACCCAGAAGGAGAGGAGAATGTAGAGAATTGCTATGAGAGTAGCTGTACCCTTCTGTCAAGAGACACCACTAATCTAAGCTGACCCTGGGGAACAAATATCTTGCACCTTGCCTTTATCCTCTTTCTTTCCTTCATCACCTGTTGATGCCTCCAACTGGTGGAACCCAACCAGAAGCCATTTCATGGAGGCCAGTATCCCAGGGCAGAGAGCAAGGTAAACAGTACTTGAGAGAGGATATGAAGGTACAAACAGAAGACACGCATATCTTCTCAGCAAGCCTTCACATGACTCATCGATGATATTCTACATATTAGATTGCTCTCCTTTTCCTTTGTCAGTGTATTTATTTGTTATCATTCTATCATTATTGACTTTAGTTGTAAATATACAGGTTTGTAAACTTATAAAATTATACAGATTGAAGCAAAGATTTAATGTGTATAAGTTAGAATACTTTGGCATTAAATAAAAAAGGGTAAAATTTTAAAATAGCCTGCAGATAAATTAAAATTTTGGTAAAAATCAAAACTGGATAAAAAATTTTCTGCTACCTGTTTCTTACCTTTTCACCAAATTGGTGTCCTCTATCACTGTATACTAATATACTTATACTGTAGTGAATGGGAAAATCTAGTAAACATATAATGGACTTGTAAATACTTGGGACAATGTGCAAACGAATTCCCCAAAAACAAACAAACAAAATCACCGAAAAAAGACAACTCTTTTATTACTGTTGGAATCTGATAACTTCCACATTGTCCAGGATGAGCTCTTGTTCCTCTCTGTCTCTGAAGCTTTTAAGTCTGTGCCTGAGCCCAAAACTGGGTAAGAGGAGAGATATGTCACTTTGGAGGTTCCTTCAAACCAATAAATATTATGAGCCCCAACTTAAGAGGAGAACAATAACGCTGGGCATTGTGAAGTCCTGATTAACAAGAACACAATTCGTCTTGATTGAATATATGTAACCAAAGCAGGAAAGAGAGCTATTATATTTCTTTCTTTCTTTTTTTTTTGGGTTGGAGACTCACTCTGTCGCCCAGACTGGAGTGCAGTGGCCGCTCCCGGCCACCGCAGCCTCGACCTGCTGGGCTCCGGCGATCCTTCCGCCTCAGCCTTTCGAGTAGCTGGAATTACAGGCATGCGCTACCACGCCTGGCTGATTTTTTTGATTTACTGTAGAGATGAGGTCTCGCTGCCCAGGCGGGTCTTGAACCCGCGGGCTGAGGCAATCCACTCACCTCAGCCTCCCAAAGGCGCAGGATTACAGGCTGAACCACTGAGCCCGGCAGAGAGCTATTATATTTCAACAGTTAAGGATAAAACAAGAGTGATTACTTGTCAGCTCTCCATTTTCAAAACATTTGAGGAACCCAGATCCTACATTCCCTGAATGTTTTGATTAAAGACAACTCTTTGCACACATCTTCTTATTCTTTTCACATCAGAGTGAGACCTGATATTTCCACTTTCTGACTATTCTAATATAAGTCAGTTTATTATGGGTATATGGGTACAGGTATATAGTATAAATTGTTCCCTATAGGTCTTATTTTAATTTGCAATTATTCTTGGTTATTTGTTTACCTTGTTTGTTTTCTCACTTTATTATAAATTCATGATTTGTTCTCTATTATGTCTCTTGTACTTAGCACAATGCATGGCACAGAGTGAATGCTCAATAGATATGCTTTTGAATAAATGAATTTCTAATCCATAGGGAAAGAGACAGTCACCTGGAGGGCTGGTGAGCATACAGGAGAATATAGCAATTGTTAGGCTTGCCTTGGTATCTGTCCAAATGTAGTACGGAAAGAAACTGGGCTTTTTCTATTACTGATGTGCTTTCTTCATTATCATAGACAATGGAAGCTGCTGTGAAACGTGGCTTGTGAAAAGAATACATATGTCAAGTTCTAAAATATGCAGTGCCACAAATCATGAGGATTGACACGTAGACAGAATCTATGTAAATGAATCACTGATCAAAGATAGACTTGTTAGGAAAGCAGACTTTCCGTGACACCAGTCTATACATTTCTGAGGTTTTCACTGCATTATTCATTTATAGAAAGTGTTCATGGGTCTTGGCATTTACTTTTAAGAAAAGCATATAAGAAAAACATAGTCGTTGGTGATATCTTTTCAAACATACTCTTTTCTTAAGGGCAGGATTTAGGATATTTTGAGATAAAACAATTTGACATATATTATTTAAGCGAGTGGGTTCTGGAATAGCACTGCTGGTTTTCAGATTCAGATGCTTACTTGTTATATAATCTACTAAGCCCCAGAATTTTCTAGAGTAAAATTGGGAAGATAATATAACAGCATTTACCTGATGTATGTGTAAGGGGAGGAGAAAAAGCCGGAACAACCTATGTAAAAATGCTTTGTACAGTGTTTGGCACGTTATTTATTCTCAATTAATGTACTTTTATTTAGATTTAATTACATAAAATAGTTTCCTGAAGTTTGCTAAAATAAATCTCTTTGTATGGAAATATCACTCTTCTGCTTCTCTTTATTTATTTTTCCCTCTTCTTTCCTAACTTACCCAAGTGCAATCACTACTCTAACTGTTTTAGGAGACAGAAGGCCACTGTCTTAGAAAGTTAAAGACAAAGCATGTCATGCACGTGCTAGTGGTGGGGTGTAGACGAGTGCTCTATTTAGGGAATCATCCCATCTGATAACATCATTATCATCTTTTAAATTGGTTTTCATCTTAGGAAGCACAGAATTCCACATCCAGCAGGGATTGTATGTGTGGTCGATTGACAGCAATATTGACCAGGATACTTCAGCCAGCCCTGTCACCATTCTTTTTGTCATGTGACTTTGTAGAACCTCTCATGAAGTAGGCAGAGTCTGTTCGTTTTCCCTTTATTATAAGTTAACCAATCATCTTGCTTAAAAAATTAATATTACCAGTTATGCCTTTTATAGAAACTGGAACAACTACGCATTTCTGCTTTTTCTCTTGTCTCTTTCCCTGAAAACATGCCTGCACAGAGTTGAGGCATGGGAGGCAGAAATGAGTCTTCCTGATTATTCTTGCCAAAAACAGCGTAGATTAGCCAGTTAATGGCCAGAGGAACCCCAGGCGTGTTATTAGCCCAGATGATACCAAGAAAATTTTCAGCCTAGTCCAGTCCAAATCATCCACTGAAGATTCCTGAATCAAATAAACACTCATTATTCTAAGTCACTGAGTGTTGGGATAGTTGGTTACTTGGCATTATTGTGGCAACATAAAACTAATATGGAATGTGAGCTGAATGGCTTCATAGAAACTCTGTGGAATCTCTCTAACGTATAACTGATATTATCATGCTCATACTTAAATGGCTCTACTTTAGTTAGGCCATATTTTATCGACCTCATCTTTATGTCTCCTATACCCCAAATATTATGTTGTTTTCAAAATTATACTTATATTTTTGAATATATCATATTTTCTCATTCTTGGACCTTTGATTGCACTGACTGGAAAGGTTTCTTGTATTTCTAACAGATTAAATTTTTACTTATCCCTTGGTTTTCATTTTAGAAATCATCTCCTTTGGAAAACATACTTAACCCCACTAAAAAAAGTTTTGAAGACTCTCCTCTGGGTGTCCATAGATTTCTGCTTTCACTTTCTGATACTTATTAAATGTTGGTGTTACTGTCTGTTTTCTGACTTTCCTCACTGGGCTCCTTGTTCTTGAAAGCCTAAGAGTATGTGTTTGGCAAACCATTGAATCCATAGCAAAAAAAAATCAGTGTCTGGCACACATTGCTTGCTCAACTAATAGAGGCTTTATGGGGAAAGGGTGATATTGTGAGGGTCCTACACCCCAAGAGGAAGATAAAATAGTTCTGACAGAAAGGAGAATGTCAGGTCCATCTGTGACTTGGAAATGTTCAAACTATGTAGAAAGGTTTCCACTCTGTGATCCCCTGTATAGATTTTAGATAAAGGTCAACACCATTCAGGCTGCTGGAATAAAATTTGAATCTTTGGTTTAAAAGTAAGTTACCTACAAAGGGTGATCTGAGTGGCATCTGCCAACTAGGCAACATCGACTGGCTTCAATTTCTTTCCTAATTAAGTTACATAACACTTTTTAAAAGGACTCTGTTTAACATTTCTCTTGCAAGGAGCCACTTCCAATTTTGAATATTATTTTAAGCATTGAATGTATAGCTTTAAAACAAAAGCTTTAAAACAAACATACAAAGAAAATGAAGGGTACAATAGGTCTTTTCCTACTTTACCAAGAGAATTTATGAGCCAGGGACTTAGAGAATTATAGTCTTATAGCTTTAGGATTTTAGACAAGGAGCAAACATTTGGAATTAGCTAACCCCAAATGTTCTGTAAACAAGTGGTACACATATTTGATGTCTTATGTCTACTCTGACTTACTTCTGCTATAGCAATTAGAACTCAGCTCCTTCCAGCCTTTCATTTGGACCCCCACTCTTCTGTTTTATAAAGAATTTAGACCATCAAAATTTGAATTTTAACCCACTGGTTGAGTTTGCCCTTTTTCACTTGTAAAAAAAGACAGTTCCTAGAAGTTGCGATTGTCCGTTAACTCAAATGGTAATGCAAAACGTAAAATCTACTTCTGGAAACTGGCCGTACGTTCATTTCTTTTTTTTTCACTGTGATGCACTCTCTTTGACCCTTTTCCTCACACATTCCATCGGGTTGTACAGAATCTGCATGGCTGGAATGAATACAAGTTGAAGAGGAAGTTAAATCCGTCTAAACTTTAGAATGTAGGGGAGATTTAACATCCTTATGTCCTTTGGAACGCTATGGTGCATTCACGGTTCATGCAGTCAGCAAACTAAAGGTCGGGCTTCAGTTGGTATTCAGCATAGTGTGTTGTAACATTGACAGGCTATATTTATACAGTGGTGCTGAAAGATTAAAATAAATACATATCAATGTTGATCCTAGCAAACGTATGCACTGCAGCTGATAGAGTTAACATCAGCTTTTGAGTTTGTAATTGTTTACCCATATGTTGCAAATGGTAGTTTTTCCAAAATATAATAATTTGACACTTCATTCTGTAGGTTTTTTTGGAGGACTAAAAAAATAGCATGTTTAATATTGGTAGGCCTGATTTCTAGACTACATTCATGAGGGGAAAAATAGGGGTCTGGCTTTCAATCAACTCTCCAACTAGTTTTATGAGAATTCCCTCTCTACCAGGCTTTCTGGCTGCAATTTTTGCTCCTCCAAGTACTAAGGGGAAAAAACAACAACAACAACAAAAACTTATTCTCTGCTTTCTCAAAAGGAAGCATGGATGGACCTACAGTCTTTGGGTCTTTAGAATAATTTATTGCTCCTACCTCAGCTTTAGGCCCACATTTCTCTTGTCCCTTGCCTTTGGGGGACTCCAATCTCCTGCCAACAGGATTAAAATCCATATTTTACTTTCTGTTTACAGCTCCAAAGCTAATGAAATGGTTCTTACACTTCTTTTAAGAAGAATGCTCCCCCCATGAGAAAGAATTATTTCTCTCAGAATAGTGGTTCTTTTGGTTCAACTCATATGATCCCCATCAGCCCTAAAAAGGTTGCCTCATTATATTGGGTTTAGAGCTCTTTTAGATGAGGTAGTTGACAAAGGAGCACATCTGGTAGCTATTCAGGGCAGCTCCACTGGATCCTGCTCCCCATGACACACACCCACTGTCTCACAGCTGTGCACACGTTCTTCCTATCTTCTCTGTGTCCCTGCCTCTCCAGGGAATCCTCCTGAGGAGTTGAAAGAAGACCTTCATCTTCTGTTCTTTGCATTCAATCTTTAATGGTCAAGAATCATTCCTCTTTCCAAGCAACTGAGTGCATCTCACACAAATTGTGCATGAAATACATGCACTATTCATTGACAGCTTTCATTGGCAGCCAAGAGCTTCTGGGCTTCTCTGATCTTTGGTACAGGTGACTTTTCTCCCTAGGGGAAGGGCTTACATTGGCACTTTAATCGTGCTACAGCTAATGCTAAAATAGTATTTACATTAGACATACACATATGATTACAGGAAGGGCCCAAGTAAAGGTCCATGTAAGCCAGCATTAGGGTAATATACCATTTCATAGGTTCCCCATCCTTATCAAGAGATTAAAGTTGCCATCTGGGGGACTTATTTATATTGCCTTTAATAATCTTTTCCCAGACTGCCTTTTCAGTCTAATATCCTACACTATTTCTCCCCTTTTACTGCACTATCTATACTCTATTATTGCCTATATTTAATTGCAGTAGGTTTTTTGTTTTTGTTTTTGCCTTTACCAATGATGTTTCTACCCTGAAATGACTTTCCTGAATTTTTTACTTGTTAGTGTGGGTTCAAATGATAGGGCCCAGGGAATGTCATCAGGAGATATGAGCAAGCACTCCTTCATGTCTCAATAGGAGGTAATTATTTCCTCCTCTGTGTTCCCACTGCATTTTGCTAACATTACTGAGAGTTCATTGATCCCATTTGTAATATACGTATGTATGTGTGTTTAATATTATTCAGTTGTATCATATGTATATGCAATGCTATCAGGGATTAAAATAGAGCCTTAAAATAGGAGAATGCCAGTAACTATTTATTAAACAAATGGATATTTTGTGTGAGTAACTGCAGAAATGATTTTATTACAAACCAATTTGATTTGATTATTTTAATGAAGAAACCTTAAAATGAACAGAGGTGACTATTCAGTGAACAGTCAATTGCTGTGACCATGATTCTGACGAAAGTAACCTATATCTTCTAGAAGTTTGAATTTACTAAGAATAGCCCAAACACAGTCTTCATAAAAGTGTCCAATCTGGATATCCATAGTACATAGCTGAATAGAACATAGCGCAGACTCTTGGTGATAAAGATCCAAAGTAAATTCATGAGTATCCAGGGGAAGTTTTATTTTTCCTCTTCTAAATGTGCTGTCCCAATTTGATCAAACATTTGCACAACATATTGTGCAAATAATAAAATACGCTTTTATTTGGTACTTTCAACATTTGTGTCACATATAACAGGAAAAAGAGAACAAGTGACTCACTGAACAAAAGTAAACATTTTTTATGTTACCAAGGACTATGACTTCCCTCTTTAATAATACAAAAATAGCAAATACATGTGTACACACCTACATATATACATACCTAAAAAAAGAGAGATCAGCAAGACTGCCGATTGTGGGTGCAATATTTGTGATGAAGAATTAGGCAGAAGGAAAACCGCTTTCAGCCTTCAGACTTTCACATGCTGAACACAAAGCCACAGGTACTAACTAAGAAATCAAGGAAAGTACTTTCAAAAGTTTCAATCTCCCTCTGCTACTTGGCACCTTCTTGAATATTCTGTGCCCTCGGTTTTTGATTAGGAGAAGTAATGGAGAAATCACACACAATGAACATCTAGCAAATTGTTTTTTACAACATGAACTATAAAGGAACTAGAGTGTAGGACAGTGATATGCTATTATGGAGTTTGACCGGATTTAGATGTGTTGGTTGTTGATTTGTGAAAATATTTGCTTATAAGCATTATCAGAATACAGAGGTATAAATACTTATTTGAAGTTTAGAATCTGAGTTTCAGTTATATAACCTACTTGAGTCTCAGTTATCCTAATCTAGAAAATGGAATTACAATATCTATACTATGTAATTGTTGTGATAATTTAATAAGATAATATATACAGTGCTTAGCATTGCACCTGAGGCATAAGCATTCTCAGCACTTGTTACTTCTCTTAATGATAATAATAACATTCATTCAGCACTAATTATTGCAGGTGCTGTCCTGAGGACTTAGTGTAGATTAGCTCATTTTGTCCTCTCAACAAAATCAGGTCTTCCAAATGCTAAACTATAACACAAAAAGTTTAGCTTAGGCTTTACCAGATAATTGCTAAAGTAGTATGTATAAAGTATCTTTTCATAATTTAATATTTAGATGTTAATTTACATGGGTCAAAGAAACTATTCTACTAATGTGGCTGGAATATATTATATCCATCATAGAAATATTATGATAGCATAAATATTTATTCACAATTACTTTAGAGGACTGAAATCTCTTACATATGTATCTCATTTGATCTTTAGAATAGCTCTATTAAATAAAATGTCATTATTATTATTCTTTATATTGAAAGCAACTAAAACTTAGAAAGATCAAGCAACCTACCTTGTCACACACTAAAAATGAAGAGCCAGGTCTTAGAATTCTAGTCTAGTGTTTCAAGTTTTGTATAGGTCCATGTTATAGCATCTCACATCATTCATTCAAAAACTAGTTTATTATGCAAGATTTTTAAGTATCTGCCATTGTACAGGTCCTGCAATAAGTATAGTTAGGGAACTCTAAGATATTTGAAGATTGCAATTGGATGGGCACTCAAACTAGTAATACAAATTCAGAGACTGCTCCTCTTTGCTTCTCAGATCCATGTTCTCTTCCTGGACACACAATTAGACCATTTTTTCCAAACTCCCTTCCAGTCATGGTTTGGTCATGGCTTGAGTTCTAGTTAATGAAATGTGAGTAGAATTGTCCCGTGTCATCACCAATTCTTTTCCCCTTTCCATTATCTGAAAGAAGAGAGAGGGAAAAATGCTAAAATTAGAAATATTTTATATATACATATAAACACTCCTATGGATTTTGACTAGTAATTTTATCATATATATGCGTATATATCTATATGTGTATACATTTGTTTATATATATAAATCTCCTCTCTATATGAATATATATAAATCTCCTCTTTCTCTCTCTCTCTCAACATATTTATATACATATATATATATACTCACTTGGAATGTGTATGACAGATAAGGTTACAAAACAATTATAAAGATGAGAGAGACTTTGAAACTTGTTTGTCTCCCATTTTGTTTGAAGCAAATTAAATGACTTGTCCATGGTCACCTATTCAGTAACTGAGCAGATATGAGATTAGAACTCAGGTCTGTCTGTTCTCAACAACAACAACAACAAATCGCAAAATGTCCATCAAAGCACTGCTTCAACAGGTTGATGACAATTTTTATGAGACAAAGGGGTCTATGGTCACATGCTATTTGGACAACTCTGGAATATACAAAGTATGACATATTCATTTGCAGCAGAACTTCTCAGATCCATAATTTAATTTGCCAGTGACCTCTGTGAATATCTAAAAAGGCTGCAAAGAGTTTTCTGAATTTTCCAAGTCATTCGATACTAGCAATCAGTGTTTCACATGACATAGTTTGGTTCCATTGCACCAGATTCAGTTTTTTCTCTAATTTATACCCAACCTCTCAGAGTGTGTTGAGAAAAGAATGTGAAATTTCTATTCTCATCTCTACTAACAATAACAAATTGAACCTAAGCTAATTATTAGTTATTTCTTTGGGCCTCAACATTTTCACCTATAAAATGAAGAAACTGTAAGGTGGTTTTTCCCTGAGTGGTTAATTATCTTTGTTAAGGTGTCTGCTGATCAGCTGTATGAAGAAGGGGACAAGGCCAGGATACCCAAGTCAAGTTCTAATTTTGTCAGTAATGAGTTAGGTGATGCATGGCTCACTGAACGTTTGCCAGTCACTGCGTTTTAATCTCAAGAATGAAGTTGGGCTACCCATTCTTGACCAGAACATTTTGACTGATGGACCAAGGATTGTATAATTTTATGGAAATTAGACTAGCATTGATAAGTGATATTAAATAATATGAACTATAAAAATTTGATGCATTGAACCTCAGGGAAAATGAGACTACAAATGTTGAAATAATGTTACCTCTGGAATCAGAGAGAAAATGATGGTGGTTCTTTTTTTCTAAGACTGTGGGAAGAAGAAAAGAATGAAGAAAATCAGATAGGTGTGAAAGTATGAGAGGAAAAAGGTTAGATGCTATTATAGTAAGTATGTTGGAAACTTTTGAAATTAAGTTCTTCTTTGTCTTCTATCAAGTCACAAATTTATAACACAAATAGAGAAAGAAATTAAACAGTGGAATATCTTTGTATAATTGAAAAGAACTCTAACATAATTAAAAAATATATCATCTAAAGAAAAAAAGAAAAAATATATATCATCAAGTTAAGTGACTTGGCTGGAGAAAGCCTGGTCCCAAACAAATCAACATCTAAAATAAAAGTTAATGAAATGCAAATATTGCCTGATGTCATAACTAGTAGTTCACAAAATGAATATTGTTCTATGATTATAAAAATAATACACTCTCAATTAAAGCTAGATAATATAAAAGGTATAAATAAGAAAGTTAAAATAATCTGTATTGTCATGAATACTCACAATTGATATTTAGTTATAAATCCTTAGATTTAGTTACGTATTTTTATAAATATATTGTGTGTATTTTATTCAGGTACATGCATGATTACTTAGATTGTACTAGAATGGGATCATAGTATGTACAGTGTTTGATAATATACCTTATTCATTTCAAATAAAATATAGAACTTTTACATCAATAAATATACATTTTATTAGCTAAGTGATATTATTTTATTAGCTAAATGGTATCATAATGGTATATATATTTGATGGATTTCTTATATTTATGTTTTAAATATATTTGCAAGTTTACTTGTATATTTTTCTCATTACTCTTTGCATAAATTTCTTTTTTTATTATAAAGATGTGGGGTACAATTCAGGGTTAGGTATACAAACGTTGATTATTTAGGTACCCTTGTTGATGAGGTTTGCTTCTCTCTCCCCTAGCAGTTTCCCTCAACTGCCAATCCCACTGTCCTCCTGTGACAATTTCCCACTACTGCCAATCCCTTTCTTATGGTATTAAAATTGTTCAAGGTCCACTTATGAGTGAGAATATATGGTACTCTGTTCTTTGTTTCTGTGATAGATCACTAAGTATGATTGACTTCAAATCCATCCAAGTTGCTGCAAACTACATATATTTGTCTTTCTATATGGCTGCATAATATTACATTGTGTATATGCACCACATTTTTTTTTATCCAGTCCAGCTTCGATGGGCAACATGGTTGGCTCCATGTTTTTGCTATTGTGAATAGAGCTGCAACAAACATATGTGTGCAGGTAACTTTTTTGTAGAATGATTTGAGTTCCTCCAGGTACATTCCCAATAGGGGAATTGCTGGGTTATATGGAAGGTCAATTTCTAGTTCTTTCAGAAACTGCCACACTGTCTGCCAGAGAGGTTGCACTAGTGTGCATTCCCACCAGCAGTGTAGAAATGTTCCGTTTTCTCTGCATCCTCACCAACTTCTGTTGTTTGTTTTATTAATGATGGGCATTTTTACTGGGGTTAGGTGGTATCTCAATGTGGTTTTGGTTTGCGTTTTTCTAATGATGAGTGAGGCTGAACACTTTTTCATGTGTCTGTTGGCTGCCTGTATATCTTCTTTTGAGAAATGTCTATTTATATCTTTTGCCCACTTTTTAATGGGGCTGTTTGTCTTTTTCCTTTTGGAGAGTTTGAGTTCCTTGTAGAACTTAGATGTTAGGCCTTTGCCAGATATACAGTTGGCAAATATTTTTTCCCATTCTGTGGGCTGTTTTCCTGCTCTTTTGATGGTTTCTTTTGCTTTGGAGAAGCTTGTTAGTTTGAAAAGTTCCCACTTGTCTATCTTACTTCTTATGGTATTGGCCTTTAGGGTTCTGAATAGGAATTGGTTGCCAGTTCCAATTTCCATAAGAGTATCTCCTGCATTTTCTAAGATTCTTATAGTTTGAGGATTTACATTTAGGTCTTTGACCCATTTAGAGTTAATTTTTGTGTATGGTGATAGGTAGGGTCCTGTTTCAATCTTCTGGATGTGGTCAGGCAGTTTTCCCAGCACCATTTCTTGAATAGGTTCTCCTCTCCCCAGTGGTTGTTGTTGGAGGCTTTATCAAAGTTGAGTTGGTTGAGAAATTGAGGCTTTGCTTCCAGAATCTCTATCCTGTTCCATTGATCTATGTGCCTGTTCTTGCACAAATACCAGGCTATTTTGATTACTGTCACCTTTTAGTAAAGTTTGAAGTCTGGAAGTGTGATACCTCCTGCTTTGTTTCTTTTGCTAAGGATTATTTTGGTTATTTTTGGTCATTTATGTTTCCATATGAATTTCTGTATTGTCATTTCCAGGTCTGAGAAGAATGATGTTGGTAACTTAATAGGTATTGCGTTGAACCTGATTGACTTTGGTAGGATGGGCGTTTTATTTTATTTATTTTTGAGTTGGAGTCTCACTCTGTCACCCAGACTGGAGTGCAGTGGCATGCTCCCAGCTACCACAGTGTTGATGTGCTGGGCTTCAGCAATTCTTTCACCTCAGCCTTCCAAGGAGCTGGAATTACAGGTGTGTGCTACCACGCCTGACTAATTTTTTATTTATTGTAGAGATGAGGTTTGCCAAGTTGCCCAGGTGGGTCTCAAACCCGAAAGCTCAGACAATCCACTTGCCTCGGTCTCCCAAAGTGCTGGGATTACAGGTTGAGCCACTGAACCCGGACAGGATGGACATTTTAT
This sequence comes from Cephalopachus bancanus, assembly GCA_027257055.1. Lineage (NCBI taxonomy): Eukaryota > Metazoa > Chordata > Mammalia > Primates > Tarsiidae > Cephalopachus > Cephalopachus bancanus. Next base: position 9,929,886 of record JAPVLO010000080.1, on the reverse strand, counting down.
CAATGTTAATTCTTCCTATCCATGAGCATGGAATATTTTTCCATTTGTTTGTGTCTCCTTGGATTTCTTTGAGCAGTGTTTTGTAGTTCTCAATGTAAAGGTCTTTCACTTCTCTGGTTAGGGAGCTGCCAAAGTATTTCATTTTTGTGTGTGGCTATTGTGAATGGAATTGTGCTTCTAATTTTATTTGGGTCTCTTCCTGCTTCTTGTTGGTGTATAGGAATGCAACTGTCTTTTGCACATTTATTTTGTACCCTGAGACTTTGCCAAAGTCCTTTATCAGTGCAAGCAGGTTTTTGACAGATTCTCTTGGATTTTCAAGGTATAGGATCAAATCATCAGCAAAGAGGGATAACTTGACTTCCTCTTTTCCTATTTGGATACCCTGGATTTCCTTCTTTTGTCTAATTGCCCAAGCTAGGACTTCCAACTCAATGTTGAACAAGAGGGGTGAAAGTGGGCAGCCTTGTATTGTTCCAGTTTTCAGGGGAAATGTTTCCAGTTTCTATACATTAAGCAATATGTTAGCTGTGGGTTTATCGTCGATGGCACTTACTATTTTGAGATATGTTTGTTCTACACCTAGGTGTTTGATGATTTTTATCAAGAAGGATGCTGGATTTTATCAAAACTTTTTCTGCATCTAGTGAGATAATTATGTGGTCTTTGTTTTTACATCTGTTGATGTATTTAATGACATTTATGGTCTTGTGAATGTTGAACCAGCCCTGCATCCTGGAGATGAAATCTACTTGGTCATGGTGGATGATTTTTGAGACGTGTTTTTGGATTCAATTTGCTAGAATCTTGTTAAGGATTTTTGTATCTATGTTCATAAGGGATATTGGCCTGTAGTTCTCCTTTTTTGTTGGATCTATACCCAGTTTGGATATCAGTGTGATGTTAGCTTCTTAAAATGATTTGGGGAGAATTCCATCTTTCTCAATCGCCTGGAATACTTTCAATAGAGTTGGTATCAGCTCCTCCTTGTACATTTTGTAAAATTCTGCTGGAAAGCTATCTGGTACAGGGCTTGCTTTTCGTAGCTTGTTAATTATTTCAAAGAACTAGCTTTTTGTTTTGTTGATCTTTTCTATAATATTTTTGTCTTCTATGTCCCGTATTTGGGCTCTTGTTTTGGTGATTTGGATTCTTCTGATAAAGTTGGGGTTTTAGTCATCTTCTCTTTCCAACTCTCTTAGGTGATTTTTTAGGCTCTCCACTTGTGATCTTTCTGTTTTCTTGATGTGTGCTCATAAAGATAAAAATTTTCTTCTTAGAACTGTTTTCATGGCATTCCAGAGGTTTTGGTAAGATGTTTCTTCATTTTCATTTGTTTCCAGGAATCTTTCGATTTCTGCTTTGATTTCAGTGTTGACCCTGTCATTGTTCAGCATCATGCTGTTTAGTGCCATGTCCTTGTGGGCTTTGGGAAAATGTTGTTTGTGTTGATATTTATTTTTATTCCATTGTGGTCTAAGAATGAGCATGGCAAGATTTCAACCTTATGGAATTTGTCTATTTTTGATTTATGACCAAGGATGTGATCGATCTTGCAGTATGTTCCATGTGGTGATGAGTAGAATGTATATTCTGTAGTTGTTGGGTGGAATCATCTGTAGATATCTATTAAGTCCACTTGGTTGAGTGTCATGTTTGGGATCTGGATATCCTTGTTGATTTTTTGCCTCAATGATCTATCTAGGGCTGTTAGTGGGGTATTCAAGTCCCCTGCTATACTAGTGTTAGAATCAATATCTTTTTTAAAAATTAATTTAGTAGTTGCTTTATAAATGCTTGTGCTCCTGTGTTGGGTACCTTTAGTTTAGGATGGATATTTCTTATTGATGAATTGAACCTTTTATCATTATTTGGTGTCCTTTTGCATCTTTTAAACTTTTTGGTAGCTTAAAGCTTGTTTTGCCTGATACTAGGATCACAACTCCTGCCTTCTTTTGTGATCCATTTGCCTGGAATCTTGTTTTCCATTTTTTAACTTTGAGTCTGTGTACATCTCTTGTAGTGAGATGAGTCTCCTGGATATAGCAACGAATTGGGTCATGGTTTCTTTGTTTGCTTGTTTTATTTTGGCTTTTGGGTTAATGTATGTGTGTGTTTTCAAGTTTCTTGTTGCTCTATATTCTCTGTTGATTCTGTGCTCTGCTCTTCTCTTGGGAAGTGTGTGGTCATTCTTTTTTTTTCTTTCTTCTGTTCTTAATACCTTTTTAAGTGTCTCTTGTAAAGCTAGTCTGGAGGCTGCATAATCTATCAGGGATTGAATGTCTGGGAAGGATTTTAGTTCTCCATCATTGATGAGGTTGAGATTGACTGGATAAGAAATTCTTGGTTGAAATTGTTTTTCTTTGAGAACATTGAATATAGGACTCCAGTCCCTTCTTGCTTGTAGTGTTTCTGCCGATAGGTCTGCTGCTATTCTGATTGGTTTCCCCACTAGGTAGTCTGACCTTCTCTCTTGCAGCCTTTATAATTTTTTCTTTTGTGGCTTCTTTGTGTAGGCAAATTATTATGTGTCTAGAGATTGGTTTTCTCATTTGATATCTTGTGGGGGGTTCTCTGTGTCTCTTGTGCTTGGCTGGTCACATCTCTGGTGAGATGGGGAAAGTTTTCTTGGATCACCTCCTGGAATACTTGCTCCAAGTTGTTCTCCATTCCCCTTTCTTCTGGGATACCAATTAGGTGTAGGTTTGGCCTCTTGATATAATCGCACATCTCTTGTAGGGTTTGTTCTTTCTTTCTGAGTCTTCTTCTTTGTTTTTTACAAATCAGGTTAATTCCATGTTCTGGTCTTCAAGTTCTGAGATTCTTTCTTCAGCAAGATTAATTCTGCTTTCCATGCTTGTCATCTTGTTATTTATTTCCTGGATGAAATTTTTTTTTTTTTGAGTTGGAGTCTCACTCTGTCACCCAGACTGGAGTGCAGTGGCCACTCACGGCCACCACAGCCTCAACCTGCTGGGCTCTGGCGATCCTTCCACCTCAGCCTTCCAAGTAGTTGGAATTACAGGCATGCGCTACCACGCCTGGCTGATTTTTTTATTTATTGTAAAGATGAGGTCTCACTGCCCAGGTGGGTCTCGAACCCGCGGGCTCAGGCAATCCACTCACTTCAGCCTCCCAAAGGCGCAGGATTACAGGCTGAGCCACCGAGCCCAGCTCTGGATGAAATTTTTTATGGCCAAAATCTCTGTTACAAGTTCTTTCAGTGCTGCATTGTGTCCTTCTTGAGTCTTAATCACTCTTTCCATCTACTCCCTAATCCCTGTCATATTCTGGGACCAGTTGTTGGTGACTTCCATTGTTTGGGGACCAAGGTCTGATTTTTCAGGAGTTTTGTCTTTGGAACACTTGAAATTGCCTGAGGCCTTCCATTGGTTTTTCCTCATTTGTGACAGACCTCTTGTTTTTCTTTTTAGTTCTGTTATTCAGTGTCAGTGGGAGAGGCTTTCCCTTCTGATGTTTTCTCAGTCCTCTATTCTTCCCTGATTCTGGCTCTGGATTTGCTCTATTTTGAAATAGGATGGTGGATGGGAAGCTTTGCTGTCTCTTTAGTTTTTGAAATTCAAATAGAGAAGGGGATGAGGCATTAGAAATCAGAAACTACTTGCAAATTAAAATGTTCACTTATTGTGGTATGTGTTCCCTGAGACCCACTCCCCACCACCACTCTATATGATGATGCAAAGCAGAAACTAATGCAAAAGCAATTGAACACATACACACATGCCCCCAAACAAACTGGAAGAATAACAACGTGAAACAAAACAACAACAATAACAACAAAACCCCAAGAAAACTAAACACACACACACGCCTAGCACAAAGTAAATAGAGATGAAAAAGAGAAATACCAGAGGAAAATAATTTTTTTAAAAAAGGGATTCAGGTTGAACCCTCACACATATATTGATATGCACCTTAAACTGTAATAAATGAATATTAAAAAAACCCCAGAAGAACAAAAGAGCAAAAACCACCAACAACAAAATTGAAAGATGAACACTGAGTCATTCACATGCACAGATAAACAGAAAATGACAAATAAAAGAGGAAGGAACCAGAAAAAGAAAAGAAAAAGTTTTTTTGGGGGGAAGCAGATCAAACCCTCACATACACATTCATACACAATGGAAAAATATTTTAAAAATAGATGAACTCACAAACAGTCAAAACATTTTTTAAAACTTAAAAACAAAAATCCCCTGCCCCTTTGTTGCAAGCTCTGTAATTGTTCCTCTAATCAGGTCTCTCCTGCAAGGCCACCTCTTTCACTCTCTCCTCAGAAAACAAAGCAGAGAAGGAGTAGGGGCAGTGGAAGTGGGTGGGTCTGCAGTCCTCCTCTCTCACTCTCATATGGTCAGGGAGATCTCCTCCATGGGGAGGTATGGGACTGTCTCTTCCTCCGGTATGTACACTCACTGAGGGTGCCCCAGTCAGGACTTCCCTCGAATGGAGTTCGGCTATTGCGTTCAGGCTCTGCCTGGGTTTGTCCCTCTCAGTCGTGGCCCAGTTGTGTGGGTCTGATGTTCAGAGGATTGCTGGGAAGGAAGGGGTTTGGTCAGCCCCGAACTTACAACTGATCTCTTTGGAGTTCTTCCTCATCCTTTTCTGACTACACCCTTTGTCCCTCCACTGGATCAGGGTGGGGGGTGGGGCACCTGGAACTCAGCACTCCTCAGGTCCCTCTGAAGTTTGTGCTCTCAGGATATTCCCTCTGCATCACGATCAATCCCTGAGTAGGTGATCTGCCAGTCACAGAGGTCGGGTCTGTTTTCCCTGAGCACTTTCCTGCCCTGCCTTCAAGATGGTGGTGGGGTGTCTCTCTTATCCTCTTCTGTGGGAACTTGCCTCTGTACTCCCTCACAGCCCCTGCCAGAGCCCTACCAGGTGCTGAAGTGGTGATTCAGAGCCAAGAGCCAGCAGTCTCTCTTCTGCTTCAATGGTGAGGGAGAGGCTGGGGCCATTGTTTCTCCCTGCCACTTTTCCAAAGGAAAACTTCTGTCCATTAAAAAAAAAACAATGGCCCTCCACTTCTGTGACCTGGGACGAGCCAGATGAAGTCGAGAAGTTGCAGCACCAGCTGTTGCACCAGGGGCCTGGCTACCCTCTCACGGTCTCTCCCAGCATTTTTTTCCCAGAGAGGGTTTGTTGATTTAAAAAAAGAAAAAGAAAAAAGAGAAAAAGAAAATGGCACTTGACTTCTGCATCCCAGGAATCACTAGGGTCTAAGTCCTGGCACTATGGCACCAGCCGCTGCACCAGGAGAGGCCTGGCCACTAGCTCCCTAGCCCTCACTCAGTCAGCCACTCACACGCCAACTCGCTCACCAGCAGGTACACAAAATTTTCCATACACTCACTCACTCACATGGACACTCGCATAGTCCATCTGGCTCTGCCTTCATCTTCCCAATTCTCCTCCTGTATAAATTTCTAAAAGTGTAATTACTAACGCAAAGTATCTGGACTACTAAACTGCCCACTGGAAAAATTGTAAAAATTTCATTTCTACCATCAACAAGTTATAAAACAATTTATGGACGCCATTTTCAATACCAACCACTTTGTTTTAATTTTAATTTTTTGTTGTTAAGCTAAAAAGCAAATATTGGTATCTAATTGTTTTAATGAAACTTTAATAAATTATCAGTATGGTTTAACATCTTTCTATACATGTGTTGAAAAAAGTTTTCTTCTGCAAAAAATTTTGTTTATGCCATTTTTTCTCATTTAGAATGTTGATTTTTTTTCTAATTTATAAAAGTGCATTGTGTATTAAAATTACTGATTATTTGAGCATATGTTGTAGATACCTTCCCCAGTTTTTCATTTCTTTTTTGATCCTTTAAATAGTCTTACAATAAAGGTTTTTAGAAATAAATATGTCCTTTACTGAATCATCAGTAGGCATTATAAATAGAAATTCTTTCTCATTTCAAGACTAAAAAATACATTTATATTTCTTTCTGTTTCATTATACTTTCATTTTTACAGTTACATTTTTGATCCATTTGGAAGGTTTATGCGGTACAGAAATTTTTCCACCACATGGCTAGCCAACTGCATCCTTACAATTTACTTAATAAGCCATTTTTTACTTATTAATTCAAAATGCCTTTTAAAATAAACTATATTCTTAGGATTTTAACTACCTAAGAATATTTTCCTTCATAGTTTCAATTCTTAAAAAATCTGTACTAATATAAATGTGTATTTTACTGTATTTTTATCAAGAATTATTTGTGATGAAAGACTTGAGAATGGAATTAACTTTTTTTTGCCAATATTTACCCAATTACTTTCAGTACCATTTATGTACTCTTCCGTCACTGATTTCGAATGTCACCATTCTTACAATATAATAGAGTTTGCTTCTGTTCTTTGTTTTGTCTGTTTCTGTGCCATCATTACACCTTTAAAATAGTTGTGGATTTATAATGTACTTTAATGCCTGATTCTATTAATCATAGTTAGAAAAGTTTTTGCCATCATACTCATTTTTTGTAAGGCCCTTGGATATTTTTATATTTAGTGGTCAGATGAAATTCAGAATCCTTTCATTAATCTATGTATGTTTAAGTTTACAGCCAAGAGAGGCGTGTTATTTGAACACAGAAACTTTAATGTACCATAAGGCTTTCTGAGATAATATATGGAAGTTCTTATAAAAAATATAAAGTTTAAAAAATAAATTCCCTTGCTTCAGATCAATATTCAGGCTGAAGAATGGTGAAAGAGACTTGTAACTTTTAATTTCTTGTAGGTCTACAGAATTTTTTTAAAAGAAGTTAGTTATAATTTTATATATCTTCTGAAGTTTCACTGTCACCACAAAATGAATATCTGTAAACTAATAAACGAATAACTCTCTATAGCGTTACTAATGTATGGATGAGTCCTTGAGAAAATATTGACAACCAGTCCCTCTGCAAGTCTGTGGGAGTCAGGATCCTAAGAGAATAGCACATTAAATCCAACATAACAGCAATATTTCTTTACTATGACTTTGTGAGTATAAATCACAGAATAACCCAGAATATTATTAACACTCAGTTTGCAAAATAACAACAATCTTTCATCTTCTTCCTTCCTTACAAACAGAATACCAGTTAAGAGCTAGTTTTACAGTTGTCTCTCAGTTTAGTAGCTCTTTTTGATGACACCCAGTTGAAGTATAAAAATAAATAAACGGAAGGGTCATATAACCCAAATAAAATCCAGGATACCATACAACCCAGTAGTAGCAGTGTGCTGTTTTGAAAGAAACATTGTCTAATAATCAATATTATCAAAAGTTAATTCCATCCTTTTCTTATTTTTCAAAGAATTTAAGGTGGATTAAATAAATATTCGCAAACACAATTTCTCAAAAGTTTTTTTTGTTTTATTCATTGATTTTCTAAAGCCCCCTCAGAGCCTTCTCCAGGATCTCTCATTATTTTTAATCCTCATTCTTCAGCATTAATCATGTTTTCGCTGATACTCTTGCATGCGTACTACCTATCTCCTGTCTTCTTTTTTCCTACTCTTTTATTTTCACTCCTCATTTTCAGTTGTTTCATTGCTCCCATGTTTGCATCAAATGATGCTGTAGTTCAACCACATAGAACACTTATTTAGAGAATAAAGATCTGGGTTGGGAGGACTGGAAGGTTAGTGGGCAAATATAAGATTCTCTTTGACAGGTGGAATAGTTGAGACAGAGATAGTTCAAGGATGAAGATACTTCCATATTAAATAATTTTGTCTCTGTCAAATTTGTACAGATCAATATTATTATGTCTAGGACATATCAAGTTGTAGAGTTAGGACTGGCATCTGTCAAAGGAAGAAGGGATTACTAATTATTACCATATTTTATTTAAGGAAAAAAATGCAATTTTTAAAAAGCACACTTTGGCAATAAATAAGGTAAATAAAATATCAAAGGATATATTTATAACTATCATTTATTAACTGATTACTCTATTCCACTCAATGGGGCCAAACACTTTACATCCTAAAACAAAAAATTTAACCTTTGTGTTCATATTTGTTTTATCCCAATTTTTCAAGAAGAAGACAAATTATCACAAATGTAATAAACTTTTCTTAAAGCAGATAACTAGCAAGTGGTAAATATCTTCCATTGTAGAATCTCTGATTCTATATTTTTAATTTTTCAATACATAACAAAATAGGCAGAATATTGTCAAATTATGGAAATGGAAGAGTAAAAGCAACTATTTTAAAATATCCACAAGTAATTCATTAGAGGATAACAATATGTACTCTTTCTAGTTATAGAGCAAATGTCCAATATTTTTAAATAAAATGAATAAATAAATGAAATAACAGGTTTTCTTAATCATTATTATTGATACGTTTTATTTCATGTTCTAGTTGATTTTATGTTATCTTGTTATATTTTATGAAGCATTATAATCTTCTTAAACAATCTTTGTGATCATGAAGGGCTCATAATCATGTGCAGTCTTGACAAATCATGAATCAATAATAAATCAGAATATATTTACTATTACTTTATTTCTAATGTGTACATTCCCTTGAAACCTTTATTAAGTATGTATTGTAAACGAAGTGAATCAAGAAGAATCCACTTAAAATATTTCCTTGGAATTTTTGAGAAAAGTCTACAGGATATTAGATTCCCTGTTGGAATATAAGTTCGTGTTATTCATAATCGCATATTTGGATATAATCAGGTCAATATGTAAGTGACTTTGAATGTGATCTATTGTGTCCATATTTTCTTTCAGAGGTTCAGTAAAGTCCGTTTTCTCCAGAGACAGTCTAGTCAATATCTGTGACTTGCGCAAGCCAGAAATGTGACATTTAGGGAGCTGAGTGCCATGGAAGAATGGATTCCCATCTCATTTGCACACTGCACAAAGATTAGCAATCATAGTAAGGATGACACTAGCATGAAAAATTCTTGCTCCCCATTGTAGGCTGTACTTGCTGTTCCATCAGTTCAATACAAATTATTTCTGAGCAATTCCCCCTGCAATTACCTGATTAGCAATCCCAATTGCTTCTCCGTGTTTCGAAGACCTTAATTAAATGATATCCCCTCCTGATTACTTTATCAAGTCTAGCTACCATGGATTATTGACAACCCTGTGTTAACTAACTGCCTTGTTTCTTTGGCAAGCTGCCAGGCAGATAGGAAAGCAGCTGTTTCTTGAGATGGGGATAAGAGAAATGCCAATTGATACAGTTCTTATGGCTTTTGCAAACTGATGAACCATTAGCTGAACTTGAAATTGTTTTGGTGGTAGATATTGTGCTTGACATCCCTTTGGATACAAAGATTGACAACTAGATGGTAGAGGTGATTGATAATCTGATATAAAACTTCATAGCTTGTAGAAAGCAGGTGTACTGTGGGTTGTATTGGCTTGCTAGATGGAGGAAATAAACTGCTTCAGCTTATTATTCACAGAGTTCTAGCTGCACAGATTGTCCAGAGCCACAAGGCTTACACTCCATTTTTGCTTGACTTCCTTGTTGAGCTGAAATCATGTGTAAAGCCTGCTGAACATGCTGATTTTCATCAGAGAATACAGCAGAGATGGCAATATCTTTTTGTTCCTTACTCACAAACTCAGGGAGACTTTGACTCATGGCCAAAGGTGATTTAAACATATTTATAATCATTCTTCTACCATGGCTTTTAAATATAAGTAGATTATTTCATTTACAGTTTATTTCAATCCTTTCTTACACAATGTTATTACCATTTTATTTATTGTCTTTTGTCTTCCTCCATTTAAGATCCTTCAAGCTTTTGGCAGATGTGTAGGCAACAAGTCAGGAGTGAAGTTTGGAGAAAAGTGACTATTTTTAAGGCACACAATGTTTGCTTTTTCCTCACAATTAACTCCTGACTTTTTTAATTTATCTTGCAAAATAGACTTTGTTTTAGAATAGTCTTAGATTTACAGAATGGTTGTGAAGGCAGTAAAGACTATCCATGAACACTGGATGTCTTTCCATTGTTTGTGTCTTCCTTAATTTCTTTCAACAATACGTCATTATTTTTATGTTTACAGTTTTTCACCTCCTCTATTAAATTTATTTCTAAGTATTATATTCTTTTGATGCTACTGTAAATGTAAATGTTTTCTTAATTTCGTTTTCAGATTGTTCATTGCTAGTGTATAGAAACACATTAATTTTGTGTTCATTAACTTATAATTCTGACTTAACTCATAACTTTAGGGAAAAAATATAAAATTTTAGGATCGATTGTGGGACGCAGTAGCTTTGCTGAAAATAATGCATAACTTTAGCATTTTGAGTTCAGGGTGATTTTACTCACTTATGACTCATCTAACTTACAAAAGTCAGTTCTTGACTTAAAATCTTACCTTTTTACCCTTTTGCTCTCTTTCTCTTCCAGGAGAGTTGGCATGCTAGTCCTTCTTGGCTGTGGGAAAGAGAAAACCCAGATTAGTCTCATCTTATAAGGCAGATTCCCTGAGATAGTGACAGTATCATTGCTACTGATAGAAAACCTTGCATCACATTAGATAGTTAGAATTTACTTAGCTGTTAGGAGTATGGTTTTGAGGTTAAGAAATATTGGCTTTGAATCTAGCTCCAAGATTGTCTAGCTGTGAAAACTTGGTGACTTGCTATCATTAAATGTCAATATTCTTTTTTTAAATGACAAAACACTAACAGCTACCTTCTAAAGCTCATGTACACACGCATAAAGGAACACATGTGAAGTGCTTTGCATAATACCAACCGTATAGAAACCCTGATACATTGTATAAATTGAGATCATGTTTGTTATTTTATCAATGGCCAAATGACACACTGGATTTAATGCTTAATATTGTAGTTCCTTCATTTTGCTGTTATTGAAGGAAAGAGAAAAAAATACTAATTCAACTGGAAAATATAGCAGCACCAATGACTTTCTTGTATAGTAGTAGAAAGGATTTGCACCAGAAGCCATGACCAAATAGCAATACTTCCTAGGATTATTATTTTATTTGAAAGTTGGTTGTGAAAAATCAATCTGTGGCAAAGAGGCTTGGCAATGACAGCATATGTGTATCAGGAGAAAGAAGGTGATGTGTGATGTAGAATTCATAATCTACGATGATTAGACATTCAGATACCAAATTTCACTAACTGGCTCTGTTCCAGCCCTCCTGAATGTGTGCCTGAATCCAAATAGCATCGTTAAGGAGAAAAGAACAGCGAAACTGTGAAATGTGCAGTTAATGAACTTCCCAAATACAGGGACTCAAAAAAAAAAAAAAATCAGCTCTAAATGAAATAGATAAGTGTGTGCTAAATGAAATTCTTTCAGTACTCTGAAAGCCACTTGTCCAGAAGTCCTCCTACACCAAATATGCCTGGGATTTTCTTAGCAAATGTGTATCACTTCAGATGAAAATAGTTAAAATTGAAACAAGTGGGTAAAAAAGAGAAGCGAACAGATGGTATGTAAGTATAATGATGATCCAATTGCACCATGTTATAAATGAGCTATCACAAAATCTCAGGGGAGCTTCTGGCCAAACACTTGAACATAATGGAGAAAATCTCTACTCTTATCACCCTCCCTTTTCTTTCACATTTTAAGAAAATTGCAAACAAATGAAGCAACTTACCAGGAAGTGTAACACAGAACACCTACTCACACAACGCATATTCTTCTTATCATTCTCCATTGGAAACTGAAAAAAGCTAGGTGGCATTTGGTCAGAATGAGAAGTCTAAATACTATTTCCTGGAATTTACTGCAAAAGGGGCTGATCATTGAAAGGGTCTTCAAAACAGCAAGAGACCACAGCACTTTTCCTTTTCTGGTCTTTCAGGGAAGCCACACATTTTGTCTCTCTCTGTTACTGTATAGCTTTCTGGCGTCTTTTCTAATTTTCTCAAATTGTTGGTGGGAATTGCTTTAAACCACTTTGTTATCTTTCTCAGATGTTCTCACTGAAACGGAAATAAATGTGTCCTTTGCAATTATTTAACAGTTTTTAAAAGCATTTCTGCTAGAACCTCACAACATAATTACATAATTTTGCATTCAGTTAAAACCCTTTCAACAGGGTTGAACCAGTAGCAGAGATATTGCAAGGAACTCAAAGATTACTTTATGAGCTTGATCATCAAATTAATTTCAATTCTGCTCAGCAAATATTTCCAGAATCTACAGTCAGCTTAGAATTGAGTTAGGCAGACTATCTCTACCTTCTTAGGGAGTACTGAAATTTCTATGCATAGGGAAATCTGTTGAGCCTGAATAGTTGCCATTAATAAAGTGTTAAAAGGAGTCATTAGTGACTCTTCACAATTGAATCCTTAATTATAAGAATGGACACAATTCAAATGCCTATAACATTAGTGATGAATTTTGAGGATTACCGTGAAAGAGAGTAATCCCTCTGAGTTTCTCAATCTCAGCCCTATTGACCTTATAGTTCAGGGGGTGATGGGGAGTAGCCTGTGCTTTCAGGGATGTTTATTAATATCCTTGGCCTATACCTACTATATATCAGTAGCACTCCCACTTCTGAGTTGTGATGACCAAAAATGTCTTAAGACTTTTAGAAGTACCTCCTGAGAAGCAAAAATCACTTCTGATTAAGATGCTGCCTTAAAAAATTAATTCTCTGTCTCCAAAAGGTTTTTTTCGGTGGAAAAAGAAATAGTACAAATATTGGGCAGTTACATTAGTAACAGTGAAAAGCAGAAGATAACCAATGAGTCACAACGATTTCTTGAATGACAATGAATAATTAGAAAAAGCTTGGTCTCGTGCCTCTAGTCAATTTTTTAATTTGCCATATGATTTTTTGCCTCATTCTTGAGTCTCTGCTTGTGCTATTTTTTCCAAGCAATGCTTAGTTGATAATCCAAGTAAAGTAAATTAGAAGTAGTGTTTATGCTACCTGTCCTTTGGTTGGAAATTTTAATATCAAATAGCTAATTTTAAATAAATATATATTTCACAGAGCTTAGAGTAGTTCTAAGAAAATTAAGGGTAAACATTTATATGATTTACTTTCCATCACCATGGTTATGTACCATTCACCCAATGGGCATTTATGGAGGATTTGCTGTGGAAGACATTGTCCATCTCAACCTCCTTGTAATTAGAGGGTAGAATCTCTTGCCCTAGTTAAAGACAGGAACTACAGGATACTCAATGCCTCCCTTGAAGCAAGGTGTATAAGACAATCCTGACTCGTGAAAAAAAAGGCTGCAAGAATGGGTGAATGTAAGGCTTCTGGAAAAGGTGTGACTCTATGGTGAGGAAGAAACTCATACGTGTAATTTTCATTCTTCTCTTTGGCCATGGTCATATGGACATATAGCACCTGGAGTTGTGACAGGCATTTTGCAGTGATGAGGAGACAACCAGAGGGTGACAACAATACTCTGTGAATAGCAGAAGTGAAAAATGAACAGCCCATGGTCTGTGGTGACATCACTGTGTGGCTGAATTCTTCGGTTTTGTGCTGCTTTAACTTCATACAGTTATTAGGAAAGATTAAGTGTCCTTAAAAAAAAAAGTCTCCAGTAGCAAAGCATTCTGTGAATTTTGGCTAAAAAATTTCCCATATATTTTCTACTATATGCAAGATGCTGTGTTAAAAAGTGTGTGGAATTAAAGTACAGCCAATAAAACAAACAAAAATAATGGCAAATGCTGTTTTACAGAAATGTATTTCAACATTATTTCTAGAATTAACATTAAATTTTGAAGATCTTAAAAATGCTCTTCAACCTAGAGTAGACACAGATAACAGTAGTTTGTCAACTCTATCTTACCATGTCTGTAATGAGTTTAATAGTGTCCCCTCAAATTCATATGCTGAAATTCGAATTCCCAGAACATCAGATTGTGACTTTATTTGGAGATTTTGTCTTTACAAAAGTAGTCAAGTTGAAGTAGAGTCATTAGAATTGGCCCTAATTTAATATGATTAGTGACCTTATAAGAGGAGAAATTTGAACACAGAGACATGCAAGAAGGGAAGACCAGGTGAAGATACGAGGGAAAAAAAAACTGGACACCTACAAATCAAAGAGAGACCAGGAACATCCTTCTCTAAGAACCCTCAGAAGAAAATAACCTTGCTGACATTTCCAGAACTAAGACAAAATTTTTGTTTTCTAAGCTACTCTGTTTGTGGTACTTTCTATTGCTAGCCCTAGCAATCTAACACAGTGTCCAAAAAGGAACTCTTCATATCTGCTTTAAATCTGCTTCTTCAATGGTCTTCCACATCCCAATTAATGACTACTCCAACCTTCTAATGCTCAGGCAGAAAGCTGTGACTACTTCTTTCCCACTCTACATTGAATCAGTCAGCTCTACTTTCACATTTATTAAAAATTAAATAGTTTAAGATTTAGTTTTTTACTGAATATTCAAATTTACTAGAACCCCATAGTTTCTTACTGTCTCCACAGACACTACACTAGTCAAAGTTGCTATCATGTCTTTCATTTTGGTTATAGCAAAAGTTACAGATCTGGTTTCTTTTAACCTCATTGGTTTTTCTGTTAAAGTAAGTAGATTTATCCTGTTAAAATATAAGATGGACCATGTCATGACCCTGTTCAAAAGTCTCCAGTGGCATTTAATGACAAGTAAAAATCAAAGATCCAAAAAGTTATACTTGATCTTGCTCTATTATCTCTCTTACCTTTAGGCAACAACTCCAGTTTTCAGTCACTAAGAACCAACTGGCTGATTGTCCTTTGAGTCTTCATGTATTTTCCTTTCCACATATAGTTCTGCTTGGATAATTATTCCCTCTAGCTATTTACTTGATTCAGTCCTTCACTTCCTTCTAGTACTTCATTTGAGAAGATCTAATTTTCTTAATGAGGTCTTTTCTGACTACTTATTTAAACACAAAATCATTGCCCTCTCTAAAACCCAGATTTAATCTACTTTTTCTCTTGCATTAATATTTATAGCCATAGCATTTTGTTGCCTTATATAAAATTATATTTATTTTGATTGAGGTCTCTCTTTCTTATTATAATGCAATCATTATAAGGCAGGAATTTTTGTCCACTTTGCTTTGCTTACTGTTCCATATCTTGTGCCTAGAATAGTTCCTAAGAAATATAGCTACTCAAAGGAAGGACCAACCTTTACCTGTATGATGACCACTTGTATGCCTAATCCTGAACTGTACTCTACATCTTTAAAGTAAATAAATAAATAAATATAGTTACTCAAAAATGTGTATACAATAAATGTATGAATGAAGAACTTGTTTTACCACCGTATATAAAAAACTAGAAGTTCCAAGGTATTTGGAATCATTAAAAAGTTCCTATGCTTTGTAGCATGTTACCACTAGATTTGGAAATCTAGTGGTAGTTTGTAGTTTACATATAATGTTTTAAGACCACTGAATAGATAAAGTACTTGTTATTTGTAAATTTTTGCTATAACATAAGCTTACATCATGAAATTTAAGACTTTGAACATATTAGGAGCATAGAGAAATTTTGTTTAGGAATTGAAACTGAAATACTTGCTTTGTTACTTTAAATGTCACACTGTATAACTACCTGGATGAATATGATAGGTAAAGTCTTTATTTGTTGTTTTTCTTCTTTTATTCAGAGCTTGCTCCTAGGTCCTTGGGCTTGAAAGTTATTCAAATAGATAACTACCTTAGTAAATAGTTTTTGATATTTCTTGATGCAAATAGATTCAACTTTTGATACTAAATAGTTATAGTCTTATTTCACTAGAGTGGAAAGGATAAAATAAAATAAATTTATTTTAATTTTAGATTTTTATAATAGCAAAATTTATTTGAGACCCTCTGAACATGAATAAAAATATTTCTTTCCTCAATTTCCAGCAAATATATTATATTGATATATTTAACATATCAACTGTAAACATTTTATTTTTTTATTTTTATTTATTTTTTTTTGTTTTGTGTTTTTTTTTTTTTTTTTTTTTTTTTTTTGAGTTGGAGTCTCACTCTGTCGCCCAGACTGGAGTGCAGTGGCCGCTCCCGGCCACCGCAGCCTCGACCTGCTGGGCTCTGGCGATCCTTTCGCCTCAGCCTTCCGAGTAGCCGGAATTACAGGCATGTGCCACCACGCCCAGCTGATTTTTTGATTTATTGTAGAGATGAGGTCTCGCTGCCCAGGCAGGTCTCGAACCCGCGGGCCTAGGCAATTCACTCACCTCAGCCTCCCAAAGGCGCGGGATTACAGGCTGAGCCACCGAGCCCGGCTCAACTGTAAACATTTTATATGAAAGTAGTATATAAACTTTTTTCATCCACTTTATGATTGATATAAATTTGGGCTCTGGGATTTTAAGCCCTGTTACTTACCCAGGAATAAGCCATCAGAGAGTATTCCAGGTAAATTCTGAGTATGGTCATGAACTCAAGTTAATGGACACCTACACCATTAAACACAGGTATTTTTTAAGTCTGTTTGTAAGGATTTCCAGGGTTAGAGAATTAGAGACTTTAAAAGGGCTTCCCTTTACTCCTGAGTATAAAACATGCCTTAAAATAACACAAAAAAATCTATATCGAACTTAAGCAATTATTGCAAAAGGTAAATTTATTTTCTTTTGTTTAGTCCTTAGTGGATGCAGGTGGCCAATGCCATAGGGGGGAAAAAAGTACTTTAAGGTTATACACAAGACACAAAATCAAGCTTTTAACCTATGGACTTCTGGAAAGTAACAGCCCTAGAGATTCTTGCCAGAGATTTTGTAATGAGAAACATTACAGCTCTTTTGAGTAAATCTATACAGAAAGATCTTTAACACTTTGCCTCTCTCTCTCCCTCTCCCTCCCTCCCTCCCTCCCTTCCCCTCTCTCTCTCTCATTTTCTTACTCTCCTCCTTCCATCCCCACCTGCCTCTTCCTCTTCCCAATATAAAATTTTAAGATCATGTCTTTTGTGTCATAATATGTAATAGAAGGCGACTTACCTATTTTCCCTTAATTCTTTCTACAGGCTGATTCTTGCCAGACTAATTTTAAAAAACAGTTGCTCTAACACTTTTATAGTTTCTCCATTGTGTGTATGATTCAATCTAAGCTTCTTAGCTTGGTACTTCTGACGGTTTAGGTCAGGTCTCCTAGAAGCAGAATCAGCAATAAGGATTTACATGTTAGTAAATAATGAAGGAAATGTTCTCAGCAGAAACTTGTAAGGAAGAGAAGGAAATGTAAGTAGGAGAAAGCAGAGGAAGAAGATAAGCAAACTATTAGATGTGGTTTCAGCTGGACATCTAGCTTGAGTCTGATCCCATCGGAGCTCTGGATTACGAATGGTACCCCAGAATCTTTCCACCTTGGGGCAGAGGCCAGCTTTGTATCTTTGTATCAATGGCTGAAGTCCTCCACTGCTACTGCAGATCCCAGGCATCTTCAGCTGGGGCGGACCCTTTCCTCCAAGGTCAGTCTTCCAGGGAATGGTGTTGCTGGGAGGCCCTATCATCAACACTCCTGGCAACTGTGAGATGGATGACCCAGCTCAGTAGCAGGTCTCTGGGTAGAGCGTTGGCAGGCTCTTGTAAGAAGGCTCCTACAATCTGGCTTCACTCTTAGCTACCACTTTTCTCCTTAGTGTGTCAATACCTTTGTTCCTTCCTGTAAACATCCACTTCCCCCTCCTTCTCTCTTATCATGTTAGGGTTTAGAATCTACTACTTCTTTAACCTTTCATTCAGGGACTTGGATGATTGTTTACTATAAGTTTCTCTAGAAAATTGGTAAACCAGTACAACATTTATTGAACTATGTATATGTCTGGAGTAGGTCTTCTTGGCTGCTTACTTGATAACCATTCACATCTTCCTTCGTCCTTGTGGACTTGACTCGTGCATTATTGCAGAGGCTAGAAATGTTGGATATCCTCCCCACCCAGCCTCCCCTGTTGCCACAGCATGAGTTTATGACTTAATACTTGCCAAGGAATTGAAGTAATTTTCTGAGAATACATGGAAGAAGGAAACTCATCACTGACTTGCAGCTTTTGGACAACATCATGTGAAGATGTGGTCTTGAGTTTATTCAGACACTACAATCCCACAACAAAGCTCACAAAAGCTCTGGAAAGTCTAGCTGGAGCCTTGCTGTCAGTCAGCTCCTGAATCAACCTTTGAGCCTGCCATGGACTTTTTGTTGTTGTTGTTGTTGTTGTAGATGAGTTAAATAAATCCCTGCTTTTTATGTCATTTTTGGTCAGTATTTTGTTCTATGCAACTGAACGCACCCTACATTCTCTATGGAAATTTCTGATAAAAACTGGATTTGAAAAAAATGGCATTCCCACCAGCAGTGAAGAAGCATTTCTTTTTCTCTGCATCCTCACCAGCATCTGTTGTTATTTGTTTTATTAATGATGGTCATTCTTACTGGAGATAGGTGGTATCTCAATATAGTTTTGATTTGCCTTTCTCTGATGATTAAGGAGGCTGAGTATTTTTCTTTTTTTTATTATAAAGATGTGGGTTTAGGTATACAAACATTGATTATGCAGGTACCATTGTTAATGAGGTATGCCCCTCCCTACCCTAGCAGTTTCCCTCAACTACCAATCCCACACCTCTTCCCCTGACAGTTTCCCACTACTGCCAATTCCTTTCTTATAGTATTATAACAATTTTTCAAGGTCCACTTATGGGTGAAAACATATGGTATTCTGTTCTTTGTTTCTGTGATAGATCACTGAGTATGATTGACTCTAAATCCATCAAAGTTGCTGAAAAATCCGTGTTTGTTGTTCTTTATGGTTGCATAATATCCCATTGTGCATATGTACCACATTTTTTTAATCCGGTTCAGCTTCGATGGGCAGCACGCTTGGTTCCATGTTTTTGCTATTGTGATAGAGCTGCAACAAACATGGGTGTGCAGGTATCTTTTTTTGTAGAGTGACTTGAGTTTCTCTGGGCATATTCCCAATAGGGGGATTGCTGGGTCATATGGAAGGTCAATTTCTAGTTCTTTCAGAAATTGCCACATTGTCTTCCAAAGAGTTTGCACTAGTTGGAGCAGGTTAGAGATTCTGGAAGCCAAGCTCAATTTCTCAACCAACTCATCTTTGACAAAGGCTCCAACAATAACCACTGGGGAGAGGAGAACCTATTCAGTAAGTGGTACTGGGAAAACTGGCTGATTACATGCAGAAGACTGAAATGGGACACCTACCTATCACCACACACAAAAATTAACTCTAAATGGATCAAAGACCTAAACGTAAAACCTCAAACTATAAGAATCTTAGAAAATGCAAGAGACACCCTTAAGAGATTGGAAATGGCAACCAATTCCTGATCAGAACCATAAGTGCCCATGCCATAAGAAATAAGATAGACAAGTGGGACCTCATCTAACTGATGAGCTTCTGCAAAGCAAAAGAAACCATCAAGAGAGCAGGGAGACAGCCCACAGAATGGGAAAAATTATTTGCCAACTGTATATCTGACAAAGGCCTACTATATATCTGACAAACTGTACATCTGGCAAAGTCTAACATCTAGGCTCTACAAGGAACTCAAACGTGCCAGAAAACAACAACAACAACAAAGGCAGCCCCATTAAAAAGTGGGCGAAACCCACATTTTTAAAATAATTTTTTTAAAAAGTGGACAAAAGACATGAATAGACACTTCCCAAAAGGATACAATGGCTTTTGTTGAAAACACATCCATTTCTGTTTCAAGTGCTTTAAGCTTGGGGACACTCTTATTTATTTCATACATTTGTGCAAGTTACTTGAACCATTTTATACAGACCATACTAGAACATGTGTAATATAAACTCTTCACTAGTTTTTAGACCTTGGAATTGGAAATATAACAGAGTACAGTAAGAAATTTGCACAAAATTATTCCTGCAGAACTTTTCCAGTATAAGACTGGTTCTCTGAGATACTAATAGGTGCTCTTTGAGAAGTAGTTTTTTTAGTCAAATGAGTTTGGAAAAACGTTGAACTTAGCTACGTTAAAGAGTTTTACTTTTATAAGGACTGATCTGGACCTTTAATACATTAATATTAACTGCAACTTTCCAAGAATAGGATGTAGCCTAAAGAATTCCTCCAATTTATCCAGGCATGAATTCCGTTTGATAAAGAGCACCTATTAACATTTCTGAAATGAGCATTCTATGGACGATATTTTAGAAAATTCTTCTTGGGAAGACATGGATAATTTTTTCTTATGAATCCTTTCAGTAACCTGATTACCAATATCATGACATGTATGTTTATCATCAAAAAAGGTTTTACTTCAATCACTTGACATCATTCTTAGATATCTAAATCATATTGGTTTCATATTTCCTATTGTAAGACCACTCGCATTTCTTTTTTTTCCTGGAAAGTTGCTTCCTTATTTTCTGGCCTCAAGGTTAACCAATTAAGAACATGCTTACATATAAAAATGATATTTCATCAGAAATGCAAGAACAATATATGTTTTTTAAAATGTGAATTAACCCCTAGTACAATAAAGAGAAAAACTAAAACCAACAATCAAAAATAGTATAGATCACTCTATCTGAACAGCAAGAAATTAACTTTCCTCTGATCTTTTTTAGAAGTCCTTGCTCCTCATCAGTGATAGGACTAAATAACCTCAATATCAATATCAGATTAAATATATAATAGGGTTGTGTAATTGTATAATAATTCATATTCTTCATTAATTCACGGTAACTCATAAGAACTAAAGATAAGGACAGCTTAATTATTTAAATTTATTTTTAATTTACTCAACAAATAGGCAGAGTTTTAAATACAGATTTCTGTATTTTTTCTGTATTTAAAGCCATAGTGTTGTTTTGAAGTTTACTGCCCAAAAGATAAGAAATAAGAACTAAAAGAGTAGAAAAAAATATAGAGAAATTGCAACATATATTATGCAAGGGATACAAAACTCGTTTTTTTTGCTACTAATGTGTGCATTTTATAGAGAAAAAAACCCCTCAAAAATCTTGAATTTGTAAGTTACGTGAAAATATTCACAAAAATGTGAAGATCTAGAAAGGTTGTTGAGTGAGGTATTAGGAAAAACCCTGGACTTGGAGTTAAGGGAAGGCAGCTGTAGGCCTGCTGTTGTCCTGGAGGAGGTGTGCTAGATTACTATGAGTTACTAGATGATCATGAAAGTCATTTCTATTTCTAAATGTGTGTTATTACCTTTAAGGTATTTGCAAAAATTTATTAGATGCTTAGTGTTTTTAGTTGTATATAACTTTACCATGCGCATAGCTATTTGACCTCCCTGGGGAATGACATAATTATGTGTTAAACATAATTTACTGGATTTCTCATGAGATATATGAAATAAAGTTGATGACTCCAGACAAAGTCAGATGAAAGGAGAACATGTTACATAGTTAGTGATTTTTTTTGGGTATGTGTCACCATAAAAAGAGTTTTTCCAGGCCAATTGCAATTAAAATTTTCTTTACAAAGCCCTACATAGGCAATGTAAAATTTGACAGGGTGTTGAAATTAAGAGGTGTCTTTTGGTACCCTTGTGTTCCCCTTTGCCTTGGTATGGACGAGATCATTGTCTCTCTTTTCACTGGCTCTGAAGATGTGTTTTTGTACAAGGCAGGGTTGTCTTTCATGGACTAAGTACTTGCCTTTCTCTCAATTCTTTCAGAAGGAATATTTGGAGGGTGGGTCAGAGGTTTATTGTCCTCTCAAATATGCTTTATCTATTTTATGCTTTATTTATATTCCTACTGAAAAAATTGAAAATTTTGAAGTCTTAATGTCTGTGTTTTGGCTGTGTGACATATTGCCACACACATTGCAGCTTAACTTCTGTTTGTTATCACCATTTCTGTAGGTCAGAAGTTCAAGCACAGTGGGGCTTAGCTGGTTCTATGCTTAGAGTCACACAATATATAGTTGCATCCCTTTTCAGAAGCTGTAAGAGTGAGATCTGTTTCCAGGTTCATTCGGGTTGTTGGTTGAATTCAGTGTCATGTGGTTTTAGGACTGGGGTTCCTGTTTCCTCACTGGCTGTTGGCTAAGGTTGTTCTCAGCTCCTGACAACCACCTACATTGGGAAGTCAAGTACATCCCTTCAAACCAGCAATAGTGGTTGGAAAGTTCTTTTTATAATTTCAATTTATCTGACCTACCCTTCTGCCTCATCTCTCCTGCCTTATTCTGCAACATCTATCTTCTAGCTCCAGCTGAGATTCTCTTTTCTACTTTTAAAGATTCAAATAATTAGATTGAGCTCATATGGATGAAAAACTGTCATTCCTTTCCTTACTGATTCATTCATTCAATCATTTAGTAATTATTTATTGAAGATGTATTTATTATTTGTCATACAACTGATCCAGGCACTGAGAATCCAATGATGAACAAAACTAGACCTATGTCATCCAGTATGGTAGCCCCTAACCATGTATGCAGATCTTGCAAACAAAAAATGTGGCTAATGAGATGAGGAACGCCATTTTAAATTTTATTGGATTGTAATTAATTTAAATTTAAATAGTTACATGTGTGGCTGACAGCACATATATAGAATATTTTGATCACTACCTTCAGTTATATTGACAGTTCTATGCTAAACAGATAAAGTCTCTGCTTTCTTGTAGTTTATATGCTGGTGTGGAATTGAAAATTTTTTTTTGTAAATGGCCAGATCATAAAAATTGTAAGCCTTATGGGCCAAATGGTTTTTGCTTCAACTACTCAGCTTTGCCTTTGTTGCTGATAGCTGCCATAGACATTCATAAATGAATGGATATGACTGTTTTCTAACAAAATGCTTTTGGCAAGAATAGGTCACACTGTATAACTACCTGGATGAATATGATAGGTAAAGTCTTTATTTGTTGTTTTTCTTCTTTTATTCAGAGCTTGCTCCTAGGTCCTTGGGTTTGAAAGTTATTCAAATAGATAGCTACCTTAGTAAATAGTTTTTGATATTTCTTGATGCAAATGGATTCAACTTTTGATACTAAATAGTTATAGTCTTATTTCACTAGAGTGGAAAGGATAAAATAAAATAAATTTATTTTAATTTTAGATTTTTATAATAGCAAAATTTATTTGAGACCCTCTGAACATGAATAAAAATATTTCTTTCCTCAATTTCCAGCAAATATATTATATTGATATATTTAACATATCAACTGTAAACATTTTATTTTTTTATTTTTATTTATTTTTTTTGTTTTGTGTTTTTTTTTTTTTTTTTTTTGAGTTGGAGTCTCACTCTGTCGCCCAAACTGGAGTGCAGTGGCCGCTCCCGGCCACCGCAGCCTCGACCTGCTGGGCTCCGGCGATCCTTCCGCCTCAGCCTTCCGAGTAGCCGGAATTACAGGCATGTGCCACCACGCCCAGCTGATTTTTTGATTTATTGTAGAGATGAGGTCTCGCTGCCCAGGCAGGTCTCGAACCGCGGGCCTAGGCAATTCACTCACCTCAGCCTCCCAAAGGCGCGGGATTACAGGCTGAGCCACCGAGCCCGGCTCAACTGTAAACATTTTATATGAAAGTAGTATATAAACTTTTTTTCATCCACTTTATGATTGATATAAATTTGGGCTCTGGGATTTTAAGCCCTGTTACTTACCCAGGAATAAGCCATCAGAGAGTATTCCAGGTAAATTCTGAGTATGGTCATGAACTCAAGTTAATGGACACCTACACCATTAAACACAGGTATTTTTTAAGTCTGTTTGTAAGGATTTCCAGGGTTAGAGAATTAGAGACTTTAAAAGGGCTTCCCTTTACTCCTGAGTATAAAGCATGCCTTAAAATAACACAAAAAAATCTATATCGAACTTAAGCAATTATTGCAAAAGGTAAATTTATTTTCTTTTGTTTAGTCCTTAGTGGATGCAGGTGGCCAATGCCATAGGGGGGAAAAAGTACTTTAAGGTTATACACAAGACACAAAATCAAGCTTTTAACCTATGGACTTCTGGAAAGTAACAGCCCTAGAGATTCTTGCCAGAGATTTTGTAATGAGAAACATTACAGCTCTTTTGAGTAAATCTATACAGAAAGATCTTTAACACTTTGCCTCTCTCTCTCCCTCTCCCTCCCTCCCTCCCTCCCTTCCCCTCTCTCTCTCTCATTTTCTTACTCTCCTCCTTCCATCCCCACCTGCCTCTTCCTCTTCCCAATATAAAATTTTAAGATCATGTCTTTTGTGTCATAATATGTAATAGAGGGCGACCTACCTATTTTCCCTTAATTCTTTCTACAGGCTGATTCTTGCCAGACTAATTTTAAAAAACAGTTGCTCTAACACTTTTATAGTTTCTCCATTGTGTGTATGATTCAATCTAAGCTTCTTAGCTTGGTACTTCTGACGGTCTTAGGTCAGGTCTCCTAGAAGCAGAATCAGCAATAAGGATTTACATGTTAGTAAATAATGAAGGAAATGTTCTCAGCAGAAACTTGTAAGGAAGAGAAGGAAATGTAAGTAGGAGAAAGCAGAGGAAGAAGATAAGCAAACTATTAGATGTGGTTTCAGCTGGACATCTAGCTTGAGTCTGATCCCATCGGAGCTCTGGATTACGAATGGTACCCCAGAATCTTTCCACCTTGGGGCAGAGGCCAGCTTTGTATCTTTGTATCAATGGCTGAAGTCCTCCACTGCTACTGCAGATCCAGGCATCTTCAGCTGGGGCGGACCCTTTCCTCCAAGGTCAGTCTTCCAGGGAATGGTGTTGCTGGGAGGCCCTATCATCAACACTCCTGGCAACTGTGAGATGGATGACCCAGCTCAGTAGCAGGTCTCTAGGTAGAGCGTTGGCAGGCTCTTGTAAGAAGGCTCCTACAATCTGGTTTCACTCTTAGCTACCACTTTTCTCCTTAGTGTGTCAATACCTTTGTTCCTTCCTGTAAACATCCACTTCCCCCTCCTTCTCTCTTATCATGTTAGGGTTTAGAATCTACTACTTCTTTAACCTTTCATTCAGGGACTTGAATGATTGTTTACTATAAGTTTCTCTAGAAAATTGGTAAACCAGTACAACATTTATTGAACTATGTATATGTCTGGAGTAGGTCTTCTTGGCTGCTTACTTGATAACCATTCACATCTTCCTTCGTCCTTGTGGACTTGACTCGTGCATTATTGCAGAGGCTAGAAATGTTGGATATCCTCCCCACCCAGCCTCCCCTGTTGCCACAGCATGAGTTTATGACTTAATACTTGCCAAGGAATTGAAGTAATTTTCTGAGAATACATGGAAGAAGGAAACTCATCACTGACTTGCAGCTTTTGGACAACATCATGTGAAGATGTGGTCTTGAGTTTATTCAGACACTACAATCCCACAACAAAGCTCACAAAAGCTCTGGAAAGTCTAGCTGGAGCCTTGCTGTCAGTCAGCTCCTGAATCAACCTTTGAGCCTGCCATGGACTTTTTGTTGTTGTTGTTGTTGTTGTAGATGAGTTAAATAAATCCCTGCTTTTTTAAGTCATTTTTGGTCAGTATTTTGTTCTACGCAACTGAACGCACCCTACATTCTCTATGGAAATTTCTGATAAAAACTGGATTTGAAAAAAATGGCATTCCCACCAGCAGTGAAGAAGCATTTCTTTTTCTCTGCATCCTCACCAGCATCTGTTGTTATTTGTTTTATTAATGATGGTCATTCTTACTGGAGATAGGTGGTATCTCAATATAGTTTTGATTTGCCTTTCTCTGATGATTAAGGAGGCTGAGTATTTTTCTTTTTTTTATTATAAAGATGTGGGTTTAGGTATACAAACATTGATTATGCAGGTACCACTGTTAATGAGGTATGCCCCTCCCTACCCTAGCAGTTTCCCTCAACTACCAATCCCACACCTCTTCCCCTGACAGTTTCCCACTACTGCCAATTCCTTTCTTATAGTATTATAACAATTTTTCAAGGTCCACTTATGGGTGAAAACATATGGTATTCTGTTCTTTGTTTCTGTGATAGATCACTGAGTATGATTGACTCTAAATCCATCAAAGTTGCTGAAAAATCCGTGTTTGTTGTTCTTTATGGTTGCATAATATCCATTGTGCATATGTACCACATTTTTTTAATCCGGTTCAGCTTCGATGGGCAGCACGCTTGGTTCCATGTTTTTGCTATTGTGATAGAGCTGCAACAAACATGGGTGTGCAGGTATCTTTTTTTGTAGAGTGACTTGAGTTTCTCTGGGCATATTCCCAATAGGGGATTGCTGGGTCATATGGAAGGTCAATTTCTAGTTCTTTCAGAAATTGCCACATTGTCTTCCAAAGAGTTTGCACTAGTTGGAGCAGGTTAGAGATTCTGGAAGCCAAGCTCAATTTCTCAACCAACTCATCTTTGACAAAGGCTCCAACAATAACCACTGGGGAGAGGAGAACCTATTCAGTAAGTGGTACTGGGAAAACTGGCTGATTACATGCAGAAGACTGAAATGGGACACCTACCTATCACCACACACAAAAATTAACTCTAAATGGATCAAAGACCTAAACGTAAAACCTCAAACTATAAGAATCTTAGAAAATGCAGGAGACACCCTTAAGAGATTGGAAATGGCAACCAATTCCTGATCAGAACCATAAGTGCCCATGCCATAAGAAATAAGATAGACAAGTGGGACCTCATCTAACTGATGAGCTTCTGCAAAGCAAAAGAAACCATCAAGAGAGCAGGGAGACAGCCCACAGAATGGGAAAAATTATTTGCCAACTGTATATCTGACAAAGGCCTACTATATATCTGACAAACTGTACATCTGGCAAAGTCTAACATCTAGGCTCTACAAGGAACTCAAACGTGCCAGAAAACAACAACAACAACAAAGGCAGCCCCATTAAAAAGTGGGCGAAACCCACATTTTTAAAATAATTTTTTTAAAAAGTGGACAAAAGACATGAATAGACACTTCCCAAAAGGATACAATGGCTTTTGTTGAAAACACATCCATTTCTGTTTCAAGTGCTTTAAGCTTGGGGACACTCTTATTTATTTCATACATTTGTGCAAGTTACTTGAACCATTTTATACAGACCATACTAGAACATGTGTAATATAAACTCTTCACTAGTTTTTAGACCTTGGAATTGGAAATATAACAGAGTACAGTAAGAAATTTGCACAAAATTATTCCTGCAGAACTTTTCCAGTATAAGACTGGTTCTCTGAGATACTAATAGGTGCTCTTTGAGAAGTAGTTTTTTTAGTCAAATGAGTTTGGAAAAACGTTGAACTTAGCTACGTTAAAGAGTTTTACTTTTATAAGGACTGATCTGGACCTTTAATACATTAATATTAACTGCAACTTTCCAAGAATAGGATGTAGCCTAAAGAATTCCTCCAATTTATCCAGGCATGAATTCCGTTTGATAAAGAGCACCTATTAACATTTCTGAAATGAGCATTCTATGGACGATATTTTAGAAAATTCTTCTTGGGAAGACATGGATAATTTTTTCTTATGAATCCTTTCAGTAACCTGATTACCAATATCATGACATGTATGTTTATCATCAAAAAAGGTTTTACTTCAATCACTTGACATCATTCTTAGATATCTAAATCATATTGGTTTCATATTTCCTATTGTAAGACCACTCGCATTTCTTTTTTTTCCTGGAAAGTTGCTTCCTTATTTTCTGGCCTCAAGGTTAACCAATTAAGAACATGCTTACATATAAAAATGATATTTCATCAGAAATGCAAGAACAATATATGTTTTTTAAAATGTGAATTAACCCCTAGTACAATAAAGAGAAAAACTAAAACCAACAATCAAAAATAGTATAGATCACTCTATCTGAACAGCAAGAAATTAACTTTCCTCTGATCTTTTTTAGAAGTCCTTGCTCCTCATCAGTGATAGGACTAAATAACCTCAATATCAATATCAGATTAAATATATAATAGGGTTGTGTAATTGTATAATAATTCATATTCTTCATTAATTCACGGTAACTCATAAGAACTAAAGATAAGGACAGCTTAATTATTTAAATTTATTTTTAATTTACTCAACAAATAGGCAGAGTTTTAAATACAGAAATGCCCGCCATAGTGTTGTTTTGAAGTTTACTGCCCAAAAGATAAGAAATAAGAACTAAAAGAGTAGAAAAAAATATAGAGAAATTGCAACATATATTATGCAAGGGATACAAAACTCGTTTTTTTGCTACTAATGTGTGCATTTTATAGAGAAAAAAACCCCTCAAAAATCTTGAATTTGTAAGTTATGTGAAAATATTCACAAAAATGTGAAGATCTAGAAAGGTTGTTGAGTGAGGTATTAGGAAAAACCCTGGACTTGGAGTTAAGGGAAGGCAGCTGTAGGCCTGCTGTTGTCCTGGAGGAGGTGTGCGCCCTTATGTGTTACTAGATTACTATGAGTTACTAGATGATCATGAAAGCCATTTCTATTTCTAAATGTGTGTTATTACCTTTAAGGCATTTGCAAAAATTTATTAGATGCTTAGTGTTTTTAGTTGTATATAACTTTACCATGCGCATAGCTATTTGACCTCCCTGGGGAATGACATAATTATGTGTTAAACATAATTTACTGGATTTCTCATGAGATATATGAAATAAAGTTGATGACTCCAGACAAAGTCAGATGAAAGGAGAACATGTTACATAGTTAGTGATTTTTTTTGGGTATGTGTCACCATAAAAAGAGTTTTTTCCAGGCCAATTGCAATTAAAATTTTCTTTACAAAGCCCTACATAGGCAATGTAAAATTTGACAGGGTGTTGAAATTAAGAGTGTCTTTTGGTACCCTTGTGTTCCCCTTTGCCTTGGTATGGACGAGATCATTGTCTCTCTTTCTCACTGGCTCTGAAGATGTGTTTTTGTACAAGGCAGGGTTGTCTTTCATGGACTAAGTACTTGCCTTTCTCTCAATTCTTTCAGAAGGAATATTTGGAGGGTGGGTCAGAGGTTTATTGTCCTCTCAAATATGCTTTATCTATTTTATGCTTTATTTATATTCCTACTGAAAAAATTGAAAATTTTGAAGTCTTAATGTCTGTGTTTTGGCTGTGTGACATATTGCCACACACATTGCAGCTTAACTTCTGTTTGTTATCACCATTTCTGTAGGTCAGAAGTTCAAGCACAGTGGGGCTTAGCTGGTTCTATGCTTAGAGTCACACAATATATAGTTGCATCCCTTTTCAGAAGCTGTAAGAGTGAGATCTGTTTCCAGGTTCATTCGGGTTGTTGGTTGAATTCAGTGTCATGTGGTTTTAGGACTGGGGTTCCTGTTTCCTCACTGGCTGTTGGCTAAGGTTGTTCTCAGCTCCTGACAACCACCTACATTGGGAAGTCAAGTACATCCCTTCAAACCAGCAATAGTGGTTGGAAAGTTCTTTTTATAATTTCAATTTATCTGACCTACCCTTCTGCCTCATCTCTCCTGCCTTATTCTGCAACATCTATCTTCTAGCTCCAGCCTGAGATTCTCTTTTCTACTTTTAAAGATTCAAATAATTAGATTGAGCTCATATGGATGAAAAACTGTCATTCCTTTCCTTACTGATTCATTCATTCAATCATTTAGTAATTATTTATTGAAGATGTATTTATTATTTGTCATACAACTGATCCAGGCACTGAGAATCCAATGATGAACAAAACTAGACCTATGTCATCCAGTATGGTAGCCCCTAACCATGTATGCAGATCTTGCAAACAAAAAATGTGGCTAATGAGATGAGGAACGCCATTTTAAATTTTATTGGATTGTAATTAATTTAAATTTAAATAGTTACATGTGTGGCTGACAGCACATATATAGAATATTTTGATCACTACCTTCAGTTATATTGACAGTTCTATGCTAAACAGATAAAGTCTCTGCTTTCTTGTAGTTTATATACTGGTGTGGAATTGAAAATTTTTTTTTTGTAAATGACCAGATCATAAAAATTGTAAGCCTTATGGGCCAAATGGTTTTTGCTTCAACTACTCAGCTTTGCCTTTGTTGCTGAAAGCTGCCATAGACATTCATAAATGAATGGATATGACTGTTTTCTAACAAAATGCTTTTGGCAAGAATAGGTGAGAGGTCAGGTTTGACCTTCGGGCTGTAATTTGCACACCTCAGTTCTAGGGATGATTCCCAAGCCACTTTTGCTATGATCTTCGTTTTTGCCATTAGACTAAGCATGCTAACAAAATTGTATTCAATGATGCATGGGATATCAGCCTTGTATTTGTTTGCTAATGTTTCCATAGCAAAATAACTAGGTAATATTTAAAGCTGGGTGACTTAAACAACAAAAATTTTTTATCTCACAATTTTGAAATCCAAGAGGCAGGTTTGGTTGCTTCTGAGGACTCTCTTTTGGCTTGTAGATGGCCACCTTCTCACTGTTTGCTCCCATGGGCATTCCTCTATGTGCTTGCAATCCTGTTTTATCTCATGTCCAACATTTCTTTCTTTTTAAAAGACATCAATCATATCAAAATACATGCTACCTTAGCACCTTCATTTTAATTTAATCACCTTGTTAAACTCTTCAACCCCAGATATGGTTACCTTTTGGGGGTATTGGGAGTTAAAGTTTTAACATATAAATTTTGGGGGTCAAAAATTCAGCCCATAAAAAGCCTTAAGTTTCTACTTCTTTCTAAACTTTGCGAAACCTAAGACACCTTAAGAGTCTAAAATATACTCCCAGGCATCCTTAAAAGATTTGCGTATGAGAAGCTGGGAAATGAGATTTTTTAAATTCTCTGCATAAGTAAAATAATCAACCAGGTTGGAAACTACTATCCTATCATGTATTCAAATATTATGTACTAAGAAAACCAAAGTGGCATGTGTGATGTACCATGTGTGACTCTCCAAAGGCATGATATTTCTATCTCTATGACCAATTCTAAAAACAGTCTCAGTTTAAACTCATTTTTCTCAAGTTTTCATTTAGACAATTTTGAGTAAGAAGGGTACACTTGGGAAAAGACGAACTCTTCCAGGGGTGATGCCGGTACCCTAGGATGAAGCAGGTTTGCTCTATTTGCTTTACTGCAAGTGATGTTGCTCATGTGCATACGAATCCTGATGGTGAGGGTTCAGATAATTCTAGGCTGTATACTCAAAAGAAAAGCTACCTTTAAAATTATAATGTGACCTAATTCTAAGCATCATTAAAATTTATTAATAATTGAGGTTCTTAGTATACTATGGAGAGCCAAAGACCAGGTGGCTTCCAGATGTCTGGTCTGCTTCCCTTCTTGTCATCCTTATGTGTGATTCCCATGTCTACCCAGCACATCTCACCAAGCAAACACATCCACTTTCCTCTCTGTGGAAATTTACTTATCTCTTATTATGCCTTTTGGTATCTTCTCTACATATCCAGATGAAAGTACTTATTACTTCTCTTTATTAATATTTATCCTCTTGGATTGAGTTGTTGCTGTTCAACAGATCAAAATGTCTTCTGCCGCCCCTTATCTCCGACCTCATTGCAGAGGTGATCTATGATGGTTTCCTCCTTCATAGCCTATGTATGGACTCACAACCCAGTTCAGCAAAGGACTCTGAACAGTGATCACTAATGGGCTATTTGATTTGGGAGAATAAAAATTCTTGTCATTTGGACATAGAACTGTCTCTTAGGAGAGGAAATTGATAGGCAAGCTTGGTAAATATTCATTGATTATTGAAATTTTGATCTAAAAGAGGCAACCATAGCTTTTTGTTAACATTTTTATTTTGAGATAATTATCGATTCATATATAATTGTAAGAAATAATACAGAGAAAGCCCATATACCATTCACCCAGGTTTTCATCAATGGTAGCATATTACAAAACTATGGTATGATATTACAACCAATATTGACATTGCAGTTAAGATACAGATGCTCGCATCACACAAAGATCCTTCATGTTGTGCTTTGAGAGCCAACCACACCTCCCTCTTAACGGTACATTTTAAAAATGTTATATCACTGGAACGATACAGTATATAACTTAAAATTGGTTTTTTCCACTCGGCATTATTTTCAAACAGTTTATTCAGGCTGCTTGAGCCTCAATCATTCATTCACTCTTGTTTGTGAGTAGCATTGCAGATAGGGATATGCCACAGCTGGTTTAATCACTTACTCATTGAAGAACAAGTGGGTTGTTTCCAGTTTAAGGCTATTAAAAATAAAGCCTCTATAAACATGTGCCTACAGGATTTGTGTGAACATAAGTCTTCATTTCTCTGGGATAAATGCCTAAAAGTGCAATTGCTGGATCATAAAGTAGTTGCCTGATAGATTTTTAGGAAAATGCTGAAATGTTTTCCAGAGTGTCTGTACCATTTCACATTCTCATCAGCAATGTATAAGTAATATAATTTATTCACATCCTTCAGACCATTTGGTGTTGTCAATTTATATTATTTAGCTATTCTATTCTGATAGGTTTGTAATGATATCTCATTGTGGTTTTAATTTGCATTTACCTAATGGATAATGATATTGAATATGTTTTCAAAAACTTATTTACAATCTGTTCATCTTCTTCAGTGAAATGCTTCTTCATGTCTTTGACCATTTTTAATTGAGTTGTTTGTTTTCTTTTGCTGTTGAGTTTTGTGAGTTCTTTATATCTTCTAGATATTATGTATACCTAGGTATGCAGTTTGCAAACATTTTCTCCCAGTTTGTAGCTCGTCTTTTGATTATTTTTAAAGGATCTTCAAATAATATATCTAAGAATAGAAAGGAATTTCCCTAGCTTTATAAAAGACCATCTAAAAAACTTTGTAGCTAGCATTGTGCAGTGAAATCACCTGTGCCTATATATTTCTTTTTTAGACGTTTTAAAATTATGAATTCAATTCTCTTAAGCTACAGGGCTTTATATAAGTAAATTACCTATTTGATAGTGGGTAAGTTTTGGTTGTTTTTGTTTTTTGAGAAAATGATCTATTGCATCTAAAATTTCACATTTATGTGGATAGAATTGTCTGTGGTATTCCTTTGGTATCCTTTTGATATCTGTGGAATTGTTGCTATATCCCCTTTTTCTTCTGATATTGGTAACATATGTTCTCTTTCCTTTCTTTTTGACATTTTGCTAGAGATTTGGCAATTTTGTTGATCTTTTCAGTTCATTGTTTTACTGATTTTCTCTATTGTTTTCTATTTCACTGATTTTTGCTTTTTATTATTTTCTTCCTTCTGTTTACTTCTGTTTTTTTTTTCTTTTCCGTTCTTCTTTTCCCCTTGGTTTTTGAAGTGGAACTAAAATGATGAATTTCAAAGGTTTTCCCTTTTCTAGTGTGTGCATGTAATGCTACAAATTTCCCTCTTAGCACTAATTTAGCTGTGTCCCACTAATTTTGATATGTTGTATTTTCATTTTCATTCAATTTAGTGTATTTTTTAAAATTTTCTCTGAAATCATGAATTATTTAAAGCATAAGGGTTAGGGGACCAGGAGTAGAATGTTATAGACTGAACGTTTATATTTCCCCAAAGTTCATATGTTTAAATCCTAACACCTAACATGAGAAGTGTGAGGAAGTAAGGACTTTGGGAGATGACTAGGTCATGAGGTCAGAGCCCTCATTCATGGGATTAATGACCTTATAAAAGAGACCTCAGTCCCTTGATCCTTCTGCCATGTGAAGACATAGTGAAAAGACGGCTGTAACTGGGCACAATGGTTCATTCCTGTACTCCCAGCACTTTGGGAGGCCAAAGGGAGAGGATCACTTGAGCTTAGGAGCTTGAGGCTAGCCTGGGAAATATAGTGAAACCTCATCTTTACAGAAAAAATCAAAAAATGAACTAGGCTTGGTGCTGTGTGCCTGGCACCCCAGCTACTAGGGAGGTTGAGGCAGAAGGATTATCTGAGACCTAGAGGTTGAGGCTGTGGTAAGCTGTGATTGTGCCACTGCACCAAACCTTGACAACAGAGTGAGACCCCCAACTCAAAAAAAAAAAGAAAAGAAAAGAAAAAGAAAAGAAAGAAAGAGGTAAAAGAAAAGATGACTGTCTATGAACAAGGAAGCCTCTTCTCACCAGACACTGAATCTGCCAATGACTTTGAATTTCTAGCTTCCAGAACTGTGAGAAGTAAATTTCTGTTGTTTATAAACCACCCAGTCTATGGTGTTTTGTAGTAGAAGCCCAAACAGACTAAGAAATTCTACTGATGTCACATTACTAGTTCAAGTAAAGCACAGAACTCTCATTTCATTTTTTTATCTTTCTCTAGTTAATGTAATTTTCATATATGTTTCTTTTACAAACATTTAGAATCACATCAGGCAATGTTATAATTTTTACTTCAATCATCAAACCTAATTTATAAAAATCAAGAGAAAAAGAAAATTTTCAAAAAGAACATGTGTGTGTGTGTGTGTGTGTGTATGTGTGTATGTGTGTATGCACATACAAATACATGTTATCCAAAATAAGGAGGTCCATTGTTATTCAGTATTTTGATAGACATTAAGAAACATTTTTATTTGCAAAAAATGATTTGTAGGCTTATTTTTTCAATCTTCTAAGACAATAAATGAAAAGAATTGTGAAATCCTCACAGAATATTTAAACCTTCTCATCTAAGCTGTGATTTATCACCACGAGAACTTGATAGCAACACATGTTTGTATTTCATATTATTAGTTGTTTTATGTATGTCTTTCTTGTGATGTCTCTAACAATAATTCCTTTGAAGAAGAAGCCTCATCATACAAAAAAAAAATGCCATGTGGAAACACTAAAACAAAACAAATGGAAAGTCTTCATACATGTCATAAAGCAGTGTTGCATATGCCTTTGCCTTCACACAAAAATACCTCAGCTGAAAACTTCCACTTTGTTGTTCTAAATGGAGAAACAATGAATTCAGTATAGCCAAGGGGTAAGAGATTCTCAACAATTTTATTTTTCTTTTTGTGGATGGGGGCTACCCTGTGCACTGTGGGGTAAGTGACATTCTTGACCTCGACAAACAGAAAACAGATTCTCGTGATACCTCTCATCACCCTATCCCAGGGGCAAGAAGCAGCATTGTCTCTAGACACTTCTATCTGCTGAGGACCATGTTGACTTTGATTGACAGCTGTTGAAGTAAAGATGGGATATCTGAAGTTTGTCCTCTCTTAACACTACCCTCTGCTTTCATGCTTACTTCCTTTATTTCAGTGATCAACACTTAATCATGGCAAGCAGGGTGTCTTCCTATCTTTTACTCTCTGTTCACTTATAACCACATATTATTCATTTATTTTTCCATTTCTGCATTTGGTTGGACAATGCCCACTGTTCAGGTCTGTGCTTGGCTTCAATGGGCAGATTTGATCATTCCTAGAATAGGTCATCTTCATCAACTAGGCACCTACAGTTAGCCACAACTGTTAAGTCAGTTGGTGAGCACAAGCCACAGAGAGCACAGGGAAGTGTAATAATGTCTGGGCAATTTTGATGTCATCCTGAAGCACAGAGTTTCAAGATAACTCGGTTTTAAGTTTTCATTGATTTATATGGCATTTCAGAAATTAAGTCACAGATAAAAAGGAGTTGGGAGGTATAGTTCCCTAAATCATAATTTTTAGCTACACATTTCTCAAGCACTGTTTCTCTCAAAACTAATTTCAAAATATACTTGCAGGAATAAGGCAAAAAGGCATTTCATTATCATATGAATTTGGGACTGTATAACGTTAAGCGAGACTCTTACTCAGTACTATTTATATTCTATTGTATATTAAAAAGGATAAACAATGTACATATTTAAACAGTAAGACCTAATATTTTAACCTATTTGTTTTCTAAACATATCTAGCTATAATATCTTTTTTTCTTCATGGGTTGTGTCATGTAATCAATTGCTCCAGTATTACACTCTGGGAAATCCTGTAAGCTTTAGTTTGAAAAGTAGTGCTTTGAAAACATATAGACTAATTTTTATATGTTCTTGGAGAGAGAAAGAGATATGCACATGCATATATACATCAAAATATGGTCTAGGGATTGAATAAGATTCCTAGATGGGAGACAATTCTTTGGTTTTAAGAGCAAAAGAAATCAGAAAAGATTAGGAGGAGGAGGCAGTATTCAGAGTTGAGATCCACGATGCATGGAAGATATGGAATAAGTTATATGGAATGTCAATCAATAGATAAGTATACAAATCTGACTAGTCCAACTGGGACAAAACATGAAATAGTTATGAAAAACAAAACTAATGAAATTCTTTGGTTGCAGTTCAAAGAAGCCACATACTAGGTCAGACTTTTGAATTTTTGTAGGCAGTAGGGAGAAACGGAAACATTTTGAAAATGTGTAGATCATTTGAGGAGCCATGTTTCAAGAACATAAATCTAGCCATTGACTGCAGAATAAACTGAAAGAGGGGGGAAAGGGACCAAAAATAGAAGAGAAGAGACCAATTGTAAGGTTTTTGACAAGTTTTGGAGACATATAATTAAGAACGAACTGGTGTGTGGGGTAAAGACAGTGAGGATAGAAATCTACATTTTTGTGTGGAGAGATTTTAGTTCTAATTCTTATTCTCCATTAGCCATCATTTGAGCTTAAATTATATTTTCCTTTTGAAAATTAGAAAACTTGGAGCTTTGTAGGTATGCTCAAGTTTAATCCCTGAAGTATATTTTACACAACTATCCCTTTCTTCCTAGTTATTGTAATTTTAACTTCCTTTGAAGTCACCCCAAATTCTGACTCTTCTTATCCCTCTAAATTTGATACAGTTTTTAAAAATTCCATTTTTTCCTAACATAAAATATATTTTACTTATATATTATACCTGCTGTTTGTCTCACCTACTACTAAATCATAAATTATGTAGGTGTTGTGGGGAGGATCTTTGTTTTGTTCAAAGATGAATTTCAGGAACTTAGAAGAGTGCCTAGGACATGGTCAAGCTCAACGCAATTATGTTGAATGAATGCACAAAGGAATCAATGAATGAATAGATGAAAGAGATGCTAAGCTAGAGTTTACTGGGAAACTCAGTTTTTCTAAAACATACTTCTCTATCATTCTCTTTTACATAATTAATAAAGTGATAAACAGTTAATACATGGAAGGTAGTAGATATTCTATTGGCTCTTCAAAATTCTAAAATCATTACTGTTCAGAAGTGATTATATTATATTACAGTTTGACCACTCTGTTGAGATTTTTGCTTCAGTATTATACAAAGCTGAACTAAACTGTGCAGTCATGCAGATCCTCCAGTGCTAATCAGTCACCTGCTACATATTGGCAAAGGGAATTCTGGGAGGGTCACTACAAACAGGTTTTTTCTGACACAACTAAGATGTACACTACAAATATGTGACTGTACCTTGGTGAGCAAACAGGCAGTGTAAAGCCAGATTTTAACTTATTAAAAAGCAGCCATATGGTGTTACTTTAGGGATGTCAGAAAAACTATGTGTGTACTCCTAAAATGCCTTTCCTCCCTGTTTGTTGCTGGTTTTATCCAGAAACAAAAAACTTTCTACAAATACATATATGACTTAGAATGCAAATTATCCCAGAAGAGATTGGGCTCTAATTTAAATGTTCATGAAGTTATTAATGATAACCGTTCTTTGTTTCCTGAGAGGTCTTAATTGAGGATAGCAGTGGAGAGGCACTGCAAACCTAAGGATGTTAGCGGTTGAGAGTAACCAGATCTGGTGTTTAATTCAAAAAAGAAAATGAGTGTTCTTAATAAAACATTTCTCTTCATTGCAATGTTAGTGAATTCAGACCTTCTATGTATGTGTAAAAAAGGGGGAATTTATCACTGATAGTTTCTTTTTCTAGTTACCCACAAGGTAGTAGGCAAAAGCCGTTGGCTTACATTATTTATAGAATACAATGTTTTGATCTTAAGTTTTAGTAGGTAAGACTTCATGAAAATAAGCAGTTTCTCAAAGTTCATTGGACCTAGAAGAAGACTAAATTCTGCCTCCTCTAAGACAACTACGGAATGGTGCATATATGGCTGTCAACTGCATTAACTAGTCAACTAATTATGCAGTCCTAAGGAAAGAGTTTCTTGTGTCCAAAACCATTAATGTTTTCATCTATTAATCAGTAGAATCAGTTGGTCTCAAACTGGTCTTCTATCTCTAGATACTAAGACATTTTCATTTTTGTCAATTCATAAGTATAAAAGAGGTAAGTCCTGACCAGGCCTCTGGAAGAGCTATGATGAAAAGATTTTTGTTTAAATACAATTTAAATGTTGAAAGTCTGAATTGTGCCATATTCTACAACAATTATCCTTCCTGGAGTTCAGGTTTCCCTTTTATGAAAGGTATTGGATTATAGATTTTAAGTTTTATTCAGATGAAATATTTAATGTTTTCATAGTTCTGATGCCGGCATTAGATTTTTGTGGCAATACATGTAGTAATTTTGCACAATGCAATAATGAAGTTGTTGATTAACATGTTCCTTCATTTAGAAAAATGGAAGTTACTTAAGATATCTTTTTAAAATTTTTTATGACCTATTCAAGAGGGTGAGGAAATATCTATAAAAACTGCAAATTTAACATCCACGTGTATAAGAGAAGCTGGCTGAAGAGTTGTTTTTATAATTCAGTCATATTGTACAGCTTGACCTTCGTATGTAAGAATTGTTTTCATCTGAAAATGTGGGCAGACTTACCAAAAGATATTTGAATTGTATAGCTCTTCTAAATCATTTTATTGAAGTGAATTCAAGGTGACATATATGTGTACCTTACTTTGTTTATGTATTTGAGCATTCTTAGAAATATTTTTAGATACCATTTTATTCTAGAAATAATTTTAAAAGGTTCTGTCTTATTTTTCCTCTCACTTTCTCTAGAATTTACAATTCCCCTTAAAACATTGGGGTTACCATTAAACAAAGGCAACTGTGTCATTGTATTTTCCAACATTTCAAATTTGAATTCCTGTGGATTCTACTTGTAAAGGTTACATTTCAACTCTGTCATGTTCAACCTCAATTTATTAACTAGCAAATTCTTTTCTGTTAACCAAGTTTCTGGTTGCCAATTTCTTTTTTCTTTATTTCATTATTTCCATTCTTTTTGTGTTCATATGTTCATCAGCCTATTTTAGAAAAAAAAAATCCTTCAGTCAGCAGATTTTTTTCAGAATCTGTGAAGAGGACTGATGATCTAAATCTTTGCTGGCCATGACAGGGACAAGACTGTGTAAGGAGGGAATCTGTCAAAATAGGAAGTCATCTTGTCCCCAACTTTGAAAGACTTAAGACCAGGATACTTAAATGTAGGAAATAGCAATATATGGCTTTCAGTGCAGGTAGAAAAATGAAGTGAAAGACTGTCTATTAGATCCTCAAAAAATATGATTTATTGCAGATGTGCCTGTAATTGTAATGCTGTGTATCACAGCACAATGGAAGACTTCAGTGTTCTGTGTATTCTGACTCCTATTTGCATCTGCTTGCCGGATGATCTCACTGGCTATAATCAGACATGTACGGATCTTGGCTGACTCATGATTTGCTGAAGGTCTTTTACAGCAAAGTGCTTTGTTGTTTATATAAATATGTTTTTCTGTTTTCCTATAAGGCTACACTTTGAGAGAAAAGGAGCAAAGGAGAAATAGGACATTCAGAAATAGGCTCAGGTCAGGTAAATTTGATGCTAAATGCCAGGTGAGTTGCAAGTGCCTTCCACCAAGGATAGTGAAACCGTGTGCTTGGGGTATGAACGGGTGAGTGAGGATGGGATGCATTCATCATGAAGACCAATGTGCATTGGCTCCCTTACGTTGCTATTGTTCAAGTATTTACAACTTGTTATGTATTTGTGTAACTGATTAATAAGCACTTCCTTAGCTTAAAAAAAAAAGACTAAATGAGTTGCTATAATAGAGATAAGGAAGGTACCTATAATTCTCTTGAACTTTAATAATAAAGAAGTATCATGTGCCAAAGAGACTCATTTTCTGGTTATTGTTTATTTACAGTGTACTGTCTCTTCCAGCTGTTCCTGAAGGTCAGCTGATCTCGGTTTGTTTTTCCTCTGCCTTTCAGTAGACAAAGAGGCCAGGCCATTTGTTAAATTCAGATCAGTGTCATAAAAATTGGGTACCCGTACTAGATTTGGGCTACTATTATCTAGTCCTAAGTCACTCCAAGAGACTTTTATTTCTTCAAAAGCCAGCTACTGTTTTCTCAAACTCAATTCCTTACGTGTTTTTATTGCTTTATGATATATAGCCCAGTTTTATATGTTCTTCCTTTAACCAAGCCAACACTCTGAGAAACCCCAATTATGAAGTGTGTTTTATAAGGCTAATCATTATTACTATTTTATTGTATATATTCTTGTAAAAATTTCAAAACTGTAAAGGAATAAAATAGGAATAAGTCAATCAATATTGCCTACTTAATGGGACTATAATTCTCATAGTTAGGACTCGGGTCTCAGGCGCCGAATTCAGCTTTGGTGCCCAATTAGGAAGATACTCAGAATTAGTCTTTCTCAAGAGTTTTCATTCTTTGACTAATTATGCAGCATAATAATTACCAAAATAAACTTTTACTTTTCATGACTGTTGGGACATCCAGGGTGGGGAAACTGATTGGGTCACCCCTTGGAAGCAGAAGGAGAGTGTGCAACTTTTCAATGTGCATGCATTTCTTCAGTCACGGATTCCTCTGTTCATTCAAAATGAACTAAATGTGACCTGTTTTCAGTATAGTGTTATTTGTGCTGAAAACCTAGAGATAAAAAGAACCATTGTTTCTGTTCTGTGTTGCCTAATAATACAAATATTAATTACGTTTAGCTGTTGTATTAATATAAGCACATGATATACAGTATACAGATGGTAGTTAACGCTTCCTTGTGGAGGAGGCCATCTCATCTAAGTAAATGATGTAGAATGAAAAGAAAAAAGGCTAAAAGTCAAATTCAGATAAATAGCAATATTTAAATATTCAGTAAAAGAATAAGAGAAAACAATCTGAAAAGAAGTAGGAAAAATTAGAACATAATAGTGTCACAAGTATTAAAGTAGTTGAGTGTTTTACTTTTCCAGGGCTGTTATAACAATGTAAACTGCGTGACTTAAAGCATGAGAAATGTATTCTTTCATAGTTTTGATGCTTGAAGGACAAAATCAAGGTATTAGTAGGACCATGCTTCCTTTGAAACCTCTAGGGAAGGATTCCCATGCCTTTTCCAGCCCCTGACAACTCCAGGTGTTTCGTGACTTGTGGCTACATAACTCTGGTCTCTGCCTCCTCCTTTGCATGGCAATCTGCCCTCTCTGTGTGTGTTTTCACACTGTATTCTCCTTTGTGTCTTTTTCCATGTCCAAATATTTTCTTCTTATAAGGATATCAGTCTTATTTTATTGTTGTACCTTAATGATTTCCTCTTTCCTTGATTACATTTGCAAAAAACACATTTTCCTTCTTTTTTATTTTAAAGATGTGTTGTACAATTCAGGATTAGGTATACAAGTAGACATCATACAGGTAAAGTCTGGGCCTCCCTTTGGTCCTCACTTGGCCTGGTTTGAGATCCGGTACTATTATTGATGCTGCGTCCTCACCCCCACCCCGGCAGTATCATGCTACTGCCAATCCCTTTCATTAAAAAAAGTTTTTTTTGTTTGTTTTTTGTTTGTTTGTTTGTTTTTTGAGTTGGAGTCTCACTCTGTCACCCAGACTGGAGTGCAGTGGCTGCTCCCGGCCACCGTAGCCTCGACCTGCTGGGCTCCGGCTATCCTTCCACCTCAGCCTTCCGAGTAGCTGGAACTACAGGCACGTGCTACCCTGCCTGGCTAATTTTTGATTTATTGTAGAGATGAGGTCTTGCCAAGTTGTCCAGGCGAGTCTTGAACCCGGGTTCAGGCAATCCACTCACCTCAGCCTCCCAAAACGTGGGATTACAGGCTGAGGCACTGGGCCTGGCTTTTTAAAAAAATTTTTAATTTTGAAGATGTAGGATACAATTCAGGGTTGGGTATACAAATGCTCATTATGAAGATACCCCTATTGATGAGGTGTGCCCTCCCCTTCCCTGGCAATCCTACCCCTAACCTGGACAGTTTCCAACTATCGCCAATCCCTTTCATGCTCCTATAATGTTGGAAAAAAACACACTTCTAAAATGAAGTGCTATACCAATGATATGAAAAGTAGGCTATTTTATGAGTCAAATAACAATTTCCTCTCTAGACAGTAAGCTTACCACACCAATTTTCCCAAGCGACAATAAACATACCAAAGAGAATGATTTCCTTATTCAAATTATAAAGTTAAGTGTATTGACTAAAGA
This sequence comes from Cephalopachus bancanus, assembly GCA_027257055.1. Taxonomy (NCBI): domain Eukaryota; kingdom Metazoa; phylum Chordata; class Mammalia; order Primates; family Tarsiidae; genus Cephalopachus; species Cephalopachus bancanus. The sequence continues at coordinate 9,887,592 of JAPVLO010000080.1, read as the reverse complement.
ATAGGTTACATGTTATAAAAAATGCATGTTGCAAATAAAGTTCTGATTGTTTCAGTTCACCATAAAATTATGCAGAAAAGATAGATGCTATTATAATTCAGCGACAATGACCAAACTTAGGGAATCAAGAAAGAGAGAACAACTTGGAAAGAGCAGTAAATTCTTTAAGGTATCCAGCTAATTAGTACCATACCATATCCAGGTAGTATAAATGTCTTAATATTGTTTTCAAGCTTTAATCGCCCTCCTGGTAATTCAGATAGATCAGCCATATTTTTCGTTTAACAATAATAATCAACTTCTCCATCATGTTTTGCTATGTACAGTTGACTCATGAACATCACAGGGGTTGAGAGCCTGACTGACTGAGTAGTTAAAAAATCCATGTATAACTTTTGACTCTCCTAGAACTTAACAATCATTAACCCACTGTTGACCAGAAATCTTACAGATAACATAATCTGTTGATTAGCACATATTTAGCATCATATATATGTAATACTATATTCTTACAATAAAATAAGTTAGAGAAAAATGTTATTAAGAAATTCATAAGGAAGAGAAAATGTCTTCACTATTCATTAAGTGGAAGTGAATCTTCATAAAGGTCTTCATCCTTGTCATCTTCATGTTGCGTAGGCTAAAGAGCTGGAGCAAGGGAAGGGTCAGTGTTGCCATCTTGGGGGTAGCAAAGGCAGAAGAAAATCTATGTCTGAGTGAACCCATGCAATTGAAACTCATGTTGTTCATGGGTCAACAGCATACATTAAAAAAAATACATCATTTAGTACAACACTGAAAAGAGGATATTACTTTGATTTTCATTTTACATGAGAGGAAACTGAAGATCAGGGTCCAAAACTCAGGTTGCAGTAAAATCATGATGCAAAGCCACATCTCCAGTTTCCAAAATCCTCACTAAATCCCTCTGTCATGAATGAACCATAAATTAACTATTCTATTGTCTCTTGTCCTCAAAGAAATAGAGGTAATCAAAGTAGATATGACCCAGATATAATGTCAAGACAATTTATTAACTTGAGCAATAGATATGTATTGTGTGCCAACTATTTGCCCAGGATGCAGATGTAATAATGAACAAAACAGCAAAAAAAAAAATTCTTGCCTCATGCATTATAATGGAAATGAGTAGGGTGAGAAGAGACAGATAATAGTACAACAAAATAACTAAATGGTCTCTTCAGTAATGATGCATGTGAAAAGAAAAAAACAGAGGAGGAGAGTAAGGAGTTCTGGCCTGTGCTAATGTTGCAAGTGGGTCAGTCAGAGATGATTTTCCTGAGAATGTGGCAGTTTAAAAAAAAAACAATTTGAAGCAAGAAAAGGAGACAGAAACGCAGTAAACTGTAATTTAAAGAATTATCAGGAGCAAAACTGAGAATGCCATTCTACCACAGTATCCCAAGTGGTCCACACCCAGCAGAGAGGAAGACAGTGAGCCATGCTGGCCAACAGCAGGATAGCTTTGTATATTCTGTGGAGGAACCAAGCTTTGGACTGACTCCAGTTAGTGTCAGTGGCCACTGAAGAGCTAGAAGTAAAAACGAACCAAAAAACAAAAAACAATAACAACAACAACAACAACAAAACCAGGGAGGAGCAAGTTGAGAAAATGCCCCTTACTCTTGGAGGAAATATTGCTCCTCCCAGACAGGGCTCCAACTTTATTTCTCCTTCTTTCTCTATAGCACATGCCCTCTCTGTTCCCATTGTCCCAGTTGTCTTTCCCTTTTATTTTTCACATGGTAGGGAAAGGAAAGGAATGCGAGACATAAGAAGCGACTGAAAAGACGAGTCAAATCAGAGTTGGAACTTAAAATCAATTCCTCCCTTCTCCCTTTAGTACCTCCTACTCCTAATAATTTTGCTCATTGCTCAACTTAAAAGTTACATTTTTCTTGACTACGCTTGATCAATATTACCTATCGTTTTTCCTCATGCAAACTCAATGCTGTCTGAGAATTTTATAAATAACAGCTACATTTGCATCATAAACAACTGATTCCACTGGGTGATTGATGAGTTTAATCTTTGAATAATTAAGTCAAAAACATTTTAGCCTTTTGTTTCCTTTGACTTAGTGAATCCTGTTATTTGATTGAAGTATTGACCATGTCAGTTTGACCATGTCCAGAGTGGACACATTTTACAAAATGAAATAAAATGTAATCAAACTATTCATCTTTAGCCAATTTGGACTAAATGGAAAGAAATCCTGAAATATTTTTATGGTAACATTTCTGGATAATATTGAAATGTAAGTTTTTTTAAAAAGACTTCTTTCTCCCTTCTACCTCCAATATGTCTATTCAATATTAGACCAGATTGCCTTCAGTGATGCTATCCCAATGAATCACCCATCTGAGTTGCCTTTATACTTTTAAAATACAATAACAAATACCCAATTTTAAAATTATACAGATGGTGTCTCCTTTTGGTTGGACTTACTTTAAAGAAAAATTCATCTAGAGGTAAAACATAGTTCCTCTCAGCTCACAGATTTACCAATATTTTCCAACACTTCAAATACTTGCTACTGTAGAAATAAATGCAACGACCTAGTTCAATTCATAAATGCTAGTGAGTTTAACTCTGGGCTTAAATTATGTATAAAATTGAAGATGATGGCTTTAAAATTTAGAGTTTGTGTGAGTTTAGAAATGCATAGACTTATAGAAAATCTAATTGGAAGATTATTAGTCTTCATCAATTTGTACTCTTACTCAAACCCACTATACAGCAACCCAATAGATGGTTGCCCAGTTCATGCTTAAACACTAATAGCATGCCTTTCAAAATATACATGAAACCCATGCTGTGTTTGGTTGAAAAAAATGTTTAAAGGAATAGTAATAAATTAGAAAAAGAAGCTATCCTTTACTGTCATCTCTTTATCCTTATCATTTAACTATCCAATCTGTAGTACAAACCCAACTATCATTATGTGTTCTGGTTAGATTTAAATGTGATATTCCTATAAAAGTGCTCATCTTTCTGCTTATAACAAAATAAAGTCACAACAAATTTTAGTCATTTTTACTTGTAATTTTTCCTCAGTATAAATTTGATTATGCAGACAGAGGCTAGTTTCTTGGGCTGTGCTGATTAAGAGTGAACAGAAATTCATCTGCCTATTTTGGCGGCCAATTTGTCTAGTTTTCCAAGAACTTGCCCGTTTTAATGCTGAAGGCCCTATATTTTCAGAACCCTCCTGATACCTGAGCAAACCAGAATGATTGGTAATTCTACCTGCATCTGTTGTTCTTTAATCGTCTTTCCATGTCTATAGATTTTTTTCCCATGGAGTAACTCTTGGATTATGATACATTTAAAAACATACATAACGTTTCATATGTATCATTCAATAATGTAAAGGGCTACTTTAAATGTTCTAGTTCTATATTAATAGAAGCATGCTACTTTGTTAGGACAGGTACTATTAAAATGTTTAACAGTGATTATTTTTCTCACCCACATGCCTGTGACAAATTTAATTCTAAGTAGTTCTCAGGGTTAGGATCTAGAATGCTTCGGCTGCTGGAAGAAACCTCAAAGAATATGTACATTTTACTCTGTGTAGTGATTATTTACTTGAATATCTATAAACCAACACTCATGGATGATACTCAAGGTATCTGAAGAAGTTTTAAGAAACTGTAATGACAGTTTATGTGCATGTGCTTGTGTGTGCATTTCTCATAAACAGTATTATTCATAGATTTCATTAGATTTCAAACTAAAACCATGGTCACCAAATTTTGAAGGTTGATTTACGGGAAAAAGCTTGGAAAGCTAAAAATTATATTTTAAGTCAACTTACTATTAGGTCTGCCTACCCTCCCTTTCTCTGATCTCTTTTAACCCTAAGTTTAGTGAGTTAATTTACCAAGAATTGCCTCAGAGTAACTTGATTCAAATCCTCTATAGAATTTCCCTTTTCCTCACCCAATAATACACAAGTTTTCACTTGTCACAAATTTGACCCTAAGATATAGAAAATCAGTGTCTGACAGAACCTGCATTTGATAAAAGGACATTTGTATAAGGGCTTTGTTGTTAGAAACAATTATTAACATTATTATTACTAGAGTAACAGGGAGGATGTGTTGGCAGAGGGTAGACAAGAACTCTTCTCTAGGTTGTATAGATAGTCTAACTAGGTTCTTTAATTATGGGCTTAGGCCACTAACTAAATAGTACTTTTATTTCCAAAGGAAAATTATTTATTTATGGTAACAAAATAGCATATGATAAAGGACAATCTAAATGATAATCAAAAGCAAAAGTAATGGAAATTTAATGTTTAAGAGGTAAACTATGACTGGAAACACAAAATGATCCTGACATCTAAGAAATGGGTTATGAACATGAAATGAGTTAGGGAAAGTGGCTTCAAAACTAAGTTTGAGAATGTCATAAGAACATGAGGGGCACACCTCCAAGTGGTGCCATTGCATGGGTGCATGGACGGGCATGACAATTTACAACATTCTATGGTCTGAATGTATGTGTCCCCCGAAAAATTCATATATTGAAACCTATGCCCCAGGGCAATGGTATTAAGAGATGGGGGGGTTTGGAAGGTGATTAAGTCCCTTATAAAAAAATACCAGAGGGAGTGTATTAACACTTTTTCTTTCCTGCCATGTAGGGACATAGAAGGGGTTATCTATGGGGAACAGGCCCACACCAGACACCAAATCTGCTGGTGTCTTGACCTTGAATTCCTAGCCGCCAGAATTGTGAACAATAAATTTCTGTTATTTATAAGTTACCCAGTTCAAGGTATTTTCTTCTAGTGACTCGAACTAAGATGAAGGGCTATACACAATGTTGTTTAGAGATGTAGCAAGAGATGAGATGATCTCTGTTATTCAGGCAATGATGCTCCATTGCCAAATATATTGTACTTGATTGAAGAGAGATTTATACGAAACTTATCAGATTGCTACCTCTAGATTTATAATCTCCAGTGTTACATGGGTCCTCAAAATTGTTTGTCAGTCTTGCTACTTTTTCTAACTGACTTATGAGACCTAAATATGTCTATTTCAATATTCCAAAGTATCGTCAAATTTTTAGTCTTCTACCCTTTTCACTCTCAGTAGATGATTGCTTTTTGCTTTGTAAATAAGATATAAATTGTTAGAGAGAAAGATTTCAGTTTTTGAAGCCAAATTTGCCCACCTGCCAAAGGAAGTGGTGCACTTTTCATCTATTCAGGACGAGTTCCATTACCTTTGCTCAAGTCCTTCTCTTCCTCTTATTTCAGGAAACTTGAACCTTATGTTATCCCTTGTCTTCTGGGACTTCAACTTGTGACACTTGACTTGACATTTCTTATCACAGCTAAATTTTTTTCTCTCATCTTAAAATAAAAATACCCTCCTTCCTACTCCTTCTCTTCTTCCTTTCTCAATTAAACTTCTTATGAGTTGTCTCTACTCATTGTCTCTGCTTTTTCACTCTAAAACTGTTCATGCTTATGTCATCAAAAGCCTCAGTATTATGAAATCCAAAAGGTGTCCTTTTATAGTCATACGTCAATGCATTTGATATTCCTTGAAACAATGTCTTGCTTTGATTTTACTGACACTAGAATGTCCTAATTTTTGTTTATCCCAATGATCACTCCCTGACACTTTCCTTTGCTGTTTCTTCTTCCTCCACTCAATCTTCAAATGCTAAAATTTCTATCCCAACTTTGACACCACTCTGTAGTACTGTTTCTAGGCAATGTCTTATCCCCCATATCTCAAACCCATCTGCCTGCTTTATCCATGTGTTCAATGTTTCTTAAAAGGTTCAAATCCAACATCTTTTAAAACCAAGCTAAATCTCTTTCTCCAACAATCTGCTCTTTTTTTTCAGGATTCTCTATCTCAATAAATAATACCATCAACCAGTATTCTGCTTAATGTGGAACTCTAGTTACCATTCTTGAGTACTCTTTTTTTTCTCCCTATCTATACTCAATCACCATTGTCTCAATTTTGCTTACATCTCACCATATGTAATATCCCATTCTAAATTAGCAATGTCTCTTGCTTGGACTCCTCTTTCTTATTCACTGTTGCTCTCTCAGCCTCTGCCACTAATTTTTTTTTTTCTGAGCAGTAAGAGTTGTCTTTACAAAAATGAACTTTTATCATGTCATTCCTCTTCTAATATCTATAAGCGGTCCCTCATTGCTTCTGGAAGATCCTTTAAAATCACTAACGTAGACTACAGGTCTTAAAATTATATTGCTTATATTGATTTCTCCAACCTCATTTCTCACCATTCCTACCTTATTTTCTGTGACATAGTCACCTTGGCCTTCTTAAGGTTGTCCCTTATTCTGTGCTCCTTCATTCTACAGAGCCTCCATGCACATCTGATATGTCCTGTCTAGACAGTTTTTTACCTCCTTCTTCATCTCACTATCTCAGCCTCCAGTTTTCCACTTACAGACCATTTCCTTTGAACCAGATGAGTCTCACATATTTCTCTTTCATAATAGCAGTAATTACCACATGTGTAACTCCTTACATAATTATTTGTTTAAAGATTTTATGGCCAGCAACATGAGGTTAGACATTATCTACCATATTTACATCTGAGATGCGGCATTATCTGCCATATTTATAGTTGTATCAATAGTTGTTTGTTGAATGTATGAAAATGCAGTAATCAAATTTCTCCTTTGCAATAACTTGTTGATTTATCTTGCTACAAAAAAAGTCACTCTGATAGCTAGTACTATAAAAAAAACTGATAGTTAGTCTTCCCAGTTGGTAGATTAAGAAATCTTCACCCAAATTTCACCTGTAGGATGACCACTTATGTATCTAATCTTGAATTGTATCCCATATATTTAAATTTTTTAAAAATGAATTTTCAGAGGTCTTTGTAACTTTTTATAGATTTCATTTTAATGTATGTATTTTTGTTCATTTATCTGCTTATTTAAAGTACTATAAATATTGAAAATAGTATCAAAAACTTATAACAAACAAAAAATGTTATGCTTCTGTGATTGTCAAAATATTGTGAATAAGCAAAGAGCATCAAAGAGTTTAATTAAAAGAAATCTAAATTACAAAGACAGAAAGAAGGGTAAAGAGACCAACTGGGGACATTAATGCCCCCGTAGACTGAAGCCACTATCATCACCAGGGCTGAATGGAGAAGGAGAGGGAAAAGTTATTTTGAAATCTTGTATGAGATAAAGACACAGAAAAGGGGCTCCTTACCTGAAACTAAAGACATGGAGAAAAACTGACACTGCCCAAGTGCAGCAAGACTAGAAAGGACCAGCAACATGGTGTGCGTGAGGGAGTACTGTCCTCGCCTTCTCTCCAATTAGCATCTGTCAGTCTCTTGCTAATGCCTGCCATTGGTCTAACCCAACAGAAACCAGGTTAGAAGAGGGAGAGGGTAGAGTTTGGGTGGATGAGGAAGCTTCACGCCCAGGACAACCAGCACACCTCCTTTCTTCCATAATATCAAGTAAATATGGGTTCTTACCTTGTGATTCTTTTTTCTTGTCTATTGTTTTATTTGTTCCAGATAGTCTAACAGTAAGATTTTAGTTCTGTCTTTCTAGCATGAGCCTTATTATTTTTTTCTTAAGTTATGTTTGTAACACACCAAAGTAGGGAGGTAAAAATCACTAAATAAGGGCATTTTGTGAAAAGTACAACCCATAAAATGTGACTTTCCCCATGAAAACTTTTTCCAGACCATCATATGAATAAGATACAGAAAGAAATTTTTACAAAGAATAACCAACCATCATACCTAAAAAAAGTTAATGTTGCCTATACATGTTTTAAACTAGAAATAAAATTTATTTGGATAAGGCAACATGGTAACAGGAAAGAAATCAACAGAGGTAGATAATAGTCAAAAATAATTTGTAACTAGAGTATAAGATTTAATTCTACTTGGAACCTATTTAAATATTTTAACTCAAGTCTAATATTATTTTGAGGCTTGGAACTCCAAGGTTGTCCTGTGTGATCTAAGTTACTTGGGCAATTAATCAAGATTGGTGTTACTTGATAACAGATATTCCACTAGGTTGAACCATGTGAATTATTGACAATTGCTCACTCTTGCCCATAAAAACAGTTTAGTAGTGGTACTACCCAAATATAAATGCATATTATCCCTATGAATTTTAAAATCAATGTGTAGATGAACACATGCATCCTTGGTTTTTGGTGTTTATTATTATTAATGCATGAATAATAGATGTGCATATTTTAGTGGTGCATGTGATAACATATTCATATAATTAGTAAAAATCAAATGAATGTAATTGAGATATCCATCACCTTAAATAGTCGTCATTTATTTATGCTAGAAACATTCAAATTCTTCTCTTACTCAAAGCACTTAGCCTTTTAAAAATGACATTCATTTGTTTGGCAGAATGCTAACAATTTTGAAAGAAATATACAGTACTAGTATTATAACTAGTGCCAACATGTACATCCGTGCCAGAATTAATCTCTTTAACATAGAACTTTCTGAAAGTAATTTGTTTATCTCTTTCACACTATATGCTTGTACACAATTCTTTTGTTAATATAACATATAGACTCATTTTTTTTGTTAAGCATTTTGAATGCGGTCAGGTACTAAGATGATAGGGAATAACAGATCTATTATATTTTTTAAAAATAGCTTAGTTACTATTTCTTCTTTGGCACTTTTACTATTTATAAGAATGCTCCATGGATATATTATATCATTCAATTTTCACATTTTAACTCTATCAAATTTAGCAGGAGCTGAGAGTGCTAATTAGAACAAGTTTTGGCATAATATTTTTCAAACTTCCAGTTCTAAGGACCTCTACTTATTTATCATTGGGAAAAACAATTTTGATGTGTTAAAAATATAATAATAACATGTACAATATCTGCTGTTAATGCAAGTGTTCTCCTGTTGGTATTATATATTGTATTTTTATCCAAGAGATATATATTTATCTAGAGACAAGTTTATATTTAGGCATACGATAATTTGTAAGGTAATTTTTAAACTAATGTTAATTTTCTATAATAAAGTGTGAATCTAAAATAACTTCCAAAATAAACCCATTTTCACTCTAATCATATATAGTGCTTCATTTTGCATGTTTCTGAATCTTAAATAAATAAGAGATCAAAAGTAAATAGATTATCCTTAATTTTATAAACTATAAATTAGCGCATCTTAAAATCTTGTTCCACTAAAAGTAAGCTTCACTGCAAGAAAGAATGAAAAAAAAGAAAGAAAAACAAATGAATAAAATAAAAAGAAAGAGGGAAGGAGGAAAGAAGAGAGAGGATGAAAGGGAAAAAAGGGGAAAAAGAATAAACCTAAACCAAACTTGAAATTAATATAATGGCAGGAATTTTATCCTAGTGTGTTGAAGTGTTTACATGTTTCCTAAATTGACTGCACCCTTTAGTTGACTAGGGATGGCAGGTGACACTGACCTGGGTCAGACATTTGCTGAGGGATGATAAAGGGTGGAACAAAACCCTCCCTCATTGCCTTGGCAGGCATTTCTCTCTATATCACCATAGCTCCGACTTTTGTTTTTAGAGTAGAATTTTAGGTAAAAGCAACACGTCTGAGGTTACAGCCAACGTGAAGTGGGGGAGTTACTATTAGCAATGGCAACCTCTGCTCAGGTTTAATTCTCAGATGTCAGCTCAACATTTGCTCAGGGCAGGTGGTCTCAAAGATTTGGCTTACAGGATATTTTTCCGGCCCTAGATGGAACAAGAGAAGCTGCCAAAAATAAGACAAGAGTGATAAGTAGGCTCTCTGGACAGCTGATCAACTACTTCTATGTGTTAATAACCAAGTCATCTTGGAGTTTGCCCTTCCTTGCATGTAAATTAGTATCTGTTTTTCTGGTCTCAGTCAGTGTTAAGGGCTTAAATAAGAAAATACACATGAATATGCTTTAGAAGCTTTAAAGTATTATGCAGGTGGAAGGTGTTTGGTTCCAATTGTATTAACAGCTGATTTGAAGGCGTTGATCTGGAAAACTCCAAAAAAGTCGGAAAGCATAAATCTAGAAGGAACTGAATTAAACCATTTGAACTACTGAGCAGTCTGTACTTCATGCAGCTGAATGATTTTCTTTATTGTAAAGATTCAGTCTCAAGGCTGTGCGTCTTTTTTTATTTTTATATTTGAGTTGGAGTCTCACTTGTCACCCAGGCTGGAGAGCTGGCACGCTCACGACCACCCCAGTGTGGACCTGCTAGGCACCAGTGATCCTGTTGCCTCAGTCTTCCAAGTAGTCGGAACTACAGGCTCATGCTACAACGCCCAGCTAATTTTTGATTTATTGCAGAGAAATTTCTTCCCAAGTCTCGAACCCCGAGGCTCAGACAATCCACTTGCCTCAGCCTCCCAAAGTGCTGAGATTACAGGCTGAGCCACTGAACTGGCTTTGAGTATTAAACATGGGAAATATCTGGTGCACTTAATACAAATGTAGATGTCATTCTGGTGGAAGTGGTCAGCATAAAGCAGGGCTACCCAGCTTCCACACTTGTCTGGATATGGTAACGTTTAACAGTGTGTCTCTGAGTCATCTGTAACACTACTTCTTTACCTTTGAACACGTTTCTTCACTTGCTTATTAATTCATTCATCATTGATTCAGTCAATATTTATTGAATATTTGGTAACGTAGATACTAGCCTAGACACTGGGACAAACAGACAAGTCCTTTCCTCCAGAAACTCTGATGCTAGTGGCAGGCAGGCAGGCAAGCAACAAGCAAATAAAACTGAACAATGATCTGTATTGCAAAAATATAAATACATATTTTAATTAATAGAAAACATCACAGGATTTATCTTTGTAAGGTAGTCAGTATAAATAAACATAAATGTGAAGATGGCCTAGCCACATCAATGATGATCAATTGGAGACCATACATTGCTTCAATATTTTGATCCTCAGTTTTCTTGTCTATAAAATGGGAATAAATCTTGAGACCTTGATGCAATTTGAATATTTGTACTCTTCAAGTCTCATGTTGAAATTTAATCCCCAGTGTTGGAGGTGAGACCTAGTGGGAGGTGTTGGGGTCATGGGGACAGATCCCTCATGAGTGACTTGGTGTCCTCCTCACAGTAATGAGGGAGACATTGTCCTGTGAGGTCCTTTGAAGAAAACTGATAAAAAGATTCTGGCACCTCCCTCCTCTCTTCCTTCCTTTCACACCAGGAGTGGAAGCTTTCTGAGGCCCTTACCAGAAACAGATGCCGACACCATACTTATACTGTCTGAAGAACCGTGAGCCAAGTAGAACTCTTTTATTTATAAATTACCCAGTCTTGATATTCCTTTACAGCAACACGAACACACCAGGACAGACTTACCGCAAAGGTTTCTGGGAGGATTAAATGTGGTGATCCTCATAAAGCATTTGGCAGACTGTCAGGTATAAAACAAATATTCAATAAATGTTAGTCATTATTATTTTGTTTATTGCCATAGTGAGGAAATATAAAAAGCAATAAATAAACAAAACAAGATGATCTAAGTAAGTAATGTGATAACTTTATTCTGTTTTGGAATTTTATCAGTGAGTAAACAGAGAATATGGGTTATATATTAACAGGTTTAGAATCTGTATAAATGTATGTGCACATATTTAAATCTTTCTATCTATCTACCCATCTACCTAGAAAGAGAGAGAATTAAAGAAGAAAAGGTAGAAAAGTTAAAGAAGAAAAAAACATTTTAAAATGTTAAAACAGATAGAAATCTTTGCCTCGCTGAAGGTGAAGCTATGACGAGGAGATTCAGACTCAGGTCAGAACAGGAGTTGAGATCAAGTCTGTAGAACCTGCTGTCTATCAGACTCCACTCTCAGACTGGTAACTCAATGGTTACAATAGTGCCCAGTCTCATATCTGAACCCATTTAGATCCAGTGGGAAACAAGTGTTTATTTCCAGAAGCTTTCTTATAAGTGGTAATTATTTCTTTTCTCAGAAACTGCAAGCAAACACTTCCCTTCATCTCTTTTGGCAACTGGATCACCTCTTTGTTCTGGAACCAATCTTTGTAGAAAGAGAAATGCCCTTTGTTCATTGGCATAGACTTTCCCATCCTTGCTCTATAACTGTGGAAAGGAGACCAAATTAGCCTAATTGCAATTAACCTAATTGTAGCCTAATTGTAATCAGGCAAACACTGCCGCATGAAAAGATTCTTGCACTCACGTCACTATACACACACCCTGTAAGTAGTTATAGAATCCTTTTTTAATCCCACAGTGGGCTTTTGTGCATCAGGTTGTAAGTCTAAAGGAGCTGCAACTTGAAGTGCTCACTCAAAAGTAAGGTAAAAGGCAACGTAAGTGAGAAATATTTTTATCTCAAGGCCAGGGTTGATAGATGATCAGTGAGGAGTATCAAGTTTAGAGATGTGTTGGGATAAAGCAGTCATTTATTCATTCTTATGTGTATTAAGCACTGATGATGTAATAGGTACTAAATTCCTGGGTTGCGCTATCTACCATGCTGGAGCTTACATTTCAGTGGAAGTGAGAGTATGGAAAAAGATGAGGACAGAGTATCAAATGGGGAGCATACAAATAAGGCATCTGGCGCAGTCAATGGATAATAACATGATGAATTAAGACAAAGGAGGTCTTTGTATCCCCTATCTCCAGGAAAGGGAGACAAAAGGAAGTAGGAGCATTGCTTTACTAAAATGCTGGTACTCTGTTTCAGCATTACTACAACCTTAGTCCACCAAGTCTCATTTTTAAAATTTTTGTCCAAGTCCATGTATCATTTGAACCATTTCCCCCACTATTTTGCATAGATGAATTCTTTGACACAATTTTATTTGCATCCTAGCAATTCTCTAACAGAAGCCTAATATGCTTGTTATATTTTAATAGGTATTATCAAACACATAATCAACATGTTAATAAGTACAATAAAATAAACATGTAACAAAGTCTTTTTATATGACACTTATAATATTCCACCAGTGGAACCTGTCTCATACTTTGAGAAACAATTTTATTCTGATCATCTTTTTGGTAGCCTCTAGGTTTTAATTTTGGCATAAGCAATACATCTTTGAGACTCTCTAAACCTCTAGGTATGAAGGTCTTTAACAACTCTCAGGGAGGCATTTTCTGGAGATTTCAGCTTTTTAAATCTCTCAAAGCCTTTTTCACTTACCCTGTGAGTGTGTTCTGAGAAATTTCCCTTTATTTCTTTCCCAAGATGGAGTTAAAAATTGGGTATCCCCGTCCTTCATTCTCTGCTGACAGCCCTGGTGCCCCTGGCTTAGCATCTGGAGTGAACACATTCTCCATGGCAGTTTGGCAGATGCATCAACCGTGACATTTGCCTTTTACAGATTAAGAAAAGAAGGTGTCTCCTTCTGGGCTGCTTGTGCTAAATCCCTTGACACATTTATTTTCGATTTATTGCATATTAGGTTTCAGGTCTTCAATTTGCATGTTTCTGGCAAAGTGTCAGAAGGTTATGTCCCAGCACGTGTCTAGAGTTCTATGTACATAAAACAAAGGCAAATTCAAATGGCAAAGCTCAGAGAAGGAAAACAAAGGGCACATCATAATTGTTTAACCCAAATTGTCTTGCTTTGTGCTGGATGTATCAGAATATAAAGTGGTGTCATTTAAAAAATACTCCAAGTTATTTCTGAGGCTAGTCATTGATATTTTGTTTTGTTGACACCTGAATTAAAAGTAATGTCTGACTCTTTAAAACATGTTTTTTGATTGCTGCAAAACATGCATATATACCAAAGAAAAGCTTGTTTTATAATTCAGGTCAGTTTTTGAATTGTATCATGATGAATGAAACCAGAAAATTATGAACAAATTTCTTCTAACAGGACCTGCATTAAAACTGTTCACAAGGCAAACACTCTCTTCTATTTCATTCAGTTCAGAAGTGCTATTTAGACTACAACAACCTTACAATAGAATTACTCATTTTGTCTGAAATATCTTATTTCATTAATTAAATAAAAAGCTTAGAAGACTGAATTCTGACTAACCTCTGTCACTTACAAGCTCAATAATTTGTGGTAGACACAGCCTCTCAGACTCTCAGTTTCCTCAACTGGAAAATAACGTAAGAATAACTAAGTTAACAGTTGACTTGTAGACTTGCTAAGGGAATTGAATGAGAAAAGTCTATGTGAAACTGGTTTATACATTCTATGGCACTATAAAATGTACAGCAACATTGTAACATATAAAGTAACACATATTACAATTATTTGGTAATAGTCAATAATATCATATACTCTCATAAATTTGAAGAGTATGAGAATAATAAACTTGCTTGAAGTTCCAAATACTATTATCCATATTTCACTAAAAGGATACTGACATATAGTTGTCCTACTGGTTTGTTCTTCAAGAATTGTTCTGGATTATTTGTGACTTAACATGGATTTTAATTACTGTACTTGCTTTAGTATACTTAAAGTTTTAATTTTGTATTTTTAAATGGCTTTTGCCAGAGCAGCCTTGTTAAATTGGGCCATATAAACATGTAATTATTTATTTCAACTCACGTTAGGTCCATGGTTTGAAGGCTGCCAGTTTTCCACTGTTGTAATTATAGCCATAACAGGCCTTAAGTTATTTGAGCTAAACGGTTCACTGTCTTAGAACCACACTTTAAAAATGTGCCTTGGAAGTTATACGCCCATTAGATTTCTAATGGTAAAAGTACTATACATATATATATATAATAAATATGTATAAGTTATATCCACAATTTTTAATTTAAAAATTGGTAATTCAGACCTCTAATATACATTTCCAAAACAGTAAATAAAGCTTTCACTTAAAAAATGTTCTTCATACTTTAAAATAACTTTAATTTCCTTGGATATGAGTACTCTGTAATTAAGTAATCCCTGTTAAGCAGAAAAAAAAGTGTTAGATGTAAATACATAATTCTGCCACCACAGCTAACAGAAATGTTATCATTAAGTATTTTGTACATTCTTGGAGAAGGTAGTAAATATTCCCAAGTTTGTCCTTTTTTTAAAGAGGCATTAGTCATATTGACTATCCAGGTCTAGCCTGGAAATAGGAAAACACAGAAGACATATTATCATATACTTTTGAGAGAGGACACTCTGCTCGACTTAGGCTGCCATGAATGGTTATTACAAAGCATCTCTTACAGTTCTCACAATCCTTAATTCTCTATGTTGAAATAGATTCTCTTTGCAATGCTATAATTCTCAAATGATTTTTGGTTTTATAGTTAATTTACTTTTAATAGAAAATTTTACTTATTCTTTCTTTTGCTTTATGGGGCACAGTTAGCTTATAATGGTTCTAATTCAATTCTGGAGCTAATATGCTAACTACCATGGAATCATTAATCCGCATAGCTATGTCTAGATAGACTCAGCACACACTGAATTTAATGTTTTAATCATTAATTCTGGCAACATTAAAAAAATATAGATAGGTGGAGTACAAGTCAGGATTAATTACACAAGCAGGCATTGTGAAGGTGAAGTTTGAACCTCCCACTGGCCCTCACTTCTCCTGGTTTGGGACCCAGTACCCTTTGTGATGCTACATGCCTCCTCCCTCTTTCTTTCCCTCCCATGGCAGTGGCCATCAACTGCCAATCCCTCCCAGGTGCTATTGTGATTAATGTTCATGTCCCACTTATGAGAGAAAACATTCGTTATTCACTTCTTCGATTCTGTGAAAGATCACTAAGTGTGATGGTCTCCATCTCCATTCAATTTGCTGTGAATTCCATGATTTTGCTCTTCTTTAAGGTTGTGTAATACTCCATCATGTATATGTACCACATATTCTTTATTCAGTCCACTTTTGATGGTCAGTTGGGTTGGTTCCATGTTTTTGCTATTGTGAATAGTACAACTACAAACATGCATGTACAGTTGTCTTTATTCTACAATGATTTATTACTCTGGGTATATTATTAGGAGACAAATTGCTGGATTGTATGGAAGGTCAATTTTTAGTCTTCTTAGGAATCACCACACTGCTTTCCATAGAGGTTGGACTATCCTGCACTCCTACCAACAGTGTAGAAGCATTTTCTTTTCTTCGCACTTTCGCCAGCAACTAAGTAACAAAGTGGGAGGTACCACACTTCCAGACTTTAAACTTTACTACAAAGCTATAGTAACCAAAATAGCCAGGTGCTAGTATAAGATAAACACATAAACCAATGGAACAGGACAGAGATTATGGAAGCAAAACATGGTCTCCCAACCAACTCATCTTTGACAAAACCATTAATAACAACCACTGGGAAAGGGAGACCTTATTTAACAAAGGGTGCTGGGGAAATTGAATGACCACATGCAGAAGAATGAAACTGGACCCCTATGTTTCACCATATAAAAAAATCAACCCTAAATGGCTCAAAGACCCAAACTTAAAACCTCAAACTATAAACATTCTAAAAGAAAATGTAGGAAACACTCTTATGCTTATTGGAGTGAGCAACCAATTCTTGATCAAATCCCCAAAAATGAATACCATAAAAGATAAGACAGACACATAGGACCTCATAAACTGAAAGGCGTTTGCACAGCAAAATAAACCATCAAGAGAGTGGGAAGATAACCCACAGAATGGGAAAAAAAATTGTTAATCATATATCAGACAAAAGCCTAACATACAGAATTCTCAAGGAACTCAAACAAGCTGAAAGAAAAAATAAACAATCCTATCAAAAAGTGGGCAAAGGATATTAGTAGACATTTCTCAAAAGAACATATATGAACAGCCAACAGATACATGAAAAAATGCTCAGCTTCACTAATCATCAGAGAAATGCAAATCAAAACCACATTGAGATATTACCTAACTCCACTAAGGATGGCCCTCATCAATAAATCTGGAAACATTTTGATAACAATGTGAAATGTTGGCATTAACAAATTTTTCAGGATAGATCAAAGATGATTGTGTCTGAGTAAGGAAAGTTTGCTGTAATACATCTTGGAGTCATATAAATGTTGAACTTACTTTCAATAAAGTCAAGTCATCTTCAGAATTTGCATTCACTTATCTGTCTCAAATTTTTCTTTGAAGTGTCTATTCATATCTCTGGCCCACTGTTTAATAGAGCTGTTCATTTGTTTTTTCCTTTTGGAATGTTTTACTTCCTTGTAGATACTGGATGTTAGGCCTTTGTCAGCTATACAGCAGCAAATACTTTTTTCCCATTCTGTGGGCCATCTCCTCACTCTGTTGATGGTTTCTTTTCCTTTGCAGAAGTTTTTCAGTTTGATAAGGTCCCATTTGTCTACCTTATCTCTTATGACATGGACTTTCAGGGTTTTGATCAGGAATTGGTTGGCTATTCCAATTCCCATAAGGGTGTCTCCTGCATTTTCTAAGATTCTTAATGTTTGAGGTTTCACATTTAGTTCTTTGATCCATTTGGAGTTGATTTTTGTGTATGGTGATAGGTAGGAGTCCTGTTTCAATCTTCTGCATATAATCAACTAGTATTCCCAGCACCATTTACTGAATAGGTTCACCTCTCCCAAGGGGTTGTTGGTGGAAGTTTTATCGAAGATGAGTTGGTTGAGGAGTTGAGATTTTGCTTCCAGAATCTCTATCCTGTTTCATTGGTCCATATGCTTGTTCTTGTACCAATACCAGACTGTTTTGATTACTGTAGCCTTATAGTAAAGTTTAAAGTCTGGAAGTGTGATGCCTCTGGCTTTGTTTCTTTTGCTAAGGATTGTTTTGGCTATTCATAGTGTTTTATGTTTCCATATGAATTTCTGTATTGTTGTTTCCAGATCTGAGAATTGGTAATTTCATGAATATAGAGTTGAATCTATAGATTGCCTTTGGTAGGCTGGACTTCTTAACAATACCAGCAACCAACAGATACATGAAAAAATGCTCAGCCTCACTAATCATCAAAGGAATGCAAATTAAAGCCACACTGAGATACCACCTAACTCCAGTCAGGATGGCCATCATCAAAAACTCAAAAAACAACAGATGCTGGAGATGATGCAGGGAACTGGCAATCCTCTTTTGGGAATATACATGGAGGAACTCAAATCATTCTATAAAAAAGATACCTGCACATGCATGTTTATTACAACATTATTCACAATAGTAAAAACATGTAACCAACTATGCTGCCCATCAAAAGTGAACTGGATAAAAAAATGTGGTACATGTACACGATGAAATACTACACAGTCATAAAGAAGGAAAAATTATGAACATTGCAGCAACTTGGATGGATTTAGAGTCTATCATACTCAGTGATCTATCACAGAAACAAAAAAGCTGAATTCCACATATTCTCACTTATAAGCGGATCCTGAACATTTATCATAGTACTATAAGAAAAGGTTTGGCAGTAGCACAACACTGCCAGGGGAGGGGAAGGGGCACATAACATCAATAGGGGTACCTGATCTCAAACCAGGTGAAGTGGAGTCCAAAGGAAGGCCCAAACTTAACCTATATGATGACCTCTTATCTACCTAATCCTGTATTGTACTTCACATCTTCAAAATAAATAAAATAAATTTTTAAAATGTTTTCTTAGAACAAATATGCTAAGAACTCCTTAAACAAATTTGTGGAACTTTGTAATCACCAAATAAATGAACTTTATTTAGCAGTGTTTCTGAAAGGTATTCTCTGAAAGGTGAAAAAATACACCATAAAAACATTTGTGTGTCTGTCTCCTAAGTAAATTCTCTTGATTGTGTATACTGAATCATTGGAGGGTACACATAAAAAAATTGACATACATGTTAGTGACTTGTAGACAAAGACAATGTCTGTGCTTAAATCTGAGCTAATTTTATCTATGATTTTATTGCTTTAGACTCATAAAAGTTTACATTTAAGTCATTTAATTCAGATCATTTCAGACTTTTTCCCTCTAAGCAATATTAATTTTATTTAAATTGCAATTGACCACATCATCTCATTTTTAAATTTCAAGCCTGGGGACCTAAAGATTCTACTAAAATCCAAACAGATGCTCAACTTGAAGAATGTTTACAGACTTATTGAATCAAACATTTTTTTGCCACTAAACTTTTTTGACAGTAACAAAACATTTTTAAGAGGAAAAAAATTGTGTGTGTGTGTGTGTCCTCAGTATAAATTTGATTATGCAGACAGAGACTAGTTTCTTGGGCTGTGCTGATTAAGAGTGAACAGAAATTCATCTGCCTATTTTGGTGGCCAATTTGTCCTAGTTTTCCAGGAACTTGCCTATTTTAATGCTGAAGACGCTATATTTTCAGAACCTTCTTGTATATGCAATCAATTGTTATAGCATCTTACTTTCTACATTGTAGATTCTGGAGGATACAGCAAAGTGTTTTTAATGTAAATGTCTGGACTTCTTATGGCACAATAAGGCAAAATAAACCAGATTTACCAACCAGTCTTAAGCACATTTTTAGTTGTTTAGGGAAAAAACTAAATAAAAATGGTTGTCAGACAGTGGAAAATAGGCAATGAAGTTCAGTAATACTATAGAAAAGTAAAGTAAGCAAGCTAGGTCCTAAAGGCTCCAGCTTACTGATTTATGAGCTTCAAGGGAGGAGAATGCAGGCAAAAATCTGGTGGTTACCACATTTTGGATGATTAGGGAGGACAAGAAGCTGGGGTCCCCATAACAGAGTAATAGTGAGGAAAAAGTTGCATGGAGAGAAAATGAGCTCCAAAGATCTGTTAAGGATCCCCCCCACATCTTCAGCTGAATACAATTAGTGCCTGAATTTGCAGAAACTACCAAGGATAGGCAAAGAACTACCAGCAAAGAGAAAGACAATAATCCTCGGTCCAGACTAAGCCTTTAAGAGCTGACATTCTTAGCAGAATAGAAAACCTTTCTAAAACACGGAGCACTGAGTAGTGTTAAAAGATAGTATTGCCTTAGTAGTGAGGAAAAATGAGCCCTCGACCAAAAACTTTTCTGGTCTCACCTAGTGAAGCTTAGAGGCAAGTTTTTTAAATATTGAAACTATTTACACATAACTTGAGGGGTCCAGAAAAAAAAAAGCTCAAGTACATTCCTACAAATACAATATTCCATACAAATACAAGAATATCTAAATAAATATTCAAAAATTTTCAGATTTTGGCTCTGATTATAAATACACTGATTTAAGATGTTCAATGGACAAACCATAGCTAAATTAACAACTGCAAGGTATACCATAATCAAATTGCTTAATAAAAATAATAAAAATAAAATCCTAAAAGCAACCCTGGGGGGGGGACATATTGAATATAGAGGAACAAAGATCAGGATGACAAATAATTTCTATTAGAAAGCAAAGCAAACCAGAAAACATTGAAATAATATTAAAGATGAGATATGGGATATTGCCCTGGTGGGGGGCAGAAGTCAGGGCACAACATCAATAATGGTACCTCATCTCAAACCAGGCAAAGTAGGAACCAAAGCTTGCCTGTATGATGCTTACTTGTATACCGAATCCTGAATTGTACCCCACATCTTTAAAATAATAAATTTTTTAAAAAAGGATGAGATAGGTGAAATGAAATGATCCAGTTGTATACAAAGTGATGTAACATTATTTGAAGGTAGACCATAATAAGCTAAATATATATACAATAAACTCTCAAAGCAAGCACTAAACACACACTTACACACACACACACACAATGTTAGGGCTGGTAAACCAATATAGAAATGACATAAAATTATAAAAGATACCAAATTAATCTTTAAAGAATGTAGAAAGAAGAGAAAACAACAACAACAGAGAATGGACAGAGAAAAGAAAAAAAAATAGGATGGCAGATTTAAACCCAAACATGTCAATAATCACATTATGTATAAATGACCTAACACTTCAATTAAAAGGCAGAGATTTTCAACCTATTATATTGAACAAAAAAGCAAGACTCAAGCATTTGCTGCTTATAAGAAACTGACTTTAATGTCACAAATAAGTTAAAAGTAACATCAGTGAAAAGAAAATTGGAATGTTTATATAACATTATACAATGTAGATTTTAGAGCAAAGATTTTAATAGAGATGCAGAAAGCCATTTCATAAGGATGAGGTTGTCAATGAATCATGAAAAAATATCAAGCATGAATGTTTACGTACCTAATAACCAACTTCCAAATACATGAAGCAAAAATTGCCAGAACTGAAATGATAAATAAATAAATTCACCACTATAGCCAAATATAACACCATTCTCTCAAAAATTCATAGAAAATAGACATAAAAATTGTACTGGTACACACATAGAGGATTTGAATAAAACCATCGTCTACTTCACCTAATTGACATTTAAAGACTCTTCTCCAAAAGTGCAGGGTGCACACTTGTTTACAAGTGCATACAAAACATTTTTCAAAGCAGACTGTGTGTTAGGCCATAAAACAAGTTTCAATAAATTTAAAAGTGCTGTAGTCTCCCCTTATTTAAGGATATGTTCCAAGACTCTAATTTGATGCCTAAAACTGTGGAATGTACTGAACCTTATATATACTATGCTTTTAACAATACATATATACCTATGACAAAGCTTAATTTAGAAATTAGTCAAAGCTAGAGATTAACACCAATAACATAAAATAATAATTGCAACAGTATACTGTAATAAAAGTTATGTTAATGTGGTTTTTTTCTCTGTCCCAATACTGTAATATTTTTAGTCTGCAGTCGACAATGAGTAACAAACAGTGGAAAACAAAGCTATGACTGAGAGAGGACTGCCATATTCAAATTATACAAAATATATTTTCTGATTTTAATGGAATAAAATTAGCAATCAATCACGGAAATAAATCTTAAAACTCTCCAAAGTTTAAAAACTATATAACTTACAGCAAAGTTTAAAAAAATCAGAAGGAATATTAGAAAGTATTTTGAAAATAGAAAAAGTGTTACATAACCAAAGCATTTAAAAAATGAAAGGTGATATAAAAACTCAGAAAATCTATAGCATCTTTATAATCTGAAAATTAAGAACAGATTAAACCTAAAATAAGCACAACCAAAGAAATAGCAAATGCAAAAACAGAAGCTAATGAAATATAAAACAGAATAACAATGGAGAAACACAATAACAACAGAAAATAACAATAGGGAAAAACAATACCACAAAAGCTGGTTCTCTAAGATAATCAATAAAAGGTATAAATCTTCAGTCAGAAAATGATAAGACACAAATTGCCAATATCAAGAGTGACAGAGTAGCAATCTCTCCAGAACTTACACAGGTGGGAAAATGATAGTAAAAAGATACTACAAACAAATCTATGTCAATGTATTGTACAACTAGTTGAAATAGACAAATTCTTTGAACACCACAAACTACTAAAACTCAACAAGAAGAGAAAGACAGATACAGAAAGGCATAGATGTAGACATAGATAGATATAGAAACATGAACACTCCATAGCTATTAAAGAAACTAAGTTTGTTTCAAATTCAAATTCAAATTCAAATTCCAAGCCTTCTCACAAAGAAAAGATACATATAGCTTTACTGGTGAATTTTCCCAAACAATTAGGAAGAAAAACTGCCAATTTTACACGAATCCTTCCCAAAGTTAAAAAAGAGGGAACACTTCAAACTTATTTTATGAGGCCAGCATTATGAGACCTGCTATCATAATCAGATAAAGACTTTAAAAGAAAACTATAGCAAATCAAGAAGTAGTGCTGAAACAGTTGGACATCTATATGCAAACAAAACCCCAAGCTAAACATTTTTTAGAAACAAAAATTCATATCTTTCATCGCATAAAAATTGACTCCAAATGAATTATATTCTAAAATATAAAGCAGAAAATTCTAAAACTTCCACAAGCAAACACAAGAGAAAAATCTTTGTGATCTTAAATTAGGCAAAAATTTCTTCGATTTAAAATCAAAAGCATGATCCATAAAATAATTGATAAACTGAACTTAATTATATTAAGAATAGCAATCTTCTGTTATTTGGATGGCACTGTTAAGAAAATGAAAAGACATACCACAGGCCGTGAGAAAATATTTACAATTTAAAATCTGATAGATGATTTATTTTCAGAAAATATAAAAAGCTTTCAAAACTCAACAATTAGAAAGCAAACAACTAAATATAGAAATTCACAAGAAGTCTAAATAAACTCTTCACTAAAAAAAATACAGGAATGCAAATAAGCATGTGGAAAGATGTACAACTCATTAACAATTACAGAAAAAGCAAAATACAACCAAAAGGGAATACCCTTCTGCATATATATTGATCACAGAAAACAAACAAAAAAATGATAATGCCAAATTCTGGCAAAGATGCAGAGTAAATAAAAAGCCTCATGTACTGTTGGAAGGAATGCAAAATGAGAAGCTTATTTAGTAAATATTTTGGTAATTTCTTATATTCATAAGCATGTACTTATCATATGCTGCAGAAATCTTACTCCTAGTTATTCAAAGGAAGTAAACAATTATGTTTATATAAAAAAATCTATACTCAAATGTTTATTACATCTATATTTGTAATCACTCCAAACTGAACCAAAATGCCCTTCAGTTGGTAAATGAACGAGCAGTCTGTAGTTTATCTATACAATGGAACAAAACTCAGTAATAAAAAGAAACTGTGGATGAATGCACCAACATGAAAGAAACTTGCATTATTTTGCCAGGGCTGTTATAACAAAATAACAAAAACAGGGTGGCTAAAGTAAAATAAATAAATAAATAAATAAATAAATAATCATAGTCCTGGAGGCTGAAAGTCTGAAATCATGGTATCAGTAGGGTTTCTTCTGGGGATTGAGAGGAAGAAACTATTAAAAGCCTCTCCCTTAGCTTCTGGTAAATCGCTGGCAATCTTGATGGTACTTGGCTTGAAGAAGCGTCACCTCAGTCTCTACCTTCATCTCCATATGACATTCTTCCTATGTGCATATTTACATTCAAATACCCCTTTTTATAAGAACATCAATCATATTGGACTAGGGCTTACCCTGATGCAATATGACCTCATCTTGACTTAATAATATGTATATAACCACCCTATTTTCTGCGCATATATGTATGAATATGCATGCATAAATGGAATATTATTCAGTCATACCAAAGAAGGAAATTCTGCCATTTGTAAAAAAAGTACAGATGAAACTTGAGGGTTTCATGCTAAGTAAAATAAGTCAGAGAAAGAAAATCATTATATGATCTCATATGTGAACTCTAAATATTGAATTCATAGAAACAGAGAGTAGAATGCCAGAAGCCTAGGGGGCTGGAGGAGAATAGGAGAAGCTGGTCAAAGGCACAATGTTTTAGTTATGAGATGAATACGTTCTGGGGATCCAACGTACAGAATGGTGACTATACTTAATTCTGTACTATACACTTGAAATTTGCTCAGAGGGTAGATCTTAGATGTTCTCATATCTCCATTCCCCCAAAAGGGTAACAAGGTGAGGTCATAGATGTGTTAACTAACTTGACTGTGGTCATCATATCACACGATTTACGAATAACAAAGCATTACCTTGTACACATAAAGCTTATACAATTTTATGTCAATTATAACTCAATAAAGGGATAAAATGAAATAGAAACAGAAGTCTTTATGTACATGAATTTTCTTACAACATTGATTTTAATAAGATAAATTAGAAACAGTTTATGGTTTATACATTCACCTATAAAAGATCATTCCAAAATGTATTACCTACTGGATGAAGTGGCCCATGCCTGCAATCCTAGCATTTTAGAAAACCTAGGTGGGAGAATCACTTGAGACCAGGGGTTCAAGCCAGTCTGGGCAACATAGTGATACCTCCCTCTCTACCTTTTTAATTAGCCAATAGTGACAGCATGCCTGTAGTCTCAGCTACTTGGAAGGCTGAAGATGAGAGATAATTTCAGCCCAGGAATTCAAAGATAGCTTTGGCCCAGGGATTCGAGGCTGCAGTGAGCAGATCATCCCATTGCACTCCAGTCTGGGCAAGAGTGAAATTATGGCAGAGAGAGAGAGAGAGAGAGAGAGAGAGAGAGAGAGAGAGAGAGAGAGAGAGAGAGAGAGAGAAGCCAGTTCTGTGAAATACAAACCACAACTATTACAAAGTTGTATATCTTAAATACATGCCATTTATTTTTGTCAGCCACAAAAAAGCTAATTTAAAAAAATCAATAAAATAATGGTATAGATTTTTATTTATTTACACAGAAAATATTCACAGTACAGTAGACTAATGTAGTGGAGTCTACCAAACCCATATGCCTCTTTTCTTGAGAACTATGGCATGTTCTTTTTAACTCCTAATATACATTGAGCCAATCAGAATGTCCCTTCTGAGAATTTGGAATTGGAGTTAAGAGGTGTTAGTTTATCTGGAATGATTACAAGAACACAATGTTTAATTTCCAGAACTGTGAGATATTCAAAACAGTGAGAGAAGTAAAAACGATTGTATAAAAAGAAGCAAAAATGGGGCTAAACAGCTCCAAAGAGAAAAGAGAATAATGAAAAGCAGTGATTTTGGGGGAGATCTCTTCTTCTTCCTGATTCTAGTATGTCTTGATACCGAGATGCTTTCTCACCATTGGGTTTTCTGAAAAATTCTCAATTTCTTGTTTCCAATGTTCATTTTACCTTAAGGTAATCATCTACTTGTATTTGAAAAATTACATGAGAAATAAAACAGCAATTTATAGCTCAAAAAATATATTGGAGAAAAATAGAGAGAGAGAGTTAATGAGTAGCTTGGGCAGGATGTGTACAAATTTTGCTAGTGATTATCCGTGGAAGGTGGGACTATATGTGATTTTACTTTTTAACATATACTTTACATTTAGAGAAAAGCAGTTTTTTCACATACACAAAGATGTGCCATTCCATCCCAGTTCTAATCATTACAAGTGAAAATTGTGAATGACTTGATATTTATTAGTTTAGAATTCTTAATTATATCTGAACTATCATCATTTTTTTCACTTCCCAAATACATTTATTTGCAGTAATAATGCATTTATAATAAATGGGCAATAAACACATTTAGAATAAATTACAATAGATTGATTTTTATGTACATAACTTGTTTTCAGATACAAAATTCCATCAAATTTTCTCATTTCCTGTAACACTTTGCCATTTTTCTCCTTGAAAATATTTTTAAGTTAGTGCTTCTCTTAGCTTTAGTAATCTTTATATAAGCAGAAGAAAAAATACTTATTCTTATCTTTTTAAAAATAAACCTCTTTAGAGTGAAGAATTTCCTAAAGGAGTTCCAATTGTTTGCTTTTATTGGAGTATATTTAACAGTATTTCATAAAAACATAGGTATTATGGATAATTCTGTTTTTAAATATCATTGCTTAAATTCCTCACTTTTAAAATGACAAGACTAAGACCTAGAAATGTTAAGTTACCAAATATCGCCTTCAAGTTGATCTTTTGCTTTCTATTGAAAGAAAATAATTTTATATGTTGTGATGTCTCTGAGGATATTAGACATTTCTTCTCTCAACAACATTATTTCAATAGCTTCAATTTATTTTTTCTTAGGCTGAGTTTTAATGCTGTATCTAATGAAGTTTAAGTTCTAGAATGTAATTTCTCTCCCTCCTCTTCCCATTCTCCCCTCCTGCTCCTCCTTTTATCTTTTCCACATTCTCCCCCACTTTTAAATAAGGTCTGATATACTAGACTGTTCTAAGATCTTGTCTTTGCTCCTTTTTGAACTTGGTAACAAGTGAGATAAATGCATAGTAAACTCAATAAGGAGTTAGCATTTATTCCTCTATCCTACTGAGGTTTACAAATTTGAGAAATCAATGCCTCACATTTACCAGATATGCTCTGTGAACCAGATACTGAACTAAAGGTTTTTTGTGGATTATTTTATTTAAGTCTCCCAACAAGTGCTCATAGTCTTCTGTGGAAAGTGAGGTCCAGAGAATATGCTAAAAAATTCAAACAAATGGTAAGAAGTAGAGTTCTGGTTCAAATGCAGGTGTTCTGATTTTAGAAACCAGATGGTGAACCTGGGCACTAAATTTGGTCAAGGTCATTAAGGCTTAAGACTTTAACTTTACAGGTGAAAAACCAGTATTTCTAGATAACCACAGTGGCTTGCAGATGTGTGTCACTGTGTCCGTTGGCTGAGTTTACTGAGAGAGGCTAGCTCAGACTCCAGCCAAGAATTAAACATCCAGTTAGATCAAATTCAGACTGCTGGATCAATCTTCAAGCTGTGGTTTCAGGCTAGTCTTTTTGGAAGAATTCTTATCTACCCTGAAGCTCATGATGTTCTATGCTGGGAACTAAGTGACTATATTTAAAAAGAGAATTATTTCTTCAGACTAACTATTAAGCTCCGTAAGCGATGCCAAAGGTTACTTTGTTTGCATTGTTTATCACAGCGATAGAAATTCACACAGAATGACAGAGTTTTCTCCTGTTCTTCAAAGACCTTGGAATATGGATACGTATAATTTCTTAAAATAATAAATATCTAATAGTAATCTCTCTGTTGAGGCTAATGACAACCAAAAGATACATCTTTGCTTTGATCATACTAATACGGAATAGGTTTGGGGCTGATAAATATATTTGGGTGTTAGCATATTTTTACTTTTACTATGCTACCAGAGGTTATTTAAATTACAGTGTTATTTATAATTCAAAGAATAAAAGAATCCTAAATGTTTGGCAATATAGAATTGATTAAGAAAGTTTTTTCATAAGATAGTATGTATAACATTCAAGTAGTATAACATTCAAAATAGATTAATAATCATATTTAAAAGGTTAATGAGATGCAATTGGATGGAAAAACAATTTTTAAAAATGGAAAAATATTTTTTAAATTATGAAAAATAAATATATGGGATACAAGTTTGTATTTGTAAAGCAATCAAAAATAAAATATTTGCCTAGTATGAGAGATTTATCTCTTTTTCTTTTTGCCCATTTCTCTTTTCAACACCAAACATATTTTTTATGTAGGAAAAAATAGCATAAACAAAATATTACTGCAGGAAGAGAGCTCTTTATGAAAGAAACACCATTAAGGTGTTGTGGATGAAAGACAAATATAAAAGTTACCTCACTTAAAATGCTTTCTTTAAGATTTTATTTATGCAAATATTAGGGACCATATGCTGAACCTTGCAGTTTGGCATGCAAATACTTCATCTAATTGCCTGGGGGAATCTTCCCCAGGTTGGGGGATTATTTAAAGTTATTTCCAATAACTAAGACCATTTAGTCTGTAAAACCAAGTAGAATAAAAAACAAATTCTATTCTAAGTTGGAATAGGCCAACAATATTTTAGACACATGTAGGTTGGTTATATTATTAATTCTGTTTTGGCCCAATTATGTTTTATGTGTTTGTATTAACTTGAGAATAAAGTTTATATCAGTTTAGAACAGAAATCTTCTTCTTTCTAAGGTCCATCTGGTCATTTGCAGTTTTACCTCTTTGGCAGCTTTCCAAATAAGCTACAACACACCCCAAAAGATATCTTCCCTTATATTTAGGATTATAAATAAACTTTAAAATTATGTTGTCACTAAACATGAAATTTAAACCTCCTTAAAAGCTCCCTGTTGCTCTTAAGTATAAATTTTTAAAATAATTTATAAGGTCTTCTATGATCTGTCCCCAGCTTGCTCCATTAGTCACATCTGTCATGATTCCCCAGCATTTCAGTACGCTTAGATCAAACTGAATTTATTTCACTTACTTGATTGTGTCATGCTCTCTTGTCTCTGTGCCTTTGTACATGCTATTCTCTGTCCCTAGAACATCCTGCCCTTTTTCCTGGCTAGTTCCTATTTAGATTTGAGGTCTGGGCTGAGACATACTATTTCCTTTGGGAACCACATCATATCACTTTTTAACAGCGATGGCAGTACTAATCTTCTGTCCACTTGAATAGAGAATAGGGATTAAGTCTCTCATTTTCCATGGTGTCTCCTGGTCTTAACATATAGAAGTACAGAAGGTGCACATTGAAATGAAACTGTGAATAACAATGTAGTTTCTTGTAAAACATTATACTATTTTTAAATGATGAATTTGATTCTTCCCTGAATATGATGTGTGGAAAAGAGAAGTCTGAAGTTGAAAGGTTCTGGTTCTTGGATCTTGCTTGAGTTGTGAATGTAAACTTTAATGAGTCTCTCAACCTCTCTGACTCTCAATTTCTTCCATTGTAAAAGAGACCAATAAATATATCCTTATCTTCCTCCCTAGTTGAACTTTGGGAGCAAATTAAATCATGTATATGAAAGTATTTTCTTGAATAAGGAAGTGCTGTGTGTATGTCAGTTATCTTGCTGACCACATTTTCAGTGGAAATCTCATTTGTTAGTAGTGGTGGTTGGGTTGTCACTTCCCCTAAAGCCCTATCAACATTTCTCAACAAGCAGCACCAAATGGGTGAACAGACTAAGTAAAACTAGTATTTTTGCTATACAAATACTTTGTCCTACACCCTGATCCCCTAATTCCAAATATATTTCAGCTTCTCCTATAAAAAAAATTCTGAAAACACCACCAACATAATGTTAAAAATTCTTATAACTACAAACTTATGGCAATCAAAATGCACCCCAAACAGATTAGCTTAAAATTAAATTGGTCAAATCTATTAGGGAGATTTTTCTTAAATCACTTTATTCTGTCATTGCATATCATGGATACCATGGAAGTGAAGTTATGAATGATGAAGAAAGCATAATCTGACATAGCATTAGCACCAAGATCAGTAGAACAAAAACTATTTTTAAATGGATTTTTAAGATGGTTATCTGTAGAAAAAACTTCATTTGGGAAATGATGACATTTGATAATTAAAACCTGAGATCTCCACAGGCGAAGCTTCAAAATGTTCTCCTCTCTTGCCTGTCAAGCACTCTCTTTAAATAAGGTGTGTTGATTTGCATGAGTTCTTCTAGTTCCTGTCATCTGAAAGTCATGTCTTACAATTTTGAATGTTTATATGCTTTGACGTTTCCCATCTGCTGTGGGGATGTCTAAGTGCCCCAAGCCTTGTTGGCAGAACTCAGCTAAATCTTTGTTTTTGCTTGATATAATTTAAATTATTTATAGTGATTATAGCTCATTGATTATTAGAGAAAAAATTTTGATGACACAAGGATTTCCTGTCACCATTTTCCAGATTATGAATAAATTCAAAGCAAAGTGACATACACTTCTTATTAACATGGACTTTCTAATATTGTGATTGTAATTAGTTAGTCGTGGTCCCTTCATTAGTTATTTATTTATTCACCTTTATTTTTCACTTCATTTTGGAAAGGATTTGTGGTGTTGTCATTTCATTAAAAGAAGTGCAAGGGTAACCATATCAGAAATGTCAAGTATTCAGAACTTGTTTACCTTGAAACTATCACTCTTAGAACTCTGCAGTGCTAAAACTTAACTATGACAGGCAGACTTTCTACAAGAAAGGAACTAGGGCAGAGGTCAAGCAGGAATGCCACCTGTATCAAGATAACTGGTGCACAGGCCACAGTTGCCAACTCTTCATGTTCCATTCATAGATATTCGTGGTCTTTGTATCACTTTACTTAACACATACTTATTGAGAACCTACTGTGTGCCAACCATTATCCATAATACTGAGGTCAGGGGATAGAGAAGATACTTGTCCTCATGGAGTTTAGGTACACATAGGACAAGTCGGACAATACATATATCAATACAATATTTTACAAAGTTTTGTGAAGAAAATGTAGAGAGAGCTGTGGCCAAGAACAAAGGAAGGAGATCAGGCAGAGATGTATCCTTCATAAATCTTCAGTTGTTTTGTTCCTGTGTTTGTTGTAAAATGCACGTTCAAATTAGAAAGTGAGATTGTGATAGTATAAAAACAGTGGATACTGTACCTTTAATGTTACGGACTTAGGTTCAACTTTTTCCCTGCTGCAAAATAATTATTATTCTCAATGGTAATGTTGCCTACTGAATATGTTTTTTTTCAATTCTATTTACTGGTTTTTGTAAGAACAAAATAATGTTACATAATATTTATTAAATTCTTATGCTAAGCATGTCATGTCATTTAATTGTCACAGATTATGAGATAGGTGGATATCATTTTTTATCATTTTGTGCAAGTATAATATGCAAGTAGTAGCGTGTACAAATCTTTATTTACACTTATTAAATACATTTCACTAAGTGAATTCACCTATATACTGCCACTGAATATAACTATCATTTTCCAGGACACAATCTTGTGCTGACTCTAGTCATTATTTCTTCCCAAAGGCAGTCACTTTTCTAAATTTTACTATAATTGATTAGTGAAATTCATACAAGTATGCATTCTTTTGTGCTAGGCTTCTTTTTCTCAATGTTATGCCCTGAAATTTGTTTTGCTGTTGCATAAAGCAGATGTTTGTTGTGCAAATAGGTACGTGTTTCTGCAGGTGAATATTTAGGAATATAGGTGCTGATTTATAATACAGAGTGTGCTTATGTTTAGCTTTAGTAGGTACTGACAAAAATTTTCTAGAGTTGAGATTTCATCAGAGACATTGAACCATTATAAATATTTTATAATAAGGGATTTATAACAGTAGTTAGACGTTACTCAATTGTGGAAACTGACCTATTGAAGATGCCGTCATTATGTCTAGTATTGAAACTCAAATCATGCTAGGTCAGCCAGAGACCAGTACCTGAGAAGAAAATTTGATTTTAGAAGAAAGTAATAACAAACTGAAACTCATGGGGTAAAACTAAAACCTCTGAGAAAAAACTGAAACCCTCGAGAAAATACCCAGCCGCCACCTATCTTGATGCTGTGGGCCTTCTGCAGAAGAAGCTGGCATTCTTTGCCATGGAGGCACACATGCATTTGGCTCAAAACTTGGAGAAACTGAAGGAGGAGAGCAAGTGATAGGTGATGAGTAACTGGTGAGCCAACTCCCAAATTTCACATAGAATGTGTTTTCTAGTCAGTGCTAACAAAGAAGCAAATGGAGAAAGAACTTCCGTGAAATGTAGTTTCAGTTTAGCTGAGCAGATGAAGGACAAAGATATACTATCCTGTCCCTTGTCACCTTGATGGACATATATACCTCTTTCAACTATCCTTAACTTCTTTTTAAAAAGAAGCAATAGTTTTTTTTCAGTTTAACACAATGTACTTTTCCCTCTTATAATCCCAAATATGCTGTCCCTCTTTTCAAAAGAGCACATAAAATATCTTAACTTATTTTTTGGATTGTGTTATTTACTCCCTTAGCTGAGATCCACTTTCTGTAAATATGTATGATGTTAGGTGATGGGAGAAAGAAAGAAAAAAAAAAGTTGGTCAATATAGGTACAAATAGAGTCACACCAAAATAAAGAAGAAATATTCATAACTACTATAGTCCTCATTTCTACTACTAACCACCTACTTGTAGCTGATATCATTTAAATGGAGCCTTTTATTGTAAATTGAAAGTTCATTGGATACAAAGTGATGTTATGATTTATGAACACAATGTGGAATAATTAAATCGTTAGTTAACATTCATTACCTCAAATAATTAACATCTTGGGACTACTTACAATAGTCAAGTTATGGAATCAACCCATAACCCATTAGCATTAGAGATTTAGCAGTTTTGAAATGTGCAGTACTGTATTCATCATGCTGTTTAATAGAATTAAAAACACACACACACATTCATATTTCTCCTGTCTAACTGAGATTGTGTATCTATTGACCATAATCATCCTATTCTCTTCAGCCCACAGCCTCTGTTACTACATTCTACATAGTGAGAACCTGCAATATTCATTTGTCTTTCTTTGTCTGGCATATATCACTTAGCATAATGTTCTCCAATTTCATCCTTGTTATTGCAAGTGACGGAGTATCTTATTTAAGACTGAATAGTATTCCATTGTGAATACGTACCACTTTTCTTAATTCATTCATCAGTTGCTGAACACATGGGTTGATTCCATAACTTGACTATTTGTAAACAGTCTTGCAGTGAACGTGGATGTGCAGGCATCTTTTCAACAAGCATATTTCAAATCTTTTGGGTAAATACCCAGAGGTGGGATTGCTGGATCATATGGTGGTTCTGGTTTTAGTATTATGGAGTCTCCATAATAGTTTTTTATAACGGCTGTACTAATTTACCTTCCTACCCCCAGTGTATGAGAGGACCCTGTGTTCTACATTCTTGCTAACTCTTGTTATCCTTCATCTTTTGGATAATAACCATTATGACAAGTGTAAGATGATGTCTCATTGTGGTTTTTAATTTGCATTTTCTAAATTATTACTGATGTTGAACTTTTTCATGTATCTACTGACCATTTATATTTTCTTTTAAAAATATCTGTTTATGTCTTTTGCCCATTTTTAATTTTTTCCTTTATATTTAGTTGTTTGATCTCCTTATATATTCTGGATATTAACCCTTTATCCAATGTACAGCTTGCAAATATTTTCTCTCATTCCATGAGCTACCTCTGAATGCTGCTAGTTCTTTTGCTGTGCACAAGCTTTTAAGATTGATATAATCCCATTTGTTTGTTTTTGCTTTTGTTGCCTGAGCTTTTGGGGTCAAATCCAAAAAGAATCATTGCCTAGACTAATGTTTTATAGTTTTTCCTCTATTTTGTCGTTTAGTAGTTTCAGTTTCTGTTCTTACCCTTAAGCCTTTAATTGATTTTAGTTGATATTTGTAATGGTGTAAGATAAGAGTCCACTTTTATTCTTCTGCATATAGAAATCCAATTTTCTCAATTTCAATTTTATAATTATCTTTTCCTCATCCAGAACTCAGCTGGCTATAATTCCTTGCATGGTATGGTGACTCAAATATATATTTCTAAAGAGTCTGGGTAATTCGCAGCCCTGTCTGTGATGGTTTATAATTTTCCATTCATTTTTAATGACAGGAAATAGAAGTATTGAGGCACCCTAAAATATTTTATATTTGAGTTGGAGTCTCACTCTCTCGCCCAGGCTGGAATGCAGTGGCACACTCATGACCACCCCAGCATCAACTTGCTGGGCTCCGGAATTCTGCTTCAGTCTTCCAAGTAGCCGGAATTACAGATGCGCATTACCACGCCCAGTTATTTTTTTAAAATGTAGAGACATACTTTCTTATGCCCACTGGGTAGTAGCAATTCAATTCCCCCTTTATAAGCAAGAGTAATTACCCCAGGCAGTATAGTTGAATTGTTGAATCAATGTCATAGAAGTCTAAAATGGCCTGCTATCAATTTGAACTTTTTTTTTTTTTTGAGTTGGAGTCTCACTCTGTCACCCAGACTGGAGTGCAGTGGCTGCTGCCGGCCACCGGAGCCTCGACCTGCTGGGCTCTGGCAATCCTTCCGCCTCAGCCTTCCGAGTAGTCAGAACTACAGGCATGCGCTACCACGCCTGGCTGATTTTTTTATTTATTGTAGAGATGAGCCCAGCATAATTTGAACTTTCAGTTTGATGGGGTCCTCACTGTCTGTCTCCTAGTGGAAGTAGTAATCGTTTGGGAACTCTTGATATTAAAATAAATGCTAGTCTAATATTATAGTCACTGCTCATATGTGGGTATTTATATAAGTTAAATTATTTAAAATAAAATAAACTTTTACATTAATTATCTCAGTTACAGTAACCCTCTTTTAAGAGTTTGATAACCACATGTATCTAGCAGCTATCATGTTGAATTGTACAGATATGGAACAGTGGTATCTGATTTAGAGACCACCAGCATCCAAAGTTCTGTTGACAGAAGCAAAATTTTTTGCCTGAGGAACAGCAGCACTAACAGTGAGAAGAGTTCTTCCCATCATTTCTACTTGCTGATTCCTGGACTCATGAATTTGAGCTATGGAGAAACAGCACTATATATAGATTGCTCATTAGGAGCATATGCAGCAACCTGGGGAACATTATTTCAGCCCCATGAAGTGTTCTTACTTTAAGATGATGCCTTCAAAAAGCTGTTCTACTATTCTACCAATACAACTGCTTCAGGATGATGCGGGACATCACCCTGAAGACCTGTGAATTGCATAAATATAAGACTGTGTCCCTTGCTCAGAAGCAGAGCTGTGTGGAATATCATGATAGTGGATTAAGTGTTCTATAAAATTTGAATAGTTTTTTTGGCAGAAGCATTATGAGCAAAGAAGGTAAATCCATATTCTGAGTAAATGCTTCTTCCAGCGAGAATAAAGTGCTGCTCCTTTCCTTGTGACATGGGCTAATGTCACCAAACTGTATCAAGTTCTACTTGGGGAATTATGCAAAACTGGGGTTCAGTGTTGGCCTCTGCTGATGACAGGCTGGACATTTAGCTAGGGTTTTAGTCTTATTGACCTTGATGAGTGGTAGTTTATGATTCTGAGCCTAAGTTTAAACTCTTCCCTAAGACATATCAGTTTGTTCATGAGCCTTGTTTGTGACAAGTACAGAAATATCTGACTCATCTCCGCAGAATGGGTCATTTAGTCTAGATACACTGCTCAAAGTTTTGTCTACTGGATAATTTTCTTTCAGTACTGTTCCTCAAGGCCACCCAGAATGCTCCTGTACAAGTGCTGTTATCTCTAAATAAGACCATTTTTGGTCAGTCAAATGGTTATAAGGAATTCTTCGTGTGGCCATGAGGACAGGCTGAGACGAAAGAGGGTTTGCATCAGGAATACGGCCTGCGGTCCTGTGGGCAATTTGCTCATGAAACTTATATTTGCCTTTAGGATATAATTGAGCTCAGACTCCTACATTCTATTTGAATATGAAGTGCTGTCCAACTTTTTGTTTTGATGGTCAGATGATGTGTTGATTTGGTAGCTTATGATAAAAAGTTTACTCTCAATACGGACCACTAGTAAGACTGAAACTCTTTCTCAAAACTATATAATAGTTGTTTGCTGAAGAAGGCATAACTTTGATAAAAAAATTTTCATATTTGAACTGTAAGCCTCTTACAGGGACTTCCCAAAAATCTATATAAAGTATTCCTATCTGCCACAGTCATGTTGAGTATCATGAAAATATATGGGGTAATATGGTCCAATTTGTAAGGCAGCTGAAATATTATTTTATTCTGGGGCCCCCTAAAAATTGGCAGATTATCAGGGGACTGAATGAGTTGGTCAGACTAGCACCCCCAAAGAGGTTTATGGTTCTGTAAAATATAAAGTGGTACACTAGGGATCTTTTATTTTTATTTTTTATTTTTTTTTTTTAGTGATAAAAGGAAGCAGATAATGCAACTAGTCTTTTATTTGGAAAGAACATCTCAACATGCTTGAGATCACTGTATTCCTAGGAATTTCACTGAGGTAACAGGTTCCTAAATTTTTATAGGACTTTTTCAAATCTCAAGCACATATTCTAACAAGTTGTCTAAAATAGTTGCTCATTTGAGCTAGTTGACATATCATAAATACAGTAGACTACCAATGCAGTAATGCCTTGTGGA
This sequence comes from Cephalopachus bancanus, assembly GCA_027257055.1. Classification (NCBI taxonomy): domain Eukaryota; kingdom Metazoa; phylum Chordata; class Mammalia; order Primates; family Tarsiidae; genus Cephalopachus; species Cephalopachus bancanus. The sequence goes on along the minus strand of JAPVLO010000080.1, from coordinate 9,851,086 downwards.
ATGAAGATTCCATAGAGTTCTCTGTAGACTAGGTGACTAGATTATGGCGTAGGACTGGAAGTGCAATATGGCCCTGTATTACTGACCTGTTAAAGTAAAGCGAATTGTTTCCAAAAGCCTTTACTGAGATGGAGACATGTAGACATGTATATATAAATATATATATATATATATATAGAGAGAGAGAGAGAGATAGAGATAGAGAGAGAGAGAGAGAGAGAGAGAGAGAGAGAGAGCGAGAGAGAGAGAGAGAGAGAAAGGTTGTCAGATTGTAGATGCCAAGGGATGTGTTGATTTGTTCCAATAATGACATTACATACATCTGGACCAGCAGCTACAATTGGATTTCACCACCTGATTAAGTTTACAATAATGCACTGTCATTTTCAAAGTTCCATCTGTCTTTTGCACAGGCCAAATAATAGGTGAGTTAATGGGAATATGGTGGGATCACTATACCGCATCTTTTAAAGGCTTATCGATGGCACTTATCCCTGAAATCCCTCCAAGCATAGGTTGTTTGCTTTGTGATTATTATTTCAGTAGGCAGAGGCAGTTTCACAAGATTTGATCTGGACTTTTCTGCTGTATTTGCTATGGAGCTGCTCACATACTTAGTTCATACCTCTAAGAAACTGACAGAGGAGACCTGGTGGGAGCAGAGGAAGCTGAAGGACTGATTTCTGTTTTATGCCAACCAGGTGATTATTGAGGATATATATGAGCTGCCCCAGTGCCTGGTGCCCCAAACAGGCTTCAGAGTATAAAACATGTAACTCTTGCTTTATTTTGCCTTTCAAAGACTATTTCATAATTATGAAGTTTGTTTTTTCTATTTTATCTTATAGAAGAATGGCTGTCTGCTCATATTTAGGTCTCCAATCTATCTGGAGTGGACTTTTATATGTGGATTAAGATAGTCACCGAAATGTGTGCTTTTTCTATATTGATTCCTACTTCATTCAGCATTTTTTTTTTAAAGCACGTCCTTTCCTCCATTGTTTTGCTCTGGCACCTTTGTGGTGAAACTGTGCTTGTACAGAGCTTGGAATAGAAAACAATTTTTTTTTGAGTTGGAGTCTCACTCTGTCACCCAGACTGGAGCCTCGACATGCTGGGCTCCGGCGATCCTTCCGCCTCAGCTTTCCAAGTAACCGGAATTACAGGTATGGGCTACCACGCCCGGCTGATTTTTTAATTTAGTGTAGAGATGAGGTCTCGCTGCCCAGGCGGGTCTCGAACCCACGGACTCAGGCAATCCACTCACCTCAGCCTCCCAAAGGCACAGGATTACAGGCTGAGCCACCGAGCCTGGCATTAGAAAACAATTTTTGTACTTTAATAATAAGACTTGATGTTTAGCTGTGCAGGTCCACCAAATTTTTTTCTTCATGATTTTGGCCTTTTTTTAATTATATGTTTTAGAATTTGCTTCTCAGTTGCTCCAAAAATTTCTGTTGAGATTTTGATTAGAGTGCATTGAATTTATAAGACAGCCTGCAGAGAATCATTTTACCAGTATTGAGTCTTAATATCTACTAGTAAGATATATCTCTCTATTTATTTAAGTGCTCTCTAATTTTTATCAATGGAGTTTTGTATTTTTCTGTTATGCACAATTGTTAGATCTAGTTTTAGGTATCTGATGTTTTTAATGCTATAATAGATGGTATCTTTTTTAAGAATTGTATTTGAATTGTTTTGGTAGAAACTTTATATATATATATATATTATATCTTTCATCTTATAATTTTCTACACTTAAACACCAATTGACTCTATTGGATTTACTGTGTGTCCAATTATGTCACATGAAAATAGTGTCCCTATAATTTCTTTCTTTCCAATTCTTAGAATGTTTAATTTTTAAATTATCTTTGGGTATTGCCTAGAACATCCAGCACAATGTTGAATAAATATAAAATCATGGACACTCTTTTTAAAAGTTCTTTATTAAAGATGTGGGGTACAATTCAGGGTTAGGCATAAAGTGATGGACAATCTTGTATCATCCGTAATGTTAGCTGAGAATGTTTTTTGTAGATTATTCATTAGGCTAAGAAAACTCCTGTCTTTCTATTTTCTATTTCTTGTTTGCTAAGTTTCCCTTTTTATATTAAGCATTGATTGCCTTTTCTGAGAATATGGAAATAATTCTATGAGTTTTCTCATTTTTCTGACAATATGGTAAATCACATAAATTGACTTTTGAATATTAGCTAGCCTTGCATTTCTTGAATAAACCTAATTTTTAAAATTTATTATTTTGGATTTGATTACTATTGTTTAGTTTGGTATATATGTTCGTATGTTTGCATTTATGCTCATGGAAGAGAGTACCGTTAGGTTCTTTTATGAGCCATAGACTACAGGTTTTAAAGCTGAGGTATAGAGTTTAAATAATTAATAAAGGCCAGCCAGATAGCATGTGATTTAAAATAAGGAAGTTAGATTCAAGAATGTATTTTTATAAAATTAAATTAGTAAATAATCATTGCTAGCTATAATGTTTTCAAAAATGATATGATAATGATGATGTTGCTCTGTGAAGTTCCCTATAGTAAAGATTACACATTTGTATTTTCGATAAATCATATTACTTTGGCAAGTTTTGTTTTTCTCCATGGCAATGGAAATGGTAATGTGTTTTTAATCTCCGCTTACAAGGCCCTAAATAATATCACTTCCCTCACTTTCTTTTATGCTTCTTCTCCTCCCACATCCACACACACTCACTATTCTTCAGCCAGGCTGTCCACTTGCTGACTTTCGAACATGCGCAAAGCTAACTACTCTCCTCTGTTAGGATCATCTGTTATTACCTCTGCCTAGAAATGTTGCCCTCTAGACATCTGCATGGCTCAGCTCCTCAGTTTCTTCACTGCTCTGCAGAAATACTTTCTTGCCAGACAGAATTCCCTGAGACACACTACTTTTCTATGTAAGTGACTAATATAGAGTCTCAGAATCACGCTACTTTTTTCCCATAAATTCTTCACTAGTTCCCTTTATCTGTTACTCACCTCTGTAGTGGGTATCACCAGCTAACGTTTAAATTCACTTATCCAAACTTCTCCAAAAAGAAAGTAATCTCCCTTTTTTTTTGAGTTGGAGGCTCACTCTGTCGCCCAGACTGGAGTGCAGTGGCCGCTCCTGGCCACCGCAGCCTCGACCTGCTGGGCTCCGGCGATCCTTCTGCCTCAGCCTTCCAAGTAGCCGGAATTACAGGCGCGCGCTACCACGCCCGGCTGATTTTTTGATTTATTGTAGAGATGAGGTCTCGCTGCCCAGGCGGGTCTCGAACCCTCAGGTTCTGGCAATCCACTCACCTCAGCCTCCCAAAGGCGCGGGATTATAGGCTGAGCCACCGAGCCCGGCTGAAAGTAATCGCCTTTAAAACACAGAGCTTTTTCTGATTCCTGCCCTGTGTGTACAACCAAGAAAAGTACCTAACACAGTACAGATTTTTTTTCTTACAAATATTTTTCTATGAATGAAGAAAAAAATGAATTAATTAATTTACAAGTGTCAAAAGTTACCTAATTTATCAAAAATGCTTGCTAATTATTTTTTTCCCTGTGAATCCAACCCTTTTTCCCCCCACTGCAAATCTAACCCCAAAGAAAGACAAGCTTGGGGCCTTCCTCATTATCTTCTTTTTATAGCAATCACTGCAGAAGGTGTTGATAGATATTTAACACATCTTTGAGATGCATCCTGGCTGTGCCCAAGGTAACTTGGAGGTGGGAGCATTAATCATTTGCCATATGATAAGCTTCTGTTGTTTGCTTGTGGTGCAGGGAGTTCATAATGCCCACTTTATATGCAATATGCTTGAAAAATGAAAGATTATTGTTGATATTAAAGTAAGATATGTAATAGATGTAATCCGTTTCCCTCAATGTATGCCCTTTAGCTATATTCAACCCTGTCCTTCACACTTAGTGCTGAGATAAATGTAAAAGTGGGATTCTGTATATAAATGGTGCTTCTATTTACTAAATTGATTTCTGGGGCCAAAGAAATAAATGTAATTTATGAGATACACTTGTGATAGTCATAAATGTTAAGCAGAGTAGATAGTCTGGGTTGTATGACTTTGATTTTTAATTATAGGTCAACTTAGCTTAATTCTATTGTATGAGACATCACCCTTCTTTCTTTATACTGAAAGCTAAAAGTGCAACAAACTAACCTTTGAATGCCAATCTGAGTTCCAGTAATGATATGTGCAACTCTAAGTAAGTACTTGGCTTTCTAGGACCCAAGTTTTAGCTTGTCCCATAGGGTCTTTGAATATCCATCCTTAAATCTGCAAAATACAATGATTCTATATAGTTGTTTATGAAGGGAACCAGTTTGGGGGTTAGAATTTAAATGAAAAGAAGTGTTTTCATTATGTCTTGTACACAACTTTCTGATAAAGAGAGAAAGAGAAAAATAAGAAAGAGGAAAAGAGAGCAAAAGTCCTAAATTATACATCTTTCTTAAAAAAATACAACCACATTAAAAAAAATACAAATCCAATTTTCCAGACCTTTCCTACCTGGGTGACAAGTTAAGGGTCAGAGTCACAGAATAACCCAAGTTTTACAGGCTCCTTTTCTTTACCTGCTGATCCAGAATCTCATTGTCTTCTTGAACATCATTCTTCTTCTTCGTGCAGATGTGTCTAAATATCCCAAGGGAATATGCTTAGGAGGGGAGAAAGAGTTTGGGCAAAGTTCAGGCAAAGAGGTTTTGTTGATATCAACAGCAAGAGTAATGGTTTAATTATCTGATACAGTGTGGTGTGTTTCAGAAATAATATGTGTAGAACGTAGATAATGCAACTGGAGGGGGAAATACGAGGAATCATGACACCAGAAAGGAAAGCAGTAGCTAGATTAAGCAGGGGTCTGTAGGACAACTCTTTTAGCTCTTATGTATAATACTGTGCTAGTTCAAGGTAGGGTTGAAGTAAGGGAAACATTCAAGTGCCAGGCATCATCTTATATTTGGGATGGATCTTTCCCACTGCCAAGGATTTCCTTACTAGTTCAAATTCCCGTTGTTGTGGTTTCTTCTTACTTACGTATAATAGGCCTCCCAGCATGTCCTCAATCTTTCATATATTTTTTGAAGATCAGTCTTGCTAAGTTGTTAGATATGATCAGTTGTATCGAATCACACTTTAGTTATGAGGTGGAAATACCTGTAAATCATAACATAATATTATAATCAAAATCTGTGATGCCTTCGGGTATCTAAAAACATGCATACTAACACTTTGACATCTAAGTAGAGGTTAAAGATTTTTTAGATAAGGTTACTGTTCTGGTCTCTCAACAAACATGTTTTTTTTCCCCCCACTGGCTCCTTTGCTCTCTGATTTTGACCCATGAATCCTGTCCAATCTCAATGCTCTATCATAGAGATGAAACCACATTCCTCTTGAAAAAGATCTCTTTATTAGTGGAACAGGCTAGTACCCATGGGACCATTTTCAAATTCTCTGACAAAGTGTAGACATATACTCTCACAAGAGTAGATAGCGAAATGGCTGGAAGCTGGTATTTAAAACAAAGATGTCGCATCTCTTGCACCACTTTAAAAGTTCTCTGACTTCATATAAACATGTTGAGGGAACACTGTCCCCCATTAGAAAAGATGAACAAATACATTCTCATATTACATATTTGTAGCAAGGTTAGTTAGCAAGGTCTAACTAAATATTTGTGTCTGCCACAATGATGGAAACAAATGTGTGCATTTGGGAAACTTCCACAAGTAAAACCAATCAATTCAATAGAAGGAACTCACTGTACTGATATAGTTGTGTTCCAATGAAACACGTTTGCTTGTGGAAATGATGCTCTATTTAGTAATGCTTACAAATCTTGATGAGGAAGTAAAAGAACCAATAAACTGAAGTGTAGTAATAATTTCTTTGTAAAGCATTTTATGTGGCTCAACTGCTTTGTGAATTGGTGTAAGGTTTTTGCTTGTTTTAAAGAGGAATCATTCATTTGTGGATTCTTTTCCCCTTATGGGGTCCGTTAAATGATTTTTTAGGAACATTATTTCCGCCCTTTAATTGGTAAACTCTTACTAGGTTCATATACATTCATTTGTTTCTAAGATTTGATTCCATAGTTACTCGAGATGAGCTTGTTGATGTGCAGGTTTTTTTGTGAAAACATTAAGCTTTCATCACAAAGTTGGGAATAAGATGTGGGAGTTTGTGATATCTACTTTGCTAACCCCATTATTTTTCAGCAAAACCCCATAAGTCCATTGACTCTTGCCACACACCAGTCTAGCAATTTAAACACACTAAATTTTCTTATATACAGTTATGTTACATGGAAATGTTGGGTAGTGAAGTCTGGGATTCCAGTGTAACCACCACCTGAATAGTGTACATTGTACCCAATAAGTAATTTCTCATCCCTCACCCTTCTCCTACTCTACCACTTTTTGAAGTGTCCAACTTCATTCCACTCCCAGACTAATAGTTTTATTAACTAAGGGTTGTATGTTAAATAATTTTGTAGACATGGAGTTATTAGGGATATAAATGCAAGATTCCCTTTTGACCCTGATAATAGCATGAAGAATTATACATTGTTTGAACAAGTGTGAAAATTCTCAGACATTTTTGTGAATCTATGAAATAGTTTTTAAAATTATTATTATTATTTTAACATTTTATTATGAAGATGTGGGGTACCATTCAGGGTTAGGTGTACAAATGTTCTTTATGCAGGTATGTTTGTTGATAAAATGTGTCCTCCCCTCCCCTGGCACTACTACCAATCCTGCATCTCCTCCCCTGGCAGTTTCCAACTACTGTCAATCCCTTTCTTACAGTATTAGGATAATTGTTCAAGGCCTACTTATGAGTGGGGACATGTGATACTCAGTTCTTTTTTTCTGTGATAGATCACTCAGTATTATAAATTCTAAGTACATCCAAGTTGCTGTGAAGTTCATAATTTTGTCCTTATTTATGGCTGTGTATTATTTCATCGTGTATATGTACCACATTTTTTTTAATCCATTCCTCTTTAGATAGCATGGTTGGTCCCATATATTTGCTATTGTAAACAATGTTTCAATAAACATGCGTGTGAAGATATTTTTTCATATAGTGATTTGAGTCCTTACAGGTATATTCCAAGTAGGGGGGATTGTGAGATCATATGGAAGGTCGATTTTTAGATCTTTTAGGAATTGCCACAGAGGTTGTACTAGTTTATACTCCCACTAACAGTGAAGAAGTGTTCTCTTTTCCCCACATCCTCTCTAGCATCTGTTGTTTTTTGAGTTATTGATGATAACTTCCTGCCTGAAGTTAAGTGTGGTTTTAATTTGCATTTCTTTGATGACTAGTGAGGCTGAGCATTTTTTCATGTATCTGTTGGCTGCTTGTACATCTTCTTTTGAGAAGTGTCTATTCATATTTTTTGCTGGCCTTGTAATGAGGCTGTTTGCTTTTTTCTTTTTGACATGTTTGAGTTCCTTGTAGATCTTAGATGTTAGATCTTTGTCAGATATAGAGTTGGCAAATATTTTTTCCCAGACTGTGGGCTATCTCCCTGCTCTCTTGATGGTTTCTCTGGCTTTGCAGAAGCTCCCTTGTCAGTTTGGTGACGTCCCACTTGTCTATCTTATCTCTTATGGCATGGGCACTTGGGATTTTGATCAGGAATTGATTGCCAGTTCCAATTTCCATAAGGGTATCTCCTGAATTTTCTAAGGTTCTTATAGTTTGAGATTTTTCATTTAGGTCTTTGATCCATTTAGAGTTTATTTTTGTGTCTGGTGATAAGTAGGGTTCTTGTTTCAATCTGCTGTATGTGATCAGTCAGTTTTCCCAGAATCAGAACTGAACAGGTTCTCTTCTCCGCAGTGGTTGATGGTGGAGGCTTTGTTGTAGATGAGTTGGTTGAGAAATTGAAGTTTTTGCTTCCAGAATTTCTATCCTGTTCCATTGGTTTATATGCCTATTCTTGTACCACTACCAGGCTGTTTTGATTATTATAGCTTTATAATGAAGTTTAAAGTCTGAGAGTGTAATACCTCTTGCTTTTTTAGTCTGTTTGTTTTGTTTTGTTTGCTGAGGATTGTTTTGGCAATTCGTGGTCATTTATGTTTCCATATGAATTCCTGTATTGAAATTTCCAGGTCTGAGAAGATTACTGCTGGTAATTTAATGGATATTGCAGTAACTCTGTAGATTGCCTTGGGTAGGATGGACATCTTACCAATGCTGATTCTTCCAGTCCATGAGCGTGAAATATTTTTCCATTTGTTTGTGTCATCTATGATTTCTTTGAGCAATGTTTTGTAATTTTCGTTGTAAAGGTCTTTCACTTCTCTTGTTAGGAAGAAGCCAAGGTAATTCTTTGTGTGTGTGTGTGTGTGTGTGGCTATTGTGAATGAGATTGTGCTTTTTATTGTGAATGGGATTGTACTTTTTATTTGGGTTTCTGTATGTTTATTGTTGGCTTATAGGAATGCAACTGTCTTTTGCACATTTATTTTATACTCTGAGACTTTGCCAAAGTCCTTTATCAGTGCAAGGAGGTTTTTGACAGATTTTCTTGGGTTTTCAAGGTATAGAATCATGTCGTCTGCAAAGAGGGATAACTTAACTTTCCTTTTTTCCTATTTGGATACCCCTGATTTCCTTCTCTTGTCTGATTACTTTAGCTAGGACTTCCAATACTATGATAAATAGGAGGGTTGAGAGTGGGCATCCTTGTCTTGTTCTGGTTTTCAGGGGAAGTGATTCCAATTTCTGTCTGTTTAGCAATATTTTGACTGTGGGTTTCTCATAGATGGCTCTTACTATTTTGAGGTAGGTTCCATCTATGCCTAGATGTTCAAGGGTTTTCATCAAGAAGTGGTGCTGGATTTTATTGAAAGCTTTTCCCATATCTAATAACATAATCATGAGGTTTTTGTTTTTACATCTGTTGATGTATTTAATTATGTTTATGGTCTTGTGGATGTTGAACCAGCCCCACATCCCAGGAATGAAGTCTACTTGGTTATGGTGGATGATTTTTGTGATGTGTTGTTGGATCTGTTTTGAATCTTGTTGAGGATTTTAGCATCTAAGTTCATCAAGAATATTGGCCAGTAGTTCTCTTTCTTTGTTGTAACTTTACCTGGTTTGGGTATCAATGCGATGTTAGTGTCATAAAATGATTTGGAGAGTTCCATCTTTTTCAATTGTCTGGAATACTTTCTTTTTATTATCATTATTTTTTATTTTAGAGATGTGGGGTACAATTCAGAGTTAGGTATACAAATGTTGATTGTACAGGTACCCTTGTTGATGAGGTATGCCCCTCTCTCCCCTGGTAGTTTCCCTCAACTGTCAATCCCAACCTCCTCCCCTGGAAGTTTCCTACTACGGCTAATCCCTTTCTTTTAGTATTATGATAATTGTTCAAAGTCTGCTTATGAGTGAGAACATATGGTACTCTGTTCTTTGTTTCTGTGATAGAGCACTGAGTATGATGGACTCTAAATCCATCCAAGTTGCTGTGAAGTCCATATGTTTGTCTTTCTTTATGGCTGCATAATATTCCATTGTGTATATAGACCACATTTTAAAAATCCAGTTCAGCTTTGATGGGCAGCTTGGTTGTTTCCATGTTTTTGCTATTGTGAACAGAGTTGCATCAAACATGTGTGTGCAGTTATCTTTTTTGTAGAATGACTTTAGTTCCTCCGGATATATTCCCAATAGGGGGATTGGTGGGTCATATGAAAGAGCAAGTTCTAGTTCTTTCAGAAATCGCCACACCATCCTCCAAAGAGTTTGCACTAGTTTGCATTCCCATCAGCAGTGTAGAGGAGTTCCTTTTTCTCCACATGCTCACCTGGAATACTTTCAGTAGGACTGGTATCAGTTTCTCCTTGTATGTTTTGTATAATTCTGTTGGAAAATCATCTGGTCTAGGGTTTACTTTTTGTGGGTATTTTTCTTATGACATAGTATATTTCCTGGGTTGTTATTGGTCTATTTGGGGTCTCGACTTCTTGTTTTAACCTGGGGAGATTGTGTGATATCAGAAAGTTCTTAATTTCATTTAGGTTTTCAAGTTTGCTTTCATACAAGTGTACATAGTAATCTTTGATAATCTTTTGTTTTTCTTCAGGGTCAGTTGTGACTTGATTTTCTGCATTTCTGATATTGCTTATTTGGGCTTTTTCTCTCTTTTTCCTGGTCAGTCTAGCTAAAGGTCCATCAATCTTGGTTATCCTTTTTTTCTTTTGAGTTGGAGTCTCACTCTGTCGCCCAGACTGGAGTGCAGTGGCCGCTCCCGGCCACCACAGCCTGAACCTGCTGGGCTCCAGCAATCCTTCCACCTCAGCCTTCCCAGTAGCGGGAACAACAGGCTTACGCTACCATGCCCAGCTAATTTTTGATTTATCGTAGAGATGAGGTCTCACCAAGTTGCCCAGGCGGGTCTCAAACCCGCGGGCTCAGGCAATCCACTCACCTCAGCCTCCCATGGCGTGGGAATACAGGCTGAGCCTGGCCTTGTTTGTCCTTTCAAAGAACCGACTCTTTGTTTCATTTTTTTTTTTGTATTATATTTTTGTCTTCTATGTCCTGAATTTGGGCTTTTATTTTTTATTTATTTTTTCCAGAGTAGAAGAGTATATAATGTTATATAAGGCTAATAAGCCTCTGTTGAAATAAAATTTTCTTAGAGGTAAAGATGTAATTTTAAACTGAAAACTCATAGAAAAAAATCATAATTTTTTGACTTCTGGAATGTTTGTGTGCATGAGTGAGGACCAATGATATGAACAGCATGAACAGACTGGGTGGTGACTCACACCTGTAATTCCAGCACTTTGGGAATCCGAGGAGGGAGGATTGTTTGAGCCCAGTAGTTCAAGACCAGTCGGCAACATAGCAATATTTTGTCTCAAAAAATGAAAGAAATAATGAAAGAACAAAAGAAAGAAAGAAAGAAATGAAGGAAGAAAGAAAGGAAAGAAGGAAGACAAATAAATAAATGAATTAGCTGGACGTCGTGATGCGTGCCTGTGCTCTCAGCTACTCAGGAGACTGAGCGGGGAGGTCACTTGAGACCAGATCAAGACTGAGTTGAGTTGTGATTGTGCCACTGCTTCGGCAGACGAATGAGACTTCAACTCAAAAAACAAGTAAACAAATTGAGCAGAATTGTTTCAGCATGAAGAGATTTAGAGGTGAACCAGAATCAACAGAGAATGGTGGAAACATGCAGTGCAGATGGAGCTCTAGAATAAGGATCTTTTCAAGAGAACCTGAAACCTCTGATGAAGATTCAGAGAAAATGACTAGAGAAAATTTCTTCTTCAGAAAGCAATGAGACAAAAGTCAGTCCTCCCTTATAACTTAACTTTTTTATAGCACCACGCTAGGTTGAATTGTGATAATAACACCTGCTACTTTGTATGGAGAGCTTACTCTGAGCCAGGCACTTTATATATTTTAACTCATTAGTCTTCACAGCAATTTTCTGGGGTAATTTTGTCATTGATATTTCCTTTTTAATGATGAAATTGAGGTAAAGGGAGATTACGTGTAACTGCATGGCTAAGGCAAGACGGTAAGAGGGTAGAAGAGGGAGGATCTGAATGAAGGACATTTGGTTCCAGTCTATGCTCTTCATCACAGGTCCATGCAGGCATGGGAGTTGGTTACCTTCACTCTCATTTTTGGCGAATATCAATGTTATTTGGATTTGTCTTGGCTTGGGAAGCTGGAAGAACAGTTATAGTTTAAGGTTCTAGTGGTTATTCCAGGTACTTCCATAAGGGTCAGACTCTCTTGTCCTCTGTGGTGTGTTGGAGCAGATGTTCATAATCAGGTTAGTTTTATAAACCTTATGAAGAGTGAGAGGAAGAGGAGACAACACTAACATTTATTCAAAAGGTAACCATAAAGAAGGGGAACTTTATCAAGACAGAGCCATGGCTTTTCAAGTAATAAACTTGAAAAATGATGCAAAGAATTCTGTTACACATTTTGCTATAGCCGAGAATAATGGTCCTCCATGAGAAATGTGCATCCCATCTAACACTAACCTCAACACTGCTGGCAAGCTGAAACAGATCATGTTTTGTTGTGGGAGATTGTCCTGAAAATTTCAGGTTGTTGACCAGCATTCCTGGCCTCTACTCACTGGGCGCCAATAGCACTCTGGTGTGATAACCAAAAATGCCTCCAGACATTTTACAGTGCCTCCCAGAGGTAAAATTGTCCCAGACATATATGTTGATGTAATCTAAGTAGGCTAAAAGGTTTTTCATAACTTTAATTAATATTAATAAAATTTCTATGAATTCTAAAATTTAGGAAAAATTAGAATTTTTATCTAGATTAGAATTCCAATTTATCTTGTAATTGATTAATTAATTGACTGATTTTTAGTAGTGTAATTAGTGGTATGTAAGATAAGAATCATAGGTTTTCTTTTTTTCTGAGTATGAAATACCAAAGGCTAAAACAATCTAGAATGCCAAGGTACTGACTTAGGGTGAAATTTTAGAAATGATTCAATAGAGATTTTTAATATAAAAAGGTACTTAGGGCTCAGATGGTCATATCAAAAAATAGTGACCATGTTAACTTCAACAGTTTTCTTTAAAGATATCATGGTATGTCAAAGCCAGAGGGGTCAATTAAGATCTTTTTATTCAATTCTCTCATTTTAGAAAGAAGTGAGAGTTTGGAAAGCCAGGTAGGAATGGAAGTCACATCTTCTGATCCCCATTTACATTAAACATGGTGTCTTTGGGGAATGTATGAAATCAAGAAATCAATTGTCTTCAATTCCCACCTGTAGAATCAAGGCTTCCTTTTTTTTCTGATCCCATTAGCCACTTAGTCCCCCTTTAATATTTCTGTCACAACGCTGTTACTTCGTGTTTCTCTTTCTTCAACTAAGTTGACGAGAACTAAGTTGTGTTTTTCATAGAGTAGATACTACATTATATCATCTCACTACCTAGCACAATTATTCGAGTGTTTAATGAAACAATATTCCAAGCATCTTAAGAATAATCAATTCTAAGCACTATAGACTGATGCAGAGATGCTTGCTAAGTGCCTGATGAACCTGTGCTTTCCCAATATGGGGGAAAGTATTATTAGAAGCTACTGTCTTATTTGATTGATTTTCCTGTCTTCTTCCCAGACATGCTTCAATGAGGAAATGAAGAGAGGCTCTTTTCTCTCTTGCTCAATCTTGGTTCCCCAGGGTCTCACAAGGTAATTGGCAAAGAGGAGTCCCTTAATAAATTTATTTGTCAAATGATGAAATAAAGTAGTAAATTAGCCAAATGGACACAGTGGAAATTTTCAAAATGAGTTCACAAGCAACATAGACACTTGACAACCATTTGTCAAACAGGGCATGTAGGATAATGTTTAGATCAGCAGATGTAGCCAGTCGGACTTGGATGAGAAAGATAATTCTGCTTGTTTTCAGCTTTGTGACCCTAGTCATGTTATTTAACTCTCCTAAACTTAAACTTCTGCGTCTGTAAAATGGTCATAATTGTAGTATTTATCTATTAGGGTTGGCCTGAAGATTAAATAAAACAATGTAGGTAAGTTGATAAGAACAGTGCTCAACACTTAGCAAGCAGCAAACTGGGAGGGAAGGTTGCTTCTTTCCAATCCCATCTGGCTATTTTTGCCTATAGAGAAAGTTTTTATGGGATAAAACCCAGGATTTTTTTTAAGGACAATCATACTGTAAATATCAGGACTTATGTGATGCAAGTCTTTTATTGGTTCCAGCATCCAAGCAAAGGGTGCCCTCTGCTTCTTCTTACCCCTGGCAAAGGTGTCCCAATGCAGGGCATGGGCTCCAGGCCAAGCCAGCTATCTTTCCCATGTGATTAGCTCTATAACTGGACTCAGAGCATCAGCCACAGTTACAGAGAAAGAGAGAGAGAGAGAGAATCCTTTGAAATTCAGCCTGAGTCCTGTAATTCCACCGTGATTTCCAGATAAGCCCTGTAGGAAGAGAGGTAATGAGTGTTCAGTAACTATCAGTAAAATGGACTTCATTTTCTACTTGGCAATTTTTGACCTTTGTATCAGTGACCAGGAGTGAAGTACCAAGACCCAAACTTTTTAGTATTAGTAAAATAATATTAGCCTTAGGATCCCACCTTTTATATAAATGGAAAAATAAAATACAGATAACAGTAATAACTAGTTGAGGGATGGACTATATAATTAAGTGAAGAAAATTGAACAGACTGTATATTTATATGCTTCAGAGATACACTGAGGAGTACTGGCTGTATTTTAATCTACGGCCCCATACCCATACACATAACCATTCACTTCATACCAAATTTTGTTATCATCTACTTACCTATGAATGTGTCCCTCCATGGAGTGCGACTTTTGGGCTATATATATAGATTTTGGGGGGCCATTCCAGATAGAACAATTAGAGAATGAGGTCTTTGGGTGGTGTAAGGTAGTGAGGCAGAAGCTGAGCTAACTAGAGCCAGGAGCGCCCCTTTTGAAGAAAGTGAAGGAAAGAAAGGCAACACAGTCCAGCTGAGGCCAGCAGGAGGATGATGGAACAGGGTGGGCAAAGGTGGCCTCAGAGATTGACTGTTCTGCTGAGCCCTGACAATGTGCGTCTAAGTAGATTATCAGAAAAAGTCATTCATTCTTTTTTTCCCACAAAACTTTTTTATATCTCTGTGGCCACTGTGGGCAACAGGCAAAAACTTGACAAATTTGAAACTTAAATAGCCCTTCAACACTGGAAGAGAGTATTCACTCTTTCATTCATTCATTCACTATTTGTTAGTTTTATAAACATTTAATGTGCTCCTTCTATCTTTCCAACAGGAAAAAAAATTGAACATACATGCCAGTAGTATCAAAACTCTTACTGAAAATCCTGAGGATAAAACTTTTGGAAAGATTCTAGCAATTCAGAGATAATAAGTTAAAAATACCTGAGCACTAACTATTATAACAAATGAAACATGCAAAATATCAGTATGAGTTCTACTATTTTATTTTGGTTAATATTTAAAAAATTCTTATAAATGTCTGCATACATTTATCGGCGTCCTTTATGGGCTTTACATCTTAATAATAATTTTTTTAATGATAGTGGTTTTGCAGAGCTGTACATTCTAAATATGGTTGTAACTATTCTATATTATAAGAGAATAATAAAAATTAATGTAAGACTTTTTCTGGGGTAAATCATCTATTACCCACTTATAACTGGGTGATAGATGATTCATTTTAATTCATATTGTTGATTGACTGTTTATGATAATTGCTCTTTGATTGGTTTGTGCAAATTGGAACCTGAAATTCCAAGGTGAGATTTATAACACTAGGAAGATTTTTATTAAGTCCTGAGCAAAAATAAATATGCTTATAAGGTGGATTCTAATTATGTTCCACTAGAAAAAAACAAACTCATATTTTACAATTAAATAAAGCCCACTTAGGATTAAGACATTTTTATTGTTAAAATATTCTGTGTTCCTTGAAAAAAGGTAAATCACAAAATAATAGGGTGTTGGGATTTGGGAAAATCTCATTTTAGTGCCACTGGTTCTAATAATCAAAATCACATATTAATTCCTTAATGATAATACTGATAGCTTACATTTATTGATCACTTGGAATGTGCCAACTTCTTGGCTAAGCATGTGTCTACAGGTCATTTTACTTAATGCTAACCACAGTCATATGAGACAAGCATCATTATTCTCACTTTACAGATGAGTTTCTGTGGGATAGATATGTTGGGTTATCTGTCCAAAGTCACACAGCTGGCAAAGAGTGGAGGTTGGATTCTCCAGGTCTGTCTGGTTCCTTAGTCTACTAGATTAATTCTATACCATGAATATCATGGTATAGAAATCATTTTCTTTAGCACTGTCAGCTGAAATTCCCATTAAGAAAAGAAAACAATTCTTATTGCAATTCTTGCTTGAATTCAGAACATGAAGAAGGAGAAAATGCAGAGGAAAGTGGAACATATCTCTTGATGAATCTTAAAAGCTATCTCAATGGGATATGCCCTTTGATAATTT
Source organism: Cephalopachus bancanus (assembly GCA_027257055.1). Taxonomy (NCBI): domain Eukaryota; kingdom Metazoa; phylum Chordata; class Mammalia; order Primates; family Tarsiidae; genus Cephalopachus; species Cephalopachus bancanus. The sequence continues at coordinate 9,834,995 of JAPVLO010000080.1, read as the reverse complement.
TCCTTCTCTTCTGCAGCATCACCTCCCAATGGCTCCAAGAACTTACTTAGCTTTAAGAACAGCACATCCAAAAAAATACCGACCATCTAGGAAGGTTTGCTTTGAGTATGCATCCTAAGAGGAAAATCCCAACTGTAACCCAAAAGGATATAAACTGGGAAAAAGAAAAATAAAAGTTCAACTCTATTCTCCTATTCTGGCCAACACACTTTTCTACCATCATCCTCATTTGGGGTGTGTTTTCAATTTTCTTATGATTTGAGCACAGATTTAGTTTTTTTGAGAAAACAATATTTGTCTTAGGCTGGAATAGCTCTTATAACTATTCACTGTCTACTTATTGAGGAAAGTTCTTCTCACACTTCCTCACTACTGTGATAGCATTCCTATTCTTCAGACTTTAATAATTAACACTTTGTAATAGAAATATAGGAAAATGTATGCTTCATTTCTCTCACCCTAAAATGAAATAATTTTTTCTAAAGATCTCAAGAAAATACTAGGCAGTGTGACTTTCTTATTCAATCTCCACATTCCAGAAGAATTCCACTGACAGACACTAACCAGTTATTATTGTGCTGAGAATAGATTCTTTCCCCTAAAATCTCTTGAATGACTAATGCCACGAAAATGATATTTTAGCCAGAGATCACAAACTGGATAAGTCTTCCCTTCTCATTATTTTTAAGCCAATCAGAGATGTTTGTAGTGTTTATCTATTTGAATTGAAACGCTAGACAAATGTCAGTCGATTGAATGAAGATGAAAATACAAAATGGGGTTAGAAGACAGAGTGGAAATTAGGATGAATGCTATAGAAATATGCTGTGGGTTCAAATGAAGCACAAATTTATTTGTGGTGCAACCTCAGGTATCAATTTTTGAATAATGTGTTGTTTGGATAATACTTACATTTGAAAATATTTGGAATTCTTAATTTGTTTTTTTTATACCTTGTGATATTTTTTATTTTCAGTTTCATGCTGAATTTTTTCCCATAATCCTTTGGCTGGGCTGGTAATCAATTTTTCCTAAAGCTAGTTTTAAGACCCTTTAAAAACTATTCTTACAGTCTCCATCTAAGCTTCTTAAAATTATCTAATCCTCTTAAAATGTTCTCCCTCTTCCTGCCCTGTTCCCCCCCCAAACTGGTCTGAATCTACTATCACTTTACAAGGGCTCTCTTCCCCATTCCACATTCTATACATGTTAATAATTTCTGGTACTCTGCTAGTGGGAAGAACATTTGCTTCCACTTTTATTGGGGACAAAAAAAAGATTAAGTATTGTAGCTTTTAGGCAGAAACTTATTGATTATTTATTTTCAAGATGTCACCTTTTGTTATGTCTTTCCATTTTTGATGGAGTGACAAAATTGTCAAAATGCTAAAAAAAATGTAACTGTTCCTTCAGGAAAATACAAGAAGTGATATGAAATATTTGGTTCTCTTTCTCTATGAAATAAAGCAATAAAAATGTATCAGCCTTCTCATTCTAGTCTTGAATAGATAATTTGTTTCTGAGATATTAAAAAATGTTGGCCACTTCTATCCAGGAGATGAAAAAAGTTTTTTTCTGTCAATTTTAGAGGTAAGCATAAGCTATAGTTGTTATGCTGTTCTTGAGAGACCTATATTTTATGACACTCGAAAGAATTAAAGCAAATAAACTTATAGATATAAACTCTTGAAAATAGATAAGTTCATCGATATGTGATGGGTTTTGAAGGATGCTAGAAGGTCTTGATTACTGACCCTTCTTCTCTAAATTCTAACCACCCCTCCTTACTCAGAAACATGTCTGTATTTGGGGTTAACCTTCTATTTCCTCCCTTTGAGTTACATTTTTCTAATTTACGGTTTTAAGTCCTGTTAAAATGTAAGAACATTTTTTTTCCTGCAAAACAAGAAAATGATGTATTTACTTTGCAGAGAGAGCACCGTGGTTACTGCAGAGTGTGGACATGATTAATAGCAACTGCAAGTGTTGACTGGCCCAGATTTGCTTGCTTAGGATACAGCCTCATTAAGATGGACCCCATCTTCACTTTCTGAATGAAGAATCGGGGAGAAGGTTTTGATAAGGCAGTAAATAGTGCAGGAAGAGGAGTTAACCACCTGAAGTGTAGGTGGTGGTGCCCCTGAAGAAGTTCAAGGGCACAGAGGGAGGCAACAGACATCGAGTACGGACAAACTCACCCACTTTACAATGTTGCTGAAAGCTGCTTTGGCAGAAGCCCTTGCGAATTGTCACCTGACTGCTTTATAGTTGTCAGTCCACATTTTAACCTCATTTCAACCTTCAAATTGCAGCTAGGAGATATGATTGTAAATAAGAACATCTACCATCCGATAACAAACTGTTGGGTCCCAAGGATCCAGGGTGAAAAAATGCACTCCCCGATCGATACAATTGTAAATTTCCTTATTTAAAACCTCATCTCTCATGTAAACTCTGTTCATTCTGTCTTTTGTAAGCAGGGTTTTTCCACAGTAGAATCTGAATATGAACAGTTAGTGTTTCTGTTAAATCAGGTTTTTATGGTGAGGATGAGTTGTTATTTATTCTTTATCCACACCATTAGCAAATTAACAGCAGTGCATTTTAAGCATACATAGTGTCTCTGCCACTGAATAATATACTATATTACTATACTTATAATATACATTCTCATATATGTAATACGCACACCGAAATGTAAAACAACTTTCTGTTTGCCTTATTAACTTTAATAACTGGTAACAGATGACCTCTTATGAGTCTAAGATTATTAATATTGTTTCTCGTTTGACAGAGGAGTTACCTTGGATAACCTGTTCCCACACAGACTTTTATAGTCTGCTTTCCAAATTGTACAAATTACTCCGAAGTGAAAACCACAATGGAAATGTTCCAGAATCACATTCTTGGCTCCAAACCACAATGCCTTGGTTGTTTGCCAATTTTCTTTTCTTTATTGTTCAGAACAGTTTATAAAAATGTTTATATATGCCAATACTGAATGCTGACACTAACGTGTTATTTTTAAAATTTATTGCTGGCAGCTACCAAGATTATTTGGAAAGAAAAAGATCAGTAGCAATTGAAAAGTTCATTTCTATCAAGGAGATTTCTCATCATCCTCAATTCATGATTAATTTGTATCTTGAAGACTCCATCTGAAATTCGTGGTCAGAGAGTGAAGGTATAACCAAGACTTATAGGAACTTGCTGATAGAAAAAGATGTTTCTGCCAATTTACGGTCTTATCAGGATAAATCTTTCAATGCCTCAATAGTTTCATTACAAGTGTTATAAAAAAATAATTTAGCACTCCATGCAACATTCTGGGCATTAAAACACAGTGCTGTATAAAGGAAACAATGCAAATAACATAAATTCTAAGATCAATACCTATAGAAATTAGAATATAATATGACATTAAAATAACATAAACCATGAGGTAAAGTTTATTTAAGAATACAAAAATGCTTTACTATTAGAAAATCTACTTAATGTATTTATATACCTCCTCATATTAATAGGCTAAAGAAGAAAAACAGGCAAATCACTCTTTAATATATAAGTAAAGACATTTGAAAAAGTTTCACAATCATTCCAGTTAAAGCTTTTTATTAAAGTGGTCATGCATATTTTTCTTAATAGGATAAGAGTAATCAAATTCAACTAATGTCTTACAACTAGAAGGACTACTATTAAAATAAAAAACAAAATGTGGATTTCATTCTCACCATCATTATGTAACACCATCCTTCAAAACTCACCAGTCTATTAGAAAAAAAAAATTTTAAAGAAAGCGGTGAAAGGCTAGTAAAACATGAGGCCAAAATTGTCAGTATTTTGATTTTTTGATTTTATATTTTATATCTATAGATCCCAAGATAAACAATTGGGTAAAAGGAGGAATGTTAGAACTACTCAAAATTCAGCAAGAAAATAATTTAACATTAATTTACAAACCTTTTAATTTTTATTCCATTTCAACAACAATAAGTAGAAATACAGTGGAAACAAAAATAAAATATCTAAGAATTGGAAGAAATACATAAGAAAAAAACTCTAAAAGTTTTCTTGAAGCACAAAATAGAACTTAAAATATGGAGAGTTGTTTTTCCAAAGATGCAGTTTTAAAATTATCATATGGTAAGTCAATCCTAATAAAAATCTAATTATGCTGGATTATTTTCTAGAATATGATCAAAAGATTCTATAGTTGATCTGGAAAAGAAACTATCTTATAATACACAGACACCTGAAAAAGATGAATATTGAAGGGGATCTTAAAATGCATTGAAAAGCCATGGTAATCAGAAGAATCTGGTACTGGAATAAATACAAAGAGATAAAGGAATTTGAACCCAATTTTGCACCACTTCTATACTGCCTTATTCTATAGTAAACAGAAGTATCATTTTCTGGGAATGGTTTTTAATCACTTCACAGTCATTGTCTGTAGTTACATAAGCAACCAATATTCACTGGAAAATGTATAGTTCTTGCTGTTGTATCCAACAATTTTTGGGTTTTTTTTATATGGATAAACAGGATATGTGAATTCAAACAAACATCACCTTTTAATGTCACGGGTGTTAATTCTTTAGTTTTCATTTCCTATAAAAATTCATACACTTTTCTACTGATTACATAGTTTATAGTTTTTAAGTATTTTACAGCAATATATATGAGAAAAAAATTTGTATATTTAGAAAATATAAATCTTTATACATGCTAGGCTACCATTTTTCTTTTTCATCATTGTCAATCTGTTGGACTAAAATTTGTATATCATATTAAAAATTTTATATGGAATTACTAGTGAATTTGAAAATTTGCCTTGTCTTTATGGCTTCTTATATTTTCCTGTATAGATTGAATATTTATTTATTATGCAATTATCTTTCTAACCTAGGTTTATGTCTTTACAAGTTGATTTTGAAAAATATATTTTCATACTGAAGATATTAAGCCTTTGTCTTTCAAACATGTTGCAAATGCTTCCCCATATTGTCCTTTGACTTTACATACAATACATTTCATCAAAGAGAAATTTTTGTGTTAATGTAATCAGATCTATCAATCTTTCCACTGTGCCTGAATATTGAGGAGAATAGAGAAATGCAGTTGGGGAAATAAATGCAGAATATTTGATGCCAATTAGGGAGGCTCATTATTCTCTCTGAAATATTAGATATTCTAATAGTATTTTTTGCCACGATAAACATTCTATATTTCTTACATTTCATAACCACTTGTAAAATAATAAGGAATGTCTATTTTCTTAACAGGATAAAGATAATAAAATTCAACTAATGTCTTACATCACGCTAGAAGGATTATCATAAAATAAAGTATAGAACATGATGCCAAATATTGCAGCATCACTAGTTTTTATTAAATTGTTGTCCTTTAGGTTTGCTTAGTTTTGTTTGTTAAATAAAGAAGCCCATGATCTGGGACCCTAGCTTTATCTGAGTAAAAAATGTTCATCTGTGAGAACTTAAAAGCAAATAAGTCAGATTTCAGTGAAAGCCTCAGCATTGGTCAATTGTTTTCCTCCTAGGGTAATTATAGACAGCATTCCCTCAAAGACTGTGACTTGAAATTTTCTTTCAAATCTAGGTTAATGTTTTTACAAACTGATTTCTAAAAATATATTTTTTATATTGAGAATATTAGACTTTTGTCTTTCAGAGATGATGGTTGATTGATAGTCTTAACACCAACAAAAGGTTTCAGGGTCAAATGAATCTGGGAAATTATGAATTAAATAAAGTTAAATATAAAATTTTTTAAACTTCAGAACTATGTAGAGTCTTTAATATACTAGTGTACACTATGTCTCACCAAGTGAATGGTATTTTATTCAGGTTTTCGCAAACATAGGGAGCTGTAGAGTCTGTTTCAAACGTCAACTCTATCAGAGATTTTTTTCCCCTGGAGTGCCCTATCAAACTTAATATCTCATCCACAGGGAATTTTTACCCTTTATTCCATTTTTGTTCAAAGAATGTATTAATATCTGGCATTCATACTATCTTTTTCTCACTTCCCCTGATAATAGAGCCCTTCTGTCTCCTTGGTCCTTGCCACATAGTAAAGACTAAAAAAAATATTCATTGACTGAGTTTGCTTCTGCTTCACCATCTTTGGTGTCTGGCTTTTTTTTACCCATGCACACAAGATGGCTGCCCTATTTTCAGACATCATAACCATGAGTTAAAAGGAAAGGGCAGAAGGCAAAAGTCATGTGCCTGCTAGAGCTGTCCTTTCTGTGGAAAACCACAGTTTTCAGAGTGGGTCCACCCTGTTGACGCTTACTTCTATCTCACTGACCGCTATTGTGTTATATGACCATCATGAGCTGCAAGAGATTCTACAGGGGTATTTCCTCTGGGAAAATTGTTATTCTGGAATGGAATAGGGTTTCTATTAATAAAGAAGACTATGGTGAGCATTTTGTGCGCACCTATTCCCAGAAAGCTGTGGGTATCATACAGTCAATTTTACTCTTGTCATTTATTTGGCTCCCAGAGGCATCTTAATTTGCAACTTTGAACTAAACATTTCTTAAAGTCATTTGCATTTACATTTACATTTATGATCTATACATCTCTAGCAAGTGCCCCAAACTTGTCTGTATATAGAAGATTTCCTGTATTGGGTTTAATAGTTTAAGAAAAAGCTTTTCTTTCCCTCTCCAACCCCTACTTAAAAAAAAAAAAAAAGTCAACACTTGCAGGTAATGGCCAGCTCTGCTCTGAAGTCATCCTTGGTCGTGTTCACTGAAGTAAAACAAATGTTCTGGAATAAGTGAGCGTCCCTCCCCTGGGAAGGTTTGTCATGCAACCATCTCGAGTCCTAATCACAGTTTCAGGAACAATGATGATGCTGTCACTAGGAGGTCAGGAGAGGAAGCTGAGAGGCTCTGAAGTCTAAGCCAGAGCAAGAGTGACAGAGGACACATTAAAAAAATTAGACTTACAAAAAAGAAAATAAAAATCCACGAAGAAAAGCCTTTGTAAAATGTGTTGAAAATTGGAACATTTGGTTGTATAGAATATCCTGTCACCTTCTAACAATTTTCCATTTTGCTGTTTGATAAGTGACAAGTTTCACATTGCACAGGTGGCCAATTTCACTAAAAATAGTTTCTTGAGCCTTATCGGTATCATTTATCAGAGGCAGCAGGGATTGCTGGGTTGTGCTAGAGATATTCATTCCAGTGTTATCTATACTCCTGACCGCTAGGTGGACTTTGGAATGGGTCAAGAAGAAACGTTAATATTTATTGAGTGCCTACTAAGTGGGAGTCATCATAGTAGACACGTTTACAGTTGTCTTTTTTTGCAACAATCCTTCCAGCATATTGCAAAGAAGGAAATTGAAGCACAGGACATAAACTGAGGCATATTGCTTGAACCTGCTGATTTCCCATTTTTCCCCAAGTTTATTGTGATTGGACTCATTGACACACTTCATTTATTTAGTGACTGTGTAATTTTCAGCATATGTCTTAATACCCTTAAAATTTAGGATTTTTTTTTTAATTTGTGGAGTGAAGATAATAACATCTATCATGCATTTCTTACTGGGTTTGCATAAAGATAAAATGAAATAATAGCATATGAAAGTGCTTTTAATATTATTAACCATATATAAGATTAAGTTAGTTTTAGGACCTTAAATGTATGCTTTTAAATTTTCATACACACAAAAAAATCTGTAATTGCATTTGTCCTTATGGTATGAGACTAAAGGGTGAAGATTTTTTTTCCCAGTAGGGACATTCAATTGATGCATCATTATTTTATTTTATTTTATTTTATTTTTTGAGTTGGAGTCTCACTCAGTCGCCCAGACTGGAGTGCAGTGGCCCCTCCCGGCCACCACAGCCTCTACCTGCTGGGCTCCGGTGATCCTTCCGCCTCCGCCTTCTGAGTAGCCGGAATTACAGGCATGCACTACCACGCCCGGCTGATTTTTTGATTTATTGTAGAGATGAGGTCTCGCTGCCCAGGCGGGTCTCGAACCCGCGGACTCGGGCAATCCGCTCACCTCAGCCTCCCAAAGGCGCGGGATTACAGGCTGAGCCCGGCTGCGTCGTTATTTTTTAATGAGTGCCAATCTCCTCCTCACTATCCTGCAGTGTCACTTTTGTAATGTCAGGTGACTTACAGCTACAAGTCTGTCTTGAAATTCTGTTTTGTTCCATCAGTCTGTCTAGTCTTGTTCCAATGCCACATTATCTTCATTATAATAGTTTTAAAATAATCCTTGTTGATGTCAATCTACTTGATTTGTTCTTTTCTGGATTGACTTAGCTATATTTAGTTTTTTACAATACTGCGTTTTCCCATCCAAGAACATGGAATATCATTCCATTTATATAGATCCTCTTTAATTTCTCACATTGCTTTTTTATATCCAGTAAAACAATATTACCTAACTTTTCTTAGATTTATCCTCATGTACTATTTTTTTAAGTTTTGATTTTTAAAGTTTTTTCTAATTTGTTCTACTGGTACATAGAGGTATATAGATTTTTTAAAAAATTCTGTGTATCAAGTATCTTGGCAAATTTACTTATTAATTCCAGCAACTTGTCCAACTTGTCTAGAGATTCTTTTTAATTTTTTATTTCCATATTCATGTCATATATGAATAATATGTAATTTTATTGCTTCATTTCTAGTCCTTACAGCTTTGGTTTCTTATTCTTTGAATTTTTGCACTGCCAAGAGCCTAAGCATATTTTTAATAGAACTTGTGACAACGGGTGTCCTTGTCTCGTTCTCCATATCAAGGGGAATGTTTGCAATATTTTATTAGTGAGTGTGATGTTTGATTAGGATCTTAAATATATATTCTTTATTAGCTTTTGGATGTTCCATTATGTTCCTAGTATGCTGAGACTTTTAAAAAACCATTAATAATCTTTCTTAAAAATCTCTACCTCAGCCGGGCTGGGTGGCTCAGCCTGTAATCACGCGCCTTTGGGAGGCTGAGGTGAGTGGATTGCCTGAGCCCGCGGGTTCGAGACCCACCTGGGCAGCGAGACCTCATCTCTACAATAAATCAAAAAATCAGCCGGGCGTGGTTGCGCATGCCTGTAATATCAGCTACTTGGAAGGCTGAGGCGGAAGGATCGCCGGAGCCCAGCAGGTCGAGGCTGCGGTGGCTGGGAGCGGCCACTGCACTCCAGTCTGGGCGACAGAGTGAGACTCCAAATCAAAAAAAAAAATCTCTACCTCTTAAATATACTGAAAACCAAAGATCATCAGATGTATATGGGGCGATTGCAATGTAAGAGTTTTAAACAGTCAAATAAAAATCATGAATAAAGAGCAAGAATTTCTGGATTGAAAAGATTCATTTATTGATTTGCATAGTACATCTTAAAAAGCCATCTTGAGTGCACATCATTGTGACATTTTATAATAAAAATATATTAAACATTTACAAAGAAAGAAAAAAAACAAAAAACAAAAAAGGGCATATATAACCCCAGACTCTTTGGATTTCTTAAGAGCTCCACAGAAAATGAAAACAAAAAATAAACAAATAAGGCAGTCATTTCAAAATCTTTAAAAAAAAATCTTCTTCTAGAATTTTATACCTAGACAAATATAAAGAAGGTATGAGGATAGACAAGAGATATTTTTCAAATGCAGTCTCCAAAACGTCACTCAATTCTGTGTGACCTCATCTGCTAGCCCTCCTACTTCCCAAGATAGCTATGCACTCTCCTTCTCTTTCTCCAAAATTATTATAGCAGTGTCTAAAGCACAACATTACTTTTTGAAATACTATTAAAAATGAATCACTAGAAAAATCAAACATTCATAAAACTATATACCCATATGTTTATTAATAGATTTAGCACATTAAGTTACGCTTCAATAGATATGATTTCCAAAAACAAAAACCTATATTAAGAAAAAAGTATCAAAAATCTATATGTTGTTTATTAAAAATGATTGTAAATAAATAATGGAAGAGAAATTAGAAAATTTACATATATGTGAAAACTAAACACACTCTTGAACAACCAATGGGTTAAGATAAAAAATTTAAAAAATCTTGAGACAACTGAAAAGGCAAACACAACATGCTAAAATTTATGGAATGCAGCAGAAATAGTTCTAACTATAAATGCCTACATTAAGAAGAAAGAAACGTCTCAAATAAACAGTATAACTTTATACCTCAGGGAACTGCAAAAAGGACAAACTAAGCTCAAAGTTAGCAGAAATAAGGAGATAAAGATTAGAGCAGAATAAGTGAAATAAAGAGTAGAAGGACAACAGAAAGATAAATGACACTAAGTACTGTTTTTTTGAAAAGATAAAATAGATAAAACCAGGTAGACTAATCAAGAAAAAAAGAGAGAACTCAAATAAATAAATTAGAAATGAAAGCGAAAACATTACAACTGATACCACAAAAATGCAAAGGATCATAAAGACTACTATAAACAATATTACACCAAAAAAGGGATAACCTAAAAGAAATGGAAACTTTTCTAGAAACATACAACCTACCAAGTCTGACTCGTGGAGAAAGAGAAAATCTTAATAGTTCAAAAACAAGTAAGGAGATTGAATAAGTAATCAAAAACCTCCCACCACCACCATCAACAAGAACCCAGGACCAGACAGCCTCACTGGTGAATTGTGTCAAATGTTTTTTAAAAGATTTAACACCAATCCTTTTTCAAACACTGCCAAAAAAAATTGAAAAGAAGGGAATATTTTCAAACTCATTGTATGAAGCCAGTATTACCCTAATACTGACACTAGACAAGGACACTTCAATAAAGGAAAATAGTAGGCCCATGTTTCAGATGAAGGTTGGTACAAGAATTCTCAACAAAATACTAGCAAACTGAATTCAACAGCACATTAAAAGGATCATACACCATGACTAAATGATATTTATCTATAGTATGCATATATAAATCAATGAATTTGATACACCATATTAATCAAATGAATTATAAAAATTATATGATCATTTTAATAAGTGCAGAATAATATTTACCAGAATGTGAAATCTCATGACAACAAAAACTGTTAGCAAATTGGGTATGGAAAGAATATATCATAATACAATAAAGGTCATAGACGACAAACCTACAACTAATATCATACTCAATGGTTAAAATGCTGAAAGCTTTTTTCTAAGATCAGGAACAAGACAAGGATACCCACTCTCACCTTTTCTATTCAACATAGTACTGGAAGCCCTAGCTGGAGCAATTAGCCAGAAAGAAATGAAAAGAATGCAGTTGACATGGTTTTATACACAGAAAAACTTAAAGACTTCATTAAAAAACTATTTTAACTAATAATCCAATTCAGCAAAATTGCAGTTTACGAAAACAACATACAAATATCAGTTGCATTTCTGCACACTGAGAACAAACTATTTGAAAAAGAAACAAATTTTTTAAAATCCCATTAACAATAGTATCACACACACACACACACACACACACACACACACACACACAAATATCTGGGAATGAATTGAACCAAAAAGGTGAAAAATCTGTCCACTGAAAACTAAGGCATTGATGAAAGAAACTTAAGACAGATGCAAATAAATGGAGAGAGGAAGAATTAATATTGTTAAAATGTCTATACTGCACAATCTATAGATTCAATAAAATCCCTATCAAAATTCCAATTGCATTTTTCTTTTTTTAACTTAAAATTTTTTTTATTTTAAAATTGTTGGTTACATTTCAGGGTTAGGTATACAAATACACTAACCCTGCTATTGTGCAGTACCCTTGTTGATGAGGTGTGACCTCCATCCCCAGGCAGATTACCACTAGTCAATCCCGTCTCCCCGCCCCACCCCCTGCAGTTTCCCGCTACAGTCAATCCTTTTCTTATAGTATTGTGGTAATTGTTCAAGGTCCACTTATGAGTGAGAACATGTGATATGCAGCTCTTTGTTTCTGTGAAAGTACACTCAGTATTACAGACTCTAATTCCATCCAGATTGCTGCAAAGTTCATGATTTTGTTCTTCTTTAAGGTTGCATAATATTCCATTGTGTATATGTACCACAGTTTTTTAATCCAGTCCTCTTTTGATGGGCAGGATGGTTGGTTCTATGTTCTTGCAATTGTGGACAATGCTGCGATAAACATATGTGTGCAGGTATCTTTTTTATAGAGTGATTTGAGTTCTTCCAAGTGTATTCCCAGTAGGGGGATTGTGGGGTCATATGGAAGGTCGAGTTTTAGATTTTTAGGAATCACCACACTGTTTTCCACTGTTTCCACAGAAACTGTACTAGTTTGCACTGTCACCAACAGTGTGGAAGTGTTCCCTTTTCACCACATCCTCTCCAGCATCTGTTATTTTTTGTTATTGATGATGGCCATTCTGACTGGAGTTAGGTGGTGTCTCAGTGTAGTTTTAATTGGCATCTCCTTGATGACTAGTGAGGTTGAACATTTTTTCATGTATCTGTTGGCTGCTCTTATGTCTTCTTTTTGAACTGTCTATTCATATCTTTTGCCCACTTTGTAATGAGAATGTTTGGTTTTTTTCTGTTCAGCATGTTTGAGTTCCTTGTAGATCCTAGATGTAAGGCCTTTGTCAGACATAGGGTTGACAAATACTTTCCTAGTCTGTGGGCTGTCTCCCTGCTCTCTTGATAGTTCCTTTGGCTTTGCATAAGCTTGTCAGTTTGACGAGGTTCCACTTGTCTATCTTATCTCTTATGGTATGGGCACTTCGGGTTTTGATCCAGAATTGGTTGCCGGTTCCAATTTCGATAGAAGTGTCTCCTGCTTTTTCTAACGTTCTTATAGTTTGAGGTTTTACATTTAGGTCTCTGATCCATCTAGAGTTGATTTTTGTGTATGGGAATAGGTAGAGATACTGTTTCAATCTTCTGCATGTGGTTAGCCACTTTTCCCAGCACTATTTACTGATAGGTTCTTGTCTCCCCAGTGGTTTGTGGTGGAGACTTTGTCGAAGATGAGTTGGTTGAGAAATTGAGGTTTTGCTTCTGGAATCTCAATTCTATTCCATTGGTCTATATGCCTATTCTTGTAACAATACCAGGCTGTTTTGATTATTGTAGCTTTATAATAAAGTTTAAAGTCTGGGAGTGTGATACATCCTGCTATATTTTTTTTTTTTCGGGCTGAGGAATGTTTTGGCTATTCCTGGTCGTTTATGTTTCCATATGAATTCCTGTATTGTTGTTTCTAGGTCTGAGAAGAATGTTGCTGGTAATTTGATGGTTATTGCATTAAATCTATAGATTGCCTTAGGTGGAATGAACATCTTAACAATGTTGATTCTTCCAATCCATGAGCATAGATTTTTCAACTTGTTTGTGTCATCTTTGATTTTTTTGAACAGTGTTTTGTACTTTCCATTGCAAAGTTTTTCACATCTCTGATTAGGAAGAAACTGAGGTATTTCATTTGTGTGTGTGTGTGTGTGTGTGTGTGTGTGTGTGTGTGGCTGTTGTGAACAGAATTGTGCTTTTTATTTGGGTTTCTGTTTGTTTATTATTGGTATATAGAAATGCGATTGTCTTTTGCACATTTATTTTATACCCTGAGATTTTGTCAAAGTCCTTTAAAAGTGCCAGGAAGTTTTTGACAGATTTTCCTGGGTTTTTAAGGTATAGAATCATGTGGTCTGCAAAGAGAGATAAATTGATTTCCTCTTTTCCTATTTGGATACCCCTGATCACCTTCTCTTCTCTGATTGCTCTAGCTAGAACTTCCAAAACTATGTTGAACAGGAGAGGTGAGAGTGGGCATCCTTGTCTTGTTCCAGTTTTCAGGGAAAAAGATTCAAATTTCTGTCTGTTTAGCAGTATGCTGGCTGTGGGTTTCTTTGGGATGGCTCTTACTATTTTGGTATATGTTCCCTCTATGCCTAGATGTTCAAGGGTTTTTATGAAAAAGAGGTGTTGGATTTTATCTAAAGCTTTTTCTACATCTAAGATATAATCATGTGGTTTTTGTTTTTACATCTGTGAATGTATTTAATTACATTTATGGTCTTATGAATGTTGAACCAGCCTTGCATCCCAGGGATGAAGCCTACTTGGTCATGGTGGATGAATTTTGAGATGTGTTGTTGAAACTGGTTTGCTAGGATCCTGTTGAGATTTTTAGCATCTATGTTCATCAGGGATATTGGCCTGGAGTTTTCTTTCTTTGTTGGGCCTTTACCTGGCTTGAGTATCAATGTGATGTTAGCTTCATAAAATGATTTGGGGAGAGTTCCATCTTTCTCAATTGCCTGGAATACTTTCAATAGAATTGGTTTAAGTTCCTCCTTGTATGTTTGTAGAATTCTTCTGGAAAGCCATCTGGTCCAGGTTTTCTTTTGCAGGTAGTTCTCTCATGACATAGTTAATTTCCTTGATTGTTATTGGTCTATTGAGGATCTCACTTTCTTATTGTTTCAACCTAGGGAGATTGTGTGATATCAGAAAGTCTTCCATTTCCTTTAGGTTTTCAAGTTTGTTTCCATACAAGTGTACATAGTAGTCACTGATAATCTTTTGTATTTCTTCAGGTCAGATGTGACTTCATCTTTAGTGTTTCTGATTGTGTTTATTTGAACTTTCTCTCTCTTTTTCTTGGCCAATCTAGCTAGGGGACCATCAATCTTGTTTATCCTTTCAAAGAACCAGCTTTTTGTTTTGTTGATTTTTTGTAATATCTTTTTTTGTCCTATGTCCCAGATTTGGGTTTTTATTTTGGTGATCTGGATTCTTCTGCTGAAGTTAGGGTTTTGGTGGTCTTTCTTTTCCAGTTTCCTTAGGTAACTTGTTAGGCTGTTAACTTGTGATCTTTCCATTTTCTTCATGTGTGTTTGTAGAGATATGAATTTCCTTCTTACTACTGCTTTCATGGCATCCCAGAGATTTTGATAAGATATTTCTTCATTTTCATTTGTTTCCAGGTATCTTTTAATCTCTGTTTTGATTTTCATGTTGACTCAGGAGTTGCTTAGCATCATGCTGCTTACTGTCCATTTATTTGTGGGTTTGGTAGGAACTTTGTTGGTGTTGATATTCATTTTTATTCCACTGTGGTCTGAGAAGGCGCATGGCAGATTTTCAATCTTATGAAATTGGTTTATGCTTGATTTGCGGCCAAATATGTGGTCTATCCTCAAGTCCATTTCATGTGGTGATGAGTAGAATGTATATTCTGTGGTCATCAGGTAGCGTGTTTTGTAGGTATCAATTAAGTCCATTTGATCAAGAGTCACATTGAGGTTCCAGATCTCCTTGCTGATTTTTTGTCTCAATGATCTGTCTAGGGTTGTTAGTGGGGTATTAAAGTCCCCAGCTATGATAGTGTTAGAGTCAATATCTTTTTAAAGTTTGCTTAGAAGCTGCTTTATGAAAATTGATGCTCCTATGTTGGGTACATATATGCTTAGGATGAATATTTCCTATTGATGAATTGAACCTTTTATCATTATATAGTGACCTCCTGTATCTTTTTAAATTTTTGATAGCTTAAAGGGTATTTTGTCTGATATTAAGATCACAACTCCTGCTCTCCTTTGTGTCCCGTTCACCTGAAATTTTGCTTCCCATCCTCTTACTTTGAGTCTGTGAGTGTCCTTTCTTGTGAGATGAGTCTCTTGGAGACACTATATTCTTGCCACATGATATTTTATCCATTTTGCCATTCTATGCCTTTTCAGTGCGCATTTAGTTCGTTCACATTCAGTCTAATTATTAAAATGTGAGAGTTTATCCCTGTTATGAAGTTCTTATAGAGTTGTTGCTGTTCTTGTTTGTTTGTCTTTCTTTTGATTTTTGAGTTGATTCATGTGCGTTTTCAATCTTTTTCTGCACTCTTGTGAAGAACATTGTCATTTTCCCCCTTTCTTCTGTGTTTAATACTTTCCTAAGTGGTTCTTTTAGAGCTGGTGTAGAGGCATCATAACTTCTTAGGGATTGAATGACTGAGAAAGATTTTAATTCTCCCTCACTGATGAAGTTTAGGTTAGCTGGGCAGGTTATTCTTGGTTGAAATTGTTTATCTTTGTGAACTTTGAAGATTGGATTCCAAGCTCTCCTAGCCTGAAGTGTTTCTGTAGGTAAATCTGCTGTTATTTTAATTGGTCTTTCCTGGTAGGTAGTCTGATACTTTTCTCTTGTTGATTTCTGGATTTTTTCTTTATGCCTACTTTGTTTGGGCAAATTATTATGTGTCTGGGAGTTGGTCTTCTCATTTGTTGTCTTGCAGGGGTTCTCTGGATCTCTTGTGTTTGAATTTTCACATAACTGATGAGATGAGGGAAGTTTTTTTGAATGACTCCATGGAATGTTTATCCCAGGGTGGTCTCTCTCTCTCTCTCTTTCTGCCTCAGAAAGTCCAATTACTCATAGGTTCAGCCTCTTGAAATAATTGTTCATGTCTTGAAGGTTTTGTTCTGTCTTTTTAAGCTTCTTTTCTATGTTTTTGACAGTTTGGGTTAGTTCTATATTTTGGTCCTCAAGCTCTGATATTCTTTCTTCTGTTTGGCAAATTCTGCTTTCCATGGTTATTAGTTTGTTGTTTATTTCAATCACAGTATGCTTTATTGCTGTTATCTCAGTTATCAACACCTTCCTATTTTCCTCTTATCACGCCTCAATTCTTTTTATTATCTCTATTTGATGCCCGGGTTTGTAGTATGTGACTCATCATTCTGGGGACTCTTCATGGTTTGCAATCTGAAGTCTGTTTTCTCAGTGTCTGACCTCCCAAGGGTCTGTGTGTGACCCATATTCTTCTTTTGGTTTTTCTTCATTTGTGTAGATTTTCCTCCCCACTTTTTCCTCTCTCTTCTTTAATTCTGTTATTCACGGATGGCAGGGCTGCTTTTACTTCTGTTTGCTCAATCTCCTATTCTTCCTTTATGTGAATCCTCTAGCTTTATTCAATTCTAAGACTGGATTGTAGGTTGAGGGCTATACTTTTTTGCAATTTTGAGATTTAATTGAGGGGGGAACTGTTATTCAAAATCTATCTGCAGATTCCAGTGTCAACTGACAGGTGTATGGGTAACCTGGAACCCCCTTCCCATAGCCTTGCAGTCTGTACATGTAGTGGAGGTGCAAGTTTGCTCCCTGAAAGCAAAATGAGGTAAGAAAAAGGAAAAGAATGAAATAGGGAAGAAAGAGGGGAAAGAGGAAGGTGGAGAAAGAGAAGAGTAAGAGGGATAATAGACAAACATACTGACTAACAAATGGAAAGAGACACAAAGACAGAGAAGAGTAATAAAATTAAAACATACAGACAATCATACAAACACACAAGCCAACCAACCTCACTATGATATACAATTCCCCTACACAAACAGGAGGTCTAAAGAAAAATAAGAGAAATCAGTAAAATAACAGGAACAAGTCAAATAAAAAAACATTATCAAAAACATAGAGAAGGGAGAAAAAAGAGAAAAAAAGTAAAACATAAAAAACAAAAATAAGCAAAACAACAAAGAATACAATTTTTTTAAAAGTAAAAACAATGAATCAAGCTTGCTCTGTGATTGTTTCTGTGAGCCCAATGTCCTTTCAACTCTGATCTCTGCTATCATCGCAGGCTAGAACCAGATATCCCAGGCCTGCTGTGGAAGGATCAGATCTGGACTCAGTCAGCCTGCTGTCTATCTGGTCTGCCACTCAGAACCGACCAGTCTGTTTCCAATCTAGCACGGGGGAGAGGCTTCTGACTCTCCCTGTTTGATGTAATTATCTTAAGTCCCAAGTTGGAGGCTGGACAGAGCTGTGCAGAGCTGGTCAGGGTGATGCAGTTCTCTGCCTGGTCCTGGGACAGAGAAAATGGCTGTGATGGGCCCCTCTTTACTGGAAGTGGGCCTCCTCACTGGCCTTCCCTGATCCTCTCTCTCCACCAATTGGACTCCAGGCTCCAGCTGATCTCTGGTTCTGCCACTGCAGGGTAGGAGAGGGAGCTGGGAATTCTGCAGGGCCAGGAACTGAGGGCCGCAGTGGTGGCACAGTGTTGGGACCAGCTACAGCAGCCAGCTTTTGCAGAGGTGGCGGGAGCAATGGTGGCAGAGCATTGCCTGGGACTGGCTGCAGCAACCACCTCTTGTGGAGGTGGCAGTGATGGTGGCACATGGAACCGGCTACAGCAGCCATCTTTTGCGGAGACTTTCACAGTCTGACCTGTCCTGAAACCATCTTGCCACTCTCCAATTGCATTTTTCACAGAAATTTTAAAAAAATGCTAATCTACATATGGAGCCACAAAAGACCTGGAATAGTCAAAACTATCTTAAGAAAGAACAAAGCTGCAGACATTACAGTTACTGGTTATTAAACACAAAAATTGTAGTTTTCCACAATCTCAACTTAACAAAAACTTATTTCCAAAATAGTAATTTTCTATTTTAAACATCTATATGTATAATTTGTTAAACACTGCATATATCATTTATTTTCTTATTTATTTGTTTATTAAATTTTTTTATTTTAAAGATGTGGGGTGCAATTCAGGGTTAGGTATACAAATACTCATTATGCAGGTACTCTAGTTGATGAGGTGTGTCCCCTCTCACCCCTGACAGTTACCCACTA
Organism: Cephalopachus bancanus; assembly: GCA_027257055.1. Classification (NCBI taxonomy): domain Eukaryota; kingdom Metazoa; phylum Chordata; class Mammalia; order Primates; family Tarsiidae; genus Cephalopachus; species Cephalopachus bancanus. The sequence goes on along the minus strand of JAPVLO010000080.1, from coordinate 9,816,398 downwards.
CTGCCAATCCCTCCATCTCCCACTGGCAGTTTCCCACTACTGCCAATCCATTTCTTATAGTATTATCATAATTGTTCAAGGTCCTCTTATGAGTGAGAATATGTGGTACTCAATTCTTTGTTTTTGTGATAGATCACTCAGTGTTATAAGCTTCAAGCTTCTGCAAAGTTCATAATTTTGTCCTTCTTTATGGCTGCATAATATTCCATCTTGTACCATTTTTTTTTTATCCATTCCTTTTTTGATGGGCAGCATGATGGGTTCCATGCTTCTGCTATTGGGAATAATGCCACAATAAACATGCATGTGCAGGTATCTTTTTCATATGGAGACTTGAGTTCCTTGGGGTATATTCTCAGTAGGGGGATTGCAAGGTTATTTGGAAGGCTGATTTTTTTAGATCTTTTAGGAACACCACGCTGTTTTCCACAGAGGTTGCGCTACTTTACACTCCCACCAACAGTGTAGAGGGAGGGTGCTCCCTTTTCCCCACATCTGCTCCAGCATCTGTTGTTTTTTGAGTTATTGATGATGGCCTTCCCAAAGGGAATTAAGTGGTATCTCAGTGTAGTTTTAATTTGCATTTCTTTGATGACTAGTGAGGTTGAACATTTTTTTCATGTATCTGTTGACTGTTTGTATGCTTCTTTCCTGAAATGCAGGGCTGGTTTAACAACCACAAGACCATAAACATAATTAAATGCATCAATAGTTGTAAAAACAAAAACCACATGATTATATCATTAGATGCAGAAAAGGCTTTTGATAAAATCCAGCACCCCTTCTTGATAAAAACCCTCAAACATTTAGTCCTAGATGGAACATACTTCAATATTTGTCACAGACAGGCAAGCTTTTTCTTGTTAATTTATCGATCTTAAGTTGAATTGGTCACAACAGTACTCAAGAAAATGATACATGTCGAAAATGTTTCCATCTTCTGTTTTAACAAAATTTGTAATGAAAAACCCAGTCTTCCAAAGCATGTGATGATAGCAGAGGATATTTCAAAGTAATTTCTGCATACTCAGTGTATTCAGTTTTACCTTTTATTTAAAGTGAAGCAAATGATGCTATGTTTTCACTATTTATCTTCAATCTTCAGAAATAGAAACTGCAATAATCTATTCCATAAAATTTAATTAAGTTTAATTATTTTTCAATGAAGTAAAATGGTTCTAGACTCATAAATGTTCTATTGCTGAATACTTTTAGTGATATAAAATAAAAATTAAAATGTTTTATCAAATTTGTGAGATGTTTAGTGACAATTTTTTGGGCAGATGTACAATATCAAGATTACCTCCTACTTCATTGATAATTGTGTTGAATTATAAAATATATCATAACAACCATCAAAACTTCTGTAATCTTGTAAATTTTTCCTTTGCAATTGAATCTGATCTCTCATTGAAAAATATATTGCTTTCCTTCCTCACATGGGAGAACTAAAGTGCTAAGATAATTAAAAATATCAATACTATCAAACAAATAAGCAAATCTGTGTCCAATTTATATCTTTAAATTTCTATGACCCAACTAATGTTTTACTTTGCAAGAGCATCCGAGTTGATTTCCTATTTCAATTAGTCTAGATAGAGCTTTTTCCCATGATAATAATTAGACTTCAGCATGTGAAGAAGGTATTTGTAATTGGTTTCTGTATTAGTTCATAATTAGTAGAGTAAGCTAAAATTTAACTATTAGCTTTACAATAATAGTTGGTTTTTTTGTTATTAAGACTTTTTGGATAAGTGATTCTGTGTTGATGATAGACACATGAATAAAAAACATAAGCTTTTAGAGTTTATTATATTCTAGACTTTAGATGTAGGTATATTTTTTCTGCAATGAAAAAGTTTCCTTCATACACCTTCATAGTCAAGTAATCTAAAGAATTAACACATTCGCAGTATATGACCATTTGTCAACTTACAGAAAAAAAGAAAAAAAAAACCGAAAAAACTTGCTTTCTTGATTTGTTCCTAGTTGGAATTCGCTATGCTCTAGTTACTAAACATGTTGAGCTATGGTGTAAGTGAAAAGTGGCCCTTGATTTAACTTCTTTGTTTCCCCCCAACATCTAATTTGGGGCATATTTCTTTGTAGTTTTGTATGTAAATTTCTTTAATTGTAAAGGACTTCATGACCTTATTAACCAGTACATCTTTTCAAATAACAGTATGGTTTTAACACTTCATTCACCATTAGCTAAGTATGTAAAAAAGAACAAACTCAGTTCACTTCACAAGCACACTAGCATGAACTCTTTGGCCTTAATTTATTTGGAAACCCTCTTCTCAACATCATTTGGATGATTATACCTGTCCCATTCAGAAAAGTTGTGTCTGTTCTCCACAAAAAGTTCAGTGAAGCTTATTTCATTATCAATGTTCTACAGTTGAAAATAAACAATGAAAATCAAACCACCCTTCTTTAAGTGATAAACTGTACACTTCTACAAAGTTTAGGAAAACTAAAATTATTGAAAATTAACAACTGAAAATAAATGCTTGATTTTTACCTCTGATTTTTATACAATTTTGAGTTATCATTGTCTAACATTACAATATCACACAGTGTAATGTAGTCCTTCTACACCTGTTTATTATGCCCCTTATCATACTAGTTCAATGATACCTGAACCGTTCTATAGCTGGGTCAAATGCGTGCAAGAAGTAGCAATATCAAATAATTATAAATGCATTTAATGCTTACTAATAATTTATGTTTTTGTCTCATCACAGAATAAGGATAGTCTATTAACTAAGAATGGTTTGTGGATTTTATTTTGTAAGGCACTGTTTTAGAGGCTATACTCCACGAAAGCAGAAAAGACACAATATTCAGAATAAGTAAAATTGCAGGACAGTTGACAAACAGACATAACATAGAAAGCATTCCAGATTGGACAAGGACAGAAAACAAAGGGAGAAACTGCAATGAAAAAAAAAATGACTTGTTAGTTTCCCTAATGTGCTTGGTCATGTGACAAAGTGTATTTAAGGGTCATTAAATAAACTTGAACAGTTTGGAAAGCATTAGTGATAATAACAAAAAGTTATAAAACAAACAAAAGAGATATGATTATTAGCTGCAGGAAAAACAAAGTAAATCATGCTTAAAATGATCATCACAAAAGAATGATATAATTGCATTAGAGGATATAGAGAAAGGAATCTGACCCATGAGGGAAGTAAGAATGCTTCTTTTCTCCATTAGAAAGTCAGTAGATAATGCCCAAAAATTATAAATCAAGAGGTCACAGGAAAAGTATATTATTTAGATCATAAAAGCAGGTACCTGAATAAGTTGCTTAAAGAATTGCCAGTAATTATTTCTGGTGAACAGTATGTCAGATAAAAGTGAAGTAAAAACTTCTTATTTTTGGATAAAGTTCTTAAAACAATTTGACATGGAACATGCTATACATGTATAAAATAACTTAATGAAAGATGCTAGCCTTATTTAGTATTTTTCTTTTTACTTTATCAAAATTTTAAACTATTAAAAGATCTGTTTCATGTAGATGTTTTTGGCTAAATATATCTCTATGTCAATGCCTCTAAACTGTAAAATTAAAGTCAGTTATTATAACTATTATCTAATATTTAGCATAATTTTGAGTCATTCTTAAAACTTTAAAATTTTTGCTTGAAAAATAAATTAATTCTCACTTCAATGATCTTTGTGTTCAAAGTTTAAAAGTTTTGACATTTTGAAGGTCCAATAGGGAAGAGTGCTTTTTGTGCTTATGACTAAAAAGTGACTCAGAAGACTTCAAATTATCTTTTTAGACAATCATCTCACCTCTGAGCAGAGAAACTCCTGCTCCTTAGAGGGAAAGCGTTTGCACAAATTTCAACCAAAAAGAAATGAGGTTAGAGTGGAAAGTATTTGGCAATGATAAATTTAAGCTCTTGCCAGAACTACGGTTATTATGCTCTTTAACTTTGTAAAATGTCATATTGCCATTCTTAGTGTAAAATATGATGTTGTTCTTTGGATGCATAAGATAAATTTTACATTAAAATAGGTGAAAGCACAGTGAACTTGGTTTCATCACCTTGCTAACAAACTCTATCAATATTTTTATTGTGATTTTTTCTCTTATTATTTTAATTATAAAGATAATATAAGGATGAGGTCAAAACTTAAACCTAAAATGAAATTCTTTCTGCTCAGTGACCTGAAACATTTCCCTGGAAAATTCTGACTTTAGTTATATGACCCATGTCTGTTCTTTGGTCCTTGGTGGCTCAAAACTTTTCAGTGATTCTCATCCTTCTAAATGAAAAATTACTTTCTGACTGCAACTTAGAGACTCTGAAATTCTCACTGGAAATGCTACCCAGTGGTATGGATAGAGGGATGCCCGGAAAAAAAAAAAAAGAGAAATTGCCTTGAGTTGTTCTGGCACAAAATGACACTTGTATTTGAAAAGGAGAAGAGATAGCTTTCTTGCTCAATAACCATGCTCCAAGTAAATTATGCCTTCTGTCTGAAGACTCACTGTAGGGTTCACATTGACCTGAAAGCATTTCAGTCTACAGGGATCAAAGTTGGGGGAGAAGAGGAAGAAAAATATGGCATCAAAGCCAATTCATGACATGAGTCCTTCATTCCCAAAATGTGTGTGCTGTTGAAATCAGGTTAATATTAATATCAGGGTCACAAAGTAGCATAAGGATGTTATGTGGAAAGGCAAGGGCAGAATAACCTGCTTTGCCTTGGCAAAGGCAGGTATATTTGAGTTAGGGCTATTTTGGAAACATACTGTGACAATGAGTCCTTCGTCTCTACTGGTTACCTCCCCAAGTTACCCCTTAATCCTTTTTTTCTATGGAATTCCCAAAGGCTCTGAGTTCAGGTCCACAATCCAATACCTACATTCTTGTTGTAGGTAACCATAGAGAGCATAGTAACAGAGATTTTAAGAATTGATCAGATCTTTTTTGATTCTCAGTCTCTCAGTTACTCCAGCTCAGTTTTTTGTTTTGCTTTTTCGTATTTCATTTTAAAGATGTATGGTACAATTCAGGATTAGGCATACAATTGGACATTGTATAGATAAAGTTTGGGCCTCCTCTTGGTCCCCACTTTGCCATTTTTGAGATCAGGTACCCACACTGATGTTGTGTCTGCCCCCACCCTACCCTGGCAATATCCACTACTACCAATTCCTTTTCTTATAGAATGATGGTAAGTGTTCAGGATCTGCTTATGAGTGAGAACATGTGATACTTAGCTCTGTTTCTGTGCTAGGTCACAGAGTATGATAGACTCCAAATCCATCCAAGTTGCTGCGAAGTCCATATGCTTGTCCTTCTTTATGGCTGCATAATATTTCATCATGTATATGTACCACATTTTTTTTTTATCCAGTCCAGTTTCGATGGACAGCACAGTTGGCTCCATGTTTTTGCTATTGTAAACAGTGCTGCAATAAACATGCGTGTGCAGATATCTTTTTTGTAGAATGATTTGGGTTCCTCTGGGCATATATTCCCAGTAGGGGGATTGTTGAGTCATATGGAAGATCAATTTCTAGTTCTTTTAGAAATCAACACACTGTTTTCCATAGAGGTTGAACTAGTTTGCATTCCACATTATCAGTGTAGAAGCATTCCCTTTTCTCCACAGTCTTGCCAGCATTTGTTGTTGTTTGTTTTATTAATAATGGCCATTCTTACTGGGGGTACGTGGTATCTCAATTTCATTTTGATTTTAATTTCTCTGATGATTAGTGAAGCTGAGCACTTTTTCATTTGTCTGTTGGCTGCCCATATATCTTTTTTTCTAGCCCACAGTTAATCTCATTCCATTCCATTTCCCATTGTAGTTTCAATTACCTGCAGAAGGAGGATTTGAATTAGTTTGAGCTGTGCATTGTCATCCCTTTTCTCTGTTAGTATCTCAAAGCAGTGAATTTAATCCCAGACTTTCCCTGATTCTTAGTTCTCTTTTTTCTCAGGCATTAAATTACTAGGACCTGTCCTTTACACAAGGTATGTTAGGTCCAAGAACTTGCCTGGACTTTTCCTTTAAGACATTTAGAGAAATTTCAACTGCAAAATATTCCAAACCGAAATCAACTTATCATCCTCCAAACCCAATCTTCCTATCAGTTCACTTTCATCAGTGGTGATAATTATCCCTGCCCCAATCAACTAAACCGAAAACATTGATTTTTTTTTCCTTGACTATCACTTCTTTACTTAATTCTCTGTGTAACATAATTACCAATTCTTGGTAATTCTTACTCTGTCTTGTTTCTGTGGTCATCTTCCTTATCTACTATTTTAAAATCTGCCTTCCTGCTCTGCTCAGCCGTGTATTACTCCTTATTCTGCTGGTGTAAATCGCTGATGAAATGACTTAGTCTTTCAGTGGCTCCCTATTGCCTCAGGATAAAATGCCTTTTCCTTAGCATGGTATGAAAGGTTTTTCTGCTCTGACTCCTGTCTCTGTTCCACTTTATGTCTCTTATTCTATTCAACTATTCAAGTCACTTTAATGCCTTGATAATGCTAAACTTCTTGTGTTTTCTAAGCAACCCAAGGTGCTAAATGCCTTTGTGCTTTGTATCTTCTGTTTTCCCCTGTAAAGCCTCCTTCACAATCCAGCTAGCAGATATCTAATTCTTCCTCAAAGGCTAGTCAGGCTTCACTTTCTTGTGGGTCTCTCCCACACACAGAATCCCCAAGATAGTCTAATCTTATTGTCCCACTGTGTCATTTTCTTATGTCTTGTTTGCGTCTCCGCTCACGGCATTCTGGTGTGTACTCTTACTATTCCTCCGAAACTGATCTTGCTGAATCCCCAAATAACTTTCAATTTGTAAAATCTAATGGGCTTGTTTTTGAAGTGTAGCACAATCATTGTGTTTGATACTGTGGATTATATCTTCATAGAACTCTCTCCATGCTGTTGTGTTGTTAGAACCTCACACGCTCCCCTGATTTCTCTTTTACTCTCTGACCAATCCTCTAATTTTCTGCAACCTACTCTTTTTAATTTTTGGTGTTTCTTTGGTTATGTCTTTAGTCTACCAACTTACCTTTCTGATTTTACTTACTTTTGTAATTTCAGACCAATATACCCAACAGCTCATTAAACTTTTCCATTCACAAGTCTAACAAAACTCTCTGATCCTGTGTGCTCAAAACTGAACTTACTTTTGCCTTCTGTGGCCCAATTTTACTCCTCTACTCCTTTAGTATGTGAAACTAACTTCTATCCAATCATCCAAAATAGAAACTTCAGAATTTTCTTTATTCAAATAAATCCGTCTCAAATCTAGACTTTTTTCCCCAAAGTTTTTGTTGACTCTGCTATGTCCACTCTATCCTGCACTACTTCATTTTCAACTACTAGTTAGACTTGTAATTGAATATGTGCTCTTCCTGGGCCTGTTCAATCCCCCCTCCCCATAGCTGCCAGAGGTAATATGTCTCCAGCATGAAACTGTCTCATCATTCCCTTGCCTACACTTCTTCAATGATTCAGCCTTTTCCTACAAAACTCAAGTCCGTGCTTTTTAATAGCTCCAATATAATTTCATACTAATCATTCTTTCCTATGTTATCTCATGTCACCTTCTACTTCGCACTTAATCAGCATCTATGCTGAACTACTATAATTACCATGTCCAACATGATCTTCCTTGCTTTTCTGTTTTTGCTGCTATTAATACTTCTCCCTGAAATGCTACCTGTATTCATCACAGGTATACGCTTTCTGTTCATCTTTAAAGACTCAGAAAGTTGTTTTCTGCTCCCCTACTTTTACTTCTCCTCCCGTAACATATACCTACAGATTAGCCTATTTTATTCCCATCTTTGTTCCATGTTCTTTTTCTCCACAGAAGACTTATTTCTTCTACCCATGTCCCAGGTTCATCTCTTTTCTCTTCTAAGATCTGGCTTCTGAAATTATCTTTTGCTTTTACGCACCAACATGATCATCAGCTCCACTGGCTGTTTGCCTTCAGTCACAAAATATACTCTCCTGTTTTAATTTAATGTGGTTAAACTATAGTGCATCATTTTGCTATTCCTCCTGTATCTACCAGTGTCTCCTTCTAGTTTTTCACTTCTTCTTCGGTTTGTCTCATACGCAGGAATTCCCCCAAGGAATAATCTCCTTTCCTTTTCTCATTTTTTCTTATACTGTAGTTTCAACCATCACTTCTTTACAGATGAAGCCCAAATGCGTGTGTGTGTGTGTGTGTGTGTGTGTGTGTGTGTGTGTGTGTGTGTTGAGTTGCAGTCTCACTCCGTCGCCCAGGTTGGAGTGCAGTGGCCCGTTCATGCTCATGCCAGCATCGAACTGCTGGGCTCTGGAGATCCTTCCACCTCAATCTTCCACTACCACGTCTGGCTAACCAAATGCATATTTTTAAACCTCTCCTTATCTTTTCCTCTTATACATTTCAAATCTGTTTTTCTTATGACCTGTTAGGCAGTTCCCAAATTGAAAAGTTATGAAAAGGAACTCATAAATTGTTACCTGTTCTCCTGTTTCCCCCATATTGATCATGTTTTGGACTCTTGAATTTTTCTTTAGAACAGCGCATTTTCTCATCTATCACATTCAGGTGATCTCTTGGTGCTGTCAGCCCGGTCTTCATACAGCCCTTTTCCTCTTTTTCATTCCTGTTGCTGTAATACTGGTTTACAATCTGTCTTTTAAGGTTTTTAAACTGATGCCTCATTTGTATTCTTTCTCTCTAATACATTCTGCATGTTGCTATCATTACCCTTTCAAAGAGCCTAGATTTGTTCACATCATTTTTCTGCTTATAAATCTGCTATGTTTTCTGATTACTAATAAGATAATTTAAAAATATATAACAAAAATTCAAAGCCTCTTTAATTCATATCTTAAAATTTGTCATAACTTGGGCCAACCTCTTTTTTCAGACTTTATTTTTCTAATCATACCTCAAAATTATTAATACACAAATTCTAGAACTTGATCTGCACATTGTTATGCTATTTATCTATTTAGAAATAATAATCAGACCCTTGCTATATGTCAGATTCTATGTTATATACCAAAGACAAAATGGTGAATAAGATAAAAACGTCCGTTAATATTCATATACATCACAGTTCTAGTGCAGAAAAAAGGATAAAAGTAAATAAAGAAAAAGAAGGTGCATACACGTCATGCAAGAGGAAGTATGAGATTCTGAAATGCATACAGTAAGATACCTTACCTCATATTCATGGCTGTGCTTGTGTTTGTATGCTGGGCAGAAAGACTGGCTACAGGAGACACTATCTAAATTGAGCCAATTAAAGTGGAGAGATGAGTGAGCAGGCTAATTGCAAGCAGGGGAAAATGGCCACACATAATATAAAAAGTGAGGATATTCCATTTGGAGATTGTCCAGAGTATGAAAGGAGGAATGCTGACTAAGATCAAACTAATAGGGTAAGAAAACACCAGAGAATTAAGATATTTGTAAAGTAACACAAGTCCTTTGGATCTTACACAAGCAATTGGATTTGTTTTAAATAGAGGAGGTATAGGATTATATTTGTTCTAGGAAGAATTCTTCTGTTTGCAATGTGAAGGATAAAGTGAAAAGACAGGACCAGAGGAAATAGAAGTATTTAGAACCAGTTGCTGAAATTCTTAAGGGCAGCCACATTGTTTTTTCCAGATTACTTGTTACGTGAACAGAGAAAAGTAGACTTATACACAAAATAGTTAAGAGGCACAACAAGCACAATTTCCTGACTACTTTATTGCTGATGATACAAGATTAAGCAGAACAGATGATGGCCATTAGGCAAAGAACATACTGTATGAGTCTGGAACTCAGGAAGAAGATCAGAGCTGGAGATGTAGACTTGAGATTCATTAGCACAAAGGTTTAGCTATGGTTACAAGAGCAGATGAGCTATCTCAGAGAAGGATGTCGAATGAGTATAGTACTAACACAGGGCCTAAAGGAATGCCAACATTTTAAGGATAGTCAAAAGAAGAGGACTAGATGGTGGTAGGAAAGTCACAAAGCTATTTCAACAAGTAAGAAGTCAAAAATGGCAAAAGCAACCAATGGTGGAAATAAGGCTTGCTCATTCTTGTTTGGTTTTGTTTGCTTGTTTTCATTAATTGATTTTAGTGTCAAGAAGATCATTTGTGAGTTTTGTGAGAGCAGTTTCAGTAAAGGGTTAAGATGGAGGTTGCATTATTTCTTCATTCGCCTATCATTAGGACTATTGCTTTAAAAAAATTTTTTTTTTGTTTTACTTTTTTCTCTCTCTCTTAATTTTTTTATTTTAAAGATGTGAGGTACAATTCAGGGTTAGGTATACAAATGTTCATTATGCAGGTACCCTTGTTGATGAGATATGCCCCCTCCCCAGGCAATTTCCCAATACTGCCAATCTCACCTCCCCGCCCCCCACTGCCCAGCAGTTTCCCACTACTGCCAATTCTTTTTTTATAGTATTACGATAATTGCTTAAGTTCCATTTATGAGTGAGAACATGTGACACTCAGTTCTTTGTTTCTGTGATACATCATTCAGTATTATAGACTCTAAGTCCATCCAGGTTACTATGAAGTTCATGATTTTGTTCTTTATGACTGCATAGTATTCCATCATGTATATATGTATCATGATGGAACACTTTGCTCTAAATTTCCCCTTTAATGGAAAAAAAAAAAATTTAAATCCAGTCCTTTTTTGATGGGCAATACGGTTGATTCCATGTTCTTGCTATTGTGAACAATGCTGCAATAAATATACATGTGCAGGTATCTTTCTTATAGAGTGATTTGAGTTCTTCCAGGTATATTCCCAGTAGGGGGATTGCGGGGTCAAATGGAAGGTCGATTTTTAGCGCTTTTAAGAATCGCCACACTGTTTTCCACAGAGGTTGTTCTAGTTTACACACCCACCAACAGTGTAAAAGTGCTCCCTTTTCACCACATCCTCTCCAGCATCTGTTATTTTTTGAGTTATTCATGATGGCTATCCTGACTGGAGTTAGGTGGTATCTCAATGTAGTTTTAATTTGCATTTCTTTGATGACTAGTGAGACTGAACATTTTTTCATGTATCCAATCCTTTTCTTAAAGTAGTAGCTTGTAACCATAAACCAGTAAGTGACTTCCCACTAGGAGTGATGGTCCACATTACAGTCTTTACCTTGAATAACATACTGGTGCTAAATAAGTCACAAAATTGTGCTCCCTAGGAAAGAAATTCTATGCTTGTGACTAAATGAAGTTTATGTTTTCTACCAATCTTCTGCCTTTAAAAATCTAATTTTATTTATGTGGTCTCAGGCCTAGAAGAGTTATGTTTGGTACTTTAAGCTTATTATTGCCAGTGAAGCATTGAATTTGTAGCATGGTTTCTCTGTGGTAGAGCCACATTTGAAATATATATCAATCTTTAAATCTTAAATGAAAGCTGGGCTCAGTGGCTCAGCCTGTAATCCTGCGCCTTTGGGAGGCTGAGGTGAGTGGATTGCCTGAGCCCGCGGGTTCGAGACCTGCCTGGGCAGCAAGACCTCATCTCTACAATAAATCAAAAAATCAGCCGGGCGTGGTAGTGCATGCCTGTAATTCCGGCTACTTGGAAGGCTGAGGCGGAAGGATCGCCGGAGCCCAGCATGTTGAGGCTGCGGTGGCCGGAAGCGGCCACTGCACTCCAGTCTGGGCGACAGAGTGAGACTCCAACTCAAAAATAAATAAATAAATAAATAAATAAATAAATAAATAAATAAAAATTAAAAAAAATAAAAAATCTTAAATGAATTCTCGATGTCCATGAATACAATCAAATCTGAATATCAACTAGAAATTTGTGACTTCATAAAGTAGCCTTAGTCTCAAAAAAGTCATGAATTTCTGAATTTTTTTCTTTCGATCCAAAATTTTACCTTTTTCTTAACAAATTGCTACTTGGCAGAAGACTTGATGAAAATGAGGAACGCTGAAAAGAGCTAAGAACTCTTGAAATGTGCCCATGCTTTCATAGTTATTTGATTTCATTCTTATTCCCACCATATAGCAAATGCATATGTTCAATACTTGTAATTCACCAGAGTTAGGAAGACTTCCAATGGTGCATTTTCAAATTCAATGAAAATGCCCAAATTGATCAAACATCTCATTCAGTAGAGTCAGTGCTAATATAATGAAATAGTTTTATTTGAGTCTATTTAGTGAAGCAAAGTAAGGACTAGACTTCAATTATTTCTTTTGATGGCAAGGGTAGGTTGTGCCCACAGACGCACAAGAAGACATAAATCAAATGTGTGTTCTGTATTATAGAAGTGCATGTATGTGTATATACACACACACACACACACACACACACACACACAGAGAGAGAGAGAGAGAGAGAGAGAGAGAGAGAGAGAGAGAGACAGAACGAAAGAGATTAAAATGGTTCAAATATTCTCAAGTGTCATACAAGGAAGAGAGTGTCATTGGAAAACAGATACTTCTTCTTTGTGTTAGTGATGAGCATGTATTTTCATGAATGAGCTCCCTGTCATCAATGCCTTCAGCAAAATATTAAGCAAAATGTTAATGAAGTGATTCATTTTTTTCAAGCTCACAGTGAAACTTTACTTATATCTGTTTACAATGGAAAATGGCAGTAGATATTTTGGCATTTATAAAACAGTTCATTGAGAGTTTTCCATGAATAAATGATTTTTTTTTCCTGTATCTAAATTCACTGCCAAAATATTTGGGACTGGACACCTGGGGCACTTACTTCCTCCTTGGGCCCAGTCCTCCTTCTCATTTCACATACTGTTGACCCAATAAATTCCATCTGTTATAGTCAGAACCCACATCCGGCCAAAGTCAAAGAGAAAACACTTGGTGTTGGTGTCCACAGCTTCACTTCCTGCTTCAGTGACCCCACTCTGGAATGTCCCTCTAAAGTTCCATTCTTTCAAGAGGCCGAGGCATTCTTGATTTGCTGTACAACCCTTCACTGCACTTCAGATCAATTTCAGTCCAATAGGTCTTACTGTGATTTTTATTTTTACTGGTACCTTTTTTACTAGCTTCTCTGACTTGAGGTCTGTACATTGCATAATAATCTCTATCTATCTATCTATCTATATCTATCTATCTATCTATCTATGACCCTCCTAAGATTTTCTTGGAAAGAACCTCCCCTTGATTTTATTTGTTCTCATTTTCCATACTTAGGTGTGTCCTATGAGGCAAACCAACTACTAGATCCTATGTGGACCTAATTCCTGGGTCTTTTACCCTGTTTTTAAAAAATATGTGCACACAGTTTTTATGAGCTTCACCTCTGTTACTATTAGGCACACAATTCTGCTGAAGCCACCGTTATTTTGCAAGTCAGCGAGGACTTCTCCAGCACTGGGTTGGAGTAACATTGGTAACTTTGCTCTAAATTTCCCCTTTAATGGAAAAAAAAATGGATGGAAAGCAGAGGAGCATAAATCTTGCAAGTTGCTTTTCCGTGACCAGCCAGACAGCCCTGAATGAAGACACTGTATGCTGCTGGCAGCTGTATTCTCTTCATTCTGATTTCAACAAGTAATCGTCAGCCAGAGAAGCATTAGAAGGTAAAAGGGGATCAACCAGTTGTTAATCCAGTTGTGACTTTGGTTTTAGATTCATTTCTTCAAATGGCCGAGTTCTGTGTTGTTCAGTGATTGAGTGCTTTTGTCCTGACAGAACTTTTCAGTTTGTACCTTTCACCATTGTTTTTGGCCACAGACCAAGCCTCACATCTTCTGGTCATAGAATTCTTTTCTGCAGACTCCAGTGTAGGCCAAGGCCTCAGGGTAACGTGAGACGCCTCAATTTCTCAGTAGACAGCACATTAAAGCGAGGTCTGTTGGCCAGCTGCAGAGACAGGTGTTATTCTCCTTTAATTTACACCGCCCTCATTTATTTGTCCTAAGAATTCCTCCTACAGGGTTGTTCACAAATGCTGAAGGAATTGGACAGATTTTATAGGCATCAGAGTCTGAGATTAAAATGCTTCACCTGCTTGGTTGTTTAGCTTCATGAACAATACTTCCAGATTTAGCACACACACACATTTTGTTGTTGTTTCTGTTTGCGCCCTTTTATTGGGCAAAAGAGGTCTGGTGCAGCTCAGAAGTCCATCACACAATATGTTTATTGACTCAGATTCCAACTTTGTTCTTTGAAGACGGCTGACTCTTGCTGCTTTCTGAGAAACTTGAGAAGTAAAGTAAATGCTATGATAATTGCCCCTTTTCATCCCTAGCAGGCTCCTGAAAGCCTGAGCTGATTTAGTCCTATCAAATTTAATATCAGGAGGACTAATCCAGATCATTTTTGTAGCTCTGTTATGTACTAGCAGATGAAAAAGGACCAAATATCATGGCGTCTGCTACAGATTTTGCTGTTGTTTCAAATATGACTTTGAAATATTCTATGATTTTCATCGGATGATGAACTTACAGGCGGAATGAGCGTCCAAGATGTTGTCTGTCTGGTATAGGTCCCCACAAGTCCATTATTACCTCTCCTGATATGGCAACTCTACTTCCAAATCACATAAGTTGTTTCTTTTCCTGACCTGAAATGTAGCTATCAAAATCCCTCCTTAAGTTGCCTCAACAGTTTTTTACAAACTGTTAGTTCAACTTTTCCAGGTCTACTTGCATAGGCCTGAGATACTCTGTCTTTGTATTTCTGGACATGCTTCCATCTTTCTTCCTTCAAGTCATGGCTTCTTAAATGCCTGCTCAGACAGGAGCTTCCTGTTCAGTGACATCTGTTCAAAGCCCTTTCTTTTGTTTTCTTCTCAGTATTTTTTGTTTAAATCCATTATCTTATAAACTCCAAGAGGACAGGAATCTACCCTTTCACTGCCACTGCTGGCAGTAACTATTTTTAAATAAGTGATAATATAATTTTCCAGTTCTGGAGACATAACTCTTGCATGTAGTTTGACAGAGCACAAGTGCAAAAGGCTGGTGATATCATTATTTGATTGTAGTGTCTCTCTTTCAGGATTGTTGACTGGCAGAATTTGGGGTGAATAGTAATATCTTTCAAAATTCTACTAAATGCTGTTAAATACAAATTTATAAGTCATTATCATGATATATGACTTTATTTTATTAAGGTAATATGTAAATAAATATTATACATCCAGGGAAACTATGAGATTAACAGGGTGACTATGAGTTCATATAATTCCTTTGTGACATTAAGAATTGTCTCTTCTGCCGGACTCGGTGGCTCAGCCTGTAATCCCGCACATTTGGGAGGCTGAGGTGAGTGGATTGCCTGAGCCCGCGGGTTCAAGACCCGTCTGGGCAGGTGAGACCTCATCTCTACAATAAATCACAAAATTAGCAGGGCATGGTAGCGCACGCCTGTAGTTCCAGCTACGTGGAAGGCCGAGGAGGAAGGATCGCCAGAGCCCAGCAGGTCGAGGCTGCGGTGGCCGGGAGCGGCAACTGCACTCCAGTCTTGTCTCTTCTAAGATGTTTGAATGGGTCACATAAGAGAGATTATCCTGCTTCTTGTCTTCCAGAATTCCTGGAAGCTGATTCTTAAGGAAAATGTACCATTGTTTATTTAAATGCTCTAAGGTTGTCAATATCTTTGAACCTTTCCTCCATTCCTTCAGGCAGGAAATCAGACGAGTTTGGATGGAAGCAAGACTTCATCACTGGCCTCCTACATACTGTCACTTGTAGCCTTTTGTGTCACTGCTGTATTTGCAAACTCAGTACTGCCCAACATGCCCTGCATTCCAACCACAAACATGACCAGGCATGTTCTCAGCATTCTGGGTTCTTCTAGGCCTTGTTGTCTTTGCATGTGACATTTCCTCTGCCTGGCTACTTCGTTATGCCTTCTTTTATCTTTCACCACTTTGGTAATTTTTCCTTTTCTTGTTGCCCTAAAATCAAGCACTTTCTCATTTGAGAAAACTTCCCACCTTTCCTAAGCAGAGCTGGTCACTTCCTTCTCTCTTGGTCTTTTGCTCACATGTCATTTTGTCATACATCACATAATCTTTGTTTTGATCGTTGTTTACTTTGGAGCATTTGTTTTATGTGTAGATCTTGAATTCCTCAAAGGTGAGGACTATGAATCTAGGGCTTTCTTCACACCCTTTCCATCCACCTTTCTCCCCTGCTTCTCCCTGGCATAGTCCCAGACACTGGAGTTGCTCAATTAATATTGATTAAATTAATGAACAGGCCAGGCACAGTGGCTCAGCCTATTGTCCCAGCACTTTGAGAGGCTGCCTGAGCCCGGGAGGGTTCGAGACCAGCCTGGGCAACTTGTGAAATCTTGTCTCTACAATAAATCGCAAAAACTAGCCAGCTGTGGTGGCTTACTTCTGTAGTTTCATCTGCTTGGAAGACTGAGGTGGAAGTATCGTCTAAGCCCAGCAGGTTGAGACTGAGGTGGCCAGGAGCATGCCACTGCACACCAGCCTGGGCAACAACTAAAAAAAAAATTAACAAATAAAAACTATACTTGTAATTGGTCTTGAACAGTTTGGGAAGATGAAGGTAGACTCTAAACTCTCTTAAGGGGACAGTGAATGAGAGAAGGGACATTGAGAAGGGAAGCTTCAAGCTTCAGAGGCTGGTTTCCTGGGGCACAGCACTAACTGACTAAAATGGACTAGTCCTACCTTTCACATACCTTTTTCCTTCACCTCTATTGCTACTCTGTTCAGGAGGGACTTATGATAAGCAAGATAATGTAAAAGATTCAGAGTGTGGCATCTCCTCCCCAGTCCTCCTCACTCAGCAACTGTAAATCAAAAACCATCTTATCCAGTGTTTTATTCTTATAAGCCAAAACAGTTTTGCCTTTGTTTCAGAATAAAATTGGACTTAAAGCATTGGTTCACCATAGACTGATATCAGAGTATGGTTTTTGCTTTACTGTATGGAAAGCAGTAATTTTTCATCCCATGGTTATCTTGTGCAGGTCTGTTTTATTCCTTTTGTCCTCGACCTCTCTTCATCTTACAGAGCTATAGGCAAATAATCTGCTAAGGTTCTGAGCTCTTTTGAAAATTCTCAAACAGCCATATAAGACAGATGCTATTAAATTCCAGTTCTATATAGGAAGAAACAGAAGCTCAGAGAGGTTAAGGAACTTTCCAAAAGAGCACATAGCTGTTAAGAGGCAAAGCTGAAATTAGGGCCCATTCTATCTGTGTGGAACCATGCTCTTAACCACCATGATGAACTGTTTCTTCTTCAGAAGTTGACTCTGTACTGTATGAAGGAAATATTGTTTATAGAGATGAAAACTGGGCAGCAGAGCTAAAGGATCCATTGGAACTGCTCCATACAAGGATAAAGAAAAAAGAAAAACAATAATTTCACTTGTAGTTTCAGACCCTGGTAAACTTGTGGATACTCATGCAATACCTCAAATGAAATAACTGAATATTTCCTGAAGTAACCGGCTCCAAAACTTGGCAGAAATCTCTAACTCCACTTAACTCATGCAGAGGACCATGGTATGCAGTCTAAATGCCAAGGAATTTTAAGTCAAAATGTATTTATAAAGTGAAACTCTTTTTTTAAATTATTTCACCCTTTTCTTCCTACTTAGAAAAAAAATTATAAAGTTTAAAGTTATCTACAAATTGTATTTTTTCTCCTAAAAAGCGAGGGTCACACGAATAAACATTAGATGTCATAAAAGCTGTAAATCATCTGAGATGAAGGTGATGTTCTTTTATTACGATATCTAAGAATAAAAGTTTTTAGAGTGAAATTTAGTAATCTCACATTTCTGATTCCATGTCTACCGAGATGTTCAAATTTGAGTGTGGCCCTTTGTAAAGCACTAACTGCTGAAAGGTAGCTCTGTCCCATGGGGAGAGCTGGAATGAGATCTAGTAGAAATTTTCATTCAAGTTGAATAGAAAACATGAAAGTGAATGTTCTATGGAAAGCAGAAGTCTGGCAATGATTGATTTACCTTGTGTGTGAAAGTATGGGAAAGATTGTCCTTCTTACAGCTGGTTTATTAAAAAAGTCCTGAAAGCTATATCAGTAACTGCTTGAACATAAGTATACATTCCTAAAGTAGAGAGCCCACAAATCAATATCAGAGAAAACTAATACCCAGCACATGATGTTTTTATGTCTATCTATCTCTCTATCTATCTATCTCTCTATCTATCTAATTTCCTGTAAAATAGTATTATGTCTATTTTGAGAAGAATACTATTGTTTCCATTTATTTTTAAATCTAAATATTTCTGAAGATATCAGTATTAGCTTACAGGGAAATTATTATACTCCCTCTTGGATTATTCCTTCCTAAGTCTATGGTGTGAAATGCATCCATTTCTGATAGAATTCCTTGAATAATACTCTCTCATTTCATGAAATTCCATGGCACCAGAGTATGACTGAATCAATTACTCCCTATATATAGCCTAATTTTTCATAGTCATATTTCTTCCAAATTTTTCAGATTTTTTTAACAGTATAAATTTTGTAAGATTATCAAATTCATTATTTTACTGATGGGCAAAATTGCACCTCAACTGTCTTACAAGTGCTGCTTTTTATTAAAAGAAAAAAAGCCACAAAAAATGAAAGGTATCCATTATATAAACTTTCTAGTGTAAATCCCTCTCCTATTAACAAACTCAAATTTTCAGGAAGCTTGAATTCCTTCAATACCATTTTAATGCTATTATTTTTTCCTCATTCTGTTTTCAGTGGCAATGAAGAACAGCTGGTCACCATTCTCTGTGATAATAACCTTCATATAGTTGAAACCCAAATGGTTTTGGACATGGTACTTACAAAAACATCTCCTTGCAAATGATGTAGCCTATTTGGTATTTCCCCTGTAAATAACTAGATTCCTTATAGCCAATCCTTCCAGCAACTATCAAATTTTAGCTCTGTTTAGTATAATGCAAGCATTTTCTGCTTTGTCTATTCAGGAATGTCTTCCTAGGAAGTTTCACAATAAAATTTATTGTGTTTAATTTATGACGTACAATGTAAGAAGAATGGAATGCTTTTCTGTTAGGATTTGCATTGATAGTGAAAGGTTACTATAGTGCTGGTCTGCTTTTACCAAATTTGCCAAATTCTGAAGGGAATGCCAATTAGAAGGCTATAATGCTTTTCGCTGGAACAGATTGAAGCCAATACCTGGTGGTGGGGACCTGTCACTGTTGGTTGAACCTTATTTTTAATTGGGAGAAAAGGCAAATGCTAGATCAAACGCAGCATTTATAAAGTGATACCAATCATTCCAAATCACAGTCACACCCCAAGAAAGCTGAGGAAGTGACTCAGTTTTTCTGAGGTCGTCTTTTCTATTAGTAGCAATGTAGCCAAAAGTCTGAAATCGCTCATATTTTGCTCTCTTTAGGAAAAAACAACATTGATTTTAGAGGTTTTTGTTACAGAGGCCAGGGGGATTTTCCCACTGCAGCACAGAGGAAACTGGTTTTGGATAGGGAAGCCAGACATTTCTTGGCGTGAGTTTCCTTCTTGAATGGGATTCCAGTTTGCCCCCTCCTCAACTCTTCCCAACCCCCAAGCAGCTAGAAGCCCCACCTCCTCACTTAGACCATATGGAGAAACTGGCTCTGTGGCTGTTATTCTACTGACTCCAAGTTCACGCAGCTGTTCATCCCCTGCTTAATGTACCGGTAATTACAGCAATGTGCTCTTCTCTTTTCCAATCATGTAACTTTTACTAATGGAAAATGATTTGTTTTTTAGCAACTTCTATGCATTCTAGGGTGTCTTGTGTCATTGAGTGATTTAATTCTCTATAAAAAACAAAAGTCTCTGTATTAGTTCCCAGTTCCATAGGAGGGTTCTATGAGACTGGCCAAAGGTGGTGGGGAGACTTAAGTGGGTGTAACTAACTTGATATGAATTGGTCAGCTGGGAAACAAAGCAAGCACATTGCCTTCTGCACATGGAGATGGTGAAAGAATATTTTTTAAAACATGTGAAACTCGGAAAAACCAAAAATACAAATTGAGGTCTACTTTCATGATCCAAACTTGATGTGCTCTCAAAGGATTTTTAAAACAAATATCTGAAAAGTTTTTTGCTTCTCTCAGTTCAATCTTTCAGAGCATGTAAATTTTCTGTTTTGATTGTGGGGACTGGGTGGGAATTGAAATGATAACAAGAGAATGCATCCTTTGCTTTAGCCATTCTAAGCTTCCAGGCACAGATCAAACACATGGTTGTTCACATTATCATTTTATTTATGGATACAATTATGGATACAATGGTTCCACCTTGGAACCTCCACCCTTATATCTCCTTAAATAGCACTGAGGATCACTCTAAGAGGATCGTTTTTAAAGCAAAATTTTTCCAACTTAATAGAATATTTCACTTTTAGGCTTTTTTTTTTTTTTTTTTTTTTGAGTTGGAGTCTCACTCAGTCGCCCAGACTGGAGTGCAGTGGCCGCTCCCGGCCACCGCAGCCTCGCCTGCTGGGCTCCGGAGATCCTTCCACCTCAGCCTTCCAAGTAGCTGGAATTACAGGCATGCGCTACCACGCCCGGCTGATTTTTTTATTTATTGTAGAGATGAGGTCTCGCTGCCCAGGCGGGTCTCGAACCCGCGGGCTCAGGCAATCCACTCACCTCAGCCTCCCAAAGGCGCGGGATTATAGGCTGAGGCACCGAGCCCGGCTTAGGCTTTTTTTTTTTTTTTTTTTTTTTTTTTTAATGGTTGCATAGCAGTGGTAGTAAAGAACATCAAGTCAAATCCCTGTGTGTGGATGGAAATACTGCTTCTATACAAAACACAGCTAGTATAATCATATAATGATAGTAAAGGAAATATTTTATATACATGAAAACTCACAATTTCAAGGAAGTTGACAGGATGACAAACAATAATTGCAAAGTGGATTTGCCTCATCTTGACATTTTAAAGATTTATATAATTTAAGATTTAACGAAAGTTATAAGATATATATTCTGAAGTTAAAATATTTGATGCTAAAATCTATCCATATAGTTTAATGACGATCATTTTATTTCTTGTGCGTTACCTTTATCCTTTAAATGACTAATAATAACATGACAGTCAGAACTCACTTATCTTCGCCTCAATTCCTCTGGTCCAGTCTTCTCCAGAAGTCTTTTTTTTTTTTTTTCCCTTAGAGGTTTCTTTGGAAATTTTATGACACTAGAGTGAAGACATTTAAAACACAAAAGTTTAAACTTAGATCTGACTAATTATTAAATTTTTTAAATGGCTTTGGTAAAACTGTTGCTTTCCTCAAGAACCGCAACATCCGCACCAGCAGCAAAGAGGTCCTTTTGTTCCTCTGAATTCTTGGGAAGTTTCTTGTGTGACAAACTCCAGGCAAAGGGATTCTATGCTTTGGGCTCCTCAATGAATGCAACACACTGGTCTAGATCTTATCTTACCCTTTAAGATATTGTTATTTCTTGCTTTTTTGCAATGCAATGCAAAAGTTGTATTTATTAATTTAAAACTAGCTTTGGGAATTAGAATAGTCAATATTAGTAGCATAACTCTAATCTATATGTGTATGTCACATCATGATCAATTTCTTCAGATGGTTGCATCAGTATCTCTGGGAATATTTTATTTTTAAAGCTTTAAGTCATTTTGTTATGCACTAGACCATCAAAAATATAAATATGATTTTGATGAATGCAAAGTAAGTAGTTGTATAATAAATAACTATTTACATTCCTTATTATTCATTCAAAAATATTAATTGAATGCCTTATATGTGCTAGACATTTTCCAGAAACCAAAGAGGATTCAGAAGTGAACAAAGCACACAGAAATTTCAGCCTTGTATAGACTGTTGCTTAGTAGAAGACAAACAAAATATATAAGTTTTTTAAAGTTATCTATACAAGCAGTAATGACATCTAAAAAGAAAAAGCGTTGTGAAGGGCCAGAAAGTGACGAAAGACTTACATTTTTGCATGGGGAAAAAAAAGAAAACCTCAATAATAGTGATCTTAGAACACACATGAGAAGGAAATGAGATCTAAGCTATGTGGAGGTTTAAGGGAAGAGCTGTCCAGACAAAAGGTAAAACAAGGGCAAACGTTTCTAGGGACTGTGAAGTTAGTGTGTTCAAAGAGGACCAAGGAGGCCAGTGGGTCTGAAACGCAGAGTGTGATGGGGCAGATTTCAAGAGGTAAGGTCAGAGAAATGAAGAGAGCTAGATCTTACAAAATCACAGTAATTATAAGGACTTTGACTTTGAGATATGAGAAGTCATTGAAGATTTTGAACAGAAAAGTAATAGAATCTCACATACCTTAAACAGGATCACTCTGGCTGTTCAGTTGATTCAAGGGCAGCAAGGGAAGGAGCAGGAAAACAGGCTAGCAGGCAATTATATAAGCCACGCAAGAGCCCGAAGTGGAAAGATGGAAATAGTAGATATTAATGAAGTTCCTGCTACATACCAGGTGCTATATTAGGTTTTGTGGTTATAGCAGGGAGAAAACAGAGGCTCTGCTCCCAGGGGATTTGCTTTCTACTGAGAAGCTTGACAATGGATAAATAAACCAGCATCAGTATAAAATATGAGACGATGACAAGTTCTATCTAGAGAAACCCCAAAGAAATTTTGGAACATCTTTATGATGGCAAATAACGGCTTATATAGCAGACCTAAAGAAGCAGGTTGTAGCATTCAAACAGAGGATGTTATACTGTAGAATATTCAAACAGAGAATGATGAAGATTAATGACTACAACTATGTACCACATTATAGATGGATCATAGCAATACAAATAGAAGTGAAAAATAAGTTCTTATATTAAAAACATTGTGACACATTTTCTATTATGGCAAACACATACACCTCAAGCATACTTTTAAATGAATATAAGTAGATGTGTTAAAATATAAAAAATAAAAACAAGGACATTGTAAATATGAGATTTTGAGTTATAGTCATCCTGCATGAGGAGAGTCAAAAAATGCTTGGAGTAATCACATAAGTTTCTATGAATGTTCTAGTTTTCATATTAAATGTTGGATCATTGAATTTAATTATATTGTTAGGAAGGGAGGGAGGAAGGAAGGAAGGAAGGAAGGAAGGAAGGAAGGAAGGAAGGAAGGAAGGAAGGAAGAACATTTCATGAGTTAACACTGAATGTATGTCATAAAGTACAGATTATAATTCATCTAATTTTGTGTCCCTGGGGTGTAGGATCGGGCAAGTTATAGGGTAGCTGCTGTTTGATCATTTTTGTTTTTTGATAGACTTGTCAGTGAAATCCTCACTAAGAAATGAAATGTGAAAAGAGACATGAATGGATTGAGGGAGTGGTCAGAAGAGCAAGGAGAGCCCCCAGACTAGGGTATACTGAGCCAGAAGACAGCAGCAGGAGGCGAGGTCAGGGAGGAGCAGGGGCAGGTCACCATGACCTTTACAAGCAATGAGAAACTAGCTTATATATACTCCAATGGAAAGTGAAAAACACTGGAAGGTTCTGGGCAGAGGAGTAATATTATCTGCTGGAAAGTTTTAAAGGTTCATTCCTGCTGCAATGTGAGACTATTCAGCGTTTCTCAGCACGACTGACATTTTTGGCGAGATGATTTTTTGTTATGGGGAGTTTCCCACTGCATTGTAGGATATTTACCAGCATCCCTGGTTTCTACCCAATAAAGACATCACCTCCACTTTCTACTCCTCAATTATAATAACCAAAAATGTCTCCAGACAATGCCAAATGGTGGCAAAATCATCTTGGTTGAGCACTCCTGGAATGCACTGAAGGTGGCCAAAGACAGAATCAGGGAGAGGAGGTAGGAGGATGTTGTTGCATCCATGGGAAACAATGACTGGGACTAGGACAGAAATCCTCCTCTTTTCTAAATACACATGCTCATGGCTTGGGTCTATGCTCATATGACTAGAATCTCTACAATTTGAAGGTATTTTGAAATCCCTAAAGATGTGATGTCAGATATTTATTTGCACTCAAACCAAATATTTTCCAGGTGCTATAGAAACAGGGTAAATTTGAGCATAGAATCATCCATATGGTTGTTCTTTAAGGACTAGATCTAAACTGTTTCTTTTTTTCTTGGTTTTCTTAAGTCTGACAATTCTTTATCTGATTTGCCTCCAGGTGGGTTCCTGAAGCCCTGAATTGAAGATCTCTTCTGTACTATAACATTTGTTAAATCTTAATATATTCTGATAGACAACATTTTTTTAACACAGAGCACTGTTTAAAGAAAATGCCACAGACACATAACTCATGCATAAGATGCTCCTTTCTGAGGGCATGCTTTTGTGAGAAGGTAGAGAAGGCTGTGACCGAGATCATCAGTCTTGAACTGAAAACATGGAGCACAGGAGTCAGATGGGAATTCTGTTTAGTGTAAGATACTGGGCAATAAGACAGGATCCTTGACCTCAGTAATGTAGGAATTAAGGAATATTGTAGAACATGAAGCAGCAGAACCACAGAGTAGAATTTACAGCACTAGCCTTGAGTGTTTTCCCCTGAGGACTCTCCTCTGTTTTCACAAAGCCACCTCAGAATGTCAGGCTGTGAAAGGTTGAAATGTAAACACAGGGACAGAAGTGGCCTTTGGTCTGAGAGTGAACCACACAGGTTTCTAAGTACAGAGTTTCTAGCATTCCAGCAATGAGTCTAAAAAACAGTTTTATGGGAGACAAATCACCCAGATGAAGCAAACTCCAACTGAAGCAAACACCACTGAAGCAAATCCAACTTCCTTTCCTGACAGCGAGAATGTAATTAAATCCTGATTCAGGAGCAAGAGTTAGCATCTGCTGCTACTGGGGGTCTCAACTCATGCTTATTGCTGGTGGTTTATAAGATGACATTCCCTGACATGCTAAGGCAGCTCTGCCTTTGAAGATGGGGCTGAGGTACATGAGAGATAAAGGGGATACATGAGAATGTGTTTTCTGGTGCAAAGCTTGATTGTTCATCTCTCATACTCACTTTGGAGGTCAGAAGCCCAAGCCATGTTTGGCTTTTCTAATGCAACCCCCGAATGAGTTATGTCAGTTCACCTTTCAGAAGGATGTGGGGGGACAAACATCACAACAAAATGAGATGGAGGGGTGATTATAATAATATTAAATGTGATTGCCACCTGCCAGCGGATAGTTCTGTGAGACGAATTGGCCTGAGCACAGCTTATGGTGACACCAAAATACAACAAATAAACTGCAATTTTACTTCATTTACTTCTCTATTCATTTAGTCGTTCGTTTGTATTTTAAAATTTTAAGCATAAGCACCACAGCCAGTACCAGCTCTCTCCCAAGACGTCTCTTCACTGTGTTATCTTTCCACCCCCTCTGTAAAGACTTCTATATTCTTGAAGGAATTGAGGTAATGAAAGAATCATGGAATCTTATCATGCTTTAAATGAAAAATCCAAGAGGCTCATGAATATGCAACTCCCATTTGGTCCTATGGTCACCTTATATCACACAGTCTCAATTTAGAAAATGGAATGTCCTAAGATTTTAATCAGAACTGAAGTTTGTTGTGATAGCAAACATCAAATCTTCTACCTCCCCAGTTTGGACCTGCTACTGGCTGGAAACCTATGAAGAGGAAAGGATGATGGGGGTGGGAGTTGGGGTCACCTGATTTCTTCTCTGTCTTTCATAGTGTGATCCTTCCCCTTCCTCCAACAGCTCACCAGGCAGTGTCTGCCTTCCAGACCTCAGGAGTGCAATGGGACTTTCCTTATCAGACTTCACAGTTTTAGAATTTAACGTTAAATTCTAATTAACGTTAAAGCTTGATTTTTTTTTACTCAAGAGCCATTTGCGTGGCTTTTCAAAGGATCCCACTCGACTTGGACCTCTAATTATGAAGGTAGCTTGAAAAGCTTTGCAGTCTCCGGATGCACTATGTTCATTTCTGTGTTCTTATGCTGGGATCCCTGGCCCAACTAGTAGGATTTCTTAAAAGGACTTAAGAGTTCCATGTCAGTTCTCTCTTCCATGAAGCACACATAAAGGAGACACATGTGATCCCTTATTCTAGCATGCTGGAATATACGCAGGTTCTCCCCAGGGTACCTACTCCCATCCTCCTACCTGAAGCTGCTGTGCCTATTTTAGTCATGAGCCAAGGTGAGCCCACATTTCCCATACATTTCATAGCCCTCTGAATCATTATGCATTACGTCTCACAAGGCTTGGGATAGAAGGGTCACCACCATTCTTGGAAGAAGAATGGGCACAATAGTCAGCAACAATTTTTTCCCAAGGCATATTTTGATGGCATTCTCTTTCCATCCCTTCTGTAAAGACTTCTATATTTCTGATGGAAATGAGGAGATGCAAGAATCTTGGAACAGATTCTTACCAATTTCTTTCATAAAATCTGTTGATGGCAAACTCATATGCACTAACTCAAATGTACTTAGTTATCTGATGTTAATTTTATTGAGTCCTCATTCACAGTTCTGTCAGAAGGGATTTATAAAAGAAAATTGTGCATAAGTAAATTATAAAGAAAATAAGGATGATTTTTCTGTATTCTTCCATCCTTGATCTTCCCCTATGGTCATGATCCCACCCGTCATTTCTTAGTTCTTTTCAACAGGAAATACAGAAACTCTATTGCCCAACACCATGGGCAACACATACTGCTATCACTTCATTCTATAGACTTTTCAAACCTCTTCTCTCCATTAAATTTCTCT
Organism: Cephalopachus bancanus; assembly: GCA_027257055.1. Classification (NCBI taxonomy): domain Eukaryota; kingdom Metazoa; phylum Chordata; class Mammalia; order Primates; family Tarsiidae; genus Cephalopachus; species Cephalopachus bancanus. The sequence goes on along the minus strand of JAPVLO010000080.1, from coordinate 9,789,686 downwards.
ATCACAAGACTCTTACACTGAAAATAAGTTTTGAGTGTTCTTCTTGTGAAAGAACTCTACAGTTCTGGTGGCAGAAAGTGACAAATAATTTTTTTCCCCAGCTGCTTTTATGGTTTATTCTACCTTTTCATTGGAATCTGAAACAATCTATAAAAACGATACAATCGTTTTCCCAGTACATTTTAATCAATGTGAAAATGCAGTTTTGTAACAGGTGAGGATTCATACTGTATAGTGTGATATTGGTAAGACCAACTGAATCTGATACTTGAGTTGGGAGATGTAGGGTGTGGTAGGGCAGAATGTGCTCCTTTAAGTCAGAAGTCAGCTGATGGCACCAAAAAAATTCTTACTTACTGCAACACATGAGGGCTTTTAACTCCTTTGTGTTCATTTTTTTTTCACAAAACAATGTCAGAAAAATAAACATTTCTTTTCAAACTCCCAAATAGTACTGGAAGAATACCAAGTGAATAGGCTTATGGTACATTTTAATCACTGATTGTTTTAATATAATTTACTTTTTAATTCTTTTTTGTCATCCAAGTTCTAGTATTAGAAACTCAAAACATTTAACAAACACTAACTTATTCATTATTTTAAAACTGTTATCAACTTATTTGGACTGAAGTGTTAACTGTTATTTTTAAAACTGATGATTGACATTATTTTTTCTAACCACTCAGAATAAAATTTTAAAAATCTCATATGTCTTTAAACTTGAAGGACTTGGTTAGATAAACATTTGTGGAACCATGGCAAGGCCTACTATGGATAATTTTTTATTAGAGGGACTACTAGTACTGGCCGATTTTCCTACTCAAGAGATACATGGAAACCCAGTGTTGGCCCTTGGAAACTCTAAAAATAGAGAAAGTATCAGTGAAAACATGAAAAACAGAGGTACTCTGAAGGACAGCTTTTAGTCACACCATACTCTATATGATCAAACAACTTCCCATTTCCTCCTCCTTCCAGTCCCTGGCAACTGCAATTTCTATGAATTTGGCTACACTAGATAATTCATATAAATGGAATCAGTATTTACCTTTTTGGGGACTGCTTATTTCACTTAGCATAAGATCCTTCCATGCTGTCAAGGATGTTCTTCATTTTTTAAGGCTAATATTACATCACATTGTAAAAATGTATATATCACATTGAAAAAATTTCTTCATATGTGGATGGACAATTGGGTTGTTCCATATTTAACTATTATGCCCGGTGTGGTTATGAATATGGGTATGTAACTATCTCTTCAAGATCCTGCTTTTAATTCTTTTGGATAAATGTGCAGAAGTGGAATTGCTGAACTATATGACAATTGTATTTTTTTTATTTTTTGAGGAAACTCCATACTGTTTTCCATAGTGGCTGTATGATTTTCTATTTCTACTAACAGTGCACAAGGATTCCAATTTCTTCAATCTTCACTAACACTTGTTTTTTTAAAAAAAAAATTTAATTTTTTTAGTATTGGCCATTCTAAGGGTTATGAGGTGAAATCTTACCGCAGTTTTGAATAGCATTTCACTAATGATCAATGAAGTTGAGCATCTTCTCATAGGTTTGTTGGCCACTTATATATTCTTTTGGAGAAGCATTTATTCAAGTCTCTTGTCCATTTTTAAATTGAGTTTCATTGACTGCTGATGTGTATTTCAAATGTGCCTCTCAAATCTGAGTTTCTGAACCCTGTTCAGCAGGGCCCATTGCCCCTCAGCACAGATAGCTTTCTGAGCTGGTGTCTTATTGGTGGAAGAATGGATTAAAATTGGCATGTCCAGAATGCAGAACTCAGACAGGGACAAGGAAAGACAATCCAGAGAGTCATTCCTTTCTTCCTTTATGCAAGTATTCATGCAAATGGCCAGCTTTGATTCGATGCTACCATGTGCTAGACACTGGGATCAAGGATATGAAAAAGGACACAGTGTGGAACAGGATAAATTTGGGATTCAGAGGGTGGAATTAGCACTTCAACTGCTTGGGTGTGAATCTTAGTTCCAGTACTTATGGTGTAGGGATGTGTTTTGAGTGGATTGTAAAGAACCTTTTTCTCATACAAAGGACTTATTTGTAAAGCTATAAGATATGGGACTTAATGAAGCATTTTAGGTATTGAAGCTATAAAGAGGAACAAATAAAATGATCAAAGTTCTTAAAGGTTATTACTATAGGAAGATGGAGCAAAAGCAAAGACAAAAACAAAAAACAGAAAGGTTAAGAAAATCTCTCTAAAAGCAAAAGCTGCAATGCTTGCTTTAGCCTTGCTAGGCCTTGGTTCTGCAGTTGACTAGTTATATGAGCAGGAAAAGTCATTTTAACTCTCTGATCCAGGGTTTACTCATGTACAAAACAGGACCAATACCTTACAAAACTAATTTAAAAAGTAATTAAATAAGAAAATGCATGCAAAAGTGTCTTGCAGTTTTCTTAGTACACGGAAGCAGTACACAGTGTATTAAAGTTCATTTGAGATTGTCTTGGCTTCTTCTCACACCCTACTAGCCCCACATTTGGGGCAAGCACATTTGGGGAGACCCTTTAGACTCCAATCCATACCAGTTTAGGACTTTTCTACTGTGTTTACTTGCTTTCAGATATTTGGCTATTATGCTTTAAAAAAAAAATCACTTCAAATTATAATCTAATGGCAGTTACTGGAATCCTAGACTTTTTCCTCCCCATTCTTTCCCTGTTTCCTCCCAGCTTTGTGTTTTGGAAGAAAAGATGAAATAATGAATTAATTAACATTGTCCGGTCCCTCTGTATTTTTCTGAGGCACCATGATCACACCAGAGAGTATTCTAGATGCAGTCAGTCAATATAGCCTTATGAAGGGTGGAATACTTTTTTCAGTTGGAATTTTCAATATTTCCATTAGTACTGAGTATTCTGCTGATAATTTTTTCATGCTGAAAGTTCAGGAGTTGGAGTTTTAGGATGGCTTACAAATAGATGCATGTCCTGGACAATCTATCTCAGAAGCGCAAGTGGTTTGTTCTTTCCGGGAAGGAAGACAGAGGTCATCAAGTGGTCACCTAACACTTTTGCAACCTTCCTCTACTCAGAAAGGAAGCTTTACCTGGGCTTCTGTGGAAAATTAGTTTATTCATATTGCTTTGAATTATGTGTCCTCTTTCATTATAATCCCTTTCTATAGAATGCCCTGTAAAAGAAGCAAAAGATAAATTTATGTTTTGACCTAGGGATCAAAAATTGAAGTCTTTGGCTTTTTAAAAAAGAGTAGCAGAGCAGAATTAGAAAGTAGACTTGAAGAAATATAAGAAGAAAAATCCATATGTGAATTGATTGATATATTGTGTTTTTCTTTGACTATGTTATCTGTGATACTAGACTTACAGAGCCTGGTAGGAAGTTTATGCCTTTCCTGATCAAATTATAGCCCCAGTGCTTGGCACAGAGGCCCATAGTAGATGTTCAATAAACATTTTTAAATGAAAGAATGACAGAAGGAAGGAAGAATAAAAGAGATGGTGAAGGAGGAAAGGAGGGAGTGATGAAGGAAGGCAAGAAAGAACACATACAACTGAAGTTTGATTTCTCTGTTGAGATTGACAAGATGACTGAATTATTTACCTTACTTAATAAAGTAAATCTGAAAATGTTCACAAAGTGACCATTCTCTATTGCAATCTACAATAAATAAGTGATATAAAATGAACTTTTGAGAGATAATCTCAGAGACTAATCTTTAGATAACTTAGATTATTGTAAAGCCATTTCCATTCACTTTTTTAAAACAAGGAAATTGGATTGTTATCATTCATTCATGTGAACATTCATCTATAAAGTTATAGATCACTCAGAGATTATCTAATTTAAAGCATTTATTAAATGCAACTTAATTAGTGCAACTGACTGGAAAGATTTTCCACTAGCACTTCCAAAATACTTCTTTCAAATTTGAATTGTGGAATATTTTTCTATTAGAATAAAAGAGTTAACATTTATTTAGTATTGACAATGTAGTATGAACAGCTATTCTAATCATACACACACACACACACACACACACACACACACACACACACACACACAATGTTACTTAATTTTCCCTAGAATTAGTAGATAATATATGAAAGGGGACTACCCCCAAAAAATCAGAACTATATTTTGGAGGGCGGGCCCCTTGTACTACACTCAGAGTTTGTTCCTGCAAATCAAAAGATCAACCAAAATTTTTATCTGGAAGTTTTGAGAAGGTTGCATCACAATCTGCTGAAGAAACTTACTGAGTTGTGGTAGACTGGTTCTTCCACCATGACAATGGACCTGCCCACACTGCACTGGTTGCAGTTTTTGACCAAAAATATGACTCCAGTGCCCATTCTCCCTATTCACTCAATCTCACCCGAGTGACTTTTTTTGTTTCCTTAGCTGAAAAACATCCTCTAGGGGAAACATTTTGCTGAGGTAGAAGAGGTGAAATAAAGAAAAAAAAAAAGTCAGGAGCACTAGAAGGCATCAAAATTGACGAGTTCAAAAAATTGCCTTGAGTCACGGAAAAAGCGTCACAATAGGTATATTGCATCAAATGAAGAGTACTTTGAGGGTGACTGAAGTTTAAAGATGTAAGAATAAATGCACAATTTTTCTATCAATAAATTCCAGGTTTTGGTTTTTTTTTACCCTATCATAAATAGTCCAGTTTTACAAATGAAGACTAAAGAACATGAAGAGGTTAAGTAATTTGCTTGAGAGAGGTAGAATTCAAGTTTAGGCCAAGTGGATCCAGAGGGTTTGCTTATATCTACTGTCTCATTGCACTTTCTAATTATATTATTAAGTATTTATATGCAAGTGTGCTTCTGCTTCTAGAACAGTGATTCTCAACTGGGGGCTTGTTAGCAAATCTAGGGAAATTTTTGGTTGCCACAAATTGGGGGCAGGGGGAGAGGCTGCTAAACATCTTACAACACATAGGACAGTCTCTCACAACAGAGAATTGTTTAGCTAAAAGTGTCAATAATGGTGAGGTTAAGAAACTGTTGTAAAGTATTAGACACTAAAGGACAAGAATTATATCTTACTTCCATTTGTATAGCATTTGGAACAGAATTTGCTGAAAGCAAATGTTTATTGATGAAAAACATAACTTACCTAATCTGTTAAAAGGAAGGAGTTTTACTTAATAACCAATAAGGTATCATTAAGCTTTAACCCAACACATTAATGTCTCTGTTAAACCTACATGTCTACCTATTGTAGCTAAGGCACTGCTTTTTCCTGCCCCTTGACTGTAGGATTCTATAGTATGAAATTTTGACCTTATGAAAAAAAAATTCATATACAAATGGAGTAAATTACAAAGCAAAAGAGTATAGGTGAATATTATTAGAAAAAAAGATAAGCAAATAAACTGAATATGGTAGAATTTTATGAATATGAGAAACAGATGGAAAAGTGATATCATTCACTTTAAGAATTTACCAGCTGCAAGGGAAGTATAATCTATATAACATTTTGGAATGGAAAAGTTTTATACCTAACATCTTTTGGATAATAGCACTACAAATCATAGCAAGGAGATATCATTTTACTATAAAAATCTTATTATGAATTTTTTAAAAAATCCTCTGTGCATATTGGACAACAGACTCAGGCTATCATTCCTCACGCTACAGCAACCTGGTACTCAAATTTATCGAAGTCTAACTGATCGCCAGAAAACCCTCACCACCTCAAAGATACCAACATTTCCTTTCTTCTTTGCTTACTTTCTGCTAGTAAGGTGTCCTACTCTCTCTCTTGATAAGAACATTACAATAAAAGTACTACGTAAAGGGTAGTTGCTACAAACTGATAGCATCTCTCTTTCATTGACTTTCAGAAAACAAAAGCCAAGATACACCTATGTGCTAGCTTCCTAAGGGACAGAAAATAGAAGATGCTCTGACAATATCAGTAAGGTATCACTTGTTGTAATAGGAATCAGGGTTCTTGGTAGCCTTCAGTGTCCTGCCAGGACTCTGCATGTAAGTATAGAGTCTCTCAAATTCAGAAAATCTTTCTTTTTAAAATCTAATAGTTGTGTTATTTTAAAAAATCTCATGGTCTGTTCCATCTTTATGGGATTTTGAATAGAATTTTTTCCTATTTTCCTGGAATTGGAGTTTAGGGCTCAAACATATGGACAAAGTGAGCCAGAAAGTCAGTGATTGCATTAACAGGAAACAGATATCCCCAGCTTATTATAACCCAGCATCAGTGAATATAGGCAAAACACTAGCAGGGAGAAGTTTCCTATAAAATAACACACACCACCAAGAAAACAAAAAAAGTAAATCAGAGGAAATAAAACGTATTATTAGGAATTGGAATTGGAGGACTTGGGATTCTGATATACTAAGCTAATAAAATAATATATTACCCTGTGTCCCTTAAATTTTAAAAATGCCCAGGGCAACGTAGTCTCCTCTGGTTCTGTGGACTGATTGATCCTTCAAAGGACTCCATGAATCTGTCATGGGACTTACCTGGACAACCTTTGCAATAACCACTAAATGAAACCACTGAAGTTCCTCTCTAAAGATCTGTAACTCTCTAGTTGCAGGGTAGAGTTTCACCTTCAAGTGTCACTAAAAACAGATTCAAATCCCAAACCCAGATGATTGTCTTTTCTTTCAAAACCTCTAATCATGGCATTTTCATGGCATGGCAGTGTACCACTCTTAGAGATCCATTCATTATATTTCATTGTGCTCAGGTCTGACAATGTGATCTTTTTTTAAAAAAACAGTGTTTTCTTGACTTAGCACTTTTATGAGAATTACTGACTATTTCTAGCTAAGGAAGAGGACCAAAAGACCACAGTGCAGATTAGGATCACAATACCTTTTATGTGTTTCCAATATAAGTATTTTTATGACAATGCATAAATTTATTCCTAATAGTGCCTTTCTTATCAAGAAATCACATAACCTTTATAAGTCTTTAATTATGGCTCATATCAAAACTAGAAAATATCTCAAATAGGTGAAATGCTTGCCATCTTTACTGCCAGTCCTAGTGCCAGCCACACCATGCCTTATCCATGCAACTGCTTCATAACACTACGTCCTCATTTTCTCTTGCTAATTCATTTTCCGTGTGGTAGCCATATCGTCTGATCATCTGAGATCCTTGTTTCAAACCCTTCAAAGACCTCCATTTTTCTTAGGACTAAATTCGAATTTTAAAATGTTACTTTTTTTTTTTTTTTTTTTGAGTTGGAGTCTTACTCTGTCGCCCACACTGGAGTGCAGTGGCCACTCCCGGCCACTGCAGCCTCGACCTGCTGGGCTCCGGCGATCCTTCCGCCTCAGCCTTCCAAGTAGCCGGAATTACAGGCATGCGCTACCATGTCCGGCTGATTTTTTTTATTTATTGTAGAGATGAGGTCTCGCTGCCCAGGCGGGTCTCGAACCCATGGGCTCAGGCAATCCACTCACCTCATCTTCCCAAAGGCACGGATTACAGGCTGAGCTGCCGAGCCTGGCTTAAAATGTTACTTATAATGTTTTCCAAGACCTGCCCCTTCTTCACACTCACATTGCATCAGACCCTCATACAACCCCACCATATCCATACACCAAACTCAGCTATACAAGTCATTTTTTTACTCTTCAAATTCTCCAAGAGACCTTTGGCATATTCTTGTGTCTTTCTAAGATACTCTTCTTCCTGTTCTTTGGCAAACTCACACTTATTTTTCATGTTGCAGCTTACATGAAAATATGCATTCTTCAAATATATCTTCCTGACCTCACTCCTCTAAATTATCTGCACTTTTTTATTACCTTACCGAATACTTTGTGTCCTAAGTGCTTTCACAGTGCCTATTGCATAATGAATACACAGTAAATATTTGCTAAATAGATGAATAAATAGTCAAAGTCATAAATATGGGACATCATTTATTTTTAATAATACTGATGGTGTAATTAATGCATTTTAGCACCAGCAATACAATAAAAGGGATAATCTTTTCAATGATTTTCAACTACCAACCATTTCGGTCTTTCAGTTTAAAAAATATAATCACAAATTATAAGAAATCAAAGCACTCCAAAACGACAATCAGTAGGAACTTTTGTACGCACAAATCCTGACTCCCTTAGGTTTGAGATCTTAGTGTCCCTCTGGAAAGAAAAAGGGTGGAGTGTAGCGGGGGAAGTGTCTGACACTCTAATGAGGCCAGACAGCATTGATATGAGGCTAGTTAGAGACTGCATCTGAGAAGAAGTAGGTTGAGCCGACCTGACAGGACACATACAGACACAGCAACACAGTGTTAGTTAGAAGCCACGTGGAAGCCCAAGATTAGACATAAATATTTAGACAGAGAATACCAGTGTTGAGTAAATGAAGGCAAAAGGCTAGACCACATTTAAAAGGTCTGGTGTACTAAGGTAAAATAAAAGAAACAGGAGCATTAACAGGAGTGTGGGGCCTAGCTGCAATCTTGCAACTAGCAGGATCGGTATTAAATTACAAGGAAGGGACTCTAAGTTTTGGGTTTTGAAGTTTTTGAGCATGGCCCCACTCCTGATACAATCAGAGGTTGGGATCAACATTAGATCATGTGGCAGAACTTTGGTTCCAGTCTAATTCCACTGGTTCAGCATGCATGATTGCAGCAACTTCAGATCCTACTGTGATATAATCAGTGGGCTAGAAACAACCTTGTGGATATAATTCACATGATGTAGTGGATAGATAACCTAATCCATCAGTTCAGAATTCCTCCTAGATTGAGTGTCTTAAACACCTGACTGTAGATGGTACTCATGGTATTTTTTTAGTGGTTAATCTGCAAAGAAATACTCTTAAGCAAGTTACTCCTCTCTCAAGTTTTGTCCATCAAAAGCCATGCTTTTTATTTTCTTCCTGAATCTACAATCAGACTTTATTTCCCAGTCTTCATGAGATAGTTATGGCTACAACATTGCATTTTGGTCAAGATAACATGAATAATAGAATGTGGATACTATTCCTAGATTTGATTTCTACAAATTCTTGGGCATTCTTCTACCCTTCTTCAATATCTGTTGACTTTAGGAAATCTAGTGAAGAATTCTAAGACCTTAACAGGTACAGAAGCCATATATGTGAATAATTCTGGCCTTTAATTGACTACAAAAAGCTATATCTTCTGCAAGGAGAAAGAAATAAACCCATGCTTTGCTAAACCACTGAGATTTGAGGGGTTGTCTATTACAGCTGCTAATGTTACATACTCCTGCTAAAGTATATAAAGAACCAGGTAGTCAAAGATAAGTACAGTGCTAGATGGAACTTGAAAAATCAAGGCCCACTTTTTATGTATGGACAAATTCCACTGGACAAAAATTGTTTCACCAATTGCTCATTTCTGAGCTTTGTTCTGTAAATTATAAAATTAGGTCTATAAGTTTTGACATTGAAACATTACTATTACTACTAGCATCTAGTTAATGAAACTGTAAAACACTCATTTCCTTCCCTTCTCTCTTTCCCCTCCCCATTACCTTACCTCACATATTACCCATTCCAAAGCAAGTCAATACCGATATTTTCAAATACTCCTGCATGAGTACATTCAACTAACATTGATGAAGCCTCTACTCTGTGCTGGCACTAAATACTAAGGCTGCAAAACTCAATAAGTCTTGTTGTCTGTCTTTAAGGCACTGAGAGGCTAGTGTAAGATACATTTGTTTAAACAAACAATTCCAACAGTGTGTGCCACAATTGGAAACACACAAGGCAATAAAGGAGTGCAGCCATCTAGTTAATATGAATTACATCATTTTATTTTAATTTTTCACATAAAACTTACCATTTTGCATTTATGTCTGTTTATTTTTTTCTCCCTGGCCTAGAATGTAAACTCCATTAGTGTTAGAAGGTTTCCTGTCTTTTCCTTCCGGTATGCTTGGTGTCTAGAATATTGCTTGGTGATACTCAATAAATATTTGTTGAATAAATAAATGAAACTGGGTCAGTGAACCTTGTTCTTACTCAGCTGACAGTGGAGATCTAACATCAGGCCGAAGAATTTGGACTTTATCCTGTAGTTGGTGGAGGTTCAAAGAGTAGTAATCTAAGCAGTGACATAAGAGTTGTAGTTTGAAAATACTCTATAAGCTGAGTAGAGAATAGATTGCAAAAAGGAAAGCTATAGGTATGATAGTTAGGAAATGATAATAATAGACTAGAAAGAAGACAAAACAATGACAGTATCAATGAGAAGAGAGAGAAGCAGAAAGTAATGAAAGTGACTGAGAAAGAAAAAAATAACAAAGCTAAAGGACCTATTGAATGCGATGAATAAGGACAAGAAAAAAGGGTAAAATAACCCAGGTTTTTTGCTAAGATAATTATGAATATAGGATAAGAAATTTGAAGAAAACAAAATAATAGTTCAACTTGGACAGTCTGAATAAAAAGTGATGGTAGAACACGTAGTTGGAGGTGGCAAGAGGCAAATAAATGTATGCACTTGGAATTGAGAAAAATAGGTAAACACTAGAGGTAAAAACTTGTGAATCATCTAGACATGGGTGATAGTGAAAGACTGAGCAGGAATGAGGTCAGCCAGAAAGAGTGAGTTTCTTGACCAGAGAAGAACAACAAGTCAAAATCACTGAGGTACTTTTAAAAATTAGACAAAAATCTCCTTTGTCCAGTGTAGTTTTACAAATACAATGTGCTACCGTTGCTGCTGCATATTGGGGTCTTCAGGGTGCTGGGCTTGAAACGAGCTTGAGAACCACTGGGCTTGGAGTAATGCATGAAGACCAAGGAAAAACTCAGACTTTTAATTGAGGCTTTGTGTACATGAGGCTATGGTCCTATGACTTGACTCTTCAGTCTTATCCCTTACTACTCTCTTCTATGGCTCGTCAAAATCTTTCAACCTTACTTAAAAACTAACTAAATTTATAAATAAGTAAACAAATAAATAAGAAAAAGGACAAAGCAATATTTTTATTATGCTTGAATCTTTACTGCTTTATTACTCACATTTTCTAAAAGAGTTATAAACACTCATTGTTTTTCCTATTTCTTCACTAACAAGTTTACCATAAAATCTGACTTTTCTTACCAGGATCATAAATGCCCTGCCAGTTGTCAAATTCAATAGTGATCGCTGATTGTTCAAACTGTTCGTGACTTGACTACCTCGTATCGAACACTGTTGACCACTATTGCTTCTTGACACTTTTAAGACTCATAGTTAGCTGTTCTCAGTGGCTCAGCCTGTAATCCCGTGCCTTGGGAGGCTGAGGTGAGTGGATTGCCTGAGCCCGTGGGTTCGAGACCTGACTGGGCAGTGAGACCTCATCTCTACAATAAATAAAAAAAAAAAATCAGCCGGGCGTGGTAGCACACGCCTGTAATCCCAGCTACTTGGAAGGCTGAGGCGAAAGGATCGCCGGAGCCCAGCAGGTCGAGGCTGCGGTGGCCGGGAGCGGCCAATGCACTCCAGTCTGGGCGACAGAGTGAGACTCCAACTAAAAAAAAAAAAAAAAAAAAAGTCTGAGGATACAATGAAGGGCTTTAAAATAGATGTTAAAGAATCACAATTTTATTTAAGACAAACTACTATGAACTATCATGGCAATTGGATTTTCTAAAAACACACAGATGACAGAAAACCAGAAGTAAGGCTGTTGTAATAATAGAAGGACAATGAACTGTGGCAATGGTGTTAGAGAAAAGGGTAGTAATGGAAAAGAATAAATATTTAGGAATGGAAATCAATATGAACTTTTGATAAACTGGAGACAGAATGTGGTGAAGAGAAACATGCTTAGAGAACTTCCAGGTTTCTAACTTGAATGATGGTATTGACGATGTTACCAATAATCAAAATAAGAAATAATGGAAGAGGAGCTAAACTGGAGGAAAGATAATTAACTGACTCAGGATGAGACACATTGAAATTGTTATTCAAATAACATTTCAGGTGAATGTTCAGGGAGATATGGCAAAAAAGAGCTGGCATAATTATACGTTGGAGATTGTTTGGCAAATTGCCCTCAAATAAATCATGGTCTAATGGTCTAAAACAAGAGACATGTCAAGTGAAAAGAAAAACTGACATTAGACTACACGAATGGAAAATGTATTTAAGAGAAATCAAAGGAAGAGGCATCTATAAAGAAGACTGAATGCTATGTTTAGAGAGATGTGAAAGAAACTAGGAGAGAGAAGCATCATAGAGATTAGGATTCAGTGTACCTGACACACAGTTGGTGGACCTTAAGTGCTTATTAAGTTCAACTGACTTGGTGACATAAAGTGAGACAGGGAAGAACCAACAAAACGAAGAAGATTTAGATATGAGCTCAAAATGTCTTTCTAGCACAATGGAGCTTATTGGCTATCTTACTGACCTTTTTAAAAAAATTATAGTCCAGATGGAAACAAAATTTCAACAGATTCAGGACTGCAAGGATTGTGTGAAAAATTTAAGACAAAAATTTGTCAACTTTTTGGACATTATCTAAAGCTTTATTTACTTCTGAAATATTTTAATACACTAATTGTAAACACTGAGGATTTAGCTGCTCATAATATAAATGTCATGTCTTCATTCATTTATCTAAAGAATGTTTCAAAAGCAGATTAGTGGAAAGTGGGATAGTTCTAACAGAAGTCTAGCATGATGGACTTATGCAAGCAGTCTTTATCAAGCACTGAGCATTGCCAGACCATTTTGAAATCATGTTTGAATGTATTTTATCAAATAATAATAGCTGACATTTACTGAGGACTTTTTGCCATATATCAGCCAATATTTTAAATATATTATCTATTTTATTTAATTCTCACATCACTTAACCAATGAATACTAATATTGTTCTTATATTATAAATGATAAAATTAGGTGCAGAAAAATAATCTGTTTACTGGGGCTCTTCTAAGTGGTAAAGTTAGGTTTTGCCTAGCAGTCCAATAATTAATTGCACCTGTGATCTTACCCACTGTACACCATTTTCTCCTGCAATTTTACATGCCATTTTTTTTGCATTTTTTTTCACAAAGCAGCATGTTACAAGAAGGCTTAGCACCCAAAGAAGTGCATCACAAGTAACATATTTTCAAGAAAAAAAAAATGAGGAAGTTAGGAAGAGAAAATGTGCTGTTCCTACATTTTTAATTTTAGCATCCCATGAAAAACAATCAAAAGAACCAATAAGTTTATTTTGTCAAGATAAAGTAAGCTTCCAAAAATCTTTTTGTATTGTGGCTGGTAAAATTTATTCACGCATTCATTGTGAATATCTGTGGTCAGAATTTTCAAAGTGGGTGATTTTATGACCAGGACTGATCTCTGATTGTTTAGTAATTTTTCCAAAATTAAATTCTACCAATGTGTGTAAACAACTTTGGCTATTTGAAACATTAAATTGTTTATTTTTCTTAGCAGTTTTAGCTCAAGTTTCAAAATTCTACTCTAGCCTTTCCGAAGATGACACTACATAATATATTGGAATACTCATTGACTAAGAAAAGTTTATCAATAGACTGTGTTTCCTCTTAGTATTTACTGAAAATATTTAAGTGGCATCTTCTAAATATTTATCACCCAGATGTAGTGATAGCAGTCAGATAACAAGACAATATCAGAGTTATCCCACTGATGCACATTTCATAATTTCATATTGTTACATTCAGATGTATTATAAAATTCTATTGCTCATTTTATCTGCAATCCTGACAAATTCTTTGCAGGGAGAAAAAACAGGGAGAATTGAAAATATCCTTGGAAAGTAAGAGGGGTATTGTCCTATGTCTCCCTCAGTTGCTATTTCGCATCACAATTTGCTCTATCTATCTATCTATCTATCTATCATCTATCTATCATCATCTATCAGTTATCCATCAATATTATCTATGTATTGAATGCTTTCAAACATGTAATATACATGGTAAAGGCAGAGAAAGCAGAACTTTCAAGGTTGGGTGTGATTACAGACACACCTATCTATTCAGAACAGATTCATAATCATTACAACTCACACCATGTGGTGGAATTGATTAGCTGCAGACATTTGATGACAGAATCAAGCAATTGTGTCAGGTTTCCATCAGTCACTACTGACTACTGTCAGCTACAGCTGATGGGCTCTGCTACAGCTGACGGGCACTAGGAATGGACCTGCCACTGACTGCTCACACTTCTGGATATGGAACCACAACCATTATCTGACATCCTACAATCAGTATTAAGAGAGTACTAGACATTCTTTTTTCTGAAAAGGCTATTAGAATTACAATACCAGAGACGATGTGCTTATTTAATCTTTCTAGACCTGAGTAGTTTCTACCTCTTCCAGAGAGCCTCTCCTTAGTCCCTATAACAGAGAGAATGCTGAGTGGTTCTCAAAGTCCTTTTTATTTTTTTTCTCAGTCCACAAGAGAACTACATTCTGAAGTATGACTACTGCCTTAGAGCAATCTAATTCTGGCCAGTAGAATACACAGGGAATATAGGTTAAGCAATCATTTTACATCAGAGTGTTAAGTAAAAATACTCCTTTTTATCTTAAATAAAATACTAAAGTATACGATAATAATATGCTGTTTCTTGACTTATTTTTTAAAAAGAGATAGTTTGCCAAATTTGTGAGTCAAAGTATTTCTAATCTTTATAAATAGATATATATTTGAGTTATCTTCTTTCACATTTTTCTACTAAATTACTAAATGATATTTCAAACTCAAACATACAGACTATATTCTCAAAACCTTTAAAAAAATGGGTATCCATGTCTGGAACGATGTCATGAGAGCTGCATAAGAATAGAGAACTCCTAGACATGGAACACTGAGTTGAGACAGAAGATCAGAATGTGAATGTAACTTAAGTATACAAGAAATAAAAAGTTCTTTTTTTTGTACTGTTTTGCTTTAACAGATGGAGCTCTAAAGAAGAAGAACATGGTAATTGAAGAGACCCCAGAGAGCAGTTGGAAGCTCTTTTACCCATTATTCAACCAATTGGGCCTGGGTTTATTTTAGATTAAGCTCTTCTTTCCATTAGGCTTTTCTTTAGTCCAAACTGCTGAAGGTCAATCATGTGGCTACCATTTCCCTTTGAGAGCCCGTTGAGCAGCATCTCATTGGCCTGGTGTTATGTTTCAGAAGACAACAAGATAATCAAGGCATATTGGAGAATGACTGGTGGCAAAATACAGTAAGTAGATGTGTAACAGTTGTTTGATGTGGACTGGCCTCATGTTGTGAGTGATTAAAGGCTAGGCCTACTTGAAACAGAGTCAAATGCCTCCTTCAAGCTCCTCCTATTTTCTCTTTTCTCAGTACCACCTAATGTATAACATTGTGCAACTTTCTTCATGAAAAATAAAAATAAGTTAGCACTAGAAAAATCATGTACAATATAGTGGAAGTTCTAAATGTGGTAAGAACAGTCTGACTCAAGATAATTTTCCTGGTCTTACATCCCTTCTCCTTCATTTTGACAAAACAACAACAACAACAACAACAACAACAACAACAACAAAGCTCTCAAATTTCTTTGGGAGATTCATTATTCCCATTTTTATTTTTTTAACATTTATTTTAAGATGTAGGGTACAATTCAGGAAGAGGTATACAAGTGGACACCATACAGGGAAAGTTCGGGCATCATTTTTAGAGGCCATTTTTTGGCTGGGAAGGCAGTGATGGCCAGGGTAGAACATAGCACCCAAGCTTGCCCAATCTGAGCTCTAAATCCCCCTTAGTCATAGTAAGTACATTGTGTATCCCAAATTGTTTCAATCATGGTGATTCTGTGTGTTTTTTTTAAAGGAACAATCTGATTTCATGTATTTATTTTTGTTTAGTTTATTTTGAGTCAGAGTCTCACTCTGTTGCCCAAGCTGGAGCGCAGTGACACACTTACAGCCATGGCAGCCTCGACCTGCTGGGCCCAGGCTATCCTTCCCGCCTCAGCCTTCCAAGTTGCTGGAACTACAGGCATGTGCCACCATGCCCAGATAATTTTTTCATTTATTATAGAGACGCAGTCTCTCCATGTTGCCCAGGTTGGTCTTGAACCCGCGGGATCAGGCAATCCTCTCGCCTCCACCTCCCAAAGTGCTGGGATTTGGGAGCTACCGTGCCTGGCTGATTCTGTGGTTTTTTTTGTGCCGTATTTACTGGGAATAGATGCTCCCTTATTCTGTTGGACATGAATTTAAGAGAATGTATGTAGAAATCTCCTCCTAGTTTTTTCTTACCACCTGCAGCACAAAAATGAAGGCAACACTTGGAGGATAGCAGAAACAAGCTCAACCAAAGGAGAAAGACAGAAATCCAGTCCACATCAGCATCATTTTAATACATAGATTTCTCAATTAGAAGAGTCAATAAATATTATTTTTTTTAAATTTGAGCTTGTTTTCTTGCAATTAATTGAGTGCTGAATAAATAGTGTATGTCTCATATATATATAGCACTGCACTGACACTCTTCTTGTAATTCTATCAGCATGTATTTGGGAAACTTATCAGAAACTTTTTCATTTGGTTCTGTGAAGGGAGAAGTTAAGTGAAATGAATAAAAAAAAGTTTCTTTGGAGTGCAAGCCTAGGTAAGTATTAAATTTTGGTAAATATGACATCAAAATTTGGTATGTATCCTGTACATATCGCTAGGTATTTCAGTGCATGAAGTCAGGGGTTTGCTTTGTCATATTCAAGGGTATATTTTATAGTTTTTGCTTATCTGTTTTGAAAATAACTAATTGGTGCAAAGGGAAACAATAAAAGAATTAGAATAAGTCGCCACCTACTGTGTTAAAGAGCCATGGAAGTTACCATTACTAGAAGGATAGACAGGCAATATTCCAAGATTTGATTTATAACAACCCCTGTTTAATCACAAGTTAATGGTCCATAGGCATGTATGCCGGTACCAGTGGAATTGTTCCAAAATCCAGCCATAATCTTAAGCTTTCCTGTAAAGGACCAGATAGTAAATATGTCAGACTTTGTGGGTGATCTGGTCTCTGCTGCAATTATTCAACTTTGCCACTGTTTTGCCAAGGCAGCAATAGACAATATGTAAATGAATTAGTGTGACTGTGTCCAAAAATAGCGGACACTGAGAGTTTATTTTTATGTTTCTTGCATTTCATGAAGTAATATTTTCTTTTGGGTACCTTTTGATTTTTTTCCCCAACCATGTAAAATGGTAGAAAAAACATCCTTAGCTCACACACAAAAACAGGTGGCAAGCCTACTTGGCACAAAGACATTTGTTTGCCCACCCCTGTGATCTTAAAGCCAAGTCTGATCTTCCAGGCTTCTCGGTCTCTACGTAAAACCAAAAGTCATTTTCCTATATCTTATTTTTACCTCTTCGCTAACCAATGAGTCATTTGATAAAGTCTTCTTTATAGTTTTACAATCAGGTTTTTAATTTTAATGAAAATCTGGTGTTTTAAATAAAATAGATGTTTCTGGCTCCTTTTAAAATGTTACAACAGAGAATAAATAAGAAGTATAAATTGGTGACATTTCAAATTGGAAGGAATTTTAGGTATTTTAGACACAGAATAATAGAATCATACTATAAGATGAATGACATGAATTATCTATTGTTTCTAATGTTTCAAAAATATGGTTAGAATGAGAATTAAACCAAATATTGAAATATGTGAAAATGTGTCAGAATAGAAAGGAATGTCAAGAGGATATTAATTACTAATGTTGTTTGATAAGTACTTGAGAAAGGTGCAAAACCATGGAAATTTTTCTTGTGTAAGTTAAAAATGGAGTGTTCTTATGGTAGATGTTTGTACAATTGACAAGGGACTATTTTATTGATGGTAGTCACTTTTATATAACGTAAAGAAAATATAGATTAGTGGCATGCCTTCAACAGCATATTCTGCCTTCAATAGGGTGATTGGAAATAGTATTACCAAGAGAATTTCCCCAATGGCCTTTCTGTTTTCTGCCTTTCAAAGATAGAGAAAGGGCTATGTTACAAACTTTAACCTCTAAATTAATAACGCAAACAAGGGTAGAGTTCAAATTTCAAAAGATTTACTGCTTTAAAAAAAATAAGAACAAAATAAAAACAAATCCCTTTTGAAACTGACAAGTAGAAATATCTCCTCCCTAAGTTAAATTTGCCTTTGGATTTTAAAACAGAAAATGTCAGGCAAAGCAGAACTAAACTTCCGATCAAAGAAGTTATTGTTTTACAAACTGGGAAGTCCACATTCTTGACATTCCTCTCTAAAATACACAAGACCCTCCAGACACCTTTTTGCTGCCTCCAATCTGGCATGTATTTTAAATAAAACTAGGATCTCCTTAAAACATAAGCCCATAATATTTACATGGAAACAGATAATATTCCCAGATTTATATCTAAAGTTTTTATTTACATTTTTACTTGTACAATAAGAAATGGGCATCCAGATTCACTAAAACCAGAAGTTGCCCACAATTATAAAAGATAAATGAAGAAAAAAGATGATGTATTGTTAACT
This sequence comes from Cephalopachus bancanus, assembly GCA_027257055.1. NCBI lineage: Eukaryota > Metazoa > Chordata > Mammalia > Primates > Tarsiidae > Cephalopachus > Cephalopachus bancanus. Next base: position 9,771,179 of record JAPVLO010000080.1, on the reverse strand, counting down.
GTAGAAAAAGATTGAAAAAAAATTCTATCAGTATTTAAAGACAAGCAAATTGTTTTAAAAACCTTTTATACTCAAAGCGTTTTCTAAGTGAAAAAAGTGAACAATAAATACTTTGCAGAATGGTATTTACATATAGACTATGCAGTAAGATATATTAAAATTCAATTTAATATACAATAAGTACCTAATTGATGTATAGCTCAGGGGAATAAAACCTCATGGTGCCCATCAATACATAGCCATAAAGGTGCAAAATCATATAAGAATTGAATATAGTCAATTTAAGTAAAATAGGAGAGGGGGGCAAGATGGTGTCAGATCTGGGCAGAGTATGAGAGTTTCTGTATGGACGAGTGCACAAAAAAAACTAATTTGCATCTGTTTGTGTACGCAAGTGAGTGAGCAAATGTCCAACTGAGGGGAGACATGGAATCAAGTGCCTGGGGTCCCCTGAAGAAACGCTACAATTTGCGACTTCTCTGAAATTGACACCTGCTGTGCACAGAAAGATCCACCATCCTGGAAGCATCTCTTGGGAGAAGGCAGAAGAAAAGAGCTGGTACCTGGCCCACACCACCACCTACAGCAACAGGCCAGGCATGGGCAGCAAGGACTGTGGAGGAAGCATGGGGAGGAAGTCTGGAGCTGAGCCCCACTAGAGGAAACAAATACAGACCACCACCATTTTCTCTGTCCCAGGACTGGGCAGAGATCTGCTTTATCTTGCCGAATTCTGAGCTGCCTGCATTCTGAGCAGCCTGCACCCTGAGACCAAGGAATGATCCCTGCACCCCTCTGAAACTGACCATCCTTTGCTCAGAGAGGATAGTTCAAGTGCACTATACTGGAGAGACAGATGCCTCATCCCACAATGGAGCAAACACAGACACGTGGAATCAGAGTTGGAGACTTAGCAGCAGGCAATTTGGAAGCTTTTCCAGGGAAAATCTGCTGGAGCAAACTGAACACTGACAGTGAGGGCCACAGAGGGAGTGAGCCTGAGGCAGACTTCCAAAGAAGCAGTGGGGAGAGCCTACCCTGAGCCTGGTTGGGGCTCTAGAGCCTTGCCACCATGTCCCAAGATGGGGAGACTGGTAACTGCTGGGAAGGGAGCAATAGCTCCTGGTAGGGAAACTGAGCAGACTCTCTAATGCCTGTACAGAGAAGTGCTCCAAGGTGATCTCTATGGAACAGCAGAACTGCATGTTGAGACCAGGCACTGATCTCTGAGTTGCACTGGGGTTGCTCTTGGTTCAAAATTGCAAAGAGATGGTGCAATGCCTCACCCCCCAGCCCTACTTCCTAACTGAAGCCCCAGCTCAAGGAAGGACAAAAAGTAGAGCAAATATCAGAAGTGATTACTTCTTCATTTTTCACTGAGCAATGGAATTAAAGAAAAAGGTAAGAGAACTGCTACAAATTAAGAAAATGAATGAAGAACTGCTGGTAAACAGAGCCCAGCAAAGTATCAGTGTTAGAAAGAACAGTTACTGGGGCACAAACAATGGTTATATCTGTGAATGACTGTACTCAGAAGGTACTTACAGAGATCAGGGAATCATTGGATGAGAGGAATAAAAATCAAGAAGTGAAAGGACTAAAACTAAATGAAATTGCAACAGACCTGCACAAACTCAAGAAAGTATACTTAGAAATAACAGAAATATAGAATTCCATCCAAGAAATAAATAGCAAACTGACCAGCATGGGAAGCAGAATTGACCAAGTAGAAGAAAGAATTGTAAAACTGGAAGACCAAAGTATGGAATTAGCACAATCTATTAAAAATATAGACAAAAAACTTAAGAAGGAAGAAGAAACTCTCCAAGAAATGGGTGATTTTATCAAGAAACCAAACCCATGTCTAATTGGAATACCTGAAATAGAAAGAGAAAAGGAGAATTCCCTGGAACATTCTATGTGGTTATTCAAGACTTCCCTCATGTAGCCAGAGAGATGACTATAAAAGCACAAGAGGGTTCAGAGAACCCCTGCAAGGCATCTTATGAAAAGACCAACCAATAGACAAATAGTAATTCACCTACACAAAGTAGGTATAAAAGAAAAATATTCTAAAAGCAGCAAGGGAAAAAGGTTAGACTACCTACTGAGAGATACCAATCAGAATTGCTTCAGACTTATCTGCAGAATCATTACAAGTCAGAAGGAATTGGACCCCAATCTTTAATATTCTCAGAGACAAACAATTTCAACCAAGAATTTCCTACCCAATTAGGCTAAGCTTCATCAGTGAGGGAGAATTAAAATTCTTTCTAGACATTCAATCCCTAAGAGAAAATGCTGCTTCAAGACCAGCTTTAAAGGAAATGCTTAAAATGGTGTTGTGCACAGAAGAAAAACAGAAACAAAAGAAAGACCATCTACTTCACAAAATCACAACACAGAAGCAGCAGAATAGATAGCACACCTGCAAAAATGAAAACACACACATGTGAACAAAAAATCTAAACAAAAACCAAGCCTTATAAGATCATTATGACAGGGTTAAATTCTCACATTTCAATAATCATCCTGAATGTGAATGGACTAAATGCACCACTGAAAATACATAGAATGTCAAACTGGATAAAAACACATGACCCAGTAATATGCTGCATCTAGGAAACTCATCTCACCACAAAGGACACTTACAGATTCAGTTACAGGATGGAAAACAAATTTCCAGGCAAACAAATCAAAGAAGAAGTCAGGAGTAGCAATCTTAATACCAGACAAAACAACCTTTAAGCCATCAATAATTTAAAAAGATAGGGAAAGGCATTACATAAAGATAAAAGGTTGATCCATCAACAGAAATATCTATCCTAAACATATATGCACCCAAAACAGGAGCACCAGCTTTTATAAACCAACTACTAAATAAATTAAAAAAGATATTGACTCTTACACTATCATAACTGGAGACTTAAATACCCCACTAACAACCCTAAATAGATCATCAAACCAAAAAATCAACAAAGAGATCTAGAACCTCAACTTGATACTTGACCAAATGGACTTCGTAGATACTGCACCCAACAACAACAGAATATACATTCTATTCATCGCCACATGGAACATACTTCAAGATCAACCACATCCTTGGCCATAAATCAAGCATAAATAAATTTCACAAGATTGAAGTACTGCTATGCACCTTCTCAGACCACAGTGGAATAAAAATAAATATCACCCCTAACCAGATTCCCCCAAAACCCACAAAGATATGGACACAAAAAGAGCATAACACTGAACAACTTCAGGGTCAACACGGAAATCAAAACCAAAATTAAAAGATTCCTGGAAATAAATGAAAATGAGGAAGCATCTTACCAAAACTTCTGGGTTACCACAAAATCAGTACTGAGAATGGAATTTGTATTTCTACAAACACACATCAAGAAAACAGAAAGAGAACAAGTTGACAGCCAAACAGATCATCTAAGGGAGCTGGAAATGCAGGACCACCAAAACTCTAACTTCAACAGAAGAATCCAGATCACCAAAGTAAAAGCCCAAATATGGGACTCAGAAGACAAAAATACCATTAAAAAAATCAATGAAACAAAAAAGATAATTCTTTGAATTATTTGAAATAATTGAAATAATTCTTTGAAAGGATACACAAGATTGATGGACCTCTAGCCAGAATGACCAAGAAAAATATAGAAAAAGCCCAAATAAGCACAATCAGAAACACAAAAGATAAAGTCATTGACCCAAAGAAATACAAATGATTATCAGCTATTACTATGTACACCTGTATGGAAATAAACTCAATAACCTAAATGAAATGGAGGACTTTCTGGCATCACACAACTGCTTAAGGTTGAAACAAGAAGAAGTTATTGGTCTATTTAGATTGAGATCCTAAATAGACCAATAACAACCCAGGAAATTGACTCTGTCATAAGAAAACTACCTACAAAAAGAACAAAAACACAACAACAACAACAACAGCAACAAAAACCCTGGACCAAATGGATTAACAGTAGAATTCTACAAAACATACAAGGAGGAGCTGATACCAATCATATGAATCTATTCCAGGCAATCGAGAAAGATGGAATGCTTCCCAAAACACTTTATGAAACTAACATTACACAGATACCCAAACTGGGTAAAGATCCAACAAACAAAGAGAACTACAGGCCTATTTCTGATGAGCATAAATGCAAAAATACTCAACAAGATTCTTGCAAATCAGATCCAACAACACATCTCAAAAATCATCCATCATGGCCAGGTAGTCTTCATTTCCGGGACGTAGGACTAGTTCAACATCTGCAAGACCATAAATGTAATTAAATACATCAACAGATGTACAAACAAGAACCACCTGATTATATCATTAGATGCAGAAAAAACTTTTGATAAAATCCAGTATCCCTTCTTGATGAAAACTCTTAAACACCTAGGCACAGAGAGAACATAACCTCAAAATAGTAAGAGCCATCTATGAGAAACCTACAACCAACATATTGCTAAAAAGACAGAAATTGGAAGCACTTCTCTTGAAAGCTGAAACAAGACAAGGCTGCCCACTCTCATCCCTTCTGTTCAATATAGGGTTGGAAGTCCTAGCTAAAGCAATCAGACAAAAGAAAGAAATTAGGAGTATCCAAATAGGAAAAGAAGAAGTCAAGTTATTCCTCTTTGCTGATGATATGATCCTATACCTCAAAAATCCAAGAGAATTTGCCAAAAACCTCCTTGCAATGATAAAGGACTTTGACAAAGTCTCAGGTACAAAATACATATGCAAAAGACAGTCACATTCTTATACACCAACAACAAACAGGCAGATAACCAAATAAGAAACACAATCTCATTCACACTAGCTCCCCCCTGCAAAAAAAATGAAATACCTCGGCATTATCCTATACAGAGAAGTGAAAGATCTTTACAATGAAAACTACAAAACATAGCTCAAAGAAGTCAAAGATGACACAAATAAATGGAAAAATATTCCACATTTATGGATTGGAGGAATCAACACTGTTAAGATGTCCATCCTATCAAAGGCAATCTACACATGCAACACTATACCCATTAAATTACCAACATCAGTCTTTGACCTGGAAACAATTCAGAAATTCATATGGAAACATAAACAACTATGAATAGCCAAAACAATCCTTAGCAAGAGAAACAAAGCAGGAGGTATCGCACTTCCAGACTTTAAACTTTTTTATAAGGCTACAATAATCAGAACAACCTGATGTTGGTACAAGACCAGGTTTATAGACCAATGGAACAGGGTAGAGATGCCAGAAGCAAATCCTCAATTTCTCAACCAACTCATCTTTGACAAATCCTCCAATAGCAACCACTGGGGAAAGGAGAACTATTCAGTAAATGGTGCTGGGAAAACTGGCTGACCACATGCAGAATAATAAAACAGGGCCCCTACCTATCACCATACACAAAAATCAACTCCAAATGAATCAAAGATCTAAATGTTAAGAATCTTATAAAATGCAAGAAATTGGAATAGGCAACCAATTCCTGATCAAAACCCCCAAAACCCATACCATAAGAGATAAGATTGGAAGTGGGACCTCACAAACTGAAAACCTTCTGCAAAGCAAAATAAACTACCAAGACAGTGGGGAGACAGTCCACAGAATGGAAAAAAAATTTGCCAACTGCATATCTGACAAATATACAGAATCTACAAGGAACTCAAACTTTCCAAAAGGAAAAAAACAAACAGCCCCATTAAAAAGTGGACAAAAGACATGAATAGACACATTAAAAAAATGCTTGAACTCACTAATTATCAGAGAAATGAAAATCAAAACCACATTGAGATACCACCTAACTCCAGTAAGAATGGCCATCATTAATAATACAAAAAGCAACAGATTCTGGCAGAGAAAAGGGAATGCTTCTATACTGTTGGTGGGAATACAAAGTAGTTCAACCTCTATGGAAAACAGTGTGGTGATTTCTAAAAGAACTAGAAATTGCCTTTCAATACAATCTAGCAATCCCCCTTCCGGGAATATACCTGGAGAAACTTAAATCTCTCTACAAAAAAAATACCTGCAAATGCATGTTTATTGCAGCACTATTTACAAATGTAAAAACATGGAACCAACCATACTGCCCACTGAAACTGGACTGGATTTAAAAAATGTGGTACATATACACTATGGAATATTGCATGGTCATAAAGGACAAAATTATGAACTTTACACCAACTTTGATGGAGTTAGAGTCCATCATACTCAGTGATCTATCACAGAAACAAAGAACTGAGTACCACACGTTCTCACTCATAAGCAGACCCTGAACACTTACCATCATTCTATAAGAAGGGAATTGGCGAGAGAAGCGGCAAGATGGCGACGGGGCAACCTGGTCTCTGAAGCCATCTGCAAAGGAGATCTGCATTGAGTCTCTGACTCTCACCCCAGGGGGCTGTGGCCCCCAACATCGTAGCCTGCTCTTTATACAGAGCTCGGTCGTTGCCACCGCTGGGACATCGCAACGGACTGGACAGTCACTGCGGCGCAAACGGTGCCACTGCCACAGCCCCTCCCCCCACTGCCACTGTCGCCGCCGCAGCTGCGGCCTCCGTGATGACCATAGCACATCACACCACCCGAGCCTGAGGCGATCCACATCAAACCCCTTCAGGGAAGATCTGCTGGGATCACTGCCACCTCTCCTGCGACCGAGACTGTCCTGCCCGCCTGCCATAAGGCTCCTGATGCCTGCCCTGAGGCAGGCAGCCATCTTGTTCTTGTCCGGCCCCACCCCCTCTGGGGCGAGCAGCTGAGATAGCACCACCTGCTGGTGATTCAAGGTAACAACACCGAAATGGGAGAAACAAGCTTGATAAAGACATAGACCAGAGTGCTGAACGGAGGGTAATCTGAACTGTCCTTCACAGCAGATCAGGGGCAACTGACCCTAACTGCAAACTAATTTACAAGCTTGAAAAGTAAACTAGAAATCAGACCTGAAAGGACATTTGACTTAAACGAAATGTCTCAGAGTGTGCTTCATTGATTCTATTAGTTTAATGACTTAATTCTATTCCTACTGTATTGTCCCCTTTTTTCTTTTTTCCTTTTCCTTTTCTTCTCTTTTCTTCTCTCTGTAAACCATATCTTTGTATAGAGGAACAGCACACTAACAAGGTGGTTGGTTAGCTTGTATGTTAGCATCACTATATGTTTTATTTTTATTTTTTATTTTTTGTATGAGAGTTTGTTTGTCTGTAGCTGTGGTCTATTGCTTTTATCTGTTTCAGTATAGGCTTCTCTCTCTATTTGTTGGCACACTCGTTCCCCCCCTTACTCCTCTATCTCTCCATTCCCCTATTCAACTCATTATCTGCTCCATTCTCTCCCCCCTGCTAACCACATTTTATTTCAGGGAGTAAACCTACAGCCCCACTGCACGGACAGATTCCAGGGCAGTGGGAAGTGGGTTCCACATTATCCACACACCTGTCAGCGAATACCAGGACCTGCAGACAGATATTGAATCACAGCTCTCCCCTTAAGTAAATCTCAAAACTGCAAAAAGGACCACCTCCAACCTACAGTGCAACTCCAGAATTGAACAAAGTAAGAGGACATACATAAAGAATAGGAGATTGAACAAACAGAAGTAAAACCAACCTCTTTACCCCTGAATAACAGAATTAAAGAAGATGGTGATATGGAGGGAAGGAAAAAGTAGGGAGGGAGAAAAACCACAAAATGAAGAAAAACCAAAAGAAGAATATATATCTCAAACAGACCCCTGGGAAATCAGACACTGAGAAAACAGATTCTGGAACACAAACAATGAAGAGCCCCCAGAATGACTGGTTACATGCAACAAACCCAGACATCAAGACATTAATGGAGAGAATTTAAAAAATTGAGGAGAGACAAGAGGAAAATAGGAAGGAGCTGATGTCAGAAATGACAGCAGTAAAGAATACTGTGATGGAAATGAACAACAGACTAATAAGCACGGAAAGCAGAATCAGCCAAGCAGAAGAAAGAATCTCAGAACTCGAAGACCAAAACACAGAACTAACCCAAACTGTCAAAAGCATAGAAAAGAAACTCAAAAAGACAGAATAAAACCTGCAAGAGATGAATGATCACTTCAAGAGACCAAACCTAATAGGAATTGGGCTTCCAGAGGCAGAGAGAGAAACAGAAGCCACACTGGAACAAACTTTTCATGAAATCATTCAAGAAAACTTCCCTCATCTCATTAAGGATGAAAAAATTCAAACACAAGAGATTCAGAGAACCCCTGTAAGACAACAAATGAGAAGACCAACTCCCAGACACATAATAATTCACCTAAACAAAGTGCTATAAAAGGAAAAATCCTAAAGGCAGCAAGAGAAAAAGGCCAGACTACCTCAAGGAAAACCAATTAGAATAGTAGCAGATTTATCCACAGAAACCCTTCAGGCCAGGAGAGCCTGGAGCCCTATCTTCAAAGTTCTAAAAGAGAAACAATTTCAACCAAGAATAACCTACCCAGCCAAACTAAGCTTCATTAGTGAGGGAGAATTGAAATCTTTTCCAGATATCCAATCCCTAAGAACCTACGCTGCCACCAGACCACCTCTACAAGAAACACTTAAGAAAGTACTGAATACAGAAGAAAAAGAAAAAAGAACAACAGCATTCTTCACAAGAGTACAGGCAAAAGATAAAAGCACACCTGAACCAACTCCAAAACCCAAAGAAAGACAACAAACAAACAGGAACAACTGTGTAGGAACCTTATGACAGTGATCAACTCTTGCATTTCAATTATTAGCCTAAATGTGAACGGACTAAATGCACCATTGAAAGACATAGAATGGCAAAATGGATAAAATATCATCAGGCAACAATCTATTGCCTTCAAGAGACTCACCTCACTAGAAAGAACACCACAGACTCAAAGTAAGAGAATGGGAAACAAACTTTCAGGCGAATGGAATACAAAAGAAAGGAGGAGTAGCAATCTTAACTTCAGACAAAATACCCTTCAAGCTATTAAAAATCAAAAAAGATACAGAAGTCCACTACATAATGATAAAAGGTTCAATCCATCAACAAGAAATATCTATCCTAAACATATATGCACCCAACATAGGTGCGCCAACTTTCATAAAGCAACTTCTTGGAAAACTAAAGAGAGTTATCGACTCTAACACTATCATAACTGGGGACTTTAATACCCCACTCACAACCCTAGACAGATCATCAGGACAAAAAATCAGCAAGGAGATCCAGAACCTCAATGTGACTTTGGACCAAATGGACTTAATTGATACCTACAGAACACTCCATCCAAAGACCACAGAATACACATTATACTCATCACCACATGGAACATATTCTAAGATCGACCACATACTCAGCCATAAATCAAGGATAAGCAAATTTAAAAGGACCAAAATTCTACCAAGCACCTTCTTGGGCCACAGTGGAATAAAAATAAACATTGACACCAACAAAGTCCCCCCAAAACCCACAAAGACATGGACACTAAAAAGCATGATGCTAAACAACTCCTGGGTCAATGACGAAATCAAAACAGGGATCAAAAGATACCTGGAAACAAATGAAAATGAAGAAACATCTTACCAAAATCTCTGGGATGCCCTGAAAGCTGTAGTAAGAGGGGAATTTATATCCCTACAAACACACATGAAGAAAATGGAAGGCACAGAAATTCACAACCTAACAAGCCACCTAAAGAAGCAGGAAAAACAAGACCACAAAAACCCTAATTTCAGCAGAAGAATCCAGATCACCAAATAAAAGCCCAAATCCAGGACATAGAAGACAAAAAGATAATACAAAAAATCAATGAAACAAAAAGCTTGTTCTTCAAAAGGATAAACAAGATTGATGGTCCCCTAGCTAGACTTACCGAGAAAAAAACCAATTAAGCACAATCAGAAACACAAAAGATGAAGTCACATCTGACCCTGAAGAAATACAAAAGATCATTAGAGACTACTACGTACACTTGTATGGAAACAAACTTGAAAACCTTAAGGAAATGGAGGACTTTCTGACATCACACAACCTACCTAGGTTGGAACAAGAAGAAATTGAGACCCTAAATAGACCAATAACAATCAAGGAAATTGACTACGTAATAAGAAAACTTCTTACAAAAAAAGTCCTTGTCTAGATGGCGTTTCCTTCCTACTGAAGGTATTCCAGATGATTGAAAAAGATGGAACTCTCCCCAAATCATTTTATGAAGTCAACATCACATTGATACCCAAGCCAGGTAAAGATCCAACAAAGAAAGAGAACTACAAGCCAATATCTTTGATGAACATAGATGCTATAATTCTCAACAAGATCCTAGCAAACTGGATTCAGCAATACATCTCAAAAATCATCCACCATGACCAAGTAGGCTTCATTCCTGGGATGCAAGGCTGGCTCAACATTCACAAAACCATAAATGTAATTAAATACATCAACAGATTTCAAAACAAAAGCCACATGATCATATCATTAGATGCAGAAAAAGCTTTTGATAAAATCCAGCACCACTTCTTGATAAAAACCCTTTAACATCTAGGCATTCGGGGAACATACCTCAAAATAGTAAAAGCCATCTACAAGAAACCCACAGCCAGCATACTCCTAAATGGACAAAAATTGGAACCAATTCCCCTGAAAACTGGAACAAGACAAGGATGCCCACTCTCACCCCTCCTGTTCAACATAGTATTGGAAGTCCTGGCTAGAGCAATCAGAGAAGAGGAGGCAATCAGGGGTATTCAAATAGGAAAAGAGGAAGTCAAGTTATCTCTCTATGCAGATGATATGATTGTGTACCTTGAAAACCCAAGAGAATCTGTCAAAAGGCTCCTTACATTGATAAAGGCCTTTGGCAAAGTCTTAGGATACAAAATAAATGTACAAAAGCCAATCACATTTCTCTACACCAATAATAAACAGAAACCCAAATAAAAAACACAATTCCATTCACAATAGCCACAAAAAAATGAAATACCTTGGTATCTTCCTAATCAGAGACAGGAAAGACCTTTACAATGAAAATTATAAAACACTGCTCAAAGAAATCAAAGCTGACATGAACAAGTGGAAAAATATCCCATGGTCATGGATCGGAAGAATCAACACTGTGAAGATGTCCATCTTACCTAAGGCATTCTACAAATTCAATGCAATACCCATCAAATTACCAGCAACATTCTTCTCAGACCTAGAAAAAACAACACAGGAATTCATATGGAAGCACAAACGTCCAAGAATAACCATAACAATCCTCAGCAAAAAAAAAAAAGCAGGTGGTATCACAATACCAGACTTCAAACTTTACTATAAAGCTACAATCATCAAAACAGCTTGGTATTGGTATAGGAACAGGCATATAGATCAATGGAACAGAATTGAGATTCCAGAAGCAAAACCTCAATTTCTCAACCAACTCATCTTCGACAAAGCCCCCACCACCTACCACTGGGGAGAGGAGAACCTATTCAGTAAATGGTGCTGGGAAAACTGGCTGACCACATGCAGAAGATTAAAACAGGAACCCTATCTATCCCCATGCACAAAGGTTAACTCCAAATGGATCAGAGACCTAAATGTAAAACCTCAAACCATAAGAACCTTAGAAAAGGAAGGAAATACTCTCATGGAAATCGGAACTGGCATCCAATTCCTGTACAAAAGCCCAAACCCACAGGTCATAAGAGAGAAGATAGACAAGTGGGACCTTATTAAACTGACAAGCTTCTGCAAAGTCAAAGAAACCATCAAGAGAGCAGGGAGACAGCCTACAGACTGGGAAAAAGTATTTGCCAACTCTAGGTCTGACAAAGGCTTAACATCCTGGATCTACAAGGAACTGAAATGTACTGAAAAGAAGAAAACAAACAACCCCATTATAAAATGGGCAAAAGATATGAACAGACACTTCACAAAAGAAGACATCCGAGCAGCCAACAGACACATGAAGAAATGTTCAACCTCACTAATCATCAGGGAGATGCAAATCAAAACCACACTGAGATACCACCTAACTCCAGCCAGATTGGCAATTATCAACAACTCAAAAAATAACAGCTGCTGGAGAGGGTGTGGTGAAAAGGGAACACTTCTACATGGTTGGTGGGAGTGTAAACTGGTGTAACCTCTGTGGAAAGCAGTGTGGCGATTCCTAAAAGCTCTAAAAATCGACCTTCCATATGATCCCGCAATCCCCCTACTGGGAATATACCCTGAAGAACTCAAATCACTCCATACAAAAGATACCTGCACACGTATGTTTATCGCAGCATTGTTCACAATAGCAAGAACCTGGAAACAACCATGCTGCTCATCAAAAGAGGACTGGATTAAAAAAATGTGGCACATATACACGATGGAATACCACGCAGCCATAAAAAAGAACAAAATCATGAATTTCGCAGCAACCTGGATGGAACTAGAGTCTATAATACTGAGTGACCTCTCACCAAAACAAAGATCCGAATATTAAATGTTCTCACTCATATAATGGACCTTGAACATCCAATATAATACTATAAGAAAATGACTGACTGTACTGGGAAACTATGGGGAGGTGGAGAGGGATGGGATTAACAGTCGCAAATATCTGTCTGGGGATGGGGAAACACCTCTGATCAACAGGGTGCCTGAATGAAACGTAATTGTACACCTAACCCTTAACTGTACCCCACAAAACCATAATAAAAATATTGATTAATAAAATAAAATAAAATAATAATAAAAAAAGCAAGGAATTGGCAGCTGCTTCTTGGCAGAAGTGAGACACTGCCAGGGGAAAGAGGGGAGACACATGACATTAATAAGGGAAACTGATCTCAATCCAGGTGAAGTGGGGACCAAAGTGAGAACCCACTTTACCTGTAAAATGGCCACTTTTATACCTAAATCTGAATTGTACCCCACATCTTTAAAAGAAAAAAAATTTTTTTAAATAAGTAAAATAAATGGTGCTGCAAAAAGCAATAGAAATTAGGAGGTAGGAATCAATGTGGGCTGCACATTTAAAATAAAAAATATCACTGAAACAATAGATTTCAGCTAGACCTATGGATAGGTGGGGTTTATATCACACAGAAATGAAATTTAGGAGGTTTTCTGAATCAGAACAAACCTGGGAATGAACAAAAGAGTCTGACTGGGTATCTGTGATAAAGAAAATTTGCTGGAGAAGAAGCTTTAAGCATCTGAGAAAAAATACAAAAATCAATATAAACTTTATTCTGAGTTTAGGGGACTTATGGGGTATAACTATAAAGTCACTTAATTTTGTATTTTACCGTCCCTTTAAAATGCATTGGGGGGATTTCTTTCCCTGCCTGAGCTGTGTCTTGGGCTATGAGATGACTGTTCTAATAAGAAATCCCATGGATCCTTAAGTCATCAAACAGAATCTTGATTTAGAAATTAGAATGTTCAGATTCACTTAATAGACAAAGCTTCAAACTTCATTTAAAGTTATAGTTTCTCAACCTTCAGTTGGAACCTGCTGCAGACAGGGGTGGGGTATGTAGTCTTCATTACCTACATTTCTCTTCCCCATCTTACTGAGACTGGGTTCTGATTCACCCCCATATCAGGAGTAGGGTGGGAACTACGGCAGAAATAAAGATAAGAGGCAGTTATCACTTATCTAGCATTGCTGTGAGGTGGTGTTGTACTCTCAGGTCTTGGCACGCATATCAAGCTGCTTCTTGTCTTGTGGGTATTTACCTGAATTGTGTAGAAATTTCCATGAAAAATATGCTTCTATGCTGCAATGATGCAAACCACCACCTTCTACCCCACCCCTCATGGCTGCCTATCTCTCACAGACTGTCCCTGATGCTTATCTATTTGGTCATGACTTAGGTTATGTATTCTGGGGCTGGTGGGGAGGGGCGAGCAGGTGGGAGAGGGTTCACCAGTAACTCAGAGATTATTATAAAGAAAGTAGAAGTTGATTCTTAAACTTTTCTGCAAGGCTTCTGCAACCCAAAAGGAACCCTAGGGTGGGTCTTAGGTTTATCCTAAACCACTATTCTTTTTTTTTCTTTTATTTTTTAAATTTTATTTTAAAAGATGTGGGGTACAATTCAGGGTTAGGTATACAGATTTTCATTATGCAGGTACCCTTGTTAATGAGGTATGCCCCCTTTCCCAGGCAGATTTCCATTATTGCCAATCTGCCAGTCATTCTCTATAGTATTACAATAATTGTTCGAGGTCCACTTATGAATGAGAACATGTGATACTCAGTTCTTTGTTTTTGTGAAAGATCACTCAGTATTATAGACTCTAAGTCCATCCAGGTTGCTGTGAAGTTCATGATTTTGTTCTTCTTTATGGCTGCATAATATTCCATCGTGAATATGTACATTTAAAAAATCTAGTCCTCTTTTAGTGGGCAGTATGGTTGGTTCCCTGTTCTTGATACTGTGAACAATGCTGTGATAAACATACGTGTGCATTCTTGAGTAAGTTATATATTTGGATATATTTTAAAACATGTCATAATGATATTTGACATATTTGAAAACACTTGTAAAGACTTTATTTTAAATGCTATTATTTTAAAATGCCATTGTTGCATCTAGACCTTCCGTAATGGGAAAAACAGTTCTTGGAAATCAACTGAGTTTATCACAGTGATCTGAAGATGTCTATGCCTGTGTATAGAGATCACACACACACAAATCTCAGGAGAATGATGGTAGTGGCTTTGTCTAATGAAAGCAAATCTACAATAGGGCAATTGTTCTTAAGTTTTTTGTGCCATGTACTCTGCATTATGGTGAAGCCTAAAGACCTCCTGCGCAGAAAAGTATTTTTAAATACATAAAATAAAATATAAAGGATTTTGAAAGATATCAATTATTTTGAAGTATAGTTATAGAACCAGACAAGTGACATAATAATGTTTGTGTTTCTTTTTTTTTTCTTTTCTCTTTTTGTTTTGCTTCACTTGATACGGGCAAAATGTGTGTTTTTAAATTGTATAATAAAAGCTGGTGTCAGGGCTAACAATGTTATATTTTTGAAGTACTGATTCATGAAAATGGTATTTCATAATATCTACTAAAATTGAAATGTTGAATGTAATATCACATATGTGATTTTTGTTGGCCATGCAGTCAGAGGTATTGTGAGTGTTGCTGTGGTTTGTTTCATAAATTCCTAGTTAAGCAAAGTGCTAAACTTCAGTGGATAAGGAAAACACATGTTTCTGAAGTCCATCCCAGATCAAAAGCAATCTGATTGCATATTATTGCTACCCATTTCAATGAAATATTGTTAGTCGCTCTACTGAGGAGGTTTGGCCTGTAGAATTTAATGAAAGATTTACTCTTTCCTAGAATCACTCCTATTAATTCCCCCATCCCTTCTTTTCTCCTGATAGATTGTCACAGTCTGTTTACAAGTGCTCAGTTTGGTCAGCTTGGCTTTCCTCGTCAGCAAGGTGTGGTCCCTAGCCAGTGAAAAATAATATCTTTTCACAGGCAGCAGTTTATGTTCTCTTAGAACTTTCCTGGACATTGGGACACACGTCGACACTGGATATGACTTTTAAAACAGCTAAAAAACCCTATCAGGACCAACAGGTTTCCTTTTGTCTAATAAGATGATGATGGCACCAAATATCAAATGCCTCCCTGCCCTCTGGAATCCTGATGAGATTTCTGCTTTGCCTCTTCAGCAGTGTGAAATGACCCAGGGAAAGACTTAATAAGTAGATGTCAGCCCCAGAGTAAGCAGAAAAAAAAATGATGAATGGACCACTAGGCAACCCTATCCCAGCAGTTTGGCCATGCGCTTTGCATTCTATTCTATAGTTTGTGTGTGTGTGTGTGTGTGTGTGTGTGTGTGTGTGTATTAAATAATGTCAGGGATTCCCAAGTAATTCCAGCCTGAGGCTATTACTTCTAATAATTGAAACTGATGAAAGGTCATGGTATTTTTACAGCTTAGCTGTGACATGCTATATATCACTTTACTTCTGTCAAAGAAATTATTATACACTTCATTGGCAAAAGGTTTGATCCTGAGCTTTTCCTCCCCACGTTGTCTACAATGTATTTGCTTGAGTTTGCCAATAAATTTCATATTTAAAATGTTCCAGAAAATTGCCTGGCACTAGAATGAGATCATTCAGGTATAAAGCAAATGTTTCAAGATCATTAGGAAATTAATTACAGGAAATGATTGACACATGGCTACCAGAAGGGGAAAGTTTCATACAGCTTCACTTGTTTGAATATGATGCTACAAAGCCCTTGTGAAAAACTGCATGCTGTACTAAAAAAAGAAAAATGATTTAGGAGGAAAATCAACTATTTAGAAAATTATTTAGTCAAGGCATTTCAACTCTGTGGTAGTTTTCTTTTCCTGGTTATGCCTAGTTATTGGTAGTTGCTGAGTTTTTATGTAAGAACTGGCATCCCAGCCTTAAATGTATGGAAATTTGTTTTTTTAATCAACAAGGTATCTTACTATTTTGGAAAACAATTAAGAAAATCACT
This sequence comes from Cephalopachus bancanus, assembly GCA_027257055.1. NCBI lineage: Eukaryota > Metazoa > Chordata > Mammalia > Primates > Tarsiidae > Cephalopachus > Cephalopachus bancanus. The sequence continues at coordinate 9,754,660 of JAPVLO010000080.1, read as the reverse complement.
AATAAAAAAAACTTATTCAGGATAAAGGAAATAGCACATATTAAAACCCAGATAAATCTGTCCAAAGGAGTATTCAGAGGAAAATTCGTAGTGTCAAATTCTATATAAATTGAACTATCCCTGCAGAAAAAGAGAAAATCCTGGAGGAACTCAAATTATTCTACAAAAAAGCTAACTGCACACGTTTGTTTGTTGCAACTGTATTCACAATAGCAAAAACATGGAACCAACCGTGTTGCCCATCGAAGGAGGACTGGATAAAAAAATGTGGTACATATACACAATGGAATATTATGCAGCCATAAAGAAGGACAAATATATGGACTTTGCAGCAACTTGGATGGATTTGGAGTCCATCATACTCAGTGATCTATCACAGAAATAAAGACCAGAGTTCCATATGTTCTCACTTATTAGCAGAACAAGAACAATTATAATGCTATAAGAAAGTGATTGACATTAGTGGGAAACTGTCAGGGAAAGGGGGGGGTGGTATTGGCAGTTGAGGGAAACTGCTAGGGAAGGAAGGAGCATACCTCATCAACAAGGGTTCCTGCATGATCAATGTTTATATACCTAACCCTGAATTGTACCCATCTTTATAATAAAAATTTTTTAAAAAAGAAAACGAGAAAATATGTGAACTATGAATCTCCTCAAAATCTTAAATATGACAAGAAAAAGTGACAATAAGGATAAAAGCAAAAATAAGTATTTTTTAAAAAAGAGAAATACTGAGTTGACTATATCGTAAAATTATTTATAAAAGTGTTTTCAAATATCATATATTTTAATTTTAAAAGGAAGTTATAAGCAAATAAAATCTAGTTCTAAATAACCAGATATAGAATGCTATAATAGAAGTTTTCAGTATCTGTTATAAATGGTGAATGTGAATGGGATGCTGACTGTTTTTTTTCTGAATCAATCCCAGAGAGACTATATAGAAGCTTAAAAGAAGCATCGGTAAAGAATAAATAACAAACACTGAGAAAAAAAAAAAAGTTGGGAATGAAGACTATCAAGAAGAAGTTCTTGTGTGAGGAGGGCTTGGTGAGTCTGCAGTCACGGGCACAAAATGAGAGAAGGCAGCTCAAGGAGACTGGGTTGGAGGAAAGCTGTTTAGTTCTGCTTTTACCTTTCTATGCTTCACTTTGGCACAATCGCTGTCTGTTCCTTTCAATGAAAAATGTTAGGACAGTCGAAGTTACCGATGCTGTTGAGTTGTAGGCTTTCAGTTGATGATGGGTCTGGACTTCAGATGCCCTTGGGCCTTTACTTCTTGAGTCTTCTTCCTCCAACCCACCCAGAGTAGGTTTATAAACTAAGCAGGAAGCTTTTCCAAGATTGCTTATTTTAAGTACTTTAAAAGTGAATCTTTGATTGGACGATTTTTATAGTGGTTAACATGATTCTGTGGGACTTGCATCTTTCTGCCTTGGGGCACTTTTCTTTTCTTTCCATAAATACAATGGAAAGACACAGACAAGGGCCTAGCCTTTGGGCCCACCCCAATATATGGCTACCAGAACACATCAAAATTGATAGACACCTGTGGAGTACAATCATTAAATAGAAAGATAAACATTCAAACACACGTATCATAGAGCAGAATTTTGGAACAGATGGCCCAAGAAATATAATATATATATATATAAAGAGATAGAAAATAGACAAATATGTGCATACATATGTGTGTACACATATGTGTGTGTATGTATCTTTCACCAATGTTATTAAGAATAAAAGTATGATATTCAAAACAAAGAACACAATAAAAGGGGCAAATATCAGGATGCACACAGCTGAAGAAACAGCTGGGAATTAGCAGGCTGAAAAGTAATATTAAGGAAGAAAAATAAAACAAATAAGAGAGGCTAAGAGATGGAGGGTATAAGTGTCAACGCACAGTAATGGAAGTCTCAGAAGAGAAGAAAAAAGCAGAAAGCGAAAATATTTTTAGAAATAATGAAGAAGCCGGGCTCGGTGGCTCAGCCTGTAATCCCGCGCCTTGGGGGACTGAGGTGAGTGGATTGCCTGACCCACGGGTTCGAGACCCGCCTGGGCAACTTGACGAGACCTCATCTCTACAATAAATCAAAAAATCAGCCGGGTGTGGTAGCGCGCGCCTGTAGTTCCAGCTACTTGGAAGGTGGAGGCGGAAGGATCGCCGGAGGCCAGTGGGTCGAGGCTGCAGTGGCCAGGAGCGGCCACTGCACTCCAGTCTGGGCGACGGAGTGAGACTCCAACTCAAAAAAAAAAAAGAAATAATGAAGAGAGATTTTTAAAATTTGAGAAAGATTACATAACTTGCCTTGAAAATGTTCATAGAATATCAAATGGGAGAGAATAAAAAACCTATATCTTGATATATTATAGCAGTATTTTAAACCATAGGAGGGAAAAAATTATCCTAAAAGTGGGTATCAAGGAAGAATAGATCACTTACAACAAAATAAGGATGAGATGAATGCCAAATTTTTTAGTATCAATACTGGATATAAGATAACAACATGGCTTTATCAATAAGGGCAGCTGATCTCAAACCAGGCAAAGTGGAGAACAAAGTCAGGCCCAAGCTTTACCTGTCCAATGATCATTCCTATACCTAATCCTGAATTGTACCCCACATCTTTAAAATAAATAAATAAGATAACAACTTAGAAATATTTTTAAATTCTGAAGAGGAAGAATTTTATCTTCATATTTTATTTTCAGCCAAATTATCATTTATTTTATTTTTTAAATTAAATTAAATTTTACTTTTTTAATTTTAAAGATGTGGAGGTACAATTCAAGGTTAGGTATACAAATGTTCATTATGCAGGTACCCTTGTTGGTGAGGTGTGCCCCTCCCTCCCCTGGCAGTTTCCCTCAACTGCCAATCCCACCCCCACAGCAGTGTCCCACTATTGCCAATCCCTTTCTTATAGTATTATGATAATCGTTCAAGGTCCACTTATAACTGAGAACATATGGCACTCTGTTCTTTATTTCTGTGATAGATCACTGAGTATGATAGACTCTAAATTTATCCAAGTTGCTGCAAAGTCCATATGTTTGTCCTTCCTTGTGGCTGCATTATATTCCATTGTGTATATGTACCATTTTTAAAAAACCCAGTCCAGCTTCAATGGGCAGCATGATTGGTTCCATGATTTTGCTATTGTGAATAGAGCTGCAACAAACATACGTGTGCAGGTATCTTTTTTGTAGAATGATTTGAGTTCTCCGGGCATATTCCCAATAGGGGAATTGCTGGGTCATATAGAAAGTCAATTTCTAGTTCTTTCAGAAATTGCCACACTGTCTTCCAAAGAGGTTGTACTAGTTTGCATTCTCATCAGCAGTGTAGACGTGTTCCTTTTTCTCCACATCCTCACCAACATCTGTTGTTGTTTGTTTTATTAATGATGGCCATTCTTGCGGGGGTTAGGTAGTATCTCAATGTGGTTTTGATTTGCATTTCTCTGATGATCAATGCAGCTAAGCACTTTTTCACGTGTCTGTTGGCTGCCTGTATATCTTCTTTTGAGAAGTGTCTGTTCATATCTTTTGCCCACTTTTTAATGGGGCTGTTTTTTTCCCCTTTCGGCTTATTTGAGTTGCTTGTAGATCCTAGATGTTAGACCTTTGTCAGATACACTGTTGGCAAATATTTGTTCCCATTCTGTGGGCTATATCCCTGCTCTCTTGATGGTTTCTTTTGCTTTGCAAAATCTCATCAGTTTTATGAGGTCCCACTTGTCTGTCTTATCTCTTATGGTATGGGCACTTAGGGTTTATATCATTAGATGCAGAAAAAGCTTTTGATAAAATCCTCATCCCTTCTTGATAAAAACCCTCAAACACCTAGGTGTAGAAGGATCATACCTCAAAATAGTAAGTGCCATCTACAATAAACCCATAGCTAGCATATTGCTAAATGGATAGAAACTGGAAACATTTCCCCTGACAAATTATCATTTAAATGTGTGGGTATGTGTGTATGTGTGTATTCTGTTATAATAGCATAAAAGGCCTCAGAATGTTTGCCACACAGTCTAACAGGAAATCTTGAGATTAAAATGAGAAAGGAATAATAGTAGATACAGCAATACATGGGAAATATGTATGTTTAAGCAACTAACTTGGGAAAAATTATTGTGCTATCAGAATCCCAAAATAGGTAGACAAACACATTGAGATGGTTTCAAAGGAACAAATTCTCTAGATAACCCTAAACCAGATTGAATGATGGACTTATTCACTAAATGTTTAAATAATTTTTATTTATGAATATAAAATAAATTTTTCAACAAACTGCAAAAATATTTCAAGTGAGTCAATTTATCTTACAAATAAAATAAATTTTTAAAACAAAATTTGATAAATATAGTAAAGTAAAAGATAAAGACTAATTTCAATATTGATAGGATAATATTACACATAGTATTTTGATCTAGGAATAGCAAAGATTTTATGAAAGCAATTGCAACTATAAACTAACATTTGGCAATATAAAAACATGGTTCACTTAGTCTAATTAAGGAAAAGAGTCCTAAGTGTTACAGGAAAGACAGTATTAATATAATTCTATTCATATGTGTTATTAAAAATAAAACACTTCAATTCAATATTAAAATAGCTGAGCGTCACTTTATTATTTGAACCAGAAGACAAAGACTTCTAGTTGGGATAATGTAATTTAATGTATTTAAGGGCCCTATCTGCTCTAGACATATAATATAATATAAAACATAAAATGAAGAAATGACTAGTAAGTAAAATAAAAGCCACAAATAAAAGTTAAATATTTCTGTGTATGAAAACAGAAAAACTGAACTCAAAGCTTATGCTGGGATTCTGGAATGATTCATGTGACATTATCAGGATAAATATTGTTCACTTGAAACAATCTTTTTACTTAAAACTGAGGGCTGAGGAACTTCATCTCCTTGAAAAAATGTTGAAAAAACAAGCTAAGTTCAACTAGAGCCTAGAGCTATGTTGTAGTTATAATCATACATCAGGGGAATCAAAGAAGTAGACATCACCTAGCAACCAGGACTTATGGTCAGGTTACACTCTGGATTCATGAATTGATCAACATTGTTCTCAGTGTCATTGTGGTAAAAGTGAAAATAGCCAAGATAAGATCTAGCTTCAGACCACTATCCTATTTCAAATCACTATTGAACTTCAGGCAACTGTAAAAAAAAAACAAATCCGTTAACGGAAAGGAATGAAAGAATCAAGTGATGATATGGAGGAAGAAAAGGAGAGCTAAAACTTTCATTCAATTTCAGTCTATAACCTAAGATATTAATATACAGAAAGTAAACTATCACTGAGAAAGACAACCAACACTTGGAAGATTAATTCATTACAAGAAAAATGAAAATAATAGAATGTAAGAAAATAATTCTAAAATAGTATGTTTAAATCCTATAGTAAATAAAGAACTTAGTAAGTTATACAAGCAGGGATAGATATGAGACAACCATGAGACAATAAAATTAGAAAGCCTGAAAAATTTTTTTAAAGAAATCTTAATTTAGAACAAAACATAGTGTATGGAATATTCTCTAGACAAGACAGAGGAAGGAGATCTGGTGAACTGGAAAATACTAATGAGGAATTCATTCAGAAAGTGAGGCATAGGAATAAAGCAGGATTTCTCATTAGCACTTTTGTTAGTTGGGGTCTTTGTTGTGTAGAGTGTCCTGCACTTTATAGGATTTTAGTAACATCTCTGTCTTCTACCTACTACATGTCAGTAGTTCCTTCCCCAGTTGTGACAACCAAAAATGTATCGAGAGGTTGTATAATATAATTGTATAATAATACCCAGATGGGTATTCTTCTTCCAAAAAACTACTGAAATAAAGAAATTTAAAAGCATCCAAAAAAGCAGTTAGAAGACATGAAATTAAGATAAGAAATTCCAAAAAAAGGTTTTGTAATTGTTTTACCAGAATATTCTAGATGAAATGACAGAAGAATATGGGTGTATATTTCTGGAATTGAAGAAAAATGTAAGTCCTTAGATTAAAATATACTGAATACAGAAAAGAATAATGCAAATAAATCTAAACTCACATCAGATTAAACTATAGATCATTGAGTATAGAGTAACAATAGTAAAAGTTATAAAGAAAAAACCAATTGCCTAAATACATGACTACAATCAGGTGCAGCAAAGTTATCATCAAAAAAGTTATCAAAGTGACAAAAAAGTTATAAGTCTCAAGTTCCATATACTATGTAACTATTAATTTTAAAAAGATAAAAATTAAATACATATATATATATTCTTTCGACATACAAAAGGTAGGGAGTTACAACCCACTGGTTTTCTCTAATATAAATATAAAAAAAGTAAAATCAGAGAAAAGGAAGTGTGCATGAATACTGGTAAACTATGTTTAGAAATACCACTAGTTATGTTAAAATAGTTTATCTTAGCCAATTTTGTATTTTGCAATCTATATAATAATAAAAACAGAGATAGGATTTTCCAGAGAGTAGGCAAAAAGAGTAGTCTGAGAGACATATTTGGGAAAAGAAGAGAAATGCTGAATATATTTAGATTTTATTGGAATAATTTGAGTTAAGTGTGTATTTAAAATTTATAGGGGCACTGAATATTAAAAATATAATTTTTATCTTGAAACAAAAAAGAAATAAAAATTTCATCAAAAAAACTGATATCAGGGAGGTTGAAAATAAAAGAAGCAGTAAAAGAAAACACCCATAAAATAGTGGAAATAATTTCAAAGTATTAGTAATCACACTAAATGTAAATGTATTGTAGTAATTTATTGAAAGACAAAGTCTAACTGGATTAAATACATTAAACCAATAGTCAGCTTTGTACATAATTGTCAATCAGTAGTCATATTCTTTTAAAAGACAAAAAGATGTTAATATCAGCATTATTATTTAATATTATTTACATATACCAGTGATATTTTTTAGGACACAAGGATATTAATACTAGCTTAATGTTTAATATTGTTTTATAAGTTCTAGATAATGCATTAAAAGAAATTAAATTAAATTTTATATGTGTGCTTAAAATGAATAGCGAGAACAATATTGTCTCATTTGTTGATATGACCTTCTATATAAGGAGTACAAATGATTACACCAAAAAGTCCATAGCATCTTACAACTAATAAACAAGATATATTAGTTTAGACTAAATTATTATTTAAGAATAAAAATTATTTCCCAGTCATAATGTTTGAAATTATAGTGAGAAATAATTTCACTAATAAAACTGACATTTAAAAATATACTTAGGAAAAAGTATGCTTTATTTAACAAGTACATTTTACTCAAAAACATGTGGGCCCATGTGAGCCAAACCAAACAATAGAAAATATTGAATATAAAATATTAAAATTTAAGTATATCAAAAATATGTCGAGAATAATATACAATTCCAAAAGAATAATTTAGGAAATTTCAATAAAAATAAACATGCAGAAATCTGATGAAATTATTTCAAAAATAATCTGAAAGTGGCAGAAGGTAAAATCATTAAAAACAATTCTGGATATTAAAAAAAGTAATAAATTTCTTTTTACCGACAAGAACAAGTAAGAAATACAATGAAACCATTACATTATCACTCCTTACAAGAAGCATACATTAAAAAAAAACAAAAAAAACATGGAGGATCCAAGATGGCCACCATGAAGCAGCAGACTGGTGCCTCTCTCACTAAGCAAGGCAGAGAGTAGGAACACAGCCATGATAGACAGATATATTCAAAGCATTTTTGGATGGTTGAAGTACCCTGCACCCAGAAAAGGTCTCTTTTAGAGACTAGAAAACATCAACAGATGTGAAAATCCAGGCACCCCATCCCCCACTGTGCACTAGGCTTGCACAGGAACTGAAGCCCTGCCCAGTGAAGAAGAGTGGGTTAGTGATTCTAAGATGTTTTAAATCAGCTCGTTCCTTCCCAGCCATGCACGAGTCTTTGGTCCTATGCAGGGGAAGTCCTGATCAGGGCAACTAGAGCCCAAGTGGATCGGGGAAAAAAAACCTGTGCCCAGTCAGCCACTGTGAACATGGCTTCCCAGTGGATCCCAGTGGTCAGCTCCAAAGCAGGGAAATCCTGCCTGCAGAGTGAACCCAGCTGGTGCCTGTTGCCAGAAACTGGTAGCTATCTTCCCAGCCAGATCAGAAAGAATCACCTCTAAGCCTGGTGCACCTACAAGGCAGATCCCTCCCCCTTCTCCTATGTCAGGGAACTCACTCTTTTTCAATAGTAAAGTGTGGACATGAGCAGGGAGGGAGCAACCTGAAAAATGCTTGAAGACTTTCTCTGATGGAGGGCTTCTGGGTTGCAAACTGTAGGGAGTAGACATGGTGGAGGATTCCCCTATTTACTTTCCATAGAGTGCTAAGAGCAGAACCTGAAAACTAACCCAACTAGATTGACAGTGGGAGAGAAAATCTACATGAGAGAAACCTCCCACGGGATGAAGCGAGGAGCAGAAGTGAATGCCCTTCTCTTTCTCACTGCATGAACTGTATTGACAGGATCTTTGACTAGCTTCAGAGCAACAAAAATAAAGAGGAATTATAGAGAGGAAAGAATGGTCTGTTACAAATGAGGAAAAATCAATGAAAAAATGTAAGATACCCTTAGAGTCCTAAAAACACAGTGCCTCAAAAGCCAGCTATCAGAGCACAAATAATGGAAACCTCCCAGAATGACCTGCCCCAGATGACAGTCACATAAATCAAAGACTAGATGACCAAAACGAACAGACAGAACCAAGAGAAAGTAGAAGCAAAAGTCACTGAAGTAATACAGAAAGTAAAAATGGAGTTGGCCAATTTCAGAAAAGCCTATTCTGAAATAATGGAAATGAAGGACTCCATCCTGGAAATAACATGATAACAAGCATAGGGAGTAGAAACAACTAAACAGAGGAAAGAATCTCAGAGCTTGAGGACCAAAGTATGGAATAAACCCAGTCTGTCAAAAACATAGGAAAAAAAAGTTCAAAAAGAAGGAGCAAAGCTTCAAAGATGTGCAATTATCTCAAGATGCAAAGTCTATATCTGACAGGTATCCCTGAAGAAGAAAGAGAAACTGAGAACACCATGGAATAAACATTCCATGACGTTATCCAAGAAAACTTCCCACATCTCACAAGAGGGTTCACCATTTAAGTGTAAGATATTCAGAGAATCCCTGCAAGATATCACATAAGAAGACCATCCTGAAGATATATAATAATAACCCTCTACAAAGTAAGCATGAAAGAAAAAATCTAAAGGCAGCAAGAGAAAAAGGTCAGACTACCTATCAGGGAAGACCCATAAGAATTTTCAGAATTAAGAAACACTACAAACCAGAAGGGACTGGAGCCCAGTTTTTAACATTTTGAAAGATAAGCTATTCTAGCCAAGAATTTACTACCCTGCCAAGCTAAGCTTGATCAGTGACAGAGAATTAAAATCCTTCCCAGACATTCAATCCCTATGAGAATATACCACTTCCAGACCAGCCCTTCAGAAGATGCTTAAGGTGTTGAAAACAGAAAGAAGAAAAAAAAAAGTTGACCGAGATCAGTGGCTCAGCCTGTAATCCCAGTACTTTGGGAGGGATTACCTGATTGCCTGAGCTCAGCACTGGATTGCCTGAGTCTGCAGGTTCGAGACCAGCCTGGGGAACTCGGTGAGGCCTTGTCTCTTCAATAAATCAAAAATTAGCCAGGCATGTAGTGCATACCTGTAGTTCCAGTTATTTGGAAGGCTGAGGTAGAAGGATCCCTGTAGCCAAGCAGGTCAGTGCTGGGGTGCCTGTGAACATACCACTGCACTATAGCCTAGATGACAGAGTGAGACTCCAACTCAAAAAAAAAAAAAAAAAAAAAGACAGTCATACCTATCACAAAAGTACAGGCAAGCACAGAGCTAAAAGTGTATACAGAATGCTTACAAAAATGAAAATACTCGCATATATAAGTAAAAATATAAAGGAAACAAAACAATCCCCTAAGAGGCCTACAAAACAATCCCCTAAGAGAGAGATACACCCTCACAGTCAATAATCAATTTGAACACGAGTGTACTAAATGTGCCACTGAAGAGACACAGAGCTGCAAACTGGATAAAGAAGCATGATCCAACAGTCTGCTATCTCCAGACTCATCTTACTGCAAAGGACACCCACAGGCTCAAATTGGGGGCTGGAAAGCGGTTACAAAATCAACGTGCAAAAGACATTTCTATACACCAGCAACAAGCAGGTGGAGAACCAAATAAAAAGCACAATCCCTTTCACAATAATCACACACAAAAAGGAAATAATTTGGCATCCACTTAACCAGAGAAATGAAAGACCTGTACAATGAGAACTACAAAATGCTGCTTAATACATCAAGGATGACAACAAATGGAAAGACATTTCATGCTTGTGGATGGGAAAAATCAATATTATCAAGATATTCATCCTACCCAAGGCAATCTGCAGATTCAATGCAATACCCATCAAATTGCCAACATTATTCTTCTCAAACTTGGAAATAATGATACAGAAATGCACATGGAAACAAAAAAGAGCACCAATAGTCAAAACTATCCTTAGCAAAAGGAGCAAAGCAGGAGGTATCACACTTTTGGACTTTAAAGTTTATTCTAAGGTTACAGTAACCAAAAGAGCCTGATATTGGAACAAGAATAGGCACAGAGACCAATGGAACAGGACAGAGATTCTGGAAACAATAACACAGTCTCTCAATCAACTCATCTTTGACAAAACCACCAATAACAAATCACTGGGGAAAGGAGATCATATTTAGCAAATGGTGCTTGGAAAACTGGCTGACTACATGCAGAAGAATGAAACTCAACCCTTACCTATCACCATATACAAAAATCAATTCAAAATGGATCAAAGACCTAAATGCAAATCCCCAAACTATAAGAATCCTAGAAGAAAACATAGGAAACACCTTTATGTACATCAGAATAGGCAACAAATTCTTGACCAAATCCCCAAAAGCAAATGCCATAAAAGCTAAGATAGATAAGTGGAACCTCATCAAACTGAAAAGCTTTTGCACAGCAAAAGAAACCAAGAAACTATAAAGAGAATGGGGAGACAATCCATAGAATGAGAAAAAAAAATTTGAAATTATATATCGGACAAAGGCCGATCATCTGGGCTCTAAAAGGAACTCAAACAAAATTAAAGGAAAAACACAAAAGACACCATTAAAAAGTGAGCAAATGACATGAACAGACACTTCTCAGAAGACAGCATACAAGCAGCCAACAGACGCATGAAAAAAATGCTCAGCCTCACTAATCATCAGAGAAATGCAAATCAAAACTACAATGAGATACCATCTAACTCTGATAAGGATAGCTATCATCAATAAGTCAAAAAATAACAGATGCTGAGGTGGGTGCAGAGAAAAAGGGAACGCTTCTACATTGTTGGAGGGAGTGCAAGCTAGTTCAGTCTCTATGGAGAGCAGTGTGGTGAGTCGTAAAAAAACTAAAAATTGACCTTCCATACCATCCAGCAATCCCTCTCCCGGGAATATTTGCAAAGGACCATAAATCATTCTACAAAAAAGACACCTGCACATGCCTGTTTATTGCTGCACTATTCACAATAGCAAAAACATGGAACCACCTCTCTGCCCATCAAAAGTGGACAGGATAAAGAAAATGTGGTACATATACACACCAAAGTATTACGCAGCCATAAAGAACAAAATCATGAACTTTGCAGCAAATTGAATGGAGTTGGAGACAATAATACTAAGTGAACTATCACAGAAACAATGGACTGAATACCACATGTTCTCACTCATACTTGGACCCTAAACATCGGTCATATTAGCACAAAGGAGAGATCGGCAGTCGCGTAAGCACTGCTAGGGAAGGGAGGGAGAGAGGAGAATGGAAGCATGTGACAACACAGAGGGTATCTGGTCCACTACCAGGGGAGTGAGGGTCAGTTAGAAGTCCAAACTTCGCTTGCATGCAGCCTACTTATGTAGGCTCTCTTGCACCCACTTGAACCCCACATCTCTATAATAAAACAAAAATGTTTTAAATATGAAAAAATGTGAAACAACCTCCAAAAACTGGCAGGGAACTAATTTTTAAAAATAATAATGCAAAGAAAAAGGTGGTTATTATCATCAATTTAATTACTTTTAAAATTATTAATATATTTAGTGTGCTTGAACACCCTAATTCAAAATGATAGATCTGACGACATAAAAAAATGAAGCTATTCTGCAACTTAAAGGAATCAAAACGTTTTTAATATATGAAATAGTCCTTTGGTGTTTAGTTCATGTTCTATATTCCAACCTGTTACAGTGTCCGAGAAAAGGTAGGAATATAGTCTATGTTTAATTCTATTAGATTCCCTCTTCTCCAGTCCATTTTGTAATGAAAATTTGCAGTCATCTAGAAAAGTTGAGAGCATTTCAGAATAAGCTCCCATATACACACCAACTAGACTCTACAGCTAACATTTTACTATACTTGTTTTTTTAATCACACATTTATCTATTCGTTCTTTTTGAAAATATGTTTTTAAAATATTGCAGATATTAATACATGTTACTGTAAATACTTCAGCATATATAGCATTACATAGAGTTCAATATTTATTTATGCTTTTTTGCCTTTTTTTCTGGTAATATTTATATACAATGAAATATACAAATCATAAGTGACCATGTGATGACCTGAGCAAAACAACCCACTAGTAAGAAACAAAGCATGTGTTACTCCAGAAAGTATTGTCATGTTCTTTACCAATATATCCTCACCCACATTTCCACATTGTTCTGATTTTTTTCCACCAAATTAGTTTTGCCTGATCTAGAACTTTATATAGGCAGTATCATATAATACACTTCTTTTATTTCATATAAGGTTTTTGTAATTCATCCATGTTATTGTATAAATCAGTAGTTTTTTTTTTATTGCTGACTAGTATCCCACTGTAAAAATATAGTCTATTTTATTTATCCATTCTCCTATTGCTGTACATTTAGGCTGTTTGTTTGTTTGTTTGCTTGTTTGTTTTGAGTTGGAGTCTCACTCTGTCACCAGACTGGAGTGCAGTGGCTGCTCCTGGCCACTGCAGCCTCGACCTGCTGGGCTCTGGTGATCCTTCTGCCTCAGCCTTCCAAGTAGCTGGAACTACAGGCGCGCGCTACCATGCTCAGCTAATTTTTTTTATTTCTTGTAGAAATGAGGTCTCGCCAAGTTGCCCAGGTAGGTCTCGAACCCTCAGGCTCAGGAATTCGCTCACCTCGGCCTCCCAAAGCGTGGGATTACAGGCTGAGCCACAGAGCCCGGCTGGCTGTTTCTTTTTATGTGATTTTTAAATAAAACTGCAACAAACAATTTTGTATAAGTCTTTTTCTGGACATAACGTTTCTTTGAAATAATTGAGTCTTAGGTTAGGAGTTGATCTACTTTGTACAAAGTTATGGGAACTTTAAAAAAATTATTGCAACATTTTGCACTGCCATCAATAATATTTGAAAGTTCTAGTTGCTGTGCATCCTTATCAACATTTAACAGTATCTTTCCCTCAGTTTTAGCTATCTTAGTAACTATATGGTGGTATCTCATTGTGGTTTAAGTTTGAATTTTCCTAATATCTAATAATATTAAATGATTTTTCATGTGCTTATTAGTTATTTGTATATTATCCTTTGTGTTGCATATGTTCAAATATTTTTTTCACCCATTGGAATTTTTTTCTAAAATTGTCTTGTAAAAAATTTTTTGTTGTTGTTTTGTTGTTTGATCAGTCCTAAGTAATTTGAATTGCAGATATTTCCTCACAGTCTGCACCTTGCCCAATTTGATAATCTCTTTGTGTGCACCAAAGTTGTTAATCGTGATGAAAAAATTTATATTATTTTTCTTTCATGGATATTGCTTTGTATGTCTTTTTTCTTTCTTTCTTTCTTTTTTTGAGTTGAAGTCTCACCTGCCACCTAGGCTGGAGTGCAGTGGCACACTCACAGCCACTGTAGCCTCTACCTGCTGGGCTCAGATGATCCTTTCACCTCAATCTTCCAAGTAGCTGGAACTACGGGCACACATCACCATGCTTGGCTGTGTTTTTGATTTATTGTGGAGACGAGGTCTACTAAGTTGCCCAGGATGGTCTCAAACCTCTGGGCTCAGGTAGTCTCTCACCTGTGCCTCCCAAAGAGCTGGGATTACAAGCCTGAGCCACTATGCCCTGCTGCTTTTCTGTCTTTTAAAAGAAATCTTTGCCTTTTCTGAATCTACAAAAAAATACTATTTTTTAAGCTTTATGGTTTTAGCTTTTATGTTTAGATCTAGGATCCATCTAAAATTAATGTTTGCATATAACGTGAGTTAGTGACAATTTTTTTTAAAATTTGTAATCTAGGTGTTCCAGTATCATTTGTTGAAAAGCTTTTTCTTTCCTTATTGGATTGTTCTCTCCTTTTGTTTAATATCAAATGATCATATGATGTGAATATATTTCTGGGTTCTCTATTTTATTTCATTAATTTATTTGTTGATTCTTTGCCAGTACCACACTGTATGTATGATGACGGCTTTACAGATTGTTTGTTAGTATAAATACAGTACGTGAAAAAATATGATGAGGAAATCTTATTCACATAATATATTTCTTATTTTTTTTTTGAGTTGGAGTCTCACTCTGTCGCCTAGACTGGAGTGCAGTGGCTGCTCTTGGCCACCGCAGCCTCGACCTGCTAGGCTCCAGCGATCTTTCCGCCTCAGCCTTCCAAGTAGCTGGAACTACAGGAGTGTGCTACTACGCCCGGCTAATTTTTGATTTATTGTATAGATGAGGTCTTGCCAAGTTGCCCAGGCGGGTCTCAAACCCACGGGCTCAGGCAATCCACTCACCTCAGCCTCCCAAGGTGTGGGATTACAGGCTGAGCCACCGAGCCCAGCTAATATATTTCTTATAAATTGAAACTCATAGGGGATTTTAAATGGACAAAAGTAGTTAACAGATAAATCAGAAAAAAAACACATACAACAAGCACCCACACCTGTATGACCACTTTATAGTTAAAAATGTTTACTGGGTGAAGAGACTCACACTTATAATCTCAGGACTTTGGGAGGCCGAGGTGAGAGGATTGCCTGAGCCCAGAGGTTCGAGACCAGCCTGGGCAATTTGGCAAGACCTCATCTCTACAATAAAGCAAAAATTAGCTGGGTGTAGTGGTGCATGCCTGTAGTTCCAGCCACTTGGAAGACTGAGGTGGAAGGATCCCTTGAGCCCAGCAGGTCGAGGCTGCGGTGACCGTGAGCACGCCAGTGCACTCCAGCCTGGGAGACAGAGTGAGACTCTGACTCAAAAAAAAAAAGTTCAAAGAATAGAGAAATGAAACAAGCAGAATTAAAAATGTAAGGTTAATACAATCCTAACTTTCTCAAATAAAACATTTATACACAGGACAGAAAGATTACCACAAGGAAACATTTCAGGAATTTAACTATTTTTTCTTTTAATATTGGCTACTACTGAGCAACAAGATTCAAGATAAATTTTATCATCTACTTTCTACTTTTCTGTATCTTTTGTAATTTATAATGAATACTTATTTTTATAACTAAGCAAAATACACATTCTTTGGAAGGCTAATTAGTTCAAGAAATAACAAAGTACTGTGAGAACACTGTCTTAGTCAGTTCAGGCTGCTATAACAAATTACCACAGAACAGAAGGCTTGTAAACAATAAAAATGTATTTCTCCCAGTTCTAGAGTCTGAAAGTCCAGGAACTGGGTGTCAGAATGGTCAGGTACGGTGAAGGCCTTTTTTCCAAATTGCAGACAGCAGATTTCTCATTGTATTCTCACATGGTAGAAGGAACTCGTCTCTGGTCTCTTCCTATGAGGACATTAATTCTAATCATGAGGTCTCCACCCTTATGAATTGGTTACCTCAAAACAACCCCACCTCCAAATACCATCCCACTGAGATTAAAGCTTCAGCATATAAATTTGGGGGGCATGCAAACATTCAGTCTATCGTCAACATACATTCTCAGAAAATCTCTGAAAATAGAATAAGTCATCACTTATTGATAAGGAATCATGGTGTACCAGAAACGGAAGGGTCCAACACTGCAGGGCTAAGCAAGGAAGAACAAAATTGGACATGTAGGCTTTTGCCTCTTTTTCTGGGCTATTTCTAATGTTCAACACAGAATATATGTATAATTTCTAAATAACTAGACCACTCAACCAACCTGGGTGATTCTATAAAATAACAACAGAGATAGTCATTCTTCATACCTTCTGCTATTCTATGCACCTGCACACACACAAAGAATGCAGAAATCAATGATACTCTGAACCTACCTATTTGTTTCATCTGAATGTAGTCATTTTATTACACTTTGGACTTGTTGCATATAGTTAGAATATGTATGTTTATTTAATGCCTACCATATATAAGTCATCTGGTGGGATCTTTGGGAGCTCACAGATATAGGTGGCATGAGTAGAACCAAAATCCACTATAACTGCTTTGAAGATAACTAGGGGGAGGTGCTTCCACAAGCCCTGGAGCTGTTTCCAGTGTGCCATGCCTGTTCTAGGAGCATCAGTCCATTGGCCAAATCTGAAATGTTTTATCGGTCTTCTGTGACTAAGAATAATGTAGTACCATCAATGCCACTGAGTAGTGTAAGAAACATTTAATTCAGCATAAATTGTTTCACTAATAAGCTTTCACATATAATGACCTATAACCAAAGTGCATATTTTTCTCATCTTTGATTTGTTTTGCAGTCATTGACATAGTACCTTGGTTAGAACAGTGCCCAGAAGTAGCAGTTCACATGGGAAAAGTAAACAAATTCCAATTTAACCTCTTCTCATCCTACCCCATGGAAGATACTAAACCACAGAAAGAACTCCAGACTGTGAAGAGAAAATTAATTTCATTTTTCTAATTCAAAAGAAGAAAAATAATTTGATCTTAATTTTAGTGATTGGATAAAATGAGATAATAAATAACACAAAGTTTAAAATATTGGTGACAAACAAACTCCAGTGAAAACATTGCTTCTTTTTATTCTCTCATGCAGAAAGGACTACATTGGGTATCATGCCCTTGAGTTTGTCAAGTTATCTCATGTAAAGTATCATGTACTAAGCCCCTATGGTTTGAAGAGTAAAGCCCTGCTCACCATGTGGAGAACCTGAAGTTACCTTCTTTGGAATGTTCACGTGCTCATACGGTTTTGAGATATCGGCAAAATCAAAGGAAGTGACCTTCAACACTGACATTCTTCTGTATTTTATGTCATATTTTCATGCTGGTGTGGACTTGTTCGTTCCTCTTCCACACCCTGCTAGAGCCAAGCTCTCCCAGTTTCGCAGACAGAGTCTCTCTCCCACTCGGTCATACCATCTGTTTCCACATTGCAGTTTACTCTGCATGAGTACCAGGTTAGCAGACAGGATTTTGCCCAATAGCAAGTACATCAGAAAGTCTTTCACAGGCTCCCCACAATCTGTGAACATATGATCAGTCTAGGATAACACATTGTACTAAAAATATATCAGAGAAATGTTCCTGTGGTAATAAACAAGAAACCTGAATCAAGGAGGAAATGTGGCTTGAGCTTCTGAAATGTATATGCCTATGTGTACCAGAAAGATGACGCTCTGTCAATGGGAGATGGCTGAATCAACTAATGTTTGTTTCTTTATTGCAAGTGTTACTGCATATTTAACAGTGTGGGCATAGTGTGTTTGGTCGAAAACCCAAACTGTGAGTTAAATGAGAGAAAGTCTAAAAGTATTTGTCATGAGGTGGTTGGTTTGATAAGCAGAAATCTATATAATTTTTATGCTAACTTTTGAAATTGCACAGTGCCATTAGAAGGAATATTTCAGTAGGCCTGAGAGTATAAACTTAAAAGAGACAGGATTGTGTGTCCTGTATTTTGTGCTGCATCATTAACTCCTTATTTAGCTATATTGTCATTTTTATTAGAGCTTGACAATATTTCCCAAATGTTAGATGCATATATCATAAAGACCTTGCAGAGACTGGGTTGTTAGTTTGTGCAGAAAAAAACTATGCAAATTTTTAAGTGTCTCTTTGTATTAACGGATCCTGGAAACTGATTTTTTGAGCTTAGAATGTGTAACTTGCTTTAATTCACCCAGTAGTCACTATGCATTTTTATTTAATCAGTCAAGTTAAACTTTCTCTCATATTACACCTCTTACTCACCTCTTGTTTTCATTCCTATTTGCTGGGGGAGAAGAAATGGAAGTCCGATGTCATCTTAAATTGGGCAAAAGAATATGTCTGGAATTGAGTTGTACAATACAGATATGAATCCAAGTTCTGCATCCACATTTGGTATACCAAATTTGGTATACCACATTTGGCTATAGCCACTGGATTCTCATACTACTCATAACGGTTCTGAACTCCAGATGGTATCTGCTCCCCCTGGTGCTTGGCAACAGTGGGATATAGAGGAGATTATAGCACACTGAAAGTCGTAAGTCTGATATTCACACATGGACCTTTCATTCTGTGACTGCATGGCTTTGAACCACTGATTTAAACTCTGTATGTCTCACCTATAAAATATGGAAAATAATACTTATGTCACTGTGCTGTGTGGTACATGGTCCATACAATTTCTTATTTGAATTTCTACAGTTTGCACACAATAACACACCCCTCTGTCTCTTCCAATGTACTGTTTTAAGTAGGAATCTAAGACAATCTGATGGATTAATAATGGCTGACACAGCATGGTGGTCAAGACTGTTGCAGAGGCCTGATTGAATCTGGTGCCATTCACTAGATGAGTAATGGGAACAAGTCACTTGAATTGTTCAGAGAATTAAATACAAACATGGAATCAACTGTGCTGCCCATTGCAAGTGGACTGGATAAAGAAAATGTGGTACATTTACATGATGGAATATTATGCAGCCATAAAGAAAAACAAAATTATGAACTTTGCAGCAACCTGGATGGAATTAGAATCTATAATACTCAGCGATTTATCACAGAAACAAACATCTGAGTACCACATGTATTCACTTATAAGTGGACCTTGAACATTTATCATAATACTATAAGAAAAGGACTGGCAGTAGTGAGACACTGCCCAGGGCGAGGAGGACACATAACATCAATAAGGGTACCCATAATTTACCTGCATGATGACCACATATGTACCTAACCCTCATTTGTACCCCACATTCTAAAAATAAAATAATTTTAAAGAAGAAAATAGTATTTAACAAACAGTAAGTGCTCCATAAAGATTATTGTTATTACCATATATGAATATAGATTTGGGAGCATTGCTTCCTTAGGACTGGTCACTCTGTTTCTTCAGATATTCCTCAAGTATAACTCATGCAAAAAGAAACCTTGCTCTAGATGCTATGGATACAGATTTCAATCTGCATGTAATCACTGTGTACTGCTCACATATCATTGCATGTTGTATCACATTTCATTGTAAATATTGCTTGCCTACTTTCTCCACTAAACTGTCAGCTACTCAACGACAGGAATCCATGTATTTGCATAAGTAACACAGCATTGGGCCCAGGGTTTGTTGACAAATAAATATACGATAAATGCTAGTTTGATATAGTTGTGATTGAATAGAAGAAACAGATTTATTCATTTACTTTTCTCCTAAAAATGTATGTTCTTAATCTGTGATCCTGGGTGTACCTAGGTTGGTAGGTGTTTGTGACCATGTCACGTTGCATGCCCCAAAGTAATTATGTTCTGAACTTGCTTATGAAAGGAGTCCTGGGTTTCATCAAGTTTTCAGTGCAGCCTGTGACCCTAAAAAGATTGGGAATGGCTAATTGAAAAGCTCCTTATATTTTATCTATGAACATCATTTTCAAAATTCATGAAATCTTTGACATAATAATTGTCACAGATTACTTTGTGCCTTAGGCATTTCCCTTTCTCTGTTCTTGCTTCTTCTGCTGTCTTCAAAAATGCAAGCACCTGCTGTGAATATTTTTTTATATGCGGTATCTGTCCATGGCAATGCAATATGGTCAATCAGATTCCTTTAGCAAATTAGTTGATTCTCAAGTCAGTATATTGTCATGTCTTGCAAAGTGAGAAGTAATCAATCATTATTATATCTAGGAAATCAAATTGACTGCAATCCATGACTTGCCTGACTGATGAAGTATAGATGTCACCTAAGGTATCCCCCTCTTCCACCTCACCTGCTGAGAAAGGAGGGGCAAAGTGAGGCAAGTAGCAAAACAGAAGTTTACTGATTTATAACACATACAATATTTCAATTATTTATTGTTTATGCACATTTAGCTTTCAATCAGCTATCTAAATGTACAGAAAAATTAGAAATATTTGGATCTGCTTTACAATGATCAAATATAAGATATTTGTTAATTATGTTGTATTCATTTGCATGAAATCTGAGTTGAAGTAACAAAGAGAGAACTACTGAAGATAATGATTCAGCAAAATAAAAGTTTATTTTGTATCTCTTCATGGCACAGTGCAGAAAGTTGATTTCTATTTCAGGGAGTCATACCCTGGACACTAAGGCAACTCTTTCACTTTTAACCTGTAGCTGCCAAGGGAACACTCTCATTCTCATTCTCATTCTCATTCTCAGCTAGCAAAAAAGAAAAAGGTGGCAGAAGTTGTAAATTTCACTTCCGCTTATACTTCATTGATGAGAACTTAGTGGCATGGCCACACCTAGCTATCAAAAGGCAAGATGTAAGTGCACTTGAGCAGCTGCAATCCAGTACACCTTAATACTCTGGAAGAAGCAGAGCAGATTTTTGTTGGAAAAGTAACAGCCTCTGTTGGAAGTAGAAAATTAGAATGTAGACATATGCATCAAAATTGGGTAAAACCACCTGATTTGGGGAGCTAATAAATACAATATTTCTATCTCTTCTTTCTGGAAAGAGCAGTACTCATTCTATCCTGCAAACCACAAATTCAAAATGGCCTCACTGGCCCAGAAGAATGTAAAAGGTGGAAAGTAAAAGAACATAAGTGTGGACTTCAACAGGATAGACAAAAGAAGATGATCAGGACCCAGAGATAAGAAGGTCCCAGTGAACAAGATGAGTGATCTTGAAAGATCCAGTTATAAGGTGATAGAGAGAATTAGAGAGAGCTCTGGTGGCAAGTAGTAGAGATAAAAGCATGGTGCCATGGCTTCATGTATACATCTCTGCAGTTTCTACAAAATCTGGGAAGGGAAGGCAGGGAGCAAGAAGTGTAAAGTTAGTTCTGGTAGAAAATGCCTAACTGCTAGAACCCTGATATATGGCCAAGAATAAAGCAAGTGTCTATTTACTGAATCAGGATGAAAAGAAAGACCTGGATCAGCTACAAAAGAGATTAATACAGAGAAACCCAGCTAAGCACGTAGATTCTTGCTATTTATTATTCCTAGGAGCTTAATAAGGTCCCAGGAAATATAAGTAGGTATAGAGTTTATTTGAGACGTGATTAAGACAAAGATATTTAAATCAGAAAATGTCGTTAAATAAACCCAGCCGTAGATAGGAGGCGCTTCTAAAGGCCAAGGAGTTAAACCATCTTAGCTTCTTGCATATAATTGAATGTAACTCCCAACCATCTTAATTCCTTAACTAAAACTTAATAAAACTCTAATCTCTGGATTATTCTGAAGAGTGAACAGTTGATTTTTAGATAGGAAACCAAAGAAAAAGAATCAAAGTCAAAACGATTTCTAAGGAGGGAGAAGAAAATGAGTTAAGGGATCAGAAGCTTGTGAGGGGTACAGAATGTCATGTGGGGAAGATAAAAAAGTTCTGGTGATGGTTGGTGGCAATGGCTGTACATCAATGTAAATGTATTTAAAGCCACTGAACTATATGATTAAAAATGGTTAAAGTGGTCAATTTTAGGTTATGTCTCTCTTACTAGAATAGAAATATTTTTTAAGAATTAAATAGAACGTAGAAGCAATTATGATGTTTTATAAATTCATAAATGTAATATTCAGCTAAGTTAGAAGTTCACAGTTTTCAGTGAACCTATCACTGTTGAATATAAATATTTTACCAGTTTACTCCTGTCTGAGACCATTTATTGAATTTTGACATTTTCATTGTAATGTTAAGTACAAAGAAATACAAAGTAATGTAAAGCAAAAATACATAAATTTAACAAAATAATATAAATGTATGAGACTGTGACACTCAGGAGAGCAACAAGAAAACCCAGCTTCAGCCACATGTTCCATAAGAGCCTCCGTTTTGCACAGGGACTGCACAGGGACTGGCTGTCCTGAACACCCTCTACTTTCTACCAGGCAGGCCCTTCTACCAGCTCTGTTTTGGGGCAGAATTATACACCCAGTCACCTTCTTACATTTTGGATAACAAATTGAGTGCAGAGCTGTTTGTTTATATATTTTTAAATGCTGAAGAGTACAGATGAAGAAACTTGTTGCACCTCCCCTTCTCTGATCACACCTATGGTAGGTGGACAGCCTCAGGGATGACTCCTCATCACTGCCCCTGCTACTCACATCCTTGTGTGTTTCTCTCTTTGAGTATGAGTTGGAAACGCAACTTGTTCCAAATGGATAAAGTACAGCTACAGTGATGGCACTGTCAACCTTAAATAATTAAATTTAGAAATATGAGTAAATATAGAGTTTATTCAAGTGAAAAGCTTGAGAATGGCCACCTGGTAAATACAGAGTCCAAAAGAATGGGTCAGCATTCTGAAATGGGGAAGTTAAGACTCTACTTATACAGGCAGAGACAGAGAAGCTTAACAGGGTTGCAATATTTTCCACACAAGATCAGTATATATGGTATAGCAATTCGATTGGTTACAGTTTGCTACTTTCTAAGATAGTTTCAACATCCTGTAAGGAAGGGTAATGGTCATCAGGGGTCTTATCTCTAGTATCATTCAGCCTTTCCTAATCATTTGCAGGGTAAGAATGATGAAGAGATTTAAAGATTTAATCTGTAATGGAAAAAGCAGAAGTTGCAGCTTCATGCTATGTAACTCAGCACATAGCCACATTATTCTCAAGGCTCAAAACAATTTAAAGTTCCAACAGGTCTAAGTTTTAATTATTTAATTTCACAAGATGAACTACCAAGATTAGGCTACAGAAAGATGGTGGCTTCTGCCTTGAGTTTCCTTCCTCTCTTACTGTGTTGTTATAAAAGAAGCTGGCTGCCTAGTTGTAAGCTGCCCAATGGAGATGCCCATGTGGCCAGAAGCCAATATCTACAAACAACCAATTGCTAGTGAGGAACTGAGGCCTATAAATAGCCGAGAGGGTGAGCTTGGAAATAGATTTTTGCCTGTAGCCCCTGTTGATACCTATGAGAAATTCTGAGCCACAGCCATCCAGCTGAGCCCCACCTATATGTCTGACACACAGAAAACTTGAAATACAAAATGTTTGTTGTTTTAAACCATTAAATTTTGGGAAATCTTTTTTTTTTTACAGAAACAAATTTCTAATATACACCTAGACAGTGCATATGGGTGACTCTAAGTTGGATAGGGTGGGGAATGCTCTGCTTTTTTTAAAAAAGTGCTAAAGCAAAAATGGCTGGCACCTTATAAAAACCCAGTGATTTACTACACAGTATAAGATTGTTAGCTGGGCTCGGTGGCTCAGCCGGTAATCCTGCGCCTTTGGGAGGCTGAGGTGAGTGGATTGCCTGAGCCCGTGGGTTCGAGACCCGCCTGGGCAGTGAGACCTTATCTCTACAATAAATCAAAAAATCAGCTGGGCATGGTAGCCCGCGCCTGTAATTCCGGCTACTTGCAAGGCTGAAGCGGAAGGATCGCCGGAACCCAGCAGGTCGAGGCTGTGGTGGCCGGGAGCGGCCACTGCACTCCAGTCTGGGCGACAGAGTGAGACTCCAACTCAAAAAAAAAAAAAAATTGTTGCTGGGAGCGGCTGCCAAGCCAGAGGCTAGGTTTTTAGCTCCACCTCCACTTCCTCACTTTTTTCAAGATAATTGTTTGCATAATTTTTAAAATAAATATATGGAGTACAAGTGCAAATTTGATAAATGCATAAATTACATGGCAGTCAAGTAAGGGCCTTCAGAGTATTCATCACCCAAATAACTTACATTGTACTTATTAGGTGATTTCTCTTTATCTATCCCCTTCCCAACCCTTGCCCTTCTGAGTCTCCATTGTCTATTTTCCCACTCTCTACCTGTGGGTGTATACATTTTTAGCTCCTATTTATGAGTATTATGAGTTAGAACATGTCTTTCTGTGTCTGACTTATTTCGTTTGAGGTAATGACCCCCAGTTCCTTCCATCCATCCATCCATCCATCCATCCATCCATCCATCCATCCATGTAGCAGTAAAAGACATGATTTCATTCATTTCTATGGATAAATAGTATTTCATTGTGTGTGTATCACATTTTTTTTTTAGTTGGAGTCTCATTCTGTCACCCAGACTGGAGTGCAGTGGCCACTCCCGGCTACCGCAGCCTCGACCTGCTGGGCTCCGGCGATCCTTTCACCTCAGCCTTCCAAGTAGCTGGAACTACAGGCGCACGCTACCACGCCCGGCTGATTTTTTGATTTATTGTAGAGATGAGGTCTCGCCAAGTTGCCCAGGCGGGTCTCGAACCCGTTGGCTCAGGCAATCCACTCACCTCAGCCTCCCAAAGCGCGGGATTACAGGCTGAGCCACTGAGCCCGGCCGTGTATCACATTTTCTTTATCCAATTGCCCACTGATAGACACACGGGTTGATTCCATATATTTGCTATTGTTAATAGTGTTGTAATAAACATATAAGTGCATGGATCTTTTTGATATACTGATTTATTTTCCTTTGGGTAGATATTCAGTAAAGGAAGTGCTGGGTCAAATAGTAGTCCAATTTTTAGTACTTTGAGAATTTCCATACTGTTTTTCATAGAAGTTGTATTAATTTACATCCCAAGCAACAGTGTATAAGAGTCTCATTTTCTTCATCTCTCCACCAACTGTTATTTTTTGACTCTTTAATTTAGTTATTCTGACTGGGGTAAAATGATATCTCCCTGTAGTTTTTTTTTTTTTTTTTTTTTTGAGTTGGAGTCTCACTTGGTCGCCCAGACTGGAGTGCAGTGGCCGCTCCTGGCCATCACAGCCTCACCTGCTGGGCTCCAGCGATCCTTCCGCCTCAGCCTTCTGAGTAGCCGGAATTACAGGCACGCGCTACCACGCCCAGCTGATTTTTTGATTTATTGTAGAGATGAGGTCTTGCTGCCCAAGCGGGCTCCCTGTAGTTTTTAACAAAGCTATAGCTTCAAATTACTTGACTTCAAATTATATTAAAAGGCCGTAATACCCCAAACAACCTGGTCCTAATATAAAAATAGACACACAGATCAATGAAACAGAATAGAGAACCCAGAATAAAGTCATACATTACGGCCAACTGATCTTTGACAAAGTCGACAAGAACATGCATTGGGGAAAGAACACGCTTTTCAATAAATTATGCTAAGAAAATTAGATTGCCATAACACAGAAGAATGAAACTGGACCCTTAACTCTCACTGCATTTAAAAGTGAACTTGAGATGGATGAAAGACTTAAACGTAAGACCCCAAACTGTAAAAATACTATAAGAAAACCTAGGGGAAACTCTTTCAACATTGATCTAGGTGAAAAATTATACCTGAGACCTCAAAGGCATGGGCCACCTCTTTACTTTTATGTGGGGCCATATAACTAGTTCTCACCAAGGGATCATGTGTGAAAGTGATGTGTGGCATTTCCAGGCCTAGGAATTAAGGCACAGATGGGCCATCTCTACCTTCTCTCTATTTCTGTGCCATGCTGGTTCTGGCATGACCATGAAGAGCAGTGCTAACTGACTCATAGAGGACAGGAACATTTTCTTTGGGCTATTACGTAAAGCATATCTATTCTGGACAAGAAATGGACTTTTAAGGAATTAAGCCACTGAAATGTTGAGGTTTTCATTTCTTTGTTATAGCAGCTAGTGTTACTCTAAACAATGCAGGAACATAGCTTAAAACACTGAGATAGGGCACTTTTTATGGAGAGCGCACACATATTCAGCTATGTCTACAAGCCAAAGCCAAATACTTTCATATTTAAGAGCAATACCCAGAGGCTTACAGGTAGGTGTGGTCTTTCTGTTAAAGCATAAAGAGATGAAAATATGATATGGATTTGAGTTGAACTATCACTAAATCTAGTATCACCACATCAGGAAGGAGAGGAGAAATGAAAGCCTTTGTGTGGTTCTTGATTTCTTTTTTTAAAATCTGTTTTCTTACTATAAAACCGAGTATAGGAAGCTGTAGGCAGTTTAGTGTTTGAAACAACACACAGGAGGCCAAAAGAGAGTGAGATAGAGGGAGAGCAAGAGCAAGTGAACGAGAGAGTCAGAGAGAGAGAGAGAGAGAGAGAGAGAGAGAGAGAGAGAGAGAGAGAGAGAGAAAGAGAGAGAGAGAGAGAGAGAAAGAGAAAGGGAGAGGGAGAGAGAGAATGGGGGGAGAGGGAGAGAGAGACTGTGGAGGTGGAGAGAGAGAAAAAAGGAAAAGAAAAAGAATGGATGGGTGGTCAGTCAAATAGTTTGTGTAAATATTATATTTTAGCAAGGTTGAACATTTTATAAACTGCTTCTGGAAAACTCTAAAATTAGAGATTGTAACTTGGGGTTCAAAAAGCAGCTTCACAGATGTCTGTGACTCGCTTAAGATTTTCTACAAAACACTAATATTAAAACACACAGATGTTTTTCTGGGACTGATGACCCCCCAAAAGTTTAAGGGCCACATGTCTAAAGTTACTTTGGTTATATTATTCCAGGCATTTTTATTTAATCTTATTCTTGCCAAATTTTTTTTGCCTCCTTAAAAGTTATTACCAAAGGAAAATTTTATAAAAGCCATATGAAGAATGTGTTTTAAAAAGTGTGTTGTATGTGTTTGAACAATGTTTGTTCTGTCTGCCTCCATACTGCTTTCTTAGATTATAAACAGAAGTCATGCCTTTTTCTTGAAAAACGTCTTTTATCAGAATACCTAAAACCATGTTCCTTACAGGATGGAGCATAACAAATGTGATTGGTTCCTCTGAAATACTGTCTAATCTAGTTCACTCAGGAATCAATAGCAATGCTGAAAATAAAAACTACATTTTCTATTCCCCAGCCTAGTTAATAAACTTAGACACGCATAATTATTTAAGATGTAAAAAGACAAAACAATTAATAAGACAAAATAACTGATAACATGTTATTGATTTAAATAAGGAAGCCTGCCTCATGAGGTGGATATATTGCACATAGTAGCAAGAGACAGATACAGTGATTCTTTTATTTTTACATAGTGTGGCTTATTTAAAAGGAGATTCAAGTATGGAGATATTAAGTCATATTTTCTGTGCATGCTATGTTTTAATGGTGCCATTCCTAATCTAGATTTTGTTCCACTGACTTAAATGTCTTCTATGTGGCCCAAGTTTGCCTGAGGAACCCCAGAAAAATAGAATTATTGGCATTATTTCACTATTACATTAATCAAAGTCTCTTTTCTTCTAGAGACATTAAATGACACATTTTCTGAGGATTTACCAAGTAAAAAATATAAAAATTAACCAATATTTTTATTTCAGGGATTCTAGAAGAAGATAATAAAAAAGGAAATGTATATGTGTATGGATATTTTCAGTAAAATATTTGAAAACACATTAGTTACTCATCATTTTCTATTAGCAGATTTTGTTTTAATGTGGCTATCCTACGAATGAAGTGACTCTGCCACTCACTTGTTTTGATTGGACCATTTTTCTTAAGTTGATTGACTTGGTGATGAGAAAGCATTAGAGCAACCATAAAATGCTGGATTTAGGGTTCTGAGCTCTCTATGTTCACTAGATGACTTGAAACATCAGCAAAAAGAATTTTGGTTGCACACGATGCTAGTAGTTCTCCCGGAATCGACTTGTAAAACTTGACATGTGGTGAAAAGAGATACGGAGATAAAGAGACTAAGATGATGTTGTTTTTACCGGCTTCATCTCAGTGACTAGGCTTGACCACTAACAAAGAGGAAGAACCGAACTGCACAAGGGGATTTATGAAATGCAGAGCACCCGTAGCTCAGCTCTGGGTGTAGGTAGCGAAGTGCAACAGAGTTGAAGAGAAACACATCTCCTTATTTCTGACAATAGCTCACCATGATTCATGTGGTGTAAGAAGGACTAAAGAGGGGGCAGTGCCCCTTGCATATTTCCAGTTTAAGGATATCCTGGCAGACCTCATCCTTGGCAGGAGCGCAGTGTGCCTGATGAGGTCACTTGCAGCCACATCTTGACAAGTTACATCTCTCAAGTGGCTGGCAGGCAGTAAACCTCTAGAAGGAGGCCAACACAGAAGAGCAGAAGGGGGGTTTCTTTTCCACATACATTAAACATTCCAGGAAATGGAAGAAACAGGACATAAAATGGTGAGATCCTCAGGAAAGAATCCTCACAAAGCATTCTTAACACAGTAGAGTTTGTGCTACCTTGTAGCAAGGGAACTGGACTCTGAGACTTCCTGACTAATTTGTCAAGTCAGCTGTTGTTTCAGGGCCTCTGGGCACTTGGTAAGCAGACAAAACAGCTCAATTAGCCCAAGGACAGTCCTCTGAAAAGAGCTGCAGGTGCCCTTGGAAGTAAAACCCTCAGAAGTTGGGGGGTTGGCACATAGAAACAGCAAAGTGGCTTGAGGGGATCAGGATAAATCCTGATCAATGCCTGTTATATACCCTTACCCAGAGATAGCTAGGGCTGACTTTGGAGAAAACACCATGGGTGCAGATGAAAGCTAGTAAGCCTATGTAACTGCAGTGTTTATATATAAATGATCTCATTTATATTTGCAGAATGGTGAAGACTTGATGGCTTACATATGGATAAAAAAATTTCAAAGTTGGAAGGGACTTTTTGGATCACCTAGTGAAGACTCATTTTTTCCCATTTTGTGGTGAAGGTATTGAAGGACAAAGAGTAATAAATGATCTGCAAAAAGCCAGATAACTAATGTGAAAATTGTCAGCATCCAAATACAGTGGTTTGTGTTAAACACCCTGACAAACAGAATATGATAATAAAACTATCACAAAATGGCACAAAAATCTCAACCTTGCACAAAGGCCACTGTCACCTTGACAGATCATCTGCACAGAAACTCCTTGTCCAACTTCAGACTGTTATTGATCCTTGTAGACAAGGATAATCTTGCCCCTGCTCAAATTTTGTCTTTTCTTACTTCCTTGAATACACACATTATTTATCACAGCATGGATATTCCAGTACAGTGACCACTTCTGAATAAATATCATTTTCTCTTAGAGAGTCTCTGTCTGTTATTTAAGTTAAAACTAACTAATGGCAAAGCCAAGATTAAAATTCAAATTTTGTGATCTCAAACTTTTTTTTTCTAATTACAAAAGGCACATCACAATACAGGAAAGGTTGGTAATCTGAGGATTCGCAATGCCTGCCCTGAAAATGTGTCAAGAATACTATGTTCTTTTCCATGTAGTATGTTAGAGCATTTGCACCATGGTCTAATGACTCTTCCATTTGGTCTACTTTTCTTCATATTATTACTTTATTTTTGATTATCCTGAGCATAAACTATTTTGGTATCCATCTGCACTTACCAGTGTCTCTTCAGATGAGAGAAAAATGCAAAATTCAAATTGCTGATATTATAGAATGGAGCTGGTAAAGAATTCCATGTTTCTTTGTTCTCCTAGGGATATATTTGCTAAGATAAATCTCTCAATTTCTTTATTGGAAAATCAGGTAACCCAACTCTGACTGTCTGGCCTATTGCTTTCTTGAGCTTTGACAGAGGTTGTTCCACAGTTTATTAAGTTTACTTCCCTCAAAAGTTGAATGTCATGTAATTGTGCCTTCTATAACCTCATGTGAAAGGCATAAGGAAAAATGAAACTTTATAAAGCCTTATATTGATCATAACAAGTTCTACAGTGCAGCTGTGGCTTCAGGTATTAAGGTCAATGGGCTCTTCTATGCAGCACAAAACGATGATGAAGCCTGGGGTGTTCTGGGCCATGGCCAGAGAGGAAAGGCCAGCAAGATAACAAAAATAACCCTGCTGAGTGACCCTGAAATGCCTGGTTCAGAGCCACATTCTTCTCAAGGTGAGCTTGGCTTTTCCTTGCCCCAATTATCACGTGGGCAGGGAGGGTGTTCTCTCTGGTGTCAAGATTATTCTTAGGCCTGATTCAAAGGGAACATATGAGGTCACAGAAAGTAGGTTTGGATACAGGACCAAATCTGTCACTGAATTCCAAATCTGTCACTGACTCCAAGATATTATCATTTAACTATGTCATACCTCAGCTTACCCAGTTTATAATGTAGGGTACAACAATATGATAAAAACCTATGCTAGAATAGTACACACACATATATATATATGGCTTGCTTGAGACTGGGAACAATCAGCGATTGTTCAGACATTAAGAAACAGACATTAAGAATCAGACATTAAGAAATCCTAGCTCTCCTTGGGACAACAACAATTCTTCCCTTTGTAGTTTACTTGTTCATTTTTCAATTTCTTCCTTTCCTGCCAAACTTGAGTGTGTGTGTCTGTGTGTGTGTGTGTGTGTGTGTGTGTGTGTGTGTGTGTGTGAAGTGCTATATTTATTTTCTCTTTTATCTTATCATTGTTTTATGGTAGAAGTATCTCTGTATTAAAGTATAAATAATGTCTCTAATAATCATCTTGAATCAACAAAAATTTGGATTCTTAGTATATTTTAATAAGACAAGTCTTTTTTTTGTTTGTTTGTTTTTTGAGTTGGAGTCTCACTCTGTCGCCCAGACTACAGTGCAGTGGCCGCTCCCGGCCACCGCAACCTCGACCTGCTGGGCTCCGGCGATCCTTCTGCCTCAGCCTTCCGAGTAGCCGTATTACAGGCGCGCTACCACGCCCGGCTGATTTTTTGATTTATTGTAGAGATGAGGTCCGCTGCCCAGGCGGGTCTCGAACCCGCAGGCTCAGGCAATCCACTCGCCTCAGCCTCCCAAAGGCGCGGGATTACAGGCTGAGCCACCGAGCCCGGCTGACAAGTCGTTTTATAATATAGTTTAGAATATGCTTCATAGAAATTATTAAAATTAAATAAAATGTTAGAGATTGAAGTGACTATGTTCAGTTATCTAGAAAATTCAATTTTATAGCACATTTTAATTCTCTGCCATAGTAGATAAATGGGACAATATTGTAATTGCATTAAAATGTCTACTGTAGATATGAAAAGAATGAGATTTGTAAAGAAGATATCACTAGAAGAAAATGGAGACACATATTCAAGAAGTAAAACTGTAGAGAAGGTTGAGAGAGTGGATGCAATTGCTCAGCTCATAGCAACAACTAAGAAGACTTGAGTTTGTGTATTTCAGAGACGTCAGGGAGGTGGTCATTCTCTGCAGTATTTGATGAGAATACCTTGGACAGTGAACATTAAACATAGGGTAACTCATTAACAGCAAGACAGCCAATCAGAAGAATTTCAGAGACCTCCTGGGAAAGTTTGCGTTGTTGATAATAACTTTCAAAAGAACCAAGAAAGTCTCACTTACTTGATATTTTTAGGCTAACCTAACGTTTAAGCTACACTTTCCACCGTTTCAAGCAACCTTTTCTAAACAAATAAACAAGGGAACAAAACAAGTCCTTATATACGTTTCCTTTTGAAATTTATTTGATTTTTATTTGATAGTGTCTTTAATAGCTTTATGTATTTGCAGTCTTTCTTGAAATTAATGCTAAATGTATCATATAACACAACAACGTAATATGAAAATTCAAATAATATAAATATATAATATAATATAAATGAAAGTTATTAAGTAAAAATTTAGCAGATGCAATTTGCCTCTGCTAAGGTCATTTGCTTCTTTTCTCCTGTTCATAATTTAGTTTGGACATCTACTCTTTCTTCATTTGACTCAGAGCCTTGATTTAGAAGTAGATTCTTATTGGTCTACAACATTGCTATTTTCACTGTGGATCACAGGCATTAGTAGATCATAAAATAAAATTAGTGGGTTACATTTTTTTTTTCAAATTACACAGAATAGAAAATATTGGAGTGTTACATATAATACTTTTATGTAAGGTTGAGAAAAATATAAAGTTTTATTTTATTATTATGTATACATATGTACTAGGTCTTAATGTAAAAACATTTCTAATTGTGGGCCACAATAAAAAAAAGTTTGAAAATCTTTGGTCTGAACCAGTCATCATAATCCTGTTTCTTTGAGATTGACTCATTTGTAGATGTGCAACAAAATTTTCAAAGCTGAGCTATGATGGGAAGTTTATTAAGTATCATCCAGTAAAGTTTATTCATAGATTATAGGAATTGCTGTGTAACATAGTGTCATTTCTTTTTCTGCATGTTTTCGTAAATGAATATGATCATCTGGACCTGCTGCAGAATCTTGTAAACACAAGAGAAGCTGGCTTGTGGAAGGGCCAGCTTCCTGAATAAAACAAAGCTGAAAGACAGAATTAACCTGGCTTCTTAACAATATCATTGAATGGCCAAGTGCATTTTGGTACATCCTTACCTCTGAATTTCTTGCTGTAAGATAATACATGTTTGGGACTATGTAAGCCACTTGGCTTTGGGTTTCAATTTTTTGCAGCTTACAGCATTCTAAATGATGTAACTACTCTCATATGTGTTGCTGCAGACATTGAGACTATAACTAGGGTATTCAATAAATTATATATTAAGTGATTCTTATGTGTGGGGCTTTAAGTACTAGACATACAGCTGCGAGGAAGATAAATAAGGCCCCTGCCCTCAATGGTTTATATTCTAGTGATGTAGACAAGTAACGAGTAAGCAAATAAATGCAGTTAGATTATAATTAATCCTCTGAAGGAAATAAATAGCATGACATGATAGAGTGATTTATTTGGTTAGCAGGTGTATCTTTAACAGGGTCATTACCAATGGCTTTTCTGGGGAGGAAGAGGCATTGGAGCTCAGACTTAAAAGAGAAGTTAGTCATGGAAAGAGTGAGGAAAGATTCATCCCAGAAAGAAGGACAATAAGTTATATTCTTGATAGCAGAGTGTGCTCATGCATTTTTCTATTTTTGAGCATTGAATTCCAGAAAGTTTGCAACCATGGCCAGCCTTTCTCATTGATCCCTTAGTATAAACTCTAATGTATCCTGGAATATACACTCTGGATACTAGAATTTTCTGTATTTCCCCTTACTCATTTGATTATCCCTTACTCGTTGGATAATCCCTTAGTAGAACTGAGTCCTGTTCCCTGAGCAGCAGTCTTTGTACCTGGACAATGGAAGGACTCAATTTTGGTCAAATAAATGAATTAATAAAGAAAATGTGCTGAGATTTCATTTGTTTGATAATGATTGGTGGTTTACAGGAGATTTAAAGTTCTTGAGAAGGTGTATTCATGTATGAGAAGGTTTACTCATACCTAAAAGTATGCTTGTGCTATTTATCTCTACTGAGTCTTATTTAAAGAACATTATTGTCTAGAAAAATAGTCTGGCAAAACCCATACCAAATGTTAATGACATGTATCACTGGATTAGGAGGTGCTTCTGGTGATTTATAGAAATTTGATTTTAACTCCTTTTCTTATTTTGTAAAATGATTAAATATTAATTCTATGTTAAAACAGAGTCTTTTGTATTGGGTAACTTGCACTGGTACCTAGTATTAGAAAAGAATCTCCTGATTTCCACTTCTTCTTTTCCATGTCTAAATAAGTGATTGCTCTTAGGTCCCAACTCTCTACCTAATGTCCAATACTAGGATGACAATAACAAAATTTATTGTAGTCTTTTTTTTTTTTTTTTGAGTTGGAGTCTCACTCTGTCGCCCAGACTGGAGTGCAGTGGCCGCTCCCGGCCACCACAGCCTCGACCTGCTGGGCTCCAGCGACTCTTCTGCCTCAGCCTTCCAAGTAGCTGGAACTACAGGCACGTGCTACCACACCTGGCTCATTTTGATTTATTGTAGAGATGAGGTCTCGCCAAGTTGCCCGGACAGGTCTCGAACCCGAGGGTTCAGGCAGTCCATTCACCTCAGCCTCCCAAAGGCGCAGGATTACAGGCTGAGCCACCGAGCCTGGCTATTGTAGTCTTAACTGGCTTGCGTTCCCCACTAAATTAGAAAACCCTTTAATACAAGATGTACATTTTATTGAATTTTTACTCCAGTATATATCATAGGGTCAAGATTTGCTGAGATCTCAATAAATCAAAATGAAAAGGAAGTAAAATCAAATTTCCTCCAGAATCAAATTATTTTATTTTAATACTACTGACTGAATCTCATTAAATGTTCTATTCTTTCTCATCTTCAAAACATCACTCATCACTCCTTAGTAATATTGTGTAATGTAGCAAAGTTTTAGAAGGGGAAATTTGAATTTTAACTGTACCATTTATTAACCATGTGATCTTCAAAAAATTTCTTAACCTGAGTCATAAGATAATTTAAAAACGAAATTTTAAAATTTAAATACTTATCAAGGTGATAGACAAATATTGGCTATGTTATCAGGTTAATCCATTTCTTTAAATGCCTCACAATTTCCATTTTACACTTATTATTTCCCTATCATTCTTTATTTTTAAAGTTAAAACTTATGAAAAGATTTCTGGAGTCTTC
This sequence comes from Cephalopachus bancanus, assembly GCA_027257055.1. Taxonomy (NCBI): domain Eukaryota; kingdom Metazoa; phylum Chordata; class Mammalia; order Primates; family Tarsiidae; genus Cephalopachus; species Cephalopachus bancanus. Next base: position 9,719,885 of record JAPVLO010000080.1, on the reverse strand, counting down.
TATGCTGTATTTTAATCTCATCTAAGTGAAAACCTTCCACACTGAGTGTTCTGCCCTAGTTCAGCTCTGACTGGCACCAAATGGTTAATCTGCCTCATTTTGGGATTAGCAGGCCCACCTGGGCAATAAACCAAAGTTATGTTCTCTAATCTGACCCTTAGCAATAATGAAAGTAATATTTTGGTACTTTTAAAAATTAATTTTCAACTTTTTCAGAAGTGAGGTGGGGAAAAGTGTTAATATTTGTTGAAGACTTTTTAACCATAACCGTGATTTATTGAGTGGTTACTGTTTACCTGAAGTACTGTTGCATGTTTTAGATACATTATCTTCTCAGAAATAATGATTATATGGAACCCTGTTTTAAAAAAAGTTAACAGGTTCTCAGTGTTCAAATGTAGAATTATGAATGAGATTTTCTAGGAGACAGGCCTAACAGTTTATGTATTAACACATACTCGAGGGGATTTATTTTCAGAGAAGATTTTTGGAAACACAGAATTATCATATTTTTTACTTATACTAGGATGGATCAAAGAAAGCTTCTTATAAGAAAAAATAATTGAAGCTGTGTTAAGAACTATAAAAAGTTTGAAATTTTACTCTATTTACACAAGCTAACAATTTAATCTTCCATAGTTTTATGGAAGCTTGTAGAAAACACAAGACTCCCAGGTCAGAGACAAAGGACATTTTACTAGTTATAACAATGGTAGTAGCACAGGTGTCAGAATTCTCCTCTGCACATTGGGTATGCCCCCTTAGAGAGGTATGATACACTATAACCAGGTGCACCTGCACAAGTAGTAGACTATGTTACATAAGAATCTGAGCTCTGCTCCAGAGAAACATTTCTATCTCTCTAGGTGGTTTGCTCTACAAACATCTTTGGAAAGATAGTCTAGAACTAGAAGCCGTAAGGTGTGTAAAAACACAAAAAACCCCATAGAGAATTGTCTCTCAATAAGCTGGACTATGATATTTTAAGCAAGAAAAATAACCTAAATAAAGGCCCAAAGGAAAGGATGGAAAATATAAAGACAACATCAGCAAATATTCATGTTTTACAAGAGGTTGAAACAAATATAAATCATGTTTAAATTTAATAAATTGAATAATTCATTTAAAGAGCTTCTGATAACTGAATTTGATTCCTACTGCTATATTTCCAATCAAGGATAAGCAGTTTGGAGATTTCTTAAAGAATTGAAAATACGCCAGGCTCAGTGACTCAGCCTGTAATCCTAGCAGTTTAGGAGGCCAAGGCGACTGGATTGCCTGAGTCCCCGGGGTTCCAGACCAGCCCGGGCAACTCGGACAGACCTCATCTCTACAATAAATAAAAAATTAGCTAGGTGTGGTAGCATGTGCCTGTAGTTCTGGAAACTTGGAAGGTTGAGGTGGAAGGATCTCCAGAGCCAAGTAGGTAGACACTGGTGTGGCTGTGAGTGTGCCACTGCATTCCAGCCTGGACAACAGAGTGAGACTCCAACAAAAAAAAAAAAAAAGAAAGAACTGAAAATAGACTTACAACTAGACTCAATAATCCCCTTACTGTATATATGCCCAAAAGAAGCATAAATCATTCTACGTAAAAGACATCTAGACATCTACACACACATGTTTATAGCAGCACTATCCACAATAGCAAAAATGTTTGGCAACATGAATGCTACTAGAGACCATCATCCTGAGCAAATTATCACAGACAGAAAACCAAATACAATATGTTCTCCCGAATAAGTGGGAGCTAAACACTGTGCACAAGGATGAAAACAACAGACACTAGGAAAATCTTAAAGTGGGGAGGGAAGAAGTGAGGAAAAGGGCTGAAAATTACCTACTGGGTACCATGTCTACTGCCTATGACTTGAACTCAATAGAAGCCCAAGCCTCACCTTTACACAATATTTCTATGTAACGAATCAGCACATGTAACCCTTGAATCAAAATAGAAAAAAATATGTGTATATATATGAGATAAGATACCACAGAAGTAAGGCCAAGGCTAACTATCTTAGAAGTCCATGACCAAGACTAGATATCTCCATGCTCATGTTCAAGAGATACATAGATATATAGATATTCAATAATTGCCTAACAATTTTTAGTATACTATATACAACATGGTTGAAGTTAAATTATATCAAATAAATTTCAGAAATAAAATAACGAGTGATGAGAAAGAATCAGAAAATGATTAAGACCAATAACAATAGAAATATGTAATTGCAAAGTTTACCAATTAAATTTATTAACTTTGGAAAATAATAATTTTCAAATAACTCCACCAGAAAACAGTCTTATGAAATAACTTTCTCTCTCTCTCTCTCTCTCTCTCTCTCTTTCTCTCCTATTTTTATTACAGCTGGGAGACAAACTACAAAACTGCATATAAATGAATGAATTGGTCTTTTTAATATCTAATTCTCTGAAGTCTCTTTCTTGGAAACTTAAATGCATCCAGTTTTTTCATTGTTAACTTGCCTCTTCATCTCTGTTTATTTCACATTTTCTTATCTTGCCACGACCTCGTGCCAAAAGTATTACAAATACACATTAATATATACCATCTGGAATATACTTTTTAAGAAGAGAAAAGAGAAATACAAGGGCTGATTAATTCAGCCGAGGGTCCCAGTCCAACATTTGTTATTCTCTCTTCCTCCAACAAGGCCTGTGGTACATACCAAGTCTCTTTAGATGGAATCTGATTTTCATTCAGCCCTCTGCCTTTCCTACAATGAAAGGGCTACTCAGATGCAGAGGGGCTACCTTGGTATTTCAGGAACTAGTAAGATTTCCACTAGACCTTTGAAGTTAAGTGGTTTAGAGGGAAAGGTTTGTGTAATCTATGAAATGGGAAGAAAGATGTAGTAACAGCAAAGAGGAAGCGACCTGCCACAAAGGAGTAATACTGATAGCATTTTCCTAGAACTAGCATAGACTTGAATACAGTTGGAGATATCACGTAAAGACAATTGGGATGTAAATACATAGTTTTACTTAATTATTTTGAGTCATACAGTTTTCTCAAAGTCTGTCATAAATGTAATTTTATGATGAAACACAGATTAATTTTCAAATGAAAGTTTGTATATTCCTGGGAATCTGGGAATGACAAAAGCAGTGGTATAAGGAGAGGAACTCTATAGATTAAACATAGAAGTTGAGAAAATGTTATGTCAATAAAGGAATTGGCATGACAGAGATGAAAATTTTGGTCCAACCTCATGATAGACTACTAGGCTTAGATATATTATATTCTTCAAGGAAAACTGTACTTCAGTTAAAACTGATATAATCGTCCCTTTTAATCATTTAGCAAATGACTAAATGTATTATTGTTGGTGAGTAAGCTTCAAAAGTAAGATGAAATGGGATAATTTCCCTGTAAAAGAAAGTTTCTACTTTTCCCCACATATTTATTGAAATATAGTTTCATAGGACATTTGAATTTATACACTATTACAACAGAGTTAGGAACAATTGTTAAGAACAATTCACTTGTGAAGCCTATAGTCCCCTAAACAGAGAAAGAGGGATTGATTTTAGTCTAGAAATATGAACTCATTCTATTGAATCAAATTTCCTACCCATTTTACCTGTCTTAGATTAGGATTTTACTTTTGGCAGAAAGACCTCTCATTTGCTGGGATACTTTCAAAAGCATTCAAGGATTCCACTACTGAGGGGGTAATTATGAAAGTGATGCTACTTCTAAAAAGAGAATAGTTTAATTCCAAGTCACAGATAGTCCCTTCTGGAAAAATTTGAGAAATGGTTGAGCTGACAAAATGAGTCAAGGTGACCAAAAAGATTATTTCTCAAAAAAAAAAGAGAATGAGAATCATGTACTCAATGAGTTGATTTCTTGCTCTTACAACAATGTAATTCATCCATGGTAGTAGTTGGCATGATTCAAAGTACTGCAAAGAAGCATTATGAAACGTTTCTTCATTGAACATTTATTATATGGCTGACTTATCCCTGGTAAACAAAGCCTATTCACACGAGTTAGGCATTACACCAAAGTTGAGAGGCAAGAGCCAACTACATATCTTACCGTGAGGTAAAAATAAAAAGTGCTGAGGCCACAAACATCTTCCTGCTTATGTATGATTTAGGCAGATTTGTTTATCTACATAGAATGGTCATTTCTCTCCTTCTGCTCTTCTTCCTTTTCCTCTTCCTCTTTCCTCTCTTCTCTGTTCTCTTCCTCCTTTCTCTTCCTCTTCTTTTTCTTTCTTTCTTTTTTTTGTTACAGAAAGCTGTTCAGAGCAGAGTAATCAAAATAATGATACTAACTCAGAAAATGCCAATCTGACTTGATTTCAATGGAAGGAAGCTGCAAGAATTGGTGGTAAATGTTAAATCACGCTAACTTCCTACAGTTCTCCTCCTCTTCTATATCTTCTTGTTTTGCAGCATCATTGAGTGTACCATTTTTAGAGGTTATGTAAAGATGAAAGGAAAAAGTGATTGGAATAATTTAATTGTCTGAATTTAATTCTGATTCTGTTACTTAGTAGTTGTGTGACCTCAGGTCAGACACTTAGCATCTCAAAGCTCTGTGGGGACTGACAATACTCATCTCACCATATTGTGAAAGATGTATATGAGGCAGCATAAGTAAAGTTCTTAAAATGGTTCTCAGCTATAAAAACAAGCATTATTTGTTAATTTTTCATTATCATAGCCATAATATTTTCTTCTATTCTATTTTTGTGTTTTTATCATGCATTTGCATTGATTTCTTACTATGAACTTAGGCTACTTGATGACTCTGCAATTTATTGGGTAAACGTATTACGAAGGCAGGGAAAAATAGCTTTAAAAACAATTTCATATATTTTAAAGTAATAGGGAAGATTTACTTCAAAGTTGGCATGACATAGTCACATTTCCTCTCCAATTTAAATTTCTGTATATATATATATATACACATATATACAATTCATATATATATTGTATATATATATATATATACGATTCATATATATATATATATATATATATATATGAAATGTCTCTTGTTGTCTAGCAAATATAATAATATGATAGACTGGAATATGTAGCAGGAAACAGACATGCCATAAATATGTTTGATGTTTTCAAAGATGACATTTTATATGTGAAAACTGTGGATGAGATAAAGTGGAAGGAAATAAGAGGCTATTAAGATGGAAGAAACCAGGAAACATTTGGATTTAATTCCATCTTGGACTCATTCCACCTACGTTCAACATAATGCAAGGCTTGGAGCAAATGATTGCTGTCCTTTGCCCTGATTCCTTTAGTCTCCTTTGTACTTTTGCACTGTAGAATTATGTTAATGCCACATATTTTTTAAAGGGTCATATTTCAGACCAGTTAGCAATATTACTTATTTTTTTAGAAGTTTAAAAAAAGAGAGAGAAAACAAATTTCATTTTAAGTTCTAGATACGTATGGAGGGGGTTGTTTAAAGTGTCAAAATTTTAAACGAGAGAACACTAAAGAGTGTTGTGCTGCTAGGATGTATTTTGATGGACTAACTCTGAACAGGAAAAAATGTTTTTGTAAAACACTTAATAAGGATTCTTCCACAGAAAGTTCTTTGATCCAGAATCACAAATGTGCCCACTAGGAAAGTGATAAACCCAATAAGGGGCTGCTATTGAAGATGTGAATCTACTTTATAATTGTTGCAGATAACATAATGTTGGCTTGCATTTTATGGATAATTATTGTTTTGTTTATGAAAAAAGAAGTTGAGAAAATCAATTTAATGATGGATGGAGCAACATTGCCCATCCTTATCCATCAACTGGATCCTATAGGTTTGCATTCGCAAAACAAATATCACTTCAACTCTGAAACTAATTTTTTGAGAATTGTAAGGAGATTAAAACCACAGCAAGAAAGAGTCCCCTGTAATATGAGTGGATATTATGGTTGCAAAGATTATTTAATAACCAAATGTCACAAATATTCAGCAAAAGATTTTTTAAAGAAAATTGAACTACATTTAAATGGTCTTATTTTACAATGTTTTAAAAAGTATCAATTTTACTTGAAAAACAACTGATTATTGACTTATTTTAAAAACATACCTAAGCTGGGCTCAGTGGCTCTGCCTGTAATCCCGTGCTTCGGGAGGCTTAGGTAAGTGGATTGCCTGAGCCCGAGGGTTCGAGACCCGCATGAGCAACTTGGCGAGACCTCATCTCTACAATAAATCAAAAAATTAGCCGGGCTTGGTAGCGCACGCCTGTAGTTCCAGCTACTTGGAAGGCTGAGGCGAAGGATCGTCAGAGCCCAGCAGGTAGAGGCTGCAGCGGCCACTGCACTCCAGTCTAGGAGACAGAGTGAGACTCCAACTCAAAAAAAAAAAACCAAAAAAACTAGAGATTATATTTACAAAAAAAATCATGGAGCCATTTTTAGCATGCAAGAATCATATAAGCTCATCATTAACTGAGATAAGAATTGGAAACAAATAACACTTAATGTTCTTGAAATTACTCAAATAAGAACATTTATAATAAATAAATGAATTTTTTCATTGTGTTGGAATGGTGGTCAAAAATATTATTATTGTACGCAAAATGCTGCTAGTAGCCATAAGACAAGTATTCATCAAATATAATAAACATCATTATAATAAATAGTTCCAGAAATTTCTAGAAGTAACTTATGATCTGTTATATTTTGCGTTAAGTATTGACTTGTGCTTAGGTATCAGGGATTACTTGTGTGTGTGTGTGTGTGTGTGTGTGTGTGTGTGTGTGTGTGTGTGTGTGTACATATGTTATATGTGCACTAACGCACATAAGATAAAGATGATTGAATACAAGTATAAGCTTTTAATGCATAATTTGTTATATGTTTTTGTTTTTAGATAGATGAGCAAAACTTGCAGACAAATTGATAACTTTTGTTCAAACTCATAAATAATATAGCATAAGTATAATTTATTTTTCTAGTTTTATAAAAGACTTTTCCAAGTGAAAAAAGAGATTTGCTAAAAACATTAAAATATCAAAATTTGACTTTTTAATAAAATTCAATCTTTTAACTAAAAACAAACAACTAGTTTTGGCTATAAATGTAAGACATAATGTGTATTTAACTGTGCAAATTTAGCTATAATCTTGATCCCAAGTCTAGTCCAGATTTTTCTATTAGCCCCCAAATTCCCACTTCCATTCAAGCTCACATTTTCTATAAGAATGTGAACTAAACTAAATAATTTTTCCATAGAAGATCATAAAGTAACAAAATATGAGAAGCCATATAGTGATTTTTAAAACTTCATTGGTACAATGGACAATGAAACAGTACCCTATGTTTTCTATTTTGTGTTCTTTTCTCTATATCTTCAACAAATACATTTTGAGTTCCAATCTACTGAGTCTTTATGACTTTCTCAGGCAAAGACTTATAAGAAAATGCCAATTTGCCAATCTTAATATTTTATATGTAGCTGCTATTATCACAGACTTTGTTGTTGTGGGATTAATACAGATACAATGTGACATTGAACCCTAAGTTTTTTACCATAAAGAAAGCATAATATTTTGCAATGATTTTCTCTATTTGTCAGCTAATCTAATTGTTTACTTTCCTGTAACATTTGATTCTGTTTGTGACACTCTCTCCTTAGCCGTCTTCGTCTTCCAAGAGCATATCATAAATTATAAAATCAATGGAAGGTTTCTCTAGCACACATAAAATTGATAGCTTCTCTCTCTTATATTAGCATAATCTGCCAATTTATCATAAAAGACTGAATGAAATACTTACAATTAGAACTGGTCATGATAGGTCACTTTAAAGTATATTGATGGTGTGTGAGACATACTTTTTAATTAAAATGTAGAACTGGATTGGCTGGTCAAACACCAATTTCTCCTTACTCATCACATTTATTGACTCATATATTTGCTTATTTGTACTATCTAAAATTAACAATGATGAGTCGGATTAGCATAAAGAAGGCATGTCTCAGAGGAAAATACAAAAGAGTATAATCTTTTACATAGGGCAAGCAAAAATATTATAAGTAGATATGGATGTTGGCCGAGTTCGGTGGCTCAACCTGTAATCCCAGCACTTTGGGAGGCTGAGGCGAGTGGATTGCCTGAGCTTGCAGGTTCAAGACCAACCTGGGTAACTTGGCGAGACCTCATCTCTATAATAAAATAAAAAATTAGCTAGTTGTGGTAGAGCACGCCTGTAGTTCCTAATACTTGTAAGGCTGAGGCAGCAGGATCACTGAAGCCTAGCAGGTCGCTGGGATGGCTGTGAGCATATGCCACTGCACTCCAGCCTGGGTGATGGAGTGAGACTCCGACTCAAAAAAAAAAAAAGAAGAAGATATGGATGTTAAAAGCAATAACTTGAATGGTATACAGTTTTATCAGATTTACTAGTCACTTTTAAAGTAACTCCTGTGCAGTATGATTAATGTTCATTCAATTGTTTTAAGCAAGATAGATTCTCCCACTTTTACCCTCTTTCTTTCACAAAGTTACAGTTTAGGCAAGAGATTCCCAGCCCCAATTGCGCAATATCCTCAGGGTTATTGTGATCTCAAAGGATATTGTGAAATTCTCAAGCCGAAATTAATTGTGATGTGACTCAATTTTTTAAAGCGAAATGTGTTCAATAACATACTCTCAAGAAGAACTTGGTGGATGAAGAGGGAGCTAATGAATCTAGCAAATGATTATAGAGTGTCAGAACTGCAGGAGTGGGGTGGCTGGCAGTGACTTCTACTTTCATCCCACAGACATCTGCGGGTGAGGGCAGGAGATGAAAAGCCATGCATCTTCTCTGTAATTTACATTGCCACAAAATTCCATCTTAGCCACACTATTCAGTCACGGAGAGCTCACACGTTCTTTTGTTGGTTCAGAAGAGGTTCCGAAAGACAAGTAGGCACTCTTCTTGCTGTGAAAGAGGGTTTTGCTGTGTTTGGATGAAATTATGACTTAGGATCTGGTTTTCTGTTTGTTTGTTTGTTTGCTTGTGCTTGCTTGTTTGGAATACCATCTATGACTTCTAAGCTCCCCCTTTTATTCACAAACAAGACAAAAAGTGAGTCTAATCATAAATAAGACAAGTTTTTAAGTAGAGAAGGATGCATTAAAATGTCAGATGCAATCTGCTAAACATGATATTATTTTGAAGTGAGATTTTTTTGAAATGATAAATAGTTGATTAAATGAGGTAATAAGTAGATCAGGTAGTCACCATGAGATGGCATGTAAATCTTTCTCAAAATCCTTCTGTATCTCTATGTCCTGGGTTTTAATTAGAAATAAGAGCAGCTTTCTTATGCTTTTCAAGAACAGTTTTTTATAATTATACAGCATCATGCTGTTATTGTCCTTAGTTCAATATTCCCTACAATAGTCTAATTATAAGCCATTCTAGTAAAATGGAATGAATCTACAGTACCCAAGACTCAATTCAGGAAGAACAGATAAAATGTGCTTATTTTAGTCAATTCCATCCCTTCAGAAATGTTGCCACTTGATTTTTCCAGAAAAAGTAAATTCTTAGGATTCACTAGTGAATCCTATCCTAAGTTTCTTTGAGTAGCTTTGCATCTCTTGCAGCAGTTGTTCAGAATTTCTGTTCATTTTTCCTCACTTTCATAGATCTGAGCATATGGCTTATGCATTATGGTTTATGGCTAAGGATGTAATGATTTTTGACTTTGTTTTATTGCATTTGATCTACATCCAATTAAAGTGATCTTCTCTTTAATTCATCACCGATAAGATATTGCATATGCATTTGTTGTTAATCCTATACTTTAAAAATACTAATAGCTTGCTTAAGTATATCTTATGGACTGAACTACAATGACCTCAGAGTTTGCTTTAGTTGAGTAAGAAATTGACATCAGTAAAAGATGTCTGTAAGTAATGTGGAATATTGCTAAAATCACTGGGCTTGGCATTTTTCTGGAAGGAAAACCAGGAGACATGTCTTTTGAAAGACATTTAAATTCTTACATAATACATTCTGTAACATTGTTTTTCTTATATCTCTGTAAATTTCCCCTTGTGAATTTGTCTTGCCTACCTAATATCGACAAGCACCCTCTCTTGATGTAAGACTGTTTAGCATGAAAGAACATGAACTTCAACACCAAAAGGATCTGGATTTGTTTCTAAATTCTGCTCAAACTTTTGATAAGTTATTTAACCTATCCAAACTTGAATTGTCTAATCTGTGAGGTGGATATTTGATGCTTTCATTTTAAGGCTGCTATAATGTCAAATGAAAGGATGTTTGTGCAGCAACAAGGGAGGTGCACTGAATCAATAGTAGCACAAGTTTTATCATTCTGTTGAAGAATCTATAGAACCATAGCATGATTTTGACTAGATCTTTTTACCATTTACGGCTTTAATTTTTATTTTATTTTATTTTTATTGTAGAGACGAGTTCTCGTCAAGTTGCCCAGGCTGGTCTCCAACCCATGGGCTCAGGCAATCCTCTCACCTCTGCCTCCCAAAGTTCTGCGATTAAAGGCTTGAGCTACCACGACCCACAGCCTTAAAAATTTTTATCTGTTCAGTCATTAAATAATAATTTAAGACCGGGTGTAATGGCTCAAGCTTGTTATTCCAGTGCTTTGGGAGGCCGAGGAGAAAGCATTGCCTGAGCCCAGGGGTTTGAGACCAGCCTGGGCAACTTGGTGAGTCCTTGTGTCTACAGTATATTAAAAAAATTAGCCAGGCATGGTAGTGTATGCCTGTAGTTCCCACTACTTGGAAGACTGAGGTGGAAAAATCGCCTGAGCCCAGCAGGTCAATGCTGGGGTAGGCATGAGTGTGCCACTCCACTCCAACCTGGGCGACAGAGTGAGACTCTGACTCAAAATAATAATAATTTAATAAATAACTCAACATGCAACCATAATTACAGAATATTTTGATAATATTAACAGTAACTAAAGCAGTTCCTTTTTCTATGACTAGTGAGAATGGAAAATGTTAAATTTTTCTTCAATTTATAAATAAATATAATACTAGTTACATGAAAAAACACTGCTTTAAGTATTTGACAGTAATTAGTTAACTTAAATCACATGATAACTTTATGACTAAGATGTTATTATCCTTATTTAACACACAAGGAATTGACACAGAGGAGTTTAGTCATGTGTTCAAATCTGTATTTCTACCAGGAGGTGGAAGCAGGAAAGAGTCTTGATAGACTGGCTTCTCAACCTATGCTGTTAACCACATAGCCATGATACTTCTCTAAAAGTAGCTGATTAATTCAGATTGTAATAAGTGATATGAAGGAGATGCACAAGATGCTATAAAATGCAAATGCCATTATCTTTCAACAAATGACTTTTGGAGAACTCCTTATACTCTATGCTCTTTGGAGTCCATGATACCTTGAGTTTCCTTCACTTAGTTACTTTGACCACTGACAATACATTATGATTTGAGAATTGAACAAATGTTGTTCTGATAACTTACATGCTAATTTTTCTGCAAAGAAAAGAAAGGGTCTAAGCAATTACTTTTAAATATTATGCAAATGTTACAATAATTTAGAAAAGCAAGGCTAAGTCCATTGTCAGTCTTTTAACTCAAAATATCATTCAATAAAAACATTTTCTTTGCATCTGAATGGTACAACATCTTTAACCACAGTTAAATAAAAGCATTCGGGCATGCTGTGACCATCACTAACAATGTATTCAGTAGCAAGTCCTTCCACTAGCCTGATGAAGTCAGTGCCAAGAGAGAAATGTTGCTCTAGATTAAATTACAGAAAAAGTAATTAAGTCTGTCTTTCTTATCACCTTGTGTGTTTAGGCACTTACCTTGCTATTGTTATGCTACAAATTGTCTCTAATAGAGAAGAAATTCATCTTTGCCAGAAAGTAAACTTCTCGACAACAAAAACATGTCTGTCTGATTCACTGCTGTATATATGATATCTAAAACAGCACCAGGCACATAATAGGTTCTCAGTAACTACCAGTAGATTATTGAATTTTGAATAGATGTTATTTTAGTCACATCAGTGCTAGTCAAACAAGGAAGGCAAAATTGGATGCACATAATGTGGTTCAAAGTTAGTCATTACATCTGGATTCTAGTCCAAGCTGTGCCACCAACTTCGTTTGTGATTAGAGGTGAACTGCTTTATCTCTTTATTTCTCTCCTTCCCTAGCTATGAATGATCTATTCTATCTCTAAAAATACACAGGCAGACATCTATTTGACGACTTGTTCCCATGTTTAGCTTGCCAGAGGTTTATAACTTTATTTTTGACTGCAGTTAATGTCTTTGTCTTGTGGTAGTGGGAGGAGAAACATAATCATGTATGAGCAAAACCAAATATGCCAACAAAATGCATATATATTCCCTCTGGAAAGAGTGCTTGAAAGTTTGGCATGGTGAGTAGGTAACCCCAACTTATTAACTCTATCCCTAATTAAAACACTGACTCACCATATGACTAACCACACATCAGATATTTGTCTTGGGCCTACCCTGGTTGACTCATAATCTATGGTTTAGGATGAAGATCTGAGCTACCTTTGATCTTCTTCTTGCAAGAATTTCAAAGATGATAATACCCTTTGAATCAGCAGAGCCAACTTGACTGCCACAGAGGATGTATCCAACTCCCATTATTCTGAGTCATTGGAGAAGGGGTTAAAACATAGCAACAGGGTCTGACCTATCACTTTCAAATTGGCACCTGTGACTGCAGAAGTTGATAGATTTATTCTCCATTGTATAGCTTTGAAGAAATAAGCACTTGAAAGCATAATATGGACTTGAAAAAATAATCAACATCCCCATAACATTAGACACAGAACAAAAATAAAACACTTGCATTTTCCTATTTTATAGTCATTTTCCACTTCTGATTTTTATATTGCCACAGATTGTAATCATTTTATTTGATCTTTTTAAAATTTTATTTATTTTTTGAGTTGGAGTCTCACTCTGTCGCCCAGGCTGGAGTGCAGTGGCACACTTAGGCCACTGCAGCCTCGACCTGCTGGGTTCAGGAGATCCTTCCACCTCAACCTTCCAAGTAACCGGAACTACAAGTGTGCACTATCACGCCTGGCTAATTTTTAAATTTATTGTAGAGACGAAGTCTCGCCAAGTTGCCCAGGCTAATCTCGAACCACTGGGCTCAGGCAATCCTTTCTCCTCAGCTATATTCTCCCCCAAAATGCTGGGATTTCAGTGGGCTAATTATAATCCTTAAAAGCAGAAGTTTAAGCCGGGCTCGGTGGCTCAGCCTGTAATCCCAGCACTTTGGGAGGCTGAGGTGAGTGGATTGCCTGAGCTCGAGGGTTCGAGACCCGCATGGGCAACTTGACGAGACCTCATCTCTACAATAAATCAAAAAAATTAGCCGGGCGTGGTAGCGCACGCCTGTAGTTCCAGCTACTTGGAAGGTTGAGGTGGAAGGATTGCCGGAGCCCAGCAGGTCGAGGCTGCAGTGGCCGGGAGTGGCCACTGCACTCCAGTCTGGGTGACAGAGTGATACTCCAACTCAAAAAAAAAAAAAAAAAAAAGGAGAAGTTTAGTAAAATTTATGCAAAGAGTATTTATCAGGGATCAACACCTGGGGAAGGCAGGGACCAGCCGGAAGATGAGGCAAAGAGAGAAGTGAAACTTTGAGACAAGCCCAACAAAGCCTTGGCCAAGTACTTGGGAGCTCTGGAATTTAAATGGCCAGTCTGACTTGTCCCTCAGGGAGCCAAAATGACTGGGCTTTGGCACCCCCCAGTGTTCAGCCACTGAATGTGGGCTACTGCGGAAAAGGTAAGACCTCAGTCAGATGATCTCTGTTGCTGAGGAGGCTGATAACAAGACTAGGTATGTGGTCAACACTTCCAGCAGCAGAGGTAACATTCTTTATTTTTTAATTTTTCTTTTTTTTTCAGGCTGAAGGCTGCTATTTTTGACTGGTCCACAGGGTGAAGAGTGAACCCTCTATAGGACCACCTCGGAGGTCATGTCTCCAGACTTCTGACCTCTGGCTGCCTTTGCAGACCAGTCTTTATATGAAGGGGATCTGAATGGCAAATCTCCCTGTCTACCACGCTTATCACATAATGAGCACTCTTCAAGGAAAAAGGAGAATATGACCAAATTTTTATGAGAAATAATCATTTGAGAATAAAAATGCTATTAAATGATTTAGTATGATTGTCTATCTGGGATGCTAGTACAAAGTTGGCTTTTTGTAACATATACATCTCTTGAGGCCAGGACCATATCTCTGAACTCTGTGTTTTATTCAAAACTATATTAAGAAATCTTTAAGCACTTATCTAATAATTGACTAACTCTACTGACTCACAATTTTTTCAGAATAAAGATATAGCACTATGCCTCAAATGGTTAGAATTTGCAGTAGATGGAAAGCTTACTCTTAATGTGTATATGTAATATTTATCAATATAAATACAACTATATATGCATGTATGGATATGTATTTCCACACATGCATATATATCTCATTCACAAATTATGAACTATAATTCACAAAGGATGTTTGATCATTAATTTATGTGTCAACTTGACAGCACCATGGGGTACTCAGATATTTGGTCTAACATTACTCTGGATGTGACTGTGAGGTTGTTTCAGGGATAAGCTCAACATTTGAATAAGTAGACTGAGTAAAGCAAATTGCCCTCCCTAATGTTGATAGCTGTCATCCAATCAGTAGAAAACTGTAATGGAAAAAAAAGCCTGACCCTCTCATGAATAAAGGAAAACTCTTCCTGCCTGCCTGCATGAGCTAGGTTACCAGCCTTTTCTTACCTTTAAACTCAAACTGAAATATTGGCTGTTCTTAGTCTCTAGCCTCTGCCAGCTTTCAGATTTAAGACGGGAATAGCACCATCATCTTTTCTGTGTCTCCAGCTTGCTAACTGCAGCTCTTGGAAGTGCCTCAGCTTTCACAATTCTATGAGCCAATTCCTTATAATAAGTCTATTTGAGAGATTATAGCAATAAATTTCACAATCACAATGCACACATTCGCCACCTGCTCTTCACTATTTCTTACGTCATGAACTTTGATCTAAGATATACAAATAATATTAACTATATATAATTTTTCCTTATAGTTATGAATACTTGAGTCTGATCAAATATCTCCCCAAATTACTTACACATTTTTTTGTGAGTTGGAGTCTCACTCTGTTGCCCAGGCTGGAGTGCAGTGGCATGCTCGCGGCCACCTCAGTGTTGACCTGCTGGGCTCTGGCGATCCTTCTGCCTCAGCCTTCCAAGTAGCCGGAACTACAGGCGTGTGCCACCATGCCTGGCTACCCAGCTAATTTTTGATTTATTGTAGAGATGAGATCTTGCCAAATTGCCCAGGCTGACCTCGAACCCGTGGCTCAGGCAATCCACCGGCCTCAATTTCCCAAAGTGCTGGGATTACAGGCTGAGCCACCACACCCAGCCCACTCACACTTTTTACAGAGTTCCTTCATTGAGCATGATGAGACAGGAATAATAAAGGATAGCTCTGATGAAGCATTTTCATTGACTGGATTCTTCTAGAGAAGCTAATCTGCTCCAAGTACAGTTTTTTTCATGAATTCCTTCTCCATTGGAAACACTAGAGCTGTAATTCAGACCTGAGTTAGATCTGGCATGACATGTTATCACATCATTCTAATTTACTTCCCTATCTTCAATCTTACTACCCTTCTGCATACTTTCACACTACTAACAATCATCTTTCTAAAGACCAAAACTGACATTGTTGTTTTTACCAAACAATAGCTTACTGTTGCTTCAGCACTCATTTCCAAATTTTGACAACTAACTTCTTTTACTGAAGAAAAACTTTTTAGCATAAACCCTACACAAAGGTGTACATATGCACACAAAAGCAAGTGCACATATGCAATGTCTTATATATAACATAAAAATAAAATTAGCAATAATTCAGGAGATAAAAATAAATGTAATGAGAGTTTTCATATTTCTTACATGTTCTTTCTCATACATTTTACTTTGATGTTGAAACAAATAAAAGAATGCCCAATAATTTGTAGTTACAAGCTAAGATTCATGCAGAACTTTAGCCACAATCTTACTACATGGGTAATTTAAAAATTAGTTTTAAAGAAGTCTTAAACTGTGAGTGCAACCCATGTTACTGGAAGAGGCATACATATATTACTCTGGAAGAGCCCCTTTATAACAATCTTCTAAGAATTCTTATAGATAATGTTTCAAGGAAATTAGCAGTTCACAGTCAAGAACCATAAAACAAGGAAATAAGGCATCATGGAAACAGCAGAAAATAACACAGACAGTAACAGATCTGGAAAGTTTGGATATTAGCATTTTAGACACAGTTTGGAAATTATCTATTGTCTGACATTTTAAAGAAATAGCATAAGAGTTTCAAAGTTTGAAAATGGGGGACTTGCAGTACTAAATAACAAATAGAACTTCCATAAATGGCAACTATGGTATTTGAAATTAAAAACTCAGTGAATAGATTTGATAGCAGATTGGATACAGTTGAAGAGAAAATTAATAAACTGGAATTAATATATAAATAAATCATCTAAAACAGAGCAGCTTAGCACATATATATATAGACATCTGTGGCACTTCGTATAAGTAACATTTCTGACAAATTAATTAAGAAACAATGTAGAATTTGTAAGATTTTTGAGCTAAATCTGACAAAAGTTTCAAAAAACCATAAGGATATGCAAAATATTTGAACTTATTTAAACTCTTAAAAATATATAAATTATCTGCTGAAAATATACAGCATCCTGTGCTTCTTATTTTATAATTACAATTTACCTTTGTATTTATTTCTGCATTTCCCTCATTGTCATCATTCCATTCATCTCCCTTGCTACTTTAAATTGTGAGCTTTTTGTTGTTAGAGTTTATATTGTCCTCATTCTGGCATTTTCATTCATTCTTACTATAGTGCCTTGTACTTAGGGCAGGAAATCATGTTAATTTATCTAAATTATTTTAAGTTTTGTAGGATGGACCACCACAGTCCTGAGAATAAGAACTCTTAGCATAAGGTCTATTCCCTTAGCAAAATTTTAATTATACAACACAATATCGTGAACTACAGGCACTTTACTGTACAGTATGACTTACTCATATGGCATAAATGAAATTTTTCACTCTTTCACTAATACCTCCAAATTTCCTCCTCCTCCCAGTCCCTGGCAACCACTGTTATTTTCTCTGCTTCTATGAGTTTGACTGCTTTAGATACCTCATACAAATGTGTCATGCAGTTTAACAAAAAGCTACTGGAATTTTGTTTTCTATTTCTGTAAAAAAAATAAAAAAAAACCAATGGACTTTTAGTAGGAATTGTATTAAATTTGTAGATAATTTTGGATAATACAGATATTTAACAATATTAATTATTTTCCTCTATGAACACGAATGTGGTTCCATTTATTTGTGTCTGATTTAACTCATTTCATCGGTGTTTTATAGTTTTCAGTGTACATTTTTTCACCTCTTTGATTAAGTTTATTCCTAAGTGGTTTTTACTTCTGATGCTATCATAAATGTATTGTGTTTTTAATTTCCTTTCCTGGTAGTTCATTGTTAGTGCAGAGAAACACAACTCACTTTTATATGTTGATTCTTTTTATCCTGCAACTTTATTAAATGTGTTGATAGTTGTAGAAGGAGTGTGTGTGTATGTGTGTGTGTGTGTGTATGTGCACTCTTAAGGGATTTCTACATAAAGTATCATGTCCTCTGCAAACAGAGATAACAAGTTGGTGAGGATGCGGAGAAAAGGAAATCCTTGTTCACTATCGATGGGAATGTTAGTTGGTGCAACTACTATGGAAAACAGTGTGGAGGTTCCACAAAAAATTAAAAACAGAACTACCATATGATACAATAATTGCATTCTGTGTATATATCCAAAGAAGTAAAACTAGGATCTCAAAAATATATCTGTACTCTTATGTTCATTAAAGCATTATTCCTAATAGCCAAAATATGGAAGCAACCTAAATGTCCACCACTGGATGAACGAATAAAGAAAATGGGATATATATATCTACAATGAAATTTTATTAAGTCAAAAAAAAAAAAAAACGAAAATCTACCACCTGTCATATAGATGAAGCTTTTGGAAATTGTGCTAAGATAATTCAGTTAAGAAGAACAAATACTAAATTAAAAAATAGTACATAATACTACATAAAAGTTGAAGAGATAAAATTCCTAGAAAAAAAAAACTTTGAGAAAAAGTTCATGGACATTGGCCTTGGCAATAATTTCTAACAAAAGCAACAAAAGTAGAAATAAACAAATACTGGGATTCCATATGAATAAAAAGATCTATACAACAAAAGAAATAATCAACAAAAGGAAAATGTAACCACAAAATAAAAGATATTTACAAACCATATATCTCATAAAGGGCTAATAACCAATGTATATAAGAAACTCCTACAACTCAGTAACAATGAAACTAAATAGTCCAATTCCAATGAAAAGAAAAATGGGCAAAGGTACTGAAAAGATATTTCACCAA
This sequence comes from Cephalopachus bancanus, assembly GCA_027257055.1. Lineage (NCBI taxonomy): Eukaryota > Metazoa > Chordata > Mammalia > Primates > Tarsiidae > Cephalopachus > Cephalopachus bancanus. The sequence goes on along the minus strand of JAPVLO010000080.1, from coordinate 9,701,314 downwards.
GGACAGCATACAAATAATCAACAGATATATAAAAAGATACTCAACAATACTAATCATCAGATAAATGCAAATCAAAACCACAAGAAGATATATATCACCTCACATCTATTAGAGTAGCCATTATCAAAAAAAGTAGCTAAAGTTCTAAATGGAATTAGTGCAGAATAAATTTTAAAAATTGTTCCATGTATCAGAAACACATTTTGTGCAAATATTTACAAAACGCAGAAATAAATTATTATGGTTCATTCCTATAGTTACTAAAAGTATTTTTACCACTTTAATTTTATTCTTTTTTTCAGGTGTTTTGGCAAACAAAAAACATATTTATAACACAAAGTCTGAATTGGAGAGAGTCAAATGGACCTCATACAGAACCCCAGAATTAGGTATATGTATCCACTTTCCCACTGCAGTATTGTACCAATGTAGGCACACCTGTAAGCTTGCTCAGATGAGACTTAAGATGTGGAAGAGGGGAGAATGGAAGGGAACGAATGCATACTTCCTGTAGGTATATACCTTGTGACCCAAAAGAATAAGGGTCTTGACGCCACATGCTCAAGTTCTCTCTCAAACTCATCTATTAGGTAACTGATTAGTTTTCTTTTTAAGATTTTTATAAAAACATAATTTAAAAGTTTTTAGTCAAATTAATAAAATGACACAGACAATAAATATTTTCTAGTCCACCACTGTCCAATAAAAAATAATGCTAGCCGGGCTCGGTGGCTCAGCCTGTAATCCCGCGCCTTTGGGAGGCTGAGGTGAGTGAATTGCCTGAGCCCGCGGGTTAGAGACCCGCCTGGGCAGCGAGACCTCATCTCTACAATAAATCAAAAAATCTGCTGGGCGTGGTAGCGCATGCCTGTAATTCCAGCTATTCGGAAGGCTGAGGCGGAAGGATCGCCGGAGCCCAGCAGGTCGAGGCTGCGGTGGCCGGGAGTGGCCACTGCACTCCAGTCTGGGCGACAGAGTGAGACTCCGACTCAAAAAAAAAAAATGCTAATCATATATGTAATTTACATGATCTAGTAAGCAACTTTAAAAAAAACTAAAAAGAAACAGATGAAATCAATTTAATTATATATTTTACTTAACCCAATATATTTGAAAAATCCACTATATCCATATATATTAAAGTATGTCCAAAATATCCATTTCAATATGCAATCAATGAGAAAAAAATTATTAGCAGGCTACTTTATATTCTTTCTTTTGATACTAAGTTTTCAAATGTGACTGTATTTTACACTTAGAAGACATCTAAGTTTGGACAAGCCGCATTTCAAGTATTCAGTGGACACATGTTGCTGGTAGCTACCACATTGAACAACACAGAGGTATTCTATCAAGTCAAGAGGTCTTATTAGTGTTCAGTATTAGTACTGGTGTTTTCCTTCCTTTCTTTTCTTTCCAGCTTCAATTGGAAGAAGAATATAGTTGCAAAAAGCAATACTTACTAATAACATCCCTTACTTATTGGGAGGATTGATTTATACAAATTTTATTGAACTCCAAGAAGATTTCAATTTGACCACTTCATAATGAGCTACATACTGCAAATATAAAATATGTAAACAATACTACTAGTAACCAAGTTGACCTAGCTAGTATTTAAAGAATACAACACACATCAATTGTAGAACGTGTCATTCTTTCAAGTGCATGTGAGACATTGACCAAGATAAATGATATGCTAGGCAAAAAAATAAAATAAAATAAACAAATTTTAATATTCATATTTTAATTTGAAGTCATACAGGATTCAAAAAAGTATAAAAAGCAGTGGGACAAAGAAGTCAACATTTAAAGAAGCTGTTTAAAAGAGCCAAATTAAAGTCTTGGCAAATAGAAGAAATGAAAATATAAAAATAAGAAAAGTAATTGTCAAAAAGATTCTGGCACACAATAAAGAAAATTAACAAAGTCAAAACCCAGTTATTTGAAGACATTTAATAAAGCTGATACATTCCTAGCAAGACTGAGGATAATTGTATTACTTGTATGTTGTTTCAACTCCCAGTGATCATTTTTAAAGTTAGTTATGCCAAATTATAGAAATAAAATGTACCATTTGTACCTAATTATAGTTTAGAGAGAAAACTAAAAACATACCACTTTTTTTGCATTACCTGAGAATAGAAGAATGTATGCTATAAATTGTTATTTTTGGATACATATAAGCTATTAGCTTCATGCAGTATCTTTTATGAGATGCATTAGAATATTTTGTCAAGTATAAAATTATCATTAATGTAGTGTTGGCATTGTATAAGTGTGATTAAATCATACGATTTTATGCATACAGTTTTGAACATTTCTTGACTCTCTTTTGTGTTTCATTATAGATGTGATAAGTTACTACTGGGAACTATCCCTTAAAAATGCAACCCTGATAAGATGTTTCAGCATTCTGAATTCTGCACTCTAGTGTTTATGTATCCACTCCCAAAATCTGCCATTTCACTTTAACTACTAAAAACAAACATAACCTTTTCTCATATGTTAATTCAGGAGCAGCTAAAACTCTGCCTCATGTTTCGTTGAAATAAACAACATACCAGCTTTTAACATTTGTTATGAAATTCAGGAACTGATGTTCTTTGCCCTGTAGTGTTTCTTTCTCACCCTCTCACGTTCTTTTCAACATCTTCCCTCAACTTTCCAAATTATAAATGGCAACAGATCAATGAAACTGGAATTGTTTCATTGGTAACACTCCTTTAGTCATAATCACCATTCAGTTACTAATTCACGTAGAATGGCAGGTCCGGGGAAGAACTGAGACCTACCACAATGCAGTTACAGAGATAGAAGCCATCTGAGAGACATGAAGAGAGACAAAGGGTATGAAATTGGGGAAGAAGAACCAACACATTGTAATCCAGATGAGGACTTGTTTTAAAGACTGTTTTATTTACCGCATTCCAACAGGTCACCATGGGGCCCTTCCTAACTCTCCAGGTTTAAACTCTTACCACCACTGCTCCCTGTTCACTAAACTCCCACCCACCTTGACCTGCTTTCAGTTTCCCAAAGAACCCAAGCTCTTCCTGTCCTAGAACCTCTGATACACTGTTCTTCACACAGGAAATTCTTTCCTTGTTACCTTTATGTGACTTCTTGTTCCTGTGTCCTTAAACTCAAATTAAATGTCACTTCCTCAAGGTACTTAATCTGAGAACCCAACTTAAAGTAGTGGCCAGCAATATTATCTTTCATATCATTATCTTTCATATCTCCCTTTATATATAGAGAGAATTTGACACATTTTGAGAACATATATTTGTCTGTTTAACATGAGTTTGTTTAACTAAAGACCACTAGTATCACTGCATATATGATTCTACTTTCCTTGGCCACTTAGCGATATGCTTCACTTTTTTTATTGATTGTTTTATAGTTCATATATCAGAGTTTCCTTTCAAGGAAATTATTCATTCACAAGCTTACCATCTAGGCATAACAACATTTAATGACACTGTTAAGGAGAAAAAAAACAGAATCTAAATGTCATCAGTAGATAAATGTATAAAACAATTGTGGCATATTCATATATAATACCTTATAATTAAAAATAGATGCATAAATGTGTTATCATCATATATACCCATGGGTACCTCTAAAAACAATTTTTTTTACATCATTACTAGTACTAAGCTATAATTTCAAAATTTTGTCAATCTGGTACATCTGAAATGGTATTTAATTTTTAAACTTGTGCTATCCCAATTACTAGTGAAGATGAGAATATTTTCAGTAAAACTTTTAGAAGTTTTATCTTCACTCACATGTATTGTCTTAAATTTTACTGATTTCTAGATATCCATTATATTTTTTGATTATTTATCTTTTAATCAATTTTACTCAGCAAGTCTTTTCCCCTTTCAATGTGCATGCACTAAACTATCATAAGCTCCAAAATTTGTTTTTAGTGAGACATGGAACTATTATCTCTATTCCATGTATTCCCAGTTTTTTGGTAACATTTCCCTGAGTGGTTTTCTGTTCTGTTCCTTAACCCTGATCTCTTAACCTCTGCCTCTGATTTTTGGAAGCTTTATCAAAGTTTGTTTCTTATGCCTGTATTTCCATTTTCTGCAATATCAAATTTGCTCTTTTCAATCTTTACTCTCAAGTTTAATTATGATACCGTGCTTTCAGTTTATTTTTCTATCTTTTATAATTCTCTATTCTTCCTTTTTACCTTTTCATCTTATGCTGTTTTTCATATGCTTAGTTTCTTCATTTAAAATTTTTGTGACCTTTTTATCTTTCTTAGCTACAATGCTGTCCTTAAATATGTTGGAACTCTTCTAAAAATTATTTTAGATATTTTAATTCATAATTTTCAGAAAAAAATGTATTTATTACAAGTATTCTTAATACAGTATCTTTTGCCTTGTTTGGTAGTATATTTTCCAACTAATATATATCACCTAGTATTTATGAGGGGGACCCCCCAAACCTTATATTATTATTATTTTTGAGAGTGGGAAGGTCCCTTGTAGGGAATTTGTTCTTCTGGATCAAAAGGTCTACCAAAGTTTTCATCTGGAAATTTTGAGAAGGTTGCATCATGATTTGCAGAAAAAACGTCCTGAGTTCTGGCAAACAGGTGACTAGTTCTTCCCCCATGACATCTCACCTGCCCACACCACGCAGAATGTTCAGCAGTTTTTGACCAAAAAATGGCATGACCCATACCCTACCCTCATTATTCACCTGATCTTGCCCCAGGTGACTTTTTGTGTTTCCCCTAATGAAAAATGTCCTCAAAGGGAAACATTTTGCTGATGTAGCAAAAATTGGTAGAAGCACTAAAAGGCATAAAAATCAACGAGTTCAAAACTATTTTGAGCAGTGAAAAAAAGCATTTAAATAGCTGTGTTGCATCAAACGGGGAGTACTTTGAAGGTGACTAAAGTTTAAACATCTAAGAATAAATACACAATTTGCTATAATAAATTCTGGGGGTTTTGAATCCCCTCTCAGATACTTTATGTACATATATATGTGTGGGTATGTGCACACATATGCGTGTATATATATGCATGCATACACACATAATTTCTTTTGTTATCTGAATCACTATTTTTATTTTTAAAACAGACAGGGTAAACTGATCACCTGTGGCTCTGCTCTCTTTCATGTTGTTGGTTAATCAATCAAATCTTTAAATACTTGTGGGCCTTAGGTACAACTCAGACCAATCCCTTGTTTTCAGATTTTCATGAAATATACCTCTGGAACGACTTTTTCCTTCCGCTCTAATTTCTTTACTAATTTATGGAGCTCTGGACAGAGGAAATTCCATAACAAAACTCATTTTGTTATCTATTATGTATTGAATGTTTGCTCCTGTTCTTCGACATCCTGTCCCAAGTGCTTTTTGGAAGGAAGGAGAATCTATGAAAATATTGTCTCACGATTCACACTCCTTAACTTCTTGTTCAACTTTTTCTGGAGTTTGCAGTTTCAGCTTAGATATGGGAAGAGTGGGGTGGTGGAAAGTAAGAAAATAGGATCATGACTACAGAGGTAAGGGCAATCAAAGGGAAACAGAAAATATATGCTCAGTTTCTGCTTGTTGTAAGCACTTGGACTCTGAGGTAATAGAGAAGAGAGAGTAAGAAATGCCTTCCTCCTTCTCACCTTTTTAAAAATTAAAGTAATTGTATATTTTCCTAAAGTCTGTTATGGTCTCTCATTTATATACTATGTGCCTTATAATTATAATAATAGATAGTCTTGATGGTACTTGTCCTTTTTATGTCCCTACTGGAATTTTAGAGAGGTTAGAAGAAGTGTCAGTTAGAATTAACATTCAGATGTTGTTGGTTACTATCAGTAGTCTACACTCCAATGACAGTCCTTTATTGCTTAGAACCTTTAAATATGTGATACCCAAGGTCAAAGAACAGAAAACCAAGTTATGTTTTTTATGTTAAAATTTATTCTCTTTTTATTTATATATTATATATTTCTTTATTTGAAATATATAGCAAAATATATTTCAATATGTGTGTGTATATGTAAATCAATAAATAAATACATACATATTCTTAAGGTTTTTTTTTTTTTTTTGAGTCGGAGTCTCACTCGATCACCCAGACTGGAGTGCAGTGGCCGCTCCCGGCCACCGCAGCCTCGACCTGCCGGGGTCTGGCGATCCTTCCGCCTCAGCCTTCCAAGTAGCGGGAATTACAGGTACGCGCTACCACGCCCAGCTGATTTTTTGATTTATTGTAGAGATGAGGTCTTGCTGCCCAGGCGGGTCTCGAACCCACGGGCTCAGGGAATCCACTCACCTCAGCCTCCCAAAGGCGCGGGATTATAGGCTGAGCCACCGAGCCCAGCTTATTCTTAAGGTTTTAAGGTTCATTGACCAAGGTAAAATTTGCCGCTTCATAATGTAGCTAGAGGTCTTAATAAAATTCATATGGATATTAAAACAGACAAGACATTGAGTTTTTTTATTCAATTAGGTGTTCTCTGCCCATCTCAACTGGGCATTTGCTGTTCACACTGTGCAAGTGTTGATGTAGAAGAATTGTAGGACTAACTAAAGGATAAAACAAGGCAGCATGGAGTCAGGGATATAAAAATAAAGGGAAGAAGGAGACTGGTTGAGATTGAAGTTCTTGGAAAGGATTTCATCAAACAACTAGGGATCAAACTAGGCCTTAGAAAAAGAAACAGATTGGAAAAGTCCACTGCATGAGAAGTGAGACAAGAATGTTCAGGCCCCTCAACCTGTCAGGACGCATGAAAGAATCACATAAATAGTAAATATTTATTGAAGCATTTGTTGAAAACAAATAAAGCTCAACAAATAAAATAAGGTATTCATTTTCACATTCTCACATTATTCATAGCTAATATAAATGATTCTATGTAATCTGATTTTACGCTTAGAATATCATGAACATCTCACAGGATTTTTTTTTGCAATATGATATTTTAATGTATCAAGTAATGTAGCATTATTAATAAAGCACTCCATTATTTTATAGTCTATATGTTGCTCTTATATAATTGCTTCTCTAAATGTGCATATAGATAAATCTTTTGTATATATGTATGTTTGTATGGGAGAGTATGTTGGATGCAGGGGTGATGTGTGTTCTGGAATTTTTGTGGTTTTTTTTTTCTCCATTGATCCATTAATTTGATTTTCCAAAACCAATCTTTAGGAAACACAATGTATAAGGATACAGATATATCTGTATATGGTTGCTTTTTGAAACATGTATAGAATGATTAAAAAATAGCCATCTTGAATAACCAAAATAAGAATATAAATAATAAATAATATGTTTATATAAGGAAACATCATAAAAGCATTAACATGATAATATACATGTCTATCTTTGACATTGTAAATATAAAAGCAGATTTCAAAAAAATGTGTATGGTATAATCTTATTTGGAAACAATAGGCATTTGAATAGGCATATATACATACATTTAAGTAAATATTTTAAATGATGTACAATAATATGCTAACATAAATTTTTGATAGTCTCTAGTATTTCACATCATTAAAAGTATAATTTTTGTCTGACACTACCTTTATCTATATCAAACTTTTCTGCAGTGTACTTGTTTAGGAATGGTGAAACAAAGAGCAAAAACTGCCAGGATTTTTTTCCTTTTTAAAAAAATAAATTGTGGGTGTGTGTGTGTGTATGCGTGTGTGTGTCTTTTAATATTAGGAAGAAAAGACTTTTATTCATTTACACAACGCTCTTGGCTATTCACACATTACACTTTAATATAAAATTTATATAATTTTGTCATGGTTTGAACATCCAATTGCTATCTTATTGCAATTAAATAAGTGTAAAAAATATTCCTTTTTCTCATCCATTGCAAATTTGCATCTCTGTTTATATCTGTCTTGATTTATGCTTCTGTGTAAAAAAAATACATGCGCACACACATTTTCTGTATAAACCATGTATGTTTCTTGGCAAATTTATTTCTTAGGTGTTTTTGCATTTATTTATTTGGTTTAAACAGAGCCCCGGCCAATGCAGCCTCGACCTGCCAGGGCTCCGGCGATCCTTCCGCCTCAGCCTTCCAAGTAGCTGGAACTACAGGCGCGTGCTACCACACCCGGCTAATTTTTTTTGATTTATTGTAGAAATGAGGTCTCACCAAGTTGCCCAGGCGGGTCTCGAACCCTCAGGCTCAGGCAGTCCACTCACCCCAGCCTCCCAAGGCGCCACCGAACAGGCTCATCTTTTTTCTTTTTGTTGTGATGAGAACACTTAAGATCCACCACCTTACCAAATTTCAAGTAGATCGTATAGTATTATTAACTATAGTCACCGTGCTTTGCAGTAGATCCCCAGAATGCATTTATCTCATGTAACTGAAACTTTATATCCTTTTACCAGCAACTCTTCATTTTCCCCATTTCTCAGCCCTTAGAAACCATCATTCAACACTACTTTTATGAGCTTCATTATTTCGGATTCTACATATAAGTGAGATCATGAAATATTTGTCTTTCTGTGTCAACTTTCTGTCACCTTAATTAAATTTTTATACTCCTTCAACTTAATATATATTTTATATGGTTATATAACATATGCTTATTTATTTTGAAGTTAGTAGCCATAATAAATTCTGTTGTTACTTCCAACAAATCTTTAGTTGATTTTCTTCAGTTTCTAGGTAGATAAATGTATCTTAGCTAGATAAATCTCTTTTAGATAAGTCTATTTAGAAAAACGGATAGCTTGGGACTTCTCCTTTATAATAGTTATATATCCTATCTACTTTCCCTATTTTCTTACATTGACAGCTTATAAAACAATGATGAAAAATATTGGTTTGGGTGATATGTTTATCTTTTTTCCTGACATTAATGGAAACATCTATTTTGTTGATTTAAATTTTTATTTTAGATTTGGTTGATGTCTTAGTCAATTTGTGCTGCTATAACAAGCTATTATAAACTAGGTAATTTACAAACAATAGAAATTTATTTCTCATAGTTCTGGAGATTAGGAAGTTCAAGATAAGGCAACAGCAGATTTGGTATCTGGTGAGGTCTGCTTTCTCTGCTTCCAAAATGGTACCTTGTTGTTTCATCCTACAGAGGAGAGGAATGCTGCATCCTCACGTGCTAGAAGAGACAGAAGGAGTGAAAAGAGACCAAGATCCTTCTCTCAAGTCATTTTATAATGATGTTGGATCTAAATAGCTCCCAAAAGACCCTATCTTCTAACACCGTAGCACTGGGGATTTTTTTTACCACATAAATTTTGGAGGACACGTTCAGACCATAGCAGTTGAAGAACATTAGGAATAATTATATTACAGAAATATCTTTTTATTTTTGATTAATATTTGTTTATTTTATGTGTGTTTGAATTTTTGCTATTGCCAAAATAGAATTTTGAGGTTTTGGAAATATGTTTTTGGCATCTTTTGAAATAATATAATAACTTTTTTGTGTTACTGTCATGACTGTTTTAAAGCTACATCATTGTTCCTCTCAAGTAGTAGTAAAAATTTAATGAATAACATATTTCATCTTAACATTTTACAAAGCCTTGGAAATTCTTTTAACATTGAAAAATAAATAGTTACTAAGGATAGAAAATATACTCAAACAGGATTTAATTGTATTAGTTGTATTAATTATAATCTAGCTTTTTGTATTGATTTGCTAAAACAAAAGGGCCACTAAAATAAAAGCTTACAAACTGGGTGGCCTGAGTATTCAATTAATTTAATTAATTTAATAAATTGTCTCACTCTGAAGGTTAGAAGTCTGAGATCAAAGTTTCAGCAGGGCTATGCTTCCTCTGAAGGTACTGTGGAAAGATTGTTCCTTTTGGTTTCTGGTAGCTCCTTGGCTTACAGCAACGTAATTTCAGTCTTCACTCTGTGTGTGCATGTCTCTATGTCCAAATTTTATTCTTCTTATAAGGACATCAATGATATCGAATTAGAACCCACTTTATTGATATTTTAACTTGATAAGATCCTACCTCCAAATAAGGTGACATTCTAAAGTACTGGATCCTAACATGTGCATTTTAAGGGGACATCATTCAACCCACAACATTTATTTACCATTTTATAAAATATATTTTTATAGTGTAGTAAAATATTATTTTAAAAATATAAGCCACTAACATGAATAATCTATCAGTTGACGTATCTTTGGTCTTTGAAACTTTTTAAATTAAGGTACCAGGAAGTTTAGCTAACTTCCTTGACCAAACTTCTTGCCATATGAGGTAGTGTCTTCTTGGGAGGTAATAAAGTTAAGAAGCATGTTTGAATTATATCTTATCTGATACTCAACTGTCAGTTAATGAAAACTATTTCTAACCTAAAACTTCACTAATACATTCAAGCTTATCATGTTTTAGAAGTAACTTTATTGTATATAATAAAAATTGCCTGCTGACATGTTTTGGTAGTAGTTAGGATGGCAATTCACTTGAAAAGAGCTTTTACCATATGCACACCTTTCCTACTCAATTTAATTTCCTTGTTTGTTACATAGTTAATATGACTGGAACTGCATCTTATATTTTAGTATCCCTATTTCAAAGTGCTATCAATTGTGCAACTCATATTTTTTGGAGACTAATTAAAATCAGTTAGAAAAAAGATGAAAATTGAGGAGAAAGATGTTTAAAATCAGCTTCTTATTTCCCTGCACTTGGTTCTTGAGAAGACAGTCTCTCAATCCTTTAGCTTCATGAACCATAATGCTGTATGTCTCTGATGGAGTTTCCAAATGATTTTGTGTATTAGTACTTTGTACAACAAATGACAGATAACCATACAAGAAACAGCATGGAGGCACAATTCCAAACACAATAACCCCCATGAAGCATTAACTCCTGCTTACGCTATTTGTGGCTTATTGCCTCCACCCCCACTTCAAGAGATAATGCTGTGGTCAGTCAAATACAAAGAGGAAAATGAAAGAAGCATGAAACAAAATCCAATGGTTTGCTTAGAGGCTTGAATGATGTAATCTTTTGTTATGCTCCTCAGTGTCAAGGCTCCCACATATGAAATGAAAGTGCACTAATGCACCTCTCCAGCACACTGTGGTCATGAGATCACCTAATGCAAAAAAACTCAGTCATCAATATACCCTCAGTTAGCTGGCCAATTCATCCACTGCATAATATGGATATAAATAATATTTTCTTTCTGATCTATTAGCTAGAACATTGGATTTGGACCTCTGTTGCATATAATATGTTTACTTCTAACTGTAAGGAACTTGGTCCAACTCTTCTTAAGAAAGGTGTAAGCCGGGCTGGGTGGCTCAGCCTGTAATCCCGCGCCTTTGGGAGGCTGAGGTGAGTGGATCGCCTGAGCCCGCGGGTTCGAGACCCGTCTGGGCAGCGAGACCTCATCTCTACAATAAATCAAAAAATCAGCCAGACATGGTAGCGCATGCCTGTAATTCCGGCTACTCGGAAGGCTGAGGTGGAAGGGTCGCTGGAGCCCAGCAGGTCGAGGCTGCAGTGGCTGGGAGCAGCCACTGCACTCCAGTCGGGGCGACAGAATGAGATTCCAACTCAAAAAAAAAAAAAAAGAAAGAAAGGTGTAAAAGCTTCTCTATCATCTTGCTTATAACCACGTTAATACTCTCCAAAAGGAGTCGTTATGCCCAATGGTTCCTGATGAAACCATGATATACTTGGGTAACAGTGCATCAAGCTCTGCTCTGTCTTTTCATCTCTAAAATAGAGTTAATTCTCTCCTCATAAGATTGTTGTAATGATCAAATAAATACATATTTACATTTTAGAGCAGTCATCATCATTCTTAACAATTTATCTAACATTTATTGAGCTTTTACAAAACCCCAAGCCCTGTCCATATACCATCATATTCAAGCCCTCAACAACCCTGTGGAATTGATTCTATTATCCTCATTTTCACATGAAGAAATTTGGCACACAGTTATTATAGAATGGACCAGAATAAGGACACAGGCACTCTGACACCAGAGCCCGGTGCTATTTGCTGGCAGGGAAATATAGCTCAGTTTAAAGTAGGCAACAGGTTTGAGTGGGAAGACAAGGCCAAGGTAATAAAGGAAGAGGAGGGAGATGTGCCTCCTAAATATGATAGGGAAGAATATCACCAGTGGTCCTGATTACAGTAAGTCTCCTACATATGAACTTTGATATTTTGAACTTTCAAAGATGCAAAAGTGTGTTCTAATGTCCAGTCACATCAATTAGTTCACACGTCTGGCACATATTGTCATGTGCTGTACTGTAAGATTATTTTTGTGTTTTTTATATGTTTTATTTGTGTGAAAAATATTATAAACCTATTACAGTCCAGTACTATATAGCTGATTGTATTAGTTGGATACCTAGGCTAATTTTTTTTGGACTTATGAATGCACCCTTGGAACAGAACTCATTCGTATGTAGCAGACTTACTGTAATATAATCAGAGGTGAACATGACTTGCCATTAATCAATTGTTTGACTGTGAGAAAAGAATACAAGTGTCAGGCCACACTTGAAGAAATAGGTGTAACTTCAGCAGAGAAGGATAAAAACTAAAAATTTAAAGTAAAATATGTCTAAGGGAAATGAGCCAAGAACAGAATCTGGTCAAGGAAAGGAATAGGACTCGTAATCTTTCAGACGGATGCCAAGAAAAGATTGTTCTGCTATAACCAGAAGAACGGGACCTATGCTTTGGCTTAGGTACTTGTCTTCATGGATGGTGCTGATAATAGAGGCCTTTCCTTTTAAGCCTGATTGCTTACATCATGGACAAAAGCTTAGACTCTAGGAGGATTTCATCCAGGTTTAATGGAGGATGGCACTTGACTCTGGCCTGTAGTTAACAGTCATAATTATTTCTAAGAGGTGGAGAGCAAATATATTTGCCTACTAGTGTGCTTGAGTTGCCAAAACAAAGTGCTGCAGATAGGATGGCTTAAATAATAAAATTTTATTTTCTCACAATTCTGAAGGCTAGAAGTCCAAAATGAAGGTGTTGTTGGCAGGGTTGAGGTTTTTTTGGGTCTTTAAATGGCCATACTCTCCTGTGTCTTCTCATGGTTTTAACCTCTGTGGTTGTCTGAGTCTTAATCTCTGCTTCTTTTAAGGACTCCAGTCATCTTGGATAAGGGCCCACCTTAATGACGTCATTTTAAGTTAATTACTTCTTAAAAGACCCCCTTTTTCCAAATCCAGTCATGTTCTGAGGTATTGGGGCTAGGATATCAACATATGAATCCTAGGAGGACACAAATAACATCCATGACAACATCTGGTTCAAGTTTGTTAGTGAGTGGCTAAGAGAGATATCTCTTGTATCTCTGTTTCAGATACCCCAGAGACTCGTAAAGGATTAGGATATATAAATAGCATTGACCCTGTAACTATTTCTTCTATGGGTAATAATTTCTAATCCCAAATAATCTAGTTTTATAACATCTTCTATTAATATGTTTCCCAGTACAATTTTAAATATCACCAAGGACAGAGAATAACATTTTTCTGAGATTATTCACTTTAGGCAAAACATTTCTAGAACTAATTTAAAGTCACCTTTATGGGATGTTAAGAGAGATATTACTGGACATGCATGTTTGAGCAAATGCTAGAGTTCATTCTCTATCCTCCCATCCTTGGACACGTTTGTTTGGAGGGCAGAAATGTGGGACAGGAGCAAAAGCAAGAAAAAATATTGAAGTGTGAATTTGTGTCAGTGGCCCTGAAGGTTTCTTCACTTCTTCTGGTAGGTATTTTGTGTAATAGCTTCACCTGGAAACTTTCTCCTTAAAGCATTACTCTTTCATCTGAAAACTAGTAACATCCCCCTTTCATAAAAAAATTTCCTAAGAAGAGAGAATAAGCTTCCAGTGTTTGGGCTAAGGGACAGGACATAAGGTGTCTCAAAACAAGTTCCAAAAAATGTATTACATGTTGGCTTTTATCAATTCTAAGTATAACTTACCAGGCATTCTCTTCAGCTTATGTTTAAATCCATGTGTATCTCAATGGAAATCCAATCCATATGTTCCTGATTCATTTACACTTAGCTCATCAAAATATTGTTTTGCAAGAGCTATTTGAAGTCCAAAAGAGCTTTGAAAAGCTTTTTTTCTTAGAAACAGGAAATCGGTTTTTGCCAAGTGTAAACAAACACATTCCCCTACTCCCTGTGCTCATATTTTAATTGGAAATTTGGAAGACAGAAGGTTAGAGAGCTCTCTAAACCTGTCCAAAAACAGATTCATCCTCTATACAGCATGGCACTGAAGTATGTTTCTATTTTTCCTATCTTCATTTCTTAAGTGTCTTTTTTTTTTTTGGTAAATTTCCCTGTGACTGGTCTAAGTGAGTATATTAAAATTTTCTATTTTATCTTAATTGTTATTGAATTTTTCTTAACTCAATATTCTTAAAATAAATTATTCTGCTAGAATACTGTGGTTAAGCATTGTCCTGATAGAGTTTCAAATACAATGGTACCCACTTAAATTTCCTCATAAATATGCAAGTCAGGTTGAAAAAATAGCCCTGCTTCATGTGTTTGGCTCAAATAAGTAACCTTTTCATGCCAGAGCTAGTTATGTCATTTTTCCTGCTCATATTCTCTGGCGACTCTGTTAAAACAGAATATCATAGAGTAAGACATCAACCCGAAGGACAATGGTACCCAGGAAATAGAACTCAAAAGGCATTCAGGACCGTCAGCCTATTGTAATAATTCCAAATTGTATACGTGTAACATGTTATTATTTGGCATTTAGAGATATCTGCTCTGATCTTCACCTATAATCATTTGGAAGAAGACCACTATATGTCCATCCTCATGAGTGTTTAAAGTAAACCTAAAAAGTAGATCCAAGAGTGAAATCAGATAGTACTCAGAGTAACCAGGAGCAAGAGGCCCCAGGCCAAGTATAGACTTTAACCCTGAACAGTCTAGAGTTAAAACCAAAGAGTGAGTGAAGAACCCAAATTAGTAAAGGAAGCTAAAAATAAGCAAGCACATTAGGTCAGGTGTGGAATAAGAAAAGTAGAAATGGAGGCTGAGACAAAGCAATAGAACTTAAGACTTTTGCCATGAAGTCTAGAATGGCAAAAACCAACCATTCCCATAATGGTGGAAGCCATGTGTCATGTGTATAACCCTGGTTTAAAGCCCAAAAAGGAAATCCATGTAGATTTGGTTTATCTCCCATTCCCTACCAGCCTCATGATAGCCTTCTATGCTGGAGGCAGCAGGAAGTACAGGAAGAATAGTGTGTGGTCCTGGAGTGCAACTCGGCATCCAGGCCATGGCTTAAATCCAAACCCAGTAACCAACTCTCTTAAGAATTCTTTATGATTTTAAATAGAAACATACTAATGAAACTCCATGCTATTATTAAAATCCAAATTCTACATTTTATTAACCTGACATCTGTAAGATCTGATAAATAGTTAATGAATTAGGTTATACCTATTTTTTGTCGAAATTCCTATAAGGATGTATATACCTGGAAAAACGGAAGTCAAAGTGTGAATGGTGATAAATATACTAATATACTAATCAAAAAAAAGCTTTATGTAATCTCCATTGCCAAAGTATCTGGAGAAAATAATGCTTTATGGAATGGTAACACAAGACAGGCATGTCCCCGTGACTGGGTTCAGGTTGTGCCCAGATGTTCGGACCAGATCATTTACCAAATCAAAGGGTAGGAAGGATCTTAGAAGTCATGAAATTCAGCTTGTTCCAGTGCTTGATTGTCACTCCCCTCAACACAAACATGTTATCATCCAGTCTCCTCTGCATCACTCTCACGGTGACTGTAAACTATCAAGGCAGGTACTCTTGATGTACTCTTGGTTTTAGAGAACCAAATTCTTAGAAAGTTCTTACTTGTTTTGACTAAATTATATTTCACTATCAATATCTTGCTTTGGTATTAGATCTGCCCTTTGGGTTTCACCAGAACAAATCTCAAAAGAGAGAACTTTTTTTTTTTTTTGGTTTTGGGTTTTTCCTTTGCTTACTTTCAGCTTTTCAAACATTTGTGAATTCTGTCATAAACCTCTTTAACCTAGTCCTAATTTTTTCAATATTGCCTCATGTTTCTTAATTGCTTTTAACCTCCCTCTCATCTGGCCACTCTCTTCTGGCTAGTGCTCCACTTGCTGATGTAGGCTGCCCAACATTTCATGATACTCCCCAAATTTATATAGCTTCCAACTATTTCTCCCACATCAAGGATCGTTTTGAACTAAGCCAGAGTTTCTTCTGATCTCATAATCCAAGTTTTTTTATAACAGAATTTCAGGTCTGATCTAATCTCTGCTAATTTCTAAACAGAAGTAATATGTCAAGTTTTCATCACCACACTCTTCTTGCTCTTTCTGCATCACATGCCCAGTTTTAAAGTTCTAGGACTCAATTTATATTTGGCAATATCTGGGAAAGACCCTTTCAAGACAACTTCCAAGGTAATTTTGAGATTCACATTATGCTTAGAGCAACATATCAACTTGATAACAGGGGCAAAGTTTAATTTTAAATCCTTTAGGTAGTATCATAAATTGAAGCCAGATTAAAATGAATAGTGATGCAATAGCTATTACAGTATGTCCAGATGTGTTCGTCTTCTGATCAATGTGTTTTGGACAAGCTATAGATGTGTCAGAACATTTTCTCATTGTCATTTTGTCAACAAATCATGTGCAACTCTGATTTCCTTAGTTGTGCAAAAACGGCAAATTGAGGTTCTATGTAATACATATAAAAGGCAGGACTTTATTAGCCCATCTCATATTCAAGTAAATGTCATCTGTGAATTCTCACAAATAATTTTTCAATTGGTTGCAATGCTTGTTTATTTTCTTCTTTTATTCTCAAATGAAGCTCAGAGAATATTTTCCATGGAGGTCTGGTAATACACCAAAGTTAAAAGTTATTGCTCAGCATATTTGGTTACTGTTAAAGGAAGAAAATTTGTAATGCTTTAATTTTACCCTTTAAAAATACAGTCAAAGCTTTTCCACTACTCCTTCTGTATCTCTTTTCTAAATTCCATCTGCATATTTATTTTGTCAAGTTATTGACTATCCCTTACATGCAAGTCGTTAGATTTGTCATAAAAATTTTTCCTTGGAAAGTGTCATGTTTCTTTTAACAATGACTATGTCATCATTGCCTCCAAGGACTATTGGCTCAAGTGGCAGTGTGACCTTAAAAGTAACTTAAGGTTGGTCTTACTGCAGAATCTGTTTTTTTAAAAATTTACAATTTATGATTTAAGCCTTCTATGAAACACTTCTATTTTAAAATAAAGTATATTTTCTTAAAAGAATTCTTGAAACAGATTGATGGTGACTTCATAACCCCCATGACCGGGGCCAAAATAAAGAGAAGTGTCATACTTGAATAAAATTTCAGTTTATCTCAAAAAAATTATAGAGAGAATCAATGCTCAGTCTGGGAAGGATTTAAGAAGACTTGATTTATATTTAAGAAAAATTATCATCAATGGTAATTTTTATATCTACATTTCTCTCTGCCCTCTCTTCTTCATCTTTGTTTTCCACTCCTCCCCAAGAAGCCAACAAAACCATGAAGAGTAGGGAAAAATAATAAAGTATGCCACAGACGTTAAAAACAACAACAACAACAAAAAAAAACCCACCACATTTTGAATTTTGGGCAATATTTTATTTAAGTCCTTTGAAAGCATACATTTTAAGTCTGGGTTTTCTCCAAAAAGTGAGAAAAGATTACATATGTAAATATATGTGCATGTGTATATATATCTATATCTATATTTATTTACATGTAGATATATAGAAATAAATATATGCACACACATATATTTACACACACAGAGAAAGAAAGAGATAGAGTATAAAATATGGAGCTAAAGAAAGGGTAACACTTGACTATAATCAGATATTGAATTTTGACATCCGACCTTAAATTTCCTGCTTAAAACCAAAAGTCTATGTGCTCTTTACAGAGCAAAAAGTAGGGGAATTTTCTTTATTTAAATGAAAAATCTATGTTCTGTTAAATGTCTCTTGGGTTTTCAAATTCTCTGGAGGAATATGGGTTTGGTATTATTTTTGCTTGTTTCCAAACATATATTATTTTCAGTATTATATTTTATGTAAATCTTGAATATGTGACAAAATTTTTAGAGCTCAGAATGGCATTGGTTGTATAAAAATTACCAAGATTCCATTAAACCTTACATTAAGAGGACATCATTCAGATGTGCCTGTGAAGAAAGGAGCAAGTATGCAGAAGGTGATTTTCTTAAAGTACTTGGAAAGAAAAATAAATAAATAAAGAGGGTGGGGTTTTGTTTAAAAATGGCAGGTTGAACACATACATTTAGCTAAACACCTCAAGTCTCCTAAAATGATACTAGCAATATATTAAAAATTTAAAAAACAAGGAAGAGGACTAGTATGGCTGGTGTGAGGCAGCTAGAGTGTGTTTCTCTAATGGAGTAAACCAAGATAGAGTTTCCTGAGCACCTAGAGAGGAACAGAACCGGCAGTACACCCCTTGACTCAGCAAAGAAGTGGTAGCAACCACATAGTCCAAAGAAGAGAAAAATCGACTGACATGTACTGGAATTAGCCGAACTCTCCTCTGGATCACAACACATCACCAGCAGCCTCTAGACACAGTGGGGAAGGTGAGTGAGGAGAATTAAGGTGTTATAAGTTTCTGTGCCAACTTTGAGGGCCACCTGAGGCTTGCAGGACCAGTCCCTCATGGGAAATTGACTTACCCACAGCCAGGCTCTGCCAAAATCCACATGGAGTAGTGCAGATTAAAAAGTCCTGAGTAATTCCAGCTGCCATATCCCAGGAATCCACCCTTCACCAGTGACTGCTTTCTAGTGGCGTGGGAGGGGAACAGGGCCCACGGTCAAACTTTTTGGAGGCAAACAATTCCTGGCTGGGGCAAGCTGCTGTGAGAACAACTGAAGCCCTGAGACTGGCTGTACTTTACATTCAGATTGCAATCTGCCTGAGGTTAAGATGAGAAACTGGTGGAATGCATTGCCATAGCAACCTCTGACACTGTGTGTGCCTGTCCTGCATGGCAGCCTTGGCCCAGTGGCCTGGGCCTCCCTCTTAATCCCCACTGGGGTGGCCGGGTGTGATCACAAGTGGGGTGCTTGTGCTTCTTCACCCTCACACTCCTCTCTAGGACACAGAACAGATAACTTGTTTAACCCACAGAGCCCCACACTCCAACATGGGTTGGCTGTGCATTTCCCGGTAGCAGCACTCACCAAAGAGAGGGCCCACAACCACCATCACAGCTGACTTTCTCCCACAAGCTTCATTTCACCTCATGGCCAGAGGACAACAGCAGAGCCCATCATATCTGATATAATACCTCAACTTTGGGGAAAGCCTGATCCCAGACCCCAGCTAACACTACTTTCCAAACCACTTAGGCTACTCAGGGTGTCACAAGCCAGTGCAGGTATCCAGCACAGGACTGTCACAGCTGGCAATTGAGAAATCACACCAAGACTATATATAGCCAAGGGAACCCTACAATAGCTAAGTCAACCCCCTCCCAACCTCAGATAAGAAGAAATAGTCTACTAAAATGAGAAGGAAGCAGAAAAATTATTCTGACAATATGAAAACAAGGAGTTCTCCAACTCTTCCAAGAGACCACAGTAACCCTTCAGCAATGGACCATTACCAAAATGAAATCTTTGAAATTCCGGACATATAATTCAAAGGTTTTATTATAAAATTGTTCAGTGAGCCCTGGACCAGATGTATTTCCAGTGGAATTATACAAAACATACAAGGAGTAGCTGATACCAATCCTACTGAAAGTATTCCAGGCAATCGTGAATGACAGAACTCTCCCAATATCATTTTTATGAAGCCAACATCACACTGATACCCAAACTGGGTAAACATCCAACAAAGAAAGAGAACTACAGGACAATATCTTTGATGAAAAAGATGCAAAAATTGTCAATAAGATTCTAGCAAATAGGATCTAACAACACATCACGAAAATCATCCACTATGGCCAAATTGGCTTCACCCTGGATGCAGGTCTAGTTCAACATTCAAAAGACCACAAATGTAATTAAATACATCAATATAGCCGGGCTCGGTGGCTCAGCCTGTAATCCCGCGCCTTTGGGAGGCTGAGGTGAGTGAATTGCCTGAGCCCGCGGGTTCGAGACCCGCCTGGGCAGCGAGACCTCATCTCTACAATAAATCAAAAAATCAGCTGGGCGTGGTGGCGCATGCCTGTAATTCTGGCTACTTGGAAGGCTGAGGCGGAAGGATCGCCGGAGCCCAGCAGGCCGAGGCTGCGGTGGCCGGGAGCGGCCACTGCCCTCCAGTCTGGGTGACAGAGTGAGACTCCAACTCAAAAAAAAAAAAAAAAAAAAAAAAAAAAAATACATCAATAGATGTAAAAATTGGAATCACATGAATATATCATTAGATGCTGAAAAAGCTTTCAATAAAATCCAGCATCGTAATCTTCTTGATAAAAACCCTCAAGCACCTAGGCATAGAGGGAACATAGCTCAAAATGGTTAGAGCCACCTATGATAAACCCACAATCAGCATATTGCTTAATGGACAGAAATTGTAAGCACTGCCCCTGAAAACTGGAACAAGACAAAGCTACCTACTCTCACCCCTCCAGTTCAACATAGTGTTGAAAGTCTTAGCTAGAGCAATCAGATAAAAGAAGAAAATCAGGGGCATTCACATAGGCAAAAAAAGAAGTCAAATTATTCCTTTTTGCTAACGATATGATCCTATACCTTGCAAATGCAAGATAATCTGTCAAAACCTTCTTGTACTGATAAAGGAAGTAGGCAAAATTTCAGTTTGCTTGTATTTACAAAATACAAGTAAAAAAGACAGTTTCATATTCATACACCAATAATGAACAGACAGAGAACCAAATAAAAAGCACAATGCCATTCAAAATAGCCACACACAAAAATGAAATACCTCAGCATCTTCCTAGCCAGAGAAGTGAAAGCTCTTTGCAATGAAAACTACAAAACACTGCTCAAAGAAGTTAAACATGATACAAACAAATGGAAAATTATTCCATGCTCATGGATTGGAATAGTCAACATTGTTAAGATGTCCATCCTACCAAAGGCAATCTACAGATTCAATGCTATACCTACTAAATTACCAAAATCATTCTTCTCAGACCTGGAAACAACAATACAGAAATTCATATGGAAACAAAAATGACCACAAATAGCCAAAACAATCCTTAGCAAAAGAAACTAAGAGGGAAGTATTACACTTCCAGACTGTAAACTTTATTATAAGGCTACAATAATAAAAACAACCTGGTATTGGTACAAAAACAGGCATATAAACCAATAGAACAGGATAGATTCTGGAAACAAAACCTCAATTTCTCAATCAACTTATCTTCAACAAAGTTGGCTGACCTTGTGCAGAATGAAACAGGACCCTTACCTATCACCATACACAAGGATCAACTCCAAATGGATCAAAGATCTAAATGTAAAACCTCAAACTTTAAACCTTAGAAAAGGCAGGAGACACACTTATGGAAATTGGAACTAGCAACAAATTCTGATCAAAACCCCAAAGTCCATGCCTTAAGAGATAAGATTGGCAAGTGGGACCTCATCAAGCTGAAAAGCTTCTGCAAAGCTAAATAAACCATCAAAAGAGCAGGAAGGGCCCACTCCCCCAACTTAGGGAGGTGAATCTTCTCTCTTCCTTCTCTTTCTTTCTCTAATTTACTTTTAAATAAACTTTTCTTTCTCCCTGCAACCTCCCCCTCACCCCCGCAAAAAAGAGAGAGAGCAGGGAGACAGCCAACAGTATGGAAAAATAATATTTGTCAACTGCATATCTGGCAAAAGCCTAACATCTAGGATCTATAAAGAACTCAATCATGCTGAAAAGAAAAAAAAACCAACAAAACAAACAGCCCCATTCAAAAGTGGGCAAAAGACATGAACAGACATTTCTCAAAAGAAGACATATGAGCAGCCAAAAGATATATGAAAAATTGCTCAGCCACACTAATCATCAGAGAACTGCAAATCAAAACCACATTGAGATACCACCTAACTCCAGCAAGAATGGCCATTATTAACATAACAGAGAACAACAGATGCTGGCGAGGATGCAGAGACAAGGGAATGCTTCTACATTGTTGGGGGAATGCAAAGTAATTCAACCTTTACGGAAAGCAGTGTGATGATTACTAAAAGAATTAGAAACTGACCTTCTATATGACCCAAGAATACCCCTTCTGGAAATATACCTGAAGGAACTTAAATCACTCTACAAAAAGATACCTGTACATGCATGTTTACTGAAGCACTATTTACCATAACAAAAACCTAGAACCAACCATGCTGCCCATCAAATATAGACTAGATTTAAAAAAAAATGTGGCACATATACACAATGGAATATTATGCAACCAAAAGAACAAAATTATGGACTTCATAGCAGCTTGGGTGGATTTAGAGTTTACAATACTCAGTGATTTATCACAGAAATAAAGAACTGAGTATCACATGTTTTCACTCAGAAGTGAACCCTGAACGTTTACCATAATACTGTAAGGCAGGCATCGGCAGTAGCTGGAAACTGACGGGGGGCGGAGGGGCGGGGACAGACATAACATTAATAGGTATACTTGATCTCAAGCCAGGCAATGTGGGGACAAAAGGGAGGCCCAAACTTTACCTGAAGGGTGGCCACTTGTATACCTAATCCTGAATAGTACCCCACTTTAAAATAAAATTAAATTTTATTTAAAAAAGAAAAAAATGCTCAATGAGCTTCAGGAGAAAGTTGAAAACCAACATAAAGAAATTTAAACACACACACACACACATTATTCAGGACATGAATGCAAAGTTTCAATTTGGTTGGCTGAGCATTTCCTTGGAGCATGCACACACAGACACACACACACACAAACTGAAATTTGGGAAATTAAAGAATCATATAGTGAAGTACGAATGCAGTGGAAAGTTTTAATAGTAGAACAGGTTGAAAAAAGGATCTCAGAACTTGAAGACAAAGTTTTAGAATTAACCCAAGCAAACAACAATAAAGAAAAATGAATTAAGAGAATGGAAAAAAGTCTTCTAGAAATATGGGATTGTGTAAAATGTCCAAGCCTAAGAATCATAGATGTTTCCGAGGAAAACGAGAATACAACAGGTTTGGAAAATGTATTTGAGGGAATAATAAAGAAAAATTTCCCTGGCCTTGCCAGAGTTTTAAGCATCCTGAACAAGAAGCCCAAAGAAACCCCAGATGATTCATTGCAAAAAGATTATCCCCAAGGCTTATAACTATCCAGTTATGCAAAACTAATGTAAAGGAAAAAAATGTTAAGAGCAGTGAGACAAAAGCAGCAAATAACTTAAAAAAGGTAAACCTAACAGACTTCTCAGAAGAAACCCTACAAGCTGGAAGATACTGGGATCCCAGTTTTAAAGTCCTCAAACAGAATAAAAGTCATCCATAGATTTAGTATTACACAAAACTAAGTTTATAAATGAAGGAGAAATAAAGTCTTTCTCAAACAAGCAAAAGCTGAGGGAATTTATCACCACTAGACTGACTCTACAAGAAATACTCAAAGTAGTTCTAACTACTGAAACAAAAGGTTGAAAAAAATGCTGGAAATCATAAAACTTGTAGGCCTTATGGAATATTAATACAATAGAGAAAAATAAATAAATAAAGCAACCAAATAACAACCAGTAAGATGAATGAAATAATACCTTAAATATCATTATTAACTATGAATGTAAATGGTCTCAATGTCCTTCTAAAGAGGTATGGACTGGCAAAATGGAAAATAAAACAAACAAACAAACAAACCCCACAAATATATACTTCCTTCAAGAGACCCACTAATCACACAAAGACTTTTACAGACTCAAGGTAATGGAATGGGAGAAAATAGTCTATGCTTATGGAAACCAAAAATGATCAGGAATAGCCAGTTTTGTATCAGATTTTAAAAAGACTTTAAATTAGCAACAGTAAAAAAAGATGAAGATGGTTATTATACGATGATAAAGGGATCAATCCAACAAGAAGACATAACAATTTTAAATATATATGCACCCTAACACCAGAACCTCCAGCTTTCCAAAATAAATTATACCAGACTGCAAAAAAGAGAGAAAGCAATACAACGTTAGTGGGAGACTTTAACAGTCCACTGACTGCAATAGACAGATCATCAAGGCAGAAAGTCAACAAAGAAACATTGAAACTAAATTGGACACCAGAGCAAATGGAACTAACAGATATCTACAAAACATTCCACTCCAAAACTACAGAATATACATTTTCCTGATCAGCACATGGAACATTCTCCAAGAAAGATCATAGGATAGGCCACAAATCCATTCTCAATAAATTCAAAAGGATTCAAATCATATCATACATCTTCTACACCACAGTGGAATAAAACTAGGAATTAACTCCAAGAATAACTCACGAAACCAAACAAAAACATGGAATTTAAACAATCTCCTGAATGATGTTTCAGTCAATAACGAAACATAGAGGGAAATTTCAAAATTTTCCAAAATGAATGACAACAATGAAACAAGTTAAAACAAGTCAAAAGTGTGCTCAAAGAAAAATTTATAGGGCTAAGGCCTACGTTAATAAGACTGAAAGATTGCAATCAAAAACCTAATGTCACAACTCAAGGAACTAGAAAAACACGAACAAGCCCAAACCTAGCAGAAGGAAAAAAATAATGAAGATCAGAACAGAAATAAATGAAAGTGAAATTTTTAAAAAATACAAAAGATCAATGAAACAAGAATTGGTTCTTTGAAAAGACAAAGAAAATTAATAAACTACTAGTTAGATGAATTAAAAAACAAAGAAAGCAGATTCAAATGAGCTAAATTAGAAATGAAAATGGAGGCAATACAACTGACATGGTAGAAATTCAAAACATCATCTGAGACTATTATGAGTGCCTCTGTGTAAACAAACTAGACAATCTAAAGAAAATGTATAAGTTATTGGAAACATACAACCACTCAACCTTGAATCAGGAAGAATTAGAAACCCTAAACAGAACAATAATGAATAGCAAGATTGAAACAGTAATTGAAAGACTCTCAACAATGACAACAAAATACCAGAACCTGATGGACTCACAGCCAAATTCTACCAGACTTTCAAAGAACTATTACCAATTTTTCTAGAGCTCTTCCACATGATTGAAGAGGAAGAAATTCTCCCTAACACATTCCACAAAACTGATATCACTCAGATGCCAAAGCCAGGAAAAGACACCAGAAAGCCAAAACAAAAAGAAAAACAAAACCCCAAAAACCTGCAGACCAATATCCCTTACAAATACGACTTCAAGAATCTTCAACAAAATATTGACAAACTGAATTCTACACGCCATTAAAAAAAAATCCACTGTGACCCAGTAGGTTTTTTCTCAGAATTGCAAGAGTGGGTCAACATAGTTATGCCAATAAATGTGACCCATACATAAACATAATTTTTTTTAATCAATATTTTTTATTATGATGTTGTGGGGTACAGTTAAGGGTTAGGTATACAATTATGTTTCATTCAGGCACCCTGTTGATAAGAGGTGTTTCTCGGTCCCCAGACAGATATTTGCTACTGTTAATCCCATCCCCCCCCATAGTTTCCCAATATCGTCAGTCATTTTCTTATAGTATTACATTGGATGTTCAAGGTCCATTATATGAGTGAGAACATGTGATACTCGGATCTTTGTTTCTATGAGAGGTCACTCAGTATTATAGACTCTAGTTCCATCCAGGTTGCTGCGAAATTCATGATTTTGTTCTTTTTTATGGCTGCGTTGTATTCCATCGTGTATATGTACCACATTTTTTAAAATCCAGTCCTCTTTTGATGGGCAGCATGGTTGTTTCCAGGTTCTTGCTATTGTGAACAATGCTGCGATAAATATACGTGTGCAGGTATCTTTTTTATAGAGTGATTTGAGTTCTTCAGGATATATTCCCAGTAGGGGGATTGCAGAGTCATATGGGAGGTTGATATTTAGAGCTTTTAGGAATCACCACACTGCTTTCCACAGAGGTTGCACTAGTTTACACTCCCACCAACAGTGTAGAAGTGTTCCCTTTTCGCCACACCCTTTCCAGCAGCTGTTATTTTTTGAGTTGTTGATAATTACCATTCTGATTGGAATTAGGTGGTATCTCAGTGTGGTTTTGATTTGCATCTCCCTGATGATTATTGAGGTTGAACATTTCTTCATGTGTCTGTTGGCTGCTCGGATGTCTTCCTTTGTGAAGTGTCTGTTAATATCTTTTGCCCATTTTATAATGGGGTTGTTTGTTTTTTTCTTTTCAGCACATTTTAGTTCCTTGTAGATCCAGGATGTTAAGCCTTTGTCAGACCTGGTGATGGCAAATACTTTTTCCCAGTTCGCAGGGTGTCTCCTTGCTCTCTTGATGGTTTCTTTGGCTTTGCAGAAGCTTGTCAGTTTAATGAGGTCCTATTGTCTATCTTCTCTCTTATGGCCTGTGGGTTTTAGGTTTTGTTCAGGAATTGGATGACAGTTCCAATTTCCATGAGGGAATGTCCTTCATTTTCTGAGGTTCTTATGGTTTGAGGTTTTACATTTAGGTCTCTGATCTATTTGGAGTTAATTTTTGTGTAGGGGGATAGATAGGGGTCCTGTTTCAGACTTCTGCATGTGGTCAGCCAGTTTTCCCAGCACCATTTACTGAATAGGTTCTCCTCTCCCCAGTGGTAGGTGGTGGGGGCTTTGTCGAAGATGAGTTGGACTCAAGTGACTTTCATACAGGATCTAATATAAACATAGAAGTTAACAAGGCACTGCAAACAAAGGTCAGGTAATGGGAATCACTTCTTGCCATGTAACTTAATGAAATTTGTACTTAAAAATGTAGTGAGCCGGGCTCGGTGGCTCAGCCTGTATTCCCGTGCCTTTGGGAGGCTGAGGTGAGTGGATTGCCTGAGCCCGTGAATTCGAGACCTGCCTGGGCAGTGAGACCTCATCTCTACAATAAATCAAAAAATCAGCCGGGGGTGGTAGCACATGCCTGTAATTCTGGCTACTCGGAAGGCTGAGGTGGAAGGATCGCCTGAACCCAGCAGGTCGAGGCTGTGGTGACCGGGAGCGGCCACTGCACTCCAGTCTGGGCGACAGAGTGAGACTCCAACTCAAAAAAAAAAAATGTAGTGAAAACATTAAGGGGCCTATGTTGAAACATTTCAAAAAAAAATTTATTTCCCAAATTGAGAGAAACACTTTTTTTTAAATGTATCTCATTGCAGAAGCCTAGCTCTGGTAGTAAGTTGATGTGTGGTTTTTTTATTTTAGTAATTAAGCTATTTTAAGTGGCAGACCTAAAACATGCTAGATTTTTGTCGAAAGACTGATTCTACCCAAAATAGTACCTTCCTTTTATAAAAATAAAAAAAGAAAACTCTATATAGTTAACACTTTTTTCTGCAGGAAAAAAAGATTACATTGATTCCCTGTAAAACTTAACAATCCTTATATTTAGAAGCTAGAAAGGATACTGAAATGTTTCAGAGAAAGTGGCCACCACTGGCATATACTCAGTTGATTTGATATAGGACAAAATGGTCATGCACTTATTTATATGTTCCTGTTGGAAGCTTTCTTGAATTTGTCATGATATTGAAAGATCCTCCTGGGATTTTGATGACTATTTTCTCTGTCACTTATTATCATGTGCTTGGTAATTTGGTATGTCATCAATGTGGCACAAAGTAAAAAAACTTCTAGTAACTTTGACCCTAAGATCCTTAGTCATAATTTGAAAGCCACTCAAAATAAATGAATAACTACCTTTACAATTTAGAGTCTCTTTTAAAATGGGATTCATCAACCTCATCTGGGGAACTACCTTAATTTCCTTAAACTAGAAGACCATTACTTGGGGAGGGATGTGGGTTTGGAATTAGAAGTTGTCAGTGCTCTAAAACCATAAACCTGGATACTTTTAGTAGTGGAATTTTCACTGCTGTTTCATAATTTTCTATGTATTTGTCTTCCACCTCCACTATATTGTTAGTTCTTTAAAGGTCAAAGGCAAAGTATTTTATACATTCTGACCGTCTTACACTTAGCAGCAATATTAGGAAAGGTAAATATAGTGGGAGTTAAATAAATATATGTTCATTGATTGAATAATTGAACAAACGGATACTTGAATAAATAAAAGCGGCATTATCGGTAATGGCAAGATTTAATTTTTGGAAAGAGAAAAATAACAACAGGATATAAATTATGGCAATGTAAGTTGAATATTATTTTAGGCATGCTGATTATCATTTTTATTTATAAAACACTTCAACATTTGCAAAGAATTCTCCTTTCATGTATTATGTTATTTGATATTCCCAATAATCTGGTAAAGTGACTTGGAAAGATAATATTTTCCCCATTTTGCACATAAGAAACCTGAAGCCCAATAAAATAATGGCATGTTCAAGATCAAATGACATAGATAGGTAAGTATCCCCTATAGGCTATCTAAATATAAAACCATGCTTTATAATTTCTTACTGACTTTGAGGTAATAGTGAGTAGGTTTTAACTCAGGTAAAAAATCAGAAAAATAAAAAATTATCTGTATAGAGCAGAGCATGGGTTAAGTTTTATGCTTAGGAGACATACTCATTTGAGGATTGTGTACAAAAGAGAAGAAAAGAAAAATGTAAAGAGGGAGTGAGAAGAAGAAAGAGAAGAAGAGAAAAAAGTAAAAGAGAAATGGAAATGTCATACAATGCTATAGAAAAAGTACAGTGGTCAGTGGAAAAAAATGCAAAGAATGTGATTGTACAAAGGATACTGAATTTTAAAAATGGATTCCATAGTGTAACCATCAATTTGTGAAGTTTTAACACAGTGGTGGTGAAGGTTAAGAAGAAGGGGAAGCATGTACAGACATTCCCTGGGCTAGTGGGTTTGGGAGATAATTTAGTTGGGTGAAACTTGACCTTGACATATGCTAGCTATATAACCCAAGGAAAGTTGTTAAACCTCTCTCTTCCTCAATTTCCTTCTCTGAAAAGTGACGATGATCATAGTATTACCCATATTTTCTATGAATCATATTTCTATATTGCATTAGAATTGAGTTTCAAGGGGTCACATATCTCAAATATTTCATAAAGATTCAGCAACCAGTAGATTAGAAGTGTTCTTGTTTTGCTGTGTTGTGCTTTGTTTTGCTTTACTCTGTCTTGTTTTAAATGTGGGTCTCTTGCATGTACAAAATTATATTTTTGATTATAAAATAGAACTTCCAGTTTCTCTTTCTTGCTGCAGTTATGATTTAGACTGAAGTCAAGGGAATGGAAGATGGAAGTTAGTGCTATATATCTTTCATTTTTTAATGCACAATAAATATATCTAGTAGAAGGAGGGAACTCTGCTTTTAAAATATGTTTATATATGTTTGATGTTACTGGAAGTAACATAAAAAGTAAGAGATTTGAAAGCAAGGTATCTGATTTAAAAGATAGGCAGAAGGACAGAAAGACAAGATATTAGGAAAAAAGTAAAAGAAAGAACAGAAGGGAAGATAGGAAGAAAATGGATGCTCCATTTCATGATTTCTTCTAAGTTCTCTTTACTCTTTGCCATTTCTCTTGTCATTCACTTAAATAGTTCTGCCTCCAAGCACATGATAAAGTGGAAATCTGTTAGGCTGGAAAATCCCAAGTCCCAAGAGGCTGCTCTACAGTCACAACGTTTGCTGCTGCCTGCTAGTTATGACTCTGCAGGAAATGACAGCAATTCTTATAAAAGCCATGGTTGTCAAATATAAAGCCAAGAGCATGTTTCCCTGCGCAGAGCTGTATCCTTTCTCTGAGTTTATTCCTCAAATAATAACTGAAAGCATAAACTTTATTAAGTTGACTTTTAGAAGTAAAAATTGATCCTATGTCACAGGATGCCTTGTAAGTCATTTTAGGTGAGTAGTATGTGTGCCTGTAATCCCAGCTACTAAGGAGGCTGTGGCAGGAAGATTGCTTAAGCCCAAAAGTTTTAGGTCAGCCTGGGCAGGATAGCAAGACCCCATCTCAAAACGAACAAAAAAGAACTCTTGTCATTGCTAATTATAGTAAAGAATAACTATTGTTATTATTATAAAGAATAACATGAGGACATACAGATAGATCAGTTACTCAGCTCTGCAAAGAGATGAGTAGGTTGTAGGTGGAGTGAGCAGAATTATGGAAAAATATAAATGTATACCTAATCCAAATGCACTTTTACTAGGAAAAAAAACACAACCTCTTCCCCTTGCCTGCCTTCCTGAATTATTGCTATTTTGCCTGTAGTATAGTCTCTTTCAACATTTAATTCCAGGCCATTACTCTCATATACCAGATTTTGTAAATGATAATGGTGTTCCAGATTACAGGGTGTCTACATGAATATCCTCTTATATATGTATATGCATATATGTATAAATATATATGTGTATATGTATGTATATACATGCATCTGTATGTTTTCATGGATATTTATGCATGTGTGACATCTTCATAGAACATGGTAATTGGAACTTTTATTTCTTCAACTTTTTTTTTTGTTTGAGTTGGGGTCTCACTCTGTTGCCCAGACTGGAGTGCAGTGGCCGCTCCCGGCCGCTCCTGCTGGGCTCCGGCGATCCTTCCACCTCAGCCTTTCAAGTAGCCGGAATTACAGGCATGCGCTACGACGCCCGGTTGATTTTTTTATTTATTGTTGAGATGAGGTCTCGCTGCCCAGGAGGGTCTCGAATCCACGGGCTCAAGCAATCCACTCACCTCAGCCTCCCAAAGGCGCGGGATTACAGTCTGAGCCACCGAGCCCGGCTTCAACATATATTTTAAGTTAAGAGCTTTCTCTGTATTCATTCTATTGAATTATGTTAAGGAAATGGATTCACTGGCTGAAATTTTAAAAATTCTTAGTGTACTCAGATTGTAAGTGTGGTATCCTCTTTCATCTCTTTTCCATCCTGCTGAATCAACACTTGAATTATAGTTAAAGGAAGACTAAGTGAGGATTGGTCCTTCTGAGAAACATCAACTTAAGAGGGCTTGGGAACCTGCAAAGGAGCTAAGGTATTACCTAATAATGGCTAGAAGGGGAGAGATCAAGGGCCCAGTGATTGCCTGAAGCTTATTCCAGTTGCAAGCTTTAACCATCTGACACAGTGGGCTGGGAAAAATCTGCCAGAGATCATTGAGTCCATCCCTCTGCCTCTGGGCAAAACCACACCTAAGTAATTCCAGACAGATGAGATGTACTTCCATCAGGATGACTCCACAACTGAGGTTTTTCCAAAAAAAAAAACTCCCGCACTTGGATTACAAATGACTCAGGTACTTCAAAGTCATGTGTTGTTGTCATTTATAGCTTAATTAGTATCTTTTAAACCGCATAAAATTTTTCATACATTTTTTATTGTCAGTTATAACTAATGGGAAAAGCCTAAGTTATAAACAATTTTATTACTTAAAGTATTAAAAGGAATAAACCAGACATACTAAACTGGTTTCAGAAATTATAGTAGTAGGAATTGTTTCAGAAACAAACTATATAAATGCTCAAATGTTGAACCTAGCTCATACTATTTAAAAGTAAGAAAGAAATTAATCAGTTGCATTTTTATTAGTGAATATTAGAAGTCCTAATGAATGGATTTGTTCTTAAAATTAAAGTTTATGAAAAATATTGTAAATAAAGTAAGAAAAAATAAGAGTTCCAGCATCATTATTCATGCTAAAAATGCTTTAAAAAGGAAATGGGATAGTTAAACTTCTCTATTATCTATCTATCTACCTACCTATCTATCTATCTATCTCTGTTATCTTTCAATATATATTTATGTGCATGCATTTTTTTTACTATTACACAAACTATTGCTTCTGCTTTTGTTTTGTTTCCTCTGTATCTTCATAAGCATTTGATATTATTTATTTATTACTTAAATAAATAAACTTTATATTTTATAAGTAGTTTTAGGTGTACAGAAAAATTGAGCAGAAAACACAGAGTACAGGGGATTCTCATACACCAATTCACTCCTGACACTAAAACTGTTTGTGTTTTGAATTTAAGTCATTTTAAGTGGCATCTCATATTAATGCTGAACATCTTTCATGTGCTTATTTGTTACCCGTATATCTTCTTTAGTGAGGTGTCTGCTTAGATCTTTTGCCCATCTTGTAGCTGTTTTTTTCTTATTTAGAACTATGGTGTATCTAGGCCTTCAGTCATATGACCTATAATGCCATGTTGGGGAGGAGAAGCCTTCTATGGTCCTATCGTTAGATCTGTCTTTTAGTCTTTTAATAAACCTTATTCCTCTGCATTGTGAATACACGTACTCTTTCCCCTTGCCATCCCATCTCTGCCTCAGGTAAGACAGAATGGCTAGAGAGGGCTGGGGTTGGGTATTTCCCTTCCGTTTCTCCAGGTCAGAGAGGCTCTGGTAAAAGCCCAGCAGGTTAGGTTAGGGCTGGTAACAGTTTCTCTAGAGGAGAGGCCTTGCCAAAAAAAAAAAAAAAAAAATTGCCCCGCGTGTATTTCAGAATGGCTACTTTCTTCCCCCGACCCCCGAAGTAATTTTTCTCAGATATTCACTGTGAAAATCTAGTAGGATTTCCAGAGATAAAACACAAAAATATGAGGCCTCCATAGGACTGGTCTTTTCTGGAGTTTTTTACTCTCAGACTTCCACATTGAGCTCCCAACAATTTATCAATTATAGTTTAGGTTTTCTACCTCAGCACCAGTTCCTACAAAGGTTTCTGTTCCTGGGTTTCTATTCAGGTAAGTTGTGATTCTTTGTATCTGCCTGTCTTTCCAATTTTGGGGCCTACAATTTTCTCTGTAAACTCAGTTGTCTGAAAGATCTAAGAGTTGTTGATGTTCAGTATGTTCTACTTCTTTTCTTGTTGTGAAGATTAGAGTGATCACTTCCAAGCTTATTACTTGCAATACTGGAAATGGGACGTCTCTGAAATATTTGTTTTTAATGCTAATGGTAGAACAATTCAACCTGGTCTTCCAATGGCCTTATTAATGGGCTTCCACTCATTTACTGTTTTCATTTCCTCACAAAGCTTTTTAAATCATGTTATTTTATTGTCACTAATAATTATTTTGTTCTTAAATTTCTATAAAGTACATTTCATAAACAATATCCTATTGTCATTGACATGTATTTTTGTTCATCAATATTGTTGAAATGTTTTAATATCAAAGCCTCATAGTATTTCAAGGATTTGTATATTTCTGATTATGTTTTAATAGTTTCAGACTTTATATATATATATATATATATATATATGCTACAAACCCATTCAGGGGTGTAAAAACCCTCAGACCACACATAAAACTAAGTCTAAAACTACTAACAAACCTGAATTCATGTATTTGTAAGTTTATAATAAAATCATAATCATGATGGAGTGAAAAATGAGAGTTTTAAAATGTACTGATTTCCTGCTCAGTTTCATTTTTTTCTATAATTGATCACTTAGATTGTTGTGGCTGCTAATTGAATTATATTTAAATATATATACATTATTAGGAAGTAGAAACTGTGAACTATGCAGGTGATATCATAGCTATCCATCACCGTTTTCTTTTCATGAATGATTTTTAAACTTTAGCAGTCACATTTTTGTCTAATTGTAGTCGATATGTCAGCACTTCCTCTTCAAACAGCATATTTCTCTCCACTGGAATTTCACACCTCTGCACTTACTTATTCACTTCACCACTAAGAATAAGAAATATGATGTAGAACTTAAGGTTATTCCCTCTCTTGGTTTGTCTCTCCATTTGTAATTTAAAAAAAAGAAATAAGTTTTAAAAATGTATTGCTATGTTTAGAAAAACCTATTAATTAATTTAATGAGCAAAGAAAAAAGGGCTTATGTCATTTTTAATTGACTTTTTAACATTTGATGGTATAAAAACACCTTTTATCAAAATGACTAACAACATTTCTTAGGATGCTTGCAAAATGCTGTATCTGTGTTCATATAAAACAATCACTGCCATTTTTAGGTTGCATGTGTAATGCTAGATCTTAAGACATTACACGGTATTTTAAGTGGATTTCTAGATTGATACAAAAAATTTAAAATATGTGTTTTTAAAGTGAGTGACATATACATGATGTAATATTACACAGTCATAAAGGACAAAATTATAAACTTCGCGGCAACTTGGATGGACTTAGAGGCTATAATACTGAGTGATCTGTCACAGGAACAAATAACCAAGTATCATATGTTCTCACTTATAAGCGGACCTTGAACAACTATCATAATACTTTAAGAAAAGGATTGGCAGTAGTGGGAAACTGCCAGAGGGGGGCCACCTCATCAACAAGGGTACCTGCATAAAGAACATTTGTATACCTAACCCTAAATTGTATCCCACATCTTTAAAATAAAATAATTTTTTAAAAAGTTAATGATAACATCTTCAAGCTTCTAACTTCCATTAACTGTCATGTGAAAAAATTAACCAAGATCTGAGTATATGGAACAACTGAGATGGCAGAGTATATATATGATATGGTAAGAGTAACAATCTTGCCTTTCCAGGCAGAAGTCATTGAGAATTGGTGGGAATACCCTTGGTTGAAAAAAATCAAAACCTAGACTTAATGAAACCATGCATTTTTTACAGTTTAAGAAAGAGCAGCCAACATCTATGTAACATCTCTGATTTTATTATTGGTAAAAGTGAGGCTATCCTTTTGTGTATGTATGTGTGTGACAGAGAGAGAGATCTCATCACCTATGAGACCATCTTAAAACTTCTAACCCGGTAAAGAACTGATAAAGAAATGTAGGAATGTTGAAGATTTACAGTTTGTATCATCAAGCTTTGCCAAGGAGGGAAATGACATAAATACACTACTGACTACTGAATATAACTCTAGTACACATATCACTTTAGTCTGTGGGAGTTCAAAGAGTTTATTATAAATAAAAACTTCATTTCTGGCAGAACAAAAATGTCTTTATATTATGATAGATTCAACCAAAGACATTTGGCACTGTGAACCTTAAGTTATCTGGTTCAGCACTGACTAAATTGTAAACCAAGTCTCCCCAAGAGCTATGCTTTTAAATTTTAGAAAAACAAAATAAAGATTTTTTTTCTATCTTGCTGATGGCACTTTTGGAGGGCCTGGCACACATACATAGTATGCACTCAACAGTCCGTAAAGGTGAGTCAAAGTCCCCTCTGCTCCTCCGTTACAATGCCAGTTGCCTGATTCTCCTTACCTTTCCTGTGCTTACACTTGACTGCTGCTGAGCCAATCTCGTTTATGATTTATTGATAATAACAATGAGAGTAAATGCTTACTTAATACTCACTATATGCCAAATAGTCTCCTGAGTGCTACGTATGTATTCACTCTTCAAATTCTTACAGGAAATACTAGGAGGCAAGTACTGTTATCATCATTCTTTTACATATGAAGCAAACATCTGAAGTTCTATTATTACTCCTGTTATATAGATGTTGGTACTGTGGCACAGAAATGTTAAGTAAGTTTTGTAAAAGTTACTCAGGCTGATAAATAACAAGAGTAGGGGTTGAGACAGGCATTCTGTCTCCTCAGTTTCTGCTCTAACTAGTCACAGAAAGCCTCAATCTTCTGCTGGTTCTTGAATGTTGATGGTTCATGAACTCCGTAGGTTTGAATTTCAGCTTTCCTAATGGACTTGGCTTGGTTCTTGGTGTTCTTCTCCTATTTGAAGTTTATTAAAAAACCATTCTCTTGAAAAATAACAGTCTGTATTCTCTTCATTGATAAAATTGATTGTCAGTGTGGATGAATGTGTGTGCATGTGTGCCCTTCTGTGTACCTGCATGTGCATTAGAGTGAGAGGGGTATGAGAGGGTTATGGGATGTTGGAAATCCACCCCTTACAAATATTCAAGAATGCTAATAAACAGCAATTTTGTCAAAGTATATTGGATTTCTATGGTTTGAATATTCATTCTCTATTAAACACATAACCCATAAAATTTAATACCCAACGTGGCAGTATTGATAAATGGGGCCTTTGCTCTGCCCTCATGAAAGCATTAATCCATTCATAAATTCATAGATTTATGGGTCCATGGATTAACAAAAAAAAGGTCTCTCAGGATGAGATTGGGTGAATAGGGAAGGTGGGACATGGGAGTCATGCTGTTTTTGGCCAAAAACTACTGAACCCTCAGTGCAGTGTGGGCAGGCGCACTCGCAAATCACCCATCATGAAATGGACAAACGTATTTAAATAATCTCTAAAAACATCAACTGAAGCTAAACACAGTCTTTAACAACAACACCGGGTACACTAATGCCAATGAGTTCCTAAAACAATTACCTAGTAGGAGAAGACTGCACTACAAGACACCCACACTCATCGCTACAATAAATCAAACATCAGCTGGGCGTAGTAGTGTGCGCCTGTAATTCCGGCCACTCAGAAGGCTGAGGCGGAAGGATCGCCGGAGCCCAGCAGGTCGAGGGTGCAGTGGCCGGGAGTGGCCACTGCACTCCAGTCTGGGCGACAGAGTAAGACTCCAACTCAAAAAAAAAAAAAAAAAGACACCTACATTCCAAAAGATAATTCCAGTTTTTCTTGGGTTCCTCCCTTTCATATACATACAGAGAAATATGGCATAGCTTTGAAATAAAATAATTAGCATTGTAATTAAACTCGTTTGAGCATTTAATATCTTCAAGGGACTATTCTAAATTCTTTATATTTCTTAACTAACTTAGTCTTTCCAACAAGTCTTTGAAACAGATGTGAGTATCCCCTTAGTAGAGATCACACTGCAAGGAGTTAACAGAGTCCGGATTTGAAGCCACACAAGCGCAGGTTAGAATTCTTGCTTTTAGCCACTGTGGCTCCAGTCTTCATTTCTAAAAACCTCTAACATTGATGCTGGGGGAAAAATTTATCTCCACACACTATGTCTCCTTACATAGGGGATGAAATATGAAAGTCTGGGGGAAGATGTGTTGGGGAAGCATAGTCAGCTTATCTGTACCTTCATTTATCCTTCCTAGCAAAGAAAGACTTTGCTTACTGGTGAGTGAAGCAGGAGGAACTCAGTACCCTGAGTTCAGCTACTCTAGGTTCACTGTTTACAGAACAAGTCTCTCTGTGGGGCATTTTTTCTTCTCTGCTCTTCCTTGCAGTATGTGTTTTTACTATGAAGGACGCCTGAAGCTGTCTAATGCACTTACTGGTGATTGATGTGGGATATAAATAGCAGGCTTATCTAGAGCCATATTCTTCAATCAGATTGATTATTGACACTGTGTTTTTTATGTGCTTAAAAGTTGTTTCTGTTTCTTAAATGCTTCCAAACTTGGGGGCAAAAGGAAGAGTCCTAAAACTTTGCACACTCTTGCCATAGTGCTCATGGCCCTGACCATCTTCATTCTTCTGCACCAGGCATTCTTGGTGTGAGAGATGTAAAATCATACGGGTATGTGTGGGGCTAGAGGAAACATGCAAAAAAAAGCTCATTTGGCCTGTTTTCTCTATCTCAGGTGGGAGGATGGACTCAGAGCACTCTACCTACTACCCAATAATTTTTGATGAAAGAGAAAAAAAATCTATTCCGATCATTACAACCTTAGTCACTTTATATATTTGATGTGGGAAATATACATTTAATGTTCTCACTGGTTCTCAGCCACCCACTTGAATTACTTAATAAGGATTCCTGCCGTATTCCTTCCTTTGTTGGCCTTCTTCAATTTCACATCCAGTTTCATGAGCTTGTTCCAGTTGTGAGCAAAAAAATAAGAGAAAGAAAGAAGGCATTGTTTTTCTTTTGAAGCACCCCTGGGCACTAGAAACAAATATGATCTCTTTCTTTTTATCTCAAATGGAGAGGAAGGCCAAAGTTGAAAAGAGAAGATGGAAGTTTTCTTATCACCCCTTCTGAGCTGAGAATCCCTCCTAGGTAGGAAAATGTCAAGAGAAAATGGCCCCAAACAGCAGGGTAAGTTGATGGTTTTCTGCCAACAGCCATTTTTCTCTTTTCTCACTAATCAATTTGGTCATAATAGGGATAGCTATAAGCCCAGATTAGAAAGTAAACAGACAAACAAACCTGCATCTCTTAGACTTATTTGCATATAGGGGTGGTCAGTGTAATCCACCTGGTACTTGTTGACTCAGGCCATTGACACTTCATTCTACCCTCTGCCTAGCCTGGAATAAATTGTCTCTAAAGTTGGAGCAGTCAGTTTGCAACAAGAATACAGCACCAAAAGACATGGAGACCTCCAACTGATGTTCCTGAGTTGTAAACACCTGCTTTCCGACCTCTTGTTATAAGAGAAAAATGTAAACCTTCATTTGGTTAGGTATGTTTAGGTACCTTTTACAGCCAAATTTTATTCCTAAATTATGTAGTAACTATGAGACTTTAGGTAAGTTTCATAATCTCTTTAGACCTCAGTTTTCTTATTTGTAAAATGGAAATCTTACTAGTAATAAGATTTATGTTAGAAATATTTAGAAGATTAAAAAATGCATGGACAGTATTTCACATAGTTCCTGGTGTACTGTGGTAAATAGGGAATAAATATAAGATCACTATTTACCTCTATATAAATATGGATATTCCTTAAATCCAATTTAGATTCTAAATCAGAAAAATATAGGCTGTGATGAGGGAGGTTGCGTATTTTAAGAAGTTGCTGCAACTCTCTTAGAGTTTTTCTATTAACTCTTATTTGTAAAATATGGGATAAAATGAAGATGTGTCCAGGTAATAACCTTTGAAGCCAACCAAATCCATTTCACATAATCCTGTATAACAAAAGTGGATTATTTGGATTAAAGGAGTACGTATCTTAAATTTTAAATATTATAGGAGTTATTTGAATTCTAATTCAAGGAGATTTATTTTTATTTTTATATTTACTTTTGTAATTGCAGAGGTAATGTGACAAAGTTTTATTTATAACTAAAAATCTCATCTTTCAACAAATGTACACCGCCACAGGTGATAACTGCCTTGGTTGTGGCCACATAAATTAAAATACATGCATGTGTATGTGTGTATATCCATGTATATATGCTTATAAATTCTTAGTTTGAAATGAGATTTCTAGTTTATTAAAGCTTATCACGAGGCACTTCTAAAAATGAGACCTTGAAACCTGGTGACTTTTTATTAACCGTTTATGGCCACCAATGTATACCTCGAGCAAATGTTATCTTTCTCTCCATACTTGATTATTTCTTTTTTTTGTTTTGCTTTTTGCTTTTTTAATTTGTTGAGTCTTTATCTGGTTTCAGCTTCCTCCAGGAGTTCTACCATGGAAGCTTCAGGTCCAGGGCTTTATATTTTATAACATCTTATACTCAAAAGGTATTTAAGGCTTGCTTCTGCAGTTTTCTCATACTAAGTACTGCCTTTAGTGTTGATCTGCATTTCACAAGTTAACTGTGGTCCACAGTTGGAAAAGGTTATAGAATATGCACCATAGTTAGGAATTCGTGAAAGTTCCCATATCTTCTTTATCACCTTCAGGCCTACTCAGGCATGTAGATACTTGATTCTTTCATAAAATATACACAAAAAGTTATAACTCATTTACTAAATCTTTCATTGGTATAATTCCTAAATTCTTCTATAATCAAAACTTGAATTTTCCATTGGCACTCAAGGTATCATATAAGTAATGATATCTGATTCTGGAGAGCTCCTACTAGGCTTAAAAAGGTCCTGGATGATGCCATGTCATGGATATGCTGTCACTCATAGGATGCTGCACTAAGCTTGGTTTAATGCTCTGCTGTCACCATCTTGAAATTCCTAATAATTTTTTAACAAAGGGCTTAACATTTTCATGTTGTACTGGGTCCTGCAAATTATGTAGCTGGTCCTAGGCTCAGCTTTTGACTACTTCTATCCATAATTTCTTGTATGATGAGTTGATTTTCAGAGTTTAAGTCTCTGGTAGTAGAGTTTCTTAATGGACTGTCTTTTTGATTTCAGGATTCCAATAGATATTAGCAAACAAGTCCATAGGGTTTTGGATTTATACCAGTGTTTTATAATTGACTTTGTCTTTTACAGTGAAAATAAAC
Organism: Cephalopachus bancanus; assembly: GCA_027257055.1. Lineage (NCBI taxonomy): Eukaryota > Metazoa > Chordata > Mammalia > Primates > Tarsiidae > Cephalopachus > Cephalopachus bancanus. Next base: position 9,661,091 of record JAPVLO010000080.1, on the reverse strand, counting down.
TTTGTATGTCTCGATATTATTTGAAATCACTTTCTACATGGAAACAAGTACTTTATTTTATAGACAGACTTTCTTAGTTTATATAAATTGTATTTCTCCCCTTTCTCTACACATATAAGAGTCATGATTGATTGCAGCTTCAATTTAACATATAGTAATATAATCAGTGTTTCAAAGGAGATAAAAATAATGGAATTTTTCACGCAATTTAATTACATCTTTTTGATTCAGACTCTAAGCATATTGTGTAAAAATAGATTGAATTTGGATCTTATAAGTTTATGTGTTCATATATTACCTTAATTTGGCAATAGTATTTGAAAAGCAAGAATAATTGCAATGCTAAAAATATTTTTTAAGGACAGAGAGCTAATATATGATAGTTAGATATTGAGATAAATTGCAAGGTTCTATTTTCTTTCACTGGTGCCTGAGTGAGATAGATATGTTATTTGAAAAATATACAGTATAGATCAATATCACTAATATTGTACAAGTCCATAGTGGCTTTGGTGTTCTGATAGTCTAAGAATTTTAAGGGATTGATGCAATTTGATTTCTATACTTCTTTTCTGTTACTTTTTTTTTTTTTTGAATCGAAGTTTTACTGTTACCCAGTCTGGAGTACAGTGACATGATCAGGGCTCACTGCAGCCTCAAACTACTAAACCCAGGAGATCTTTCTTCCTTGGCCTCCCAAGTAGCTGGAATTAAAGGTGTGCACCATATGTCTGGCTAATTTTTTTGATTTTTTGTAGAGATGAGACCTCTCTATGTTACCCAAACTGGTCTTGTTTATAGGCAAAAATGTTATGCTTCTCTTTTTAAGCTCAGTCAATTTTTTATTCTCTATCAACTGTCAATTAGTTTCTCACATATGTAACAAGTTTTCATTTTGATTCTTTTTGTTCCTCTTTTTCCTCTTTCCTCTGCTTCTGGTGAGTCTCACCCTTTTAGTGAGTTCATTTTCTGACAATTTTCCATACTCCAAGATTTAATCATTTTTGCTCTCTTAGATGGGTGGTGAAAGGTGAGTGTTCTTCATCCTTAAGACCATACTTCCCTTTATTTTCTATTTAGGAGCTTCATATTATCTCTTGTTACAGTTTATGTTAAACATTCTGAACAACATCCTCCATGAAGCAAAAGTCACATTATACATTTTCTGTGCTCTCTAATTGACCTTTCTGATATGCTCCATCTCTAAAATGTGTTTCTTAATCTTTTTTTTGAATCACAAATCCTTTTCAGAAACTGATGAAAACTGACTTCTTTCTTATTTACAAATACTACATGCAATGCTCTTTTCATTTTCAACTTTCATTTCTAATATTCTTACCTAGAAGCTCTTTAATTCTGTCATATTCTTGCCATATTGCTTCTTATAAGTAAAACAGAACAGAGATACCCTCATTCAGCCAATATGGATTGAGGGCCTTGTATATGCTAAGCATCATGAGAGGGTTACAAAACTGAATCTGAAAAAAACTTCATCTCTGACAATTATATTTATCCTAATTGATAGCACTCATATTGTTAATGACTAATATTAATCTAATATATTTTATTATCTAAAAACTGTGTCAAATGCATTATTACCCTCCTTCAGTCTTTTATTTACTTTTTAAAACTCTTCTTTTTTCTTCTATTCCTCCTCCTTCTCCTTTTTCTGCTCTTTTTCCTCTTCTTCCTCCTTTCCTCTTCTTTTCTTCTCCTTCTAGTTCTTCTTCATCACATTTTTTTTTCATGTGTAAGATAATCTAAGTCAAAAGAGGTTAGACAACTTACTCAAGGTAACAGCTAGAAAAAGAGCTTGACTTCAGATTTCTCTGACTTCAGAGCAGACACTCCTTATGTTTTCACACAACTTAGTCCCTATCTCCTATTTAGCATAGTGGTTAAGAATATCTTTGAATGTATAAATTTACCCATCTATCTACCCATCTATATACACCTATGATTAATAAAAAGTAGGAAGAAAAAAATTAAGCATGCATATGAAATTCAGTGGGAATTGGGAGAAGCCAGGAATTACTTGTACTTCTCTTCATGGAAGAAGTAGTATTTGAAATATGCCACATATTATACTGAGACTAAATAGGAAATGATGTGGGGAAAGTGTGTAGACTGGGGAACTTGTAGAATGCATGTGTAAGGGATGATTGGTAGTACAACCTGGCTAGGGTAGAACGTGTGAAAAGCAGAATTAGAGGAAGAAATAAATGTTAGAAAGAGTTATAGGCCAAATATCAGATAATTCTGCTTTAAAGGAAGGGGGGTATGACTTCATTTTAACAGCAGTGAATGAAGAAGGATTTTGCACAAATAAGGGACATAATCAGAACTGTGTTTTTAGAAGATGACTCTAACTGGCTAAGACCAGGAAGACATGCCATGGGTAGACACTGAATATATGTATGTTTCATTCTTTTGACTGTATTTCTTAGATGAAAACATAAGTAATGACCTTTTTTCCTACAGAGAGGCTCTGTACCAGGAAACTTGTTTATCTGATACTAAGAATATTTAAAGTCTCAACTGCTCAGAGGTCTCATTGGGGTCTATTCTTTTGTCTAGTAGTTGTTGCACATTCACCCATACTCACTTTTTTCTTCCTTCTTTGTTTTCCCTCTTATAAGAATCACTTTCCAAGGCTGTCTGTATAGGGCCCTCTTCACTGCTGCAGTTTTGATGATCTTTCTAGAACTTCTACTCACTTTACCCCACCCACTGCTTCCTTTCATTCTTATGGTTCTAGTTTTAGAATTATTGATACCTATTTCAACTTCCCTTGGAGGTAGGAATATGCTTATTTGTTGATTATTACTACTGTAATCTGCTGAGCTCTGCCTGAGACCAGTGCACCTTTCAACATTATTTTTTCACCATCATATTGCATTTCTCCTCTATATGTTGCAGATTTTTTTACAAACTAATGAAAAGTATGGTCACCCTGGACTTTGTCAGAGCCTTCATGTGTAAGGGCTAAATTCTGAGACAAGTTCGAGGTAGGTGCGAGGTTTTTGCTTATGGACAACAGTAGCACCATCCTAGTCAGGAATGGAAGACATTAGCAGATCCCAAATTAGGTTTCTGTCAGATCTGAAACAGACAGGGAACACGATCTGTCAGATGAGTGAATTTGTATACATAGGTAATGAGAAAGAAGAAATAAAATAATTTTTAAAAAATATAATAGCACTGGCACAGCAATTACAAATTGGTGCTGAATGGTTTCCCAGGAGAGCTCTAATTTGGGAAGGGTTTCTTGTTTACTGATGAGTGAGCCTGGCTTAAAGGTACAGTGTTATAATTATCAGTCTCGTTCTTTTTTGCTATATGTTTCCATCTCTTTACTAGTTTGTGGGATTTGAGTACACTGGTCATCATTTGAATAAAACACCATACCTGCAGTATTTGAAAATCTTGTTGCATCTTCTGAAGTTTCATAGTGTATGCATTCTCTTTGTAGACCCAGAAAAAACCCAAAACACTGTGATTTCTTGGTTCCGGATTTTCCTTATTCAAGTGGAATATGGTCATCTTGATTTCTATAAGGGAGAACTCTTACTCTTCTATTCAAATATAAATTTTCATTAGAAGATTTATTGCACTAATGTCATTCATTATTTCTTCTTATTATTTCTTTTTTAAGAAAGTGAACTGCAGACCATGCACAGTGGCTCATGCCTGTAATCCTAGCACTTTAGGAGGTCAAGGTAAGAGGACTGTTTGAGCCCAGCAGTTCAAGACAAGTTTGGGCAGTATAGTGAATCCCTATCTCTACAAAAAATACAAAAATTAGCCAAGCGTGATGATGCACGCCTATAGTCCCAGCTACTCAGGAAGTTGAGGCAGAAGGATCTCCTGAGCCCAGGAGTGCTAGGCTGCAGTGAGCTGTGACTGCGCCACTGCCCTCCAGCCTAGGCCATACAGTGAGACTGTCATTAAAAAAAAAAAAAAGTAGACCGTCATTAAAATGTAGTGTCAGCCGGGCTCGGTGGCTCAGCCTGTAATGCCGCGCCTTTGGGAGGCTGAGGTGAGTGGACTGCCTGAGCCCGCGGGTTCGAGACCCGCCTGGGCAGCGAGACCTCATCTCTACAGTAAATCAAAAAATCAGCTGGGCATGGTAGCGCATGCCTGTAATTCCGGCTACTTGGAAGGCTGAGGCGGAAGGATCGCCGGAGCCCAGCAGGTCGAGGTTGCGGTGGCCGGAAGCGGCCACTGCACTCCAGTCTGGGTGACAGAGTGAGACTCCAACTCAAAAAAAAAAAAAAAAAAATGTAGTGTCATACATGAATACAAAATTCTATAAGATGTTGTGTACCTTATTTTGTTCACTCTGTTCCAGTATCTTAATTCTCATGTCAGGTACAGACAAAAAGACAGACATACCAGACAATAATTTGAGGTCTGTAAGGTAGGAGACAGGTATTAAATGGAAGCCATGATTCTTTCTTAGACTAAAATGATCAACAAGCTTCAGAAATCGGATGATATTCCCATTTTTTTTCTTGTAAAGAAACCAATGAATTTGTTATATGTATCAAATAAGGAATAAATTACTCAGGACTTTATTGACCAATAGCTTTCCAATAAAATGTAGATAAATTCTTCCTCCCAATGTGTTCCCCTCCTGCCTGCCTTTTCTCGAAACAGCAATCTTATTATTTCAGCAGCCTGTTATGACATTAATGAACAAATATTGGATCTCACTGGATAAGTAGTGAGAGCTCTGTGTCTGAAAGGACAGAGGCATACTCACAGATAGGTTTTATACATAAGCAAAAACTGTATTCTTGCTGGTCACAGGATTGACTTGACCTCAAAGTGTAAAACAGGAAGTTGAGGATTATAGTTTACATAGAGTAGTCATGTATTTCAATTTTGTTAGTACACCATTAAAACATCATAATATTTTTATTTTTGAATAACAGATAATGGAAACTGCTGTTTTTTGTATAAAACAGAAAAAAGTTTCACCAGTATGTAAATTTTTCTTTGAATAGTTTAGGGTTTATAGAGAATATCTACTGCTATGAATAATTAGTAATCATTATTAGTAACTATTACTAGTGGTAGTAATTCTTAAAGAAAAACACAAACTTGTTGACTCTGTAACTAACCCTGAATAATTGCATATATATTATATACAGTCATGTGCCATATAACAGCATTTTAGTCAACAACAGACTGTTTAGGTGATGGCGGTACCATAAGATTATATACCACATTTTTGCTGTACCTTTTCTGTGTTTACATATGTTTGGAAACATAAATACCATTGTGTTATAATTGCCTACAGTATTCAGTACAGTCACATGCAGTGCAGGCTTGTAGCCTAGAAGCAGTAGGCCATGCCTTATGGCCTTGGTGTGTAATAGGCTGTACCATCTATGTTTATATAAATACACTGTATGATGTTCACACAATGGCAAATCACTTAATGACACATTTCTCAGGATGTATCTTTGTCATTAAGTGACATATGATTATATTAAAACTCAAATGATTTGAACTTAAGGACTTCCAAATTCCTAATAATATTTCATTTAATTTTGATTTTGCTGATTTCAAATAATCATTATAATAACTAATGATAATAATAATGACTATAAGAATAATAATAGTAAAAAATGAAAAAATAGACAAATAATGTCTCCTACTAATTTAGAAAATGTAAAAGTATCAGTGATATAATACCTGTGAGAATTTTTCTCAATTGAAATTATACATGAAACATGTAATCTCATCTATAGCATTGATTATATTTTTTATAATTTTGCTGATTATCAAGTATCAGCTATTCGGTATAGGTTAATGAGTCTCTTAAATACAAATTTATTAATTAAATAAAAATTTAAATAGATTATATAATGACTGGTAAAGAGTATTAGTCTGCAATAAAAATATAAACAATTACACTTTTGAATAGTATATACATTAATTTGCTCCATCTTCACAATACTCTCAAATGATAGTTATTTAAGAAAAGCATTACACATATTTTTGAATGTTTTAAATTAGCAGGATACATTATTCTGTTTCTTTACTTTTTTTTCATCTTCTTGTTATTATTATTCTTGCAGTTATTATCACTACTATTATCATAATATATTTTACTTAGTACATGCCAAATAATTAAACTCATTAATAGTTTTTTTTTTATTATACATGTCAAAAGTTTTCATGATTGGCATATCACTACATATTTTTTTCCACCTCAAGCTTTTCTAAGTGCATAATTTTTTTTCCGGTAATTGAATAAGATGATTGCTCTGGACTATTACCTTTGAGTTATGCTAGATAAATTGACCCAATGAAATATTCCTAAATCCTCCTTTTATTCTGGATATTCATGATTTAAAAGCTGTGAGCTGTTTTCTGTCATTTCTGACGCTGTGGTTATATACAACTCTATGGACTCTGGATTTTCACCTTTACGAAATATATTTGTTAGAGACTTCCAAGGGTAATTTAATTTTATACTGGCTTGGAATGTTTGTTATTGTTCCAAACAAGTTACATGTAAACAGTGTCGATGCAACTTTAACGAAGTTAACTATCATGGCAGCCAAGGTAGAATTTGTATGTTGCTACCTCTCTCCGCTTCCCTCTCAGCCACTCCAACGTGGACTACAAGAAGGGGTAGAAGATTCATTATGCACCACTGAGTTTAATTTATGCCAGTCCACTGAGTCAGTAGAAATATTTCCTCAAGGAAGCTTTCATTCAGTTGACACCCTGAAGGGTTAAGAAAACAGAAACCCATAGTATTACAGCGTTGTTGTCATGGGCGTTGCTAAGGAAACCATAGCAGGAATGTTTAAGTGTTTTGTTTCTTTCCAAATCCACAGGAGTGTAGCTTGTTTGAGGTTTTGATGTCCTCTTAGTTCTTGCCATCGCTGCTCTGTGGTAGGGTTTCCAGCAGGGTCAGAATCCCAAAGCTGCCAGCAGTGCTGGCTCTTTGGCACACCACGCTCTCAGAGTTCAATTTTGAATCTTTCTCCTAAAGGTTAGGGCAATTCAAAATCAAATAGAGGCTGCTTTTTTTTGAGAAAGAGAGAAAAGTTCCTTTATTTTGTTTCCCTAAATGCTCATAATAGATTATTTTTCTTTAACAGGCACATTAGAGGACTATCTAAATATTTTATCAAAAATTTAAAGATATGAATTTGTGTTGCAGAGATCATTAGAAGATCAAATGGATGTGATAGATCAGATTATGTTATTTTTAATAGATGTTTTAAAGGATGTGGGAAATGGAAGGGACTGATAATTCTGTGATTTCATCTGCTTTAAGTAACTATAAAAAATTTTCAATGTCATTTTATTTTTCTTAAATCTTCTATATCCAAATAAAATGAAATAATGAAGAATCCTAAAATAATACCCGAAAGTAGTGATTTGCTTGAACTTGACTTAAGATGTTTTCATAATTAGATTCAAAACAGGAAATCCTTACAAAATGCTTTCCCAGGCTGGGCTCGGTGTCTCAGCCTGTAATCTCAGCGCTTTGGGAGGCCGAAGTGAGTGGATTGCCTGAGCCAGGCAACTTGGCGAGACCTCATCTCTACAATAAATCAAAAATTAGCTGGGCGTGATAGCACGCGCCTGTAGTTCCAGCTACTTGCAAGGCTGAGGAGGAAGGATCACTGGAGCCCAGCAGGTCAAGGCTGCAGTAGCCGGGAGCGTGTCACTGCACTCCGGTCTGGGCGATGGAGTGAGACTCCAACTCAAAAAAAAAAAAAAAAAAGAACTCAAATGCTTTGCCAAATGACATGAAATCAAAAGAAATACAAATTATTTTCATGCAAATTATGTAGGGAGAGAAAAATATCTCTCTAACTTTCTCTCCCCTTCTTTCAAAAATCATGCATATGTATATATGTATGCATATTATAGTTTTTTTGAATATTCAGAACATTAAAAATTATCCATATATACAGACAGGTAAATGCTTCTATTTTATTTGGATACCCTAGTTATTCAAATTACATAACACACTTCTATCATTATTAAATATTTGCAAAGATAGTGAAGTACATTCAAAATGAGATTTAAAAATTCTCTCTAGAGCCGGGCTCGGTGGCTCAGCCTGTAATCCCGCACCTTTGGGAGGCTGAGGTGAGTGGATTGCCTGAGCCCGCGGGTTCGAGACCCGCCTGGGCAGCGAGACCTCATCTCTACAATAAATCAAAAAAAAATCAGCCGGGCGTGGTAGCGCGTGCCTGTAATTCCAGCTACTTGGAAGGCTGAGGCAGAAGGATCGCCGGAGCCCAGCAGGTCGAGGCGCGGTGGCCAGAAGCGGCCACTGCACTCCAGTTTGGGCGACCGAGTGAGACTCCAACTCAAAAAAAAATAAAAAAATAAAAAAAATTCTCTCTAACCTGAAAAAGATGTATGATTATTTTTAATTCCATCATTATATATTTTATCCTATTCTATTTTAATATTACTTATTATGCATTACATATTGTTTAAATGTACATATTATAGAATACATTTAAAATATATCTTATATTTTTTTCAACATAATTTCTTTCTAATGTTTATCATTTGCCATTTTCTTTTTTATTTAAGGCCTGGTAAAAATTCCTGAAGGAACTCAAAAGCATTTTGCTTCACCAGATGTTTGTTGTCTATTTATCTAAGTCACTGTGACTAAAACAATGTTGTTATGTTTTTCTGGAAATATTGATCCTCTCCAATCATAACAGGTAGTGAGCACTACAGGAACCCCTCTTATATATATCTAATCTATTCCTTAAAACTGTTGATTAAAAAAATAAAAATAATAATTTACTCCTAATCCATCTAGAACCTCCAACAAAATGCACTAAATATTTTAAATACGTATGCAACCCTCCGCTGAAAATGAATGGCTTAAGTAATCAGTTCCCCTGTTGTTTAACACTTGATGAAGTCAGCACACAATGATGGCGGGGAGCACGTCATGCTAATCACATTCTCTCTACACTGCGATGTTTGAATCATATATAAATAAGGAATAAAACAAGGTTCTCAACAGTTTATTGAATACAAATGATGTTGAACAAAAATAAAATAAACAATGTTAAGTAAATAAGTGACCAGTTTTAGAGATTTTTGAAATATCTTATTGCTTTTACCTAAAACAATATATATACTGGGTGAAATGAAGCAGATTGACTAACAGCCAAAAGCCAAGGACCATCACACCTCACTTGTTCACTCGTCACTTTTATGGCATTGCTGAAATGAGGTGCAGTAGAAGGAATGTATCTCTTGGTTTGGGTTCCCTAGAAAGCAGAGCCTTAGACAAGAAGCTGGGTGTAGGCAGTTTATTTGAGAGCAAATCCCAGGAAGCAGAAGTTAGGGGGGGGGGGAATGAAAAAAGGAAGAAAGGCAATATCAAAGTGTGCTGTGAAGGTCACTGCTGTGGGCAAAATGATATCATTCTCCAGAGAAGCTTATACGAATTGTCTGCCTAAAAATGGGAGTCAAGACTTTATTCATCACCTGTAAGAGTCCCTTGGTTGAGGGCAGACTGACCTAGGGCTATTCGCTCCTCTGCATTTCCAGGCTGCAGGACTGCCATGAGCCAAGGACTCTGATAGCTTCCAAGAGGCTCCTGGGTGGAAAGCAAAAAGAGTATGCCATGAGACACTGAGCACAAAGCTGAACTGCTGGCCACTGCTGGACCGGCTGCAGCTGAAATCAAAAGGCCCTAAGATCACAGAAGCACAGCATGCGAAGTGTCAGCTACAACTGCAGTTTACTCAAAGTTTGCACAAAAACTCCAGATACTCATGCTGTCTTGACTAGTGCATGATTTTGATTTCAAGTGGTTTTTCATTTGGGAGCACAGGCATTCTTGCAACACTATGATAGCTCTAAGTTTTTGAAACTTGGTGGTTTTTAATCACTGATAAACAGGAGAACTCTAACTTGAGTTTATACAAAAGCTCAAACACCTGTTTCAAAATTCTCTAAAATGGTCTAATTTCACCAATATCTCCTTTCACTACAGTGTATTGATAAATAATTATATCATTGATATTATTTTTGTTTCTTATCTTTACTGTCCAGTAAATTTAAACTTACTAACTTCATTCATTAAATTTTTTATTTAACTTTCTTTTTTAAAGGGTGCTACCAGCACTTCTTAATTTTATAGTATGAAGCATCCCTGTAACACTCAACCAAGGTTTATAGTACAGACCACCAAATAATTTTTCTATTGACCATAATTTTCCCAGTTTGTTTTTAATTTTCTTGTAGGAGAATTGAGATGTTCCCTAGTATCTTAGCTATCTTTATAATTTTCGGAGAACAAGATATAAATGAAGAATATACTTGAGATTTAGATTAAAATACTTTTTTTTTTTTTTTACTCTGTTGCCCAGGCTGGAGTGCAGTGGCATGCTGACTCCCACTGCAGCCTTGACCTGCTGGGCTCAGGCGATCTTTCTGCCTCAGCCTTCCAAGTAGCTGGAACTACAGGTATGCTCCACTGCACCTGGCTAATTTTTTGATTTATTGTAGACACAAGGTCTTACCAAGTTGCTCAGGATGGTCTTGAACCCCTGGGCTAAGGCAATCCTCTCAGTTCAACCTCCAAGATCCTCTTTTGACGCCCTGTGCATTATTAGTATCAGCCTTTTTTTTTTTTTTTTTTTTTGAGTTGGAGTCTCACTCTGTTGCCCAGACTGGAGTGCAGTGGGTGCTCCTGGCCACCGCAGCCTCAACCTGCTGGGCTCCGGCGATCCTTCCGCCTCAGCCTTCCAAGTAGCCGGAATTACAGGCATGAGCTACCACACCCGGCTGATTTTTTGATTTATTGTAGAGATGAGATCTCGCTGACCAGGCGGGTCTCGAGCCCGCGGGCTCAGGCAATCCACTCACCTCAGCCTCCCAAAGGCGCGGGATTACAGGCTGAGCCACCGAGCCCGGCAGTATCAGCCTTTTAATGACAGGTAAATATAGTACAGAATTCCATATCTGTATTAATTTTAGGATAAATACAAGTATCTGCTGAAATAAAACTATACAAATCTAACCTTTTCAAAGATAATTAAGGTTATTATAAAACACATTCATAACTTATTGAAAAAAATTACAATTACATTTTTAAAGATGACTGAAAAATGTGTGATATCACACCTTTAAGCCACATCTTATCATTCAAGTGAGTTTTTCTGTAGAATGCATATAATCTTAATTGGTTCCTGATGGAATCATTTTTAAACATAAGTTTTTCCCCTAAATTATATCACATTTTAATTGAAATCCCATACTTACACAGAACATTACCTATGTAGTTTTAATGAGGAAACCCAAATTCTTCCCTGGAATTAAATATAACATGCCCCAAATTCTCCATTTTGCATTTTCCAGTAACTTCATTCTCCAGTACAAAGAGAAACTTATAAAATAAAGTTAGCAAGAATTTTTATAGTTGTATATTTTTAATCATCTTTTGAACTTAAGAAGCATTCAACAGAAAATCTCCACGTTTTCAATAAATGTATTTTGCAGATATGTATATGTACATATATGTGTTATGTATCTACATAGATACATTGCAAAATATTAAAACATAAATATTTTACTGAAAAAGTGATAGTTTCCCCTGGGACCTTACTATTAGATTATATTTTTAGAACATTTTAAGCTCACATTTGTTATAAATTGCTTAGTTTGTGACTTTTTCTTATTTCCCCAAAATAAAACTTTTCTTCTTAAGAGTAGAAAGTGCTTTTTTAAAAATTGGTTTTAAAACATTGTAATTTAGATGAATTTTAGTTTCACACAGACTCTTGGCATAATCTCTTTCTTGCTATAAAGTGCCAAACAACATTCGATCAAAATTTCAAGTACTAACTCACTAAATATACTATATATATGTACCCTAAATTCTCTGAGCATCATTTTTAATTCAGTACATTTTAATACTTTGATAACATTGTGTTTTATTTTTAAGATAACAAAAATCCTCTTATCTGTGAAACAAAAATTACCTTACAGTTTAAAACATGCTGCTAATAGTTATACTTATTTATATTTCATCATCTAAGCTCCTTAATTTATAATACAGTCACTTTGATTCTTCTACCCTCTGGTCCTTCATAATTAGGCTCAATCTGGGGAGATTTACTACTATTTATGTTAGTTACAGTACACAAAATTAAATACTGGAAAGTGAAGTAATTTCATTAAAACAGACATTAATGCAAAGGGGATTTTGGTGCATTTAATTTATCACTGGCCATTATTTCTAGGGAGTTTCCACCTCAGGGCTCAGAGACTGGAGAGATGATGCTCTGAGGGTGAGGGATCATATTAGGGCTATTTAGTAGATGCCCTCCTGCCACCTGCAGGTGCAGAAAAGAACATAAAAACATGTGAGGCCTCCTTGGTACCCAGAGGTTTTAAACTTAGAGATAAAATATGAAGAATAATGGGGCTTATTCTCGTTTCTTCAATTGCCATTTTTAAAGGAGATATCGTTTTCCCAAAGTACTCTGGTATTCTGGTGAAGAGATTGTGATCCGCAACTTCTCTGAGGAGTAAGAGTTTGATCTTAAGCTTTTGGAAATATTTTTCAGGGACCCGAAAAGTCTTCTCCCCAAGTTCTCTCCTTCCTCTCAACAAAGGTTCTTAATGAGGCTTTGCCATCTGTGGCGGGCAATTAAGAATTCTGTTTTAGTTGTATAAGTCTCATCTTCCCAGGGACACCAAATTCCCATCTGGTCAAAATGAAATTTTTTCAGAGATGACTTACGGCATGATCTCCCAGGAGCTAAAAAGAAAAATTATAATAACATTTTAGAACACAGCCTACAAATTTACCTACAACTAACTCAATGGAAACATCTGTAAGGGTTGAGATAAGAAGTGATTAAGTTATGGAGGGTAATACACATATTAAAATATACTAAATACTAAAAATAGCTTTACAGATTAATTCATGTGGAATGGCAGTTTCTGATGCCATGATCTAAAAAAAAAATGCTCTTCTATCCATCAAAAAAGACTCTAAGGTGACTCAACTTGTAATCCCGCGCCTTTGGGAGGCTGAGGTGAGTGGATTCCTGGGTTCGAGACCCGCCTGGGCAGCAAGACCTCATCTCTACAATAAATCAAAAAATCAGCCGGGCGTGGTAGCGCATGCCTGTAATTCCGGCTACTTGGAAGGCTGAGGAGGAAGGATCGCCGGAGTCCAGCAGGTCGAGGCTGTGGTGGCCGGGAGCGGCCACTGCACTCCAGTCTGGGCAACAAAGTGAGACTCCAACTCAAAAAAATAAAATAAAATAAAATAAAAGTATTTCAGCCTTTTAGTGAATTTTCAAACTCTTAATATCTAATAGAAGATTGCCACACCTGTTTGGACATGGATTAAAAAAATATATATATATATATAAATCTTGGGTGTTATAATGGCCTACACCTTGAGTCAATTGCATACAGTGCCTTGAAAAGTAATTCTTTCTTACAAGAATCAGACTTATTCATAACAGAAATTATGGTGCTGCCAACCAGAAACTTGGTGAACATTTCTTAGAAGCAAACCTATTATGCTCAATAGTTAAATGAAATATTCTTAGAAACATTTTGAAGCAAGCTGAGGTCTTTACACAGAAGCAGATGCTTTTCTCTGTGTCTTGTTCTCATAGCTAGCTATTTCCTTCTCAAAAAAAAAATCTCAAATTACCTGAAAATATATTTCCTATCTATGTTACCTGGTGCTTCCCAAACCAGCAAATGTTATTTTATATTACCTATACTGTGGTCATGATGCCATCCATGCCCATATAAAAGTTTTGCTGCCTTGGCTGTCATAGTATTCTTTGAACATAAAAATCAAATGGCAGATGAATTGTAAAGCACAGGAAAAATGTACTGTTCTTATGACTTTTGTAGCCAAAGCTAAAGAATGGTCTAAGAGATGGTTAAGATTGGGTCTCTCATTTAAAAAGTATTAAATGTGTTATGTTTTGTAAGTTGTTAAGACAATTGTAGATAGGAAATAATGGAGGTATTAAAAGTCCAAATGACTTAACAGGAGTTAATAAGTAGCTAATATATGAAGCTATATGTAGTTTCATAGTATATGTAGATACAGCACAACATCTTTTGTTACGATATTTATTTTTCATCCTTTCAGCAGATATTTATTAGATATCTATGTGCCAAGCATATTCTAAATGCAAGGTGTACAAAAATGAATATAATCAGCAAAGTTTTAGTTCTCAAAGAGTTTACCTTCTGGTGAATTTAGACCAAAAAAAAAAAAAAAAGTGAGTAAATAGGCAGGTATTTATAGTCTGTGATAAGTGTGATGACAAAATTCATAACGTGATATGAGTTAGCAACTTGGGAGGTGTTAGGGAAAGCCACTCTGAAAATGTGACATTTGAGGTGAGACATGAAAAGTCAAGAAAGTGCCAGCCAGACAAAAACCAAGGGAAGCAATTTCTGGAAGACCCAACAACAAACACAAAGATCTTCACCACAGTTCGCAAAGAGAGTTAGGCCCCAGTGGTTGGAGCAGAGTGAGCAAGGGGTTGGAGGTATGTGAGATGAGGTGACTATGTAAAATCCTTTACCACATCCCGCAGGACCATATCCTAAGTGTCTTGCGGGATGTGGGAAGGGATTTTAATATTATAAATTAAAGGGAAAGCCTTGGATGATTTTTAAGCTGGGGAAGAGAAGTATAGTCACAAGATCTGAGATTTTTAAAATGTTATCCTGGCTTTTAGGGGAGAAATAATTGAAACAGGAATGCCTGGGAGGTGATGTTTGCGAGCCGTGACAATGGAGGAAGACAGACATATGGGAGGCAGGTCTTAAAGGAGGAGGAGCAAAAACTTCAATGGCCTCCTTTGCTAATGCTCAGTGAGTGGTGCTGTTCTCTAAGGTGGAGATTGTGCTTCTTGAGTGATCTGAGAAAAATATAAAAGTCATTTGAATATAGCAAAACCAAAATCCTAGAGATTACTTGAAATGAGATATTTTAAAAACTCTCTGTGAGCACTTATTGAGTCATTTCTTTTTATTTAGAGAGAAGAATTTTTAAAAATTGCTTAAAAAGAAAAAAAACCCAAAGAATGTCTTAAGGTAGCCATAGTTTCAATAAGCTTTCTATGTTGTTTAAATAAAGCAAAATTTACAGTGTGCTTATATTAGTATTAGTTTCCTAGGGTTGCCATAACAAATTATCACAAACTTCCAAAGCATGAAATTAAGGTGATTCCCTCATAACTAGTCTGCAGAACAAATCCTGCTTCTATCCTTTGGTTCAGCTTGAGGTGGAGAAAAATAAGACTACCTCCTTCAGCCTATAGACCACCATTAAGCATCTTTTAAACTTTCTTGTGCTGAATCGTATTTATAAATATACTCACAGAACAACTTAATTGTTAGTTGTTAAGTTTCATGAAAAATATGTCTAGTCTTGTTTGAAGACCACCAATAGACAGAAGGTATGGTGGGGGGAGTGAAAATTCCCTGTAATGGGCCAATTCTGTGTGTCCATTTGTCTAGGATACAGTACTCAGTGATCAAACACTGGTCTAGGTGTTCCTGTGAAGTTATCTTAGAGAGGTGATTAAAGTTGATAATCAGTTGACTTTTGAAAAGATTACCCTCAATAATCTGAGGGGCCTGATAAAAGCAGTTCTAAGGCCTTGAGAGCAGAGCTTAGCCTTCCCCAAGAAGATGTTCTGCCTGTAAACACAAGCTTCTTCCCGTACCTGAGAATTTCAGCCCATTCTTCCTGATACCCTGCTCTACAGATTTCAGTCTTGCTCAATCAGTTCCACAACTGCATATGCCAATTTCTGGCAATAAATCTCTTAATATATATAAACTACTGGTTCTTTTTCTCTGATCTCACTTGTACATTATCTATTTGGGATTCACAGAATAATAATTTAAATTGGCTTTTTAGATACTTAGCTACACTGGAATTTCTCAGAATCAATCAAGATTCTCCTTCCTCCAAACCCACCTCTAGTAGAAAAAGTTTGTTTAGTTTCCTTCTTAAATCTATAACATGCTGTTCTTGGTCTTGAAAGCATTAATGGTCTCCATTCACCCTGGCCCAGGCATTCACTACACAGCTGCCAACCATTCATTTCATACTGTGGGGAATCTGCTAGCAGACACCCTGGCCAGACTTTGGTCAATTTGGGTTCCCTGTCTTTGTCAAAAAGAAACTGAGGGTACCTAGGGCAAGCTAAATAGCAAGGCCCCCTTCTCCAACACACTACGCTGAGAAGATTACTTGTCTACAGAAATGCCTCAAATGGATGTGGAGGCAATCCTCAAAATGGTCTCCCAGATCTCAAACTGAAGGGCCACTGCCAAGCCACAAGTAAAGCCACATCCCCGCCCTGTGCTGGAAACGGCAACCCGGCAAACTAAAATGGCAATTGAAACGGTGCCTTCCTTTGCTCTTCCTCAGTGCCTTCCTTTGTTCTCCCTCCACACCCCTTCCCGCGCCCCCGAAAAACCCGCCAACATGGATGGAGCTCTGCCAGCTGACCAATAATCCACTGACGGGTTGCCCCAAGCCCCCATAAAGGCTGGAGTGCCCTTGCTTCAGTGCTACAGCCTGACCCTCAAGTCCTGTAGCCACCGCGTTCGACCCATTAAATCTCTTGGCCTTAATAGGTGTTGAGTCTCACTGTGTGCCACCAGCTTTCACAAAACATGGAGAGGAGAGAAACATCCCCTATCCCCTACCCCAACCACAGCTTGTGTAAGTTTTTCTGAAACAATCTTATATTCCTTGGATAAAACTCGCCAAGGGACTTAAGGTAGAAATAGAGAGAAACGCTTGTGCTGCATTATCTCCCTCTTTTCTCTTCAATCTCCAAGGGTAGAAAATTACCCATTGCATGAAAGAATGGGTAATTTTTCCTCTTGCTCTTCCTGTCTGGAATGCCCTTAAGTAAACTCCATGGTCTAGTGAGCTAAATTTGAATCTTTTCTCATCCAAATCTGTCAGTGATCCTATTTCATTGCTAAGTTTATTAATTACCCTCTCTGTCCCTGGAATGACAACCCATAAGGGTCCTTCAAAGAAGCAGAAAGATATATGTTCAATAATTTAAAGGAGAAATTTTAAAATGCATCACTTTGGAATTACAGGCATAAACTGGAGATATTGCAGGTTTGGTTTCAGACCACCATAATAAAGCAAGTTACATATTAAAGTTCTGTTTACGCTATAATGTAGTCTACTAAGTCTGCATTAGCATTATGTCTTAAAAAGTCTATATCTAAATTAAAAAGTACTTTATTGTCAAAAAATGCTAATGTTCATAGGAACCTTTAGCAAGTCATAATCTTTTTGCTGGTAGATGGTCTTGCCTCCATGTGATGTTGATCAGTGTGGTGGTTGTGGAAGATTGGTGGCTGCAGCAATTTTTTGAAATAAAACAAGAAAGATTGCTGCATCAATTGACTCTTTCTGTCACAAAAGTGGCATGTGATGTTGTTTGATAGCATTTTACCCACAGTATAACTTTTCTCAAAATTGGAGACAATCTTAAAACTTGCTGTTGATTTCTCAACTAAGGTTATGCAGTATTCTAAATCCTTTGTTGTTGTTTCAATAATGTTCACAGCATCATCACCAGAAGTTTTGTTCTCAAGAAATCACTTTCTCATACATAAGAAGCAACTCCTTATCCATCCAAGTTTTTTCATGAGATTGCAGTGATTCAGTCACACCTTGAGGCTCCAGTTCTAATTCTAGTTCTCTCACTATTTTTTACCATATCGACAATTACTTTCACCACTGAAGTCTTGACCCCTCAAAGTCATCCATAAGGGTTGGAATCAACTTCTTTCAAATTCTTAATATTGATATTTTGACTTTCTCCCCTGAATCATTAACGTTCTTACTGACCTGTAGGAGGGCAAATCTTTTTCAGGTTTTTAATTTACTTTTCATATATCCATCAGCACACCACTAAATTACAATTACAAAATGTAATTCTTAAATAATAAGATGTGAAATTAAAAATTACTCCTTGATCCATGGGCTACAGAATGAATCTTGTATGAGCAGGCATGAAAACAACATTCATTTCCTTGTACATCTATATCAGAGATCTTAGGTGAGCAGGTGCATGTCAATGAGCAGTAATATTCTGAATTTTGTTTTCTTCTGAGCAGTAATTCTCAAAATTGAGCTTAAAATATTCAGCAAGTCATGCTGTCAATAGATGTGCTATCATCTAGGCTTTGTTGTTCAGTTTATACAGCACAGGCAGAAGTAGATTTAACATAATTCTTCAGGGCCCTAAGGTTTATGGAATGGTCAGTGAGTACTGGGATTCAACGTAAAGTCACCAGCTGCCTTAGACCTTAACGAGTGAGTCAGCCTGGTTTACAAGCTTAGAAACCAGGCATTGATTTTTCCTCTTTAGCTATGGAAGTCCTAGATGGCTTCCTCTTTCAACATAACACAATTTCATCTACATTAAAATATTTTGTTTATTGTAGCCACCTTCATCAATTATTTTAGCTAGATCTTCTGAATAACTTGCTTCACTTTGTGTTTTTATGTTATAGAGATGACTTCTTTCCTTAAATGTCATAATCCAAACTCTGCTAGCTTTCAACTTTTGTTCTGCAGCTTCTTCACTTCTTTCAGCCTTCACAGAAGTGAAGAAACCTAAAACCTTAATCTGGACTTGGTTTTGGCTTAAGGGAATCCTAAAGCTGTTTGATCTATTCAGAACACTGAAACTTTCTCCATGACAGCATTACTGCTATTTTGCTTTCATATCATTCCTGTGTTCACTGGAGTAACATTTAAAATTTTCTTTAAGAACATTTTCTTTGCATTCACAACTTTGCTAACTTTTTGGCATAAGAGGCTGAGCTTTGAACTTATCTTGGCTTTCTTTCTTTCTTTTTTTTTTTTTTTTTTGAGTTGGAGTCTCACTCTGTCGCCCAGACTGGAGTGCAGTGGCCGCTCCCGGCCACCGCAGCCTCTACATGCTGGGCTCCAGCGATCCTTCTGCCTCAGCCTTCCGAGTAGCCGGAATTACAGGCGTGCGCTACCACGCCTGGCTAATTTTTTTTATTTATTGTAGAGATGAGGTCTCCCCTGCCCGGGCGGGTCTCGAACCTGCGGGCTCAGACAATCCACTCACCTCAGCATCCCAAAGGCACGGGATTACAGCCTGAGCCACCAAGCCCAGCTAGCTTTCTTTCTTTCTTTCCTTTTTTTTTTGAGTTGGAGTTTCATTCTGTCTCACAGGCTGGAGTGTAGTGGCATGCACACTCACGGCCACCCCAGTGTCGACCTGCTAGGCTTTGGCGATCCTTCTGCCTCAGCCTTCCATGTAGCTGGAACTACAGGCATGGGCTACCTGGCTAATTTTTTAATTTTTTAATTTATTGTAGAGACGAGATATTGTCAAGTTGCCCAGGCTGGTCTTGAACCCGTGGGCTCAGGCAATTAACTCGCCTAGGCCTCCCAAAGTACTGGGATTGCAGGCTGAGCCATTGAACCCGGGCTATCTTGGTTTTCAACATGTCTTCCTCATTAAGCTTAATTATTTCTAGCTTTTCATTTAAAATGAGAGACGTGCAACTCTTCCTTTCACTTGAACACTTAGAAGCCATTGAGATATTGTGAGAATCATGAAAATTTGACATAAAGACCAGAAGTGAGCATATGCTGTTTAAAAAATGGCACCCAGCCGGACTCGGTGGCTCAGCCTGTAATCCCACGCCTTTGGGAGGCTGAGGTGAGTGGATTGCCTGAGCCCACGGGTTCGAGACCCGCCTGGGCAGCGAGACCTCATCTCTACAATAAATCAAAAAATCAGCTGGGCGTGGTAGCGTATGCCTGTAATTCCGGCTACTAGGAAGGCTGAGGCGGAAGGATCGCTGGAGCCCAGCAGGTCGAGGCTGCAGTGGCCGGAATCGGCCACTGCACTCCAGTCTGGGCGACAGAGTGAGACTCCAACTCAAAAAAAAAAAAAAAAAAAAAAATGGCACCCATAGCTTTACCAAGTGCAGGTTACCACGGACTTTCAATTTGTTTAAAAAAAAAAAAATCTGTGTAGCTCAATAAAGTGCAATAACACGTCTATATAACTATTCTGTCGCATTGTACATTGCAGTTCATGTTAATTCTGATGTGCGATATGTTTTACTGTCAATTCTTTAGACCTCTTTTCACTGCTTTCCAGGTGGAGGAAAGGTCGTCTTCCCTACAAAGTCATATATCATAGCATGGACACCCACATAAATGGCAATATTAAAGGGAGAAAAAGTAAGGAAAATGTTTAAATACACCATGTCTTTCATGAGTTAAGGAGGTGATTCATGGCATCAAATTTAGACTTTTGATGTATTTTTCAAATAAAGTTGTTGGCCAGGCATGGTGGCTCATGCCTGCAATCCAAACACACTGGGGGGCTGAGATGGGAGGACTGCTTGAGCCTAGGACTTTGAGACCAGCCTGGATATCATATCATGACCTCGTCTCTACAAAAATAAGCTATTGTGCTGTCACATACCTGTAGTTGCAACTTCTCTGGAGGAAGAGGCTGAAGGATGGCCTGAGTCTAGGAGGTCAATAGTGCAGTAAGCCGTCTTTGTGCCACTGCACTCCAGACTGGGCAACAGAGTGAGGCTCCAACTAAAAAAAAAAAAGTTGTACATAGAATCACAGATATATAGGAACTAAATCTGAAAGATGTTAATCATCAACTTAAATTTCTGTCCTATGACTGAGACACATCTCTTATAACACACTAGAAGTTTATATTTTTATAATTATGAAACTTATATATTGCATTATGCATGTGAAAATTGTTAAAGTATATTTCAGATACACAGTATTACAATCTTACAATTATTTTGGCAATTAAAAAATTACATTTGAAACTTCAAAAACTAAAAGTGACTCATTCTTTTCTGGAACTCTGAAGGGCACCTAACGCTGTAAAGGTTGATCTGTCGCCTTGTCCTCAAACTTAGGATTCTTTTAACATGACTTTATTACATTTTAAGCATCAATGTTATTGTGGTTATCTTTCCATTCTAATATAGTAACAGGTACATAGAAGGTTATCAAATTATACATAATGTGTATATAAAATATTAGTTTTATCTTCCCCTGTAGAGACTTTATTTGGAACAACACACATGAGGAAATTTCAAATTTAATAAAAGACAGATTTTTTCTTTCCAATTATGCAAACACTAATTGAAAAGCAGAATAGCATTTTATTTAAAATAAACTGCATTAGTCAGTCCAACAGATTATGACAATATCTATTCTTACATAAAAAAAATACTTTAAAATGGCTTAGCATGTTACTTTTCTGTTTCCACTATATTCAAGAAAATTATTTTTTTAAAAAAAAACAAGCCAAGAAAACAGGGGAGTACGAAGAAGAGTAAAAATAGGTACAATTTTCTAAGTTGTAAAAAAGTTTAGTTCTCCCCGTGACTTGATTTGATGAAAGATTTAGGAGGTCCAGTGTCTTTTTGTCTTAGGCCTCAAAAAAACTCTGCTATGACTCTATTTAATATTGACTGAAATATGTATAGTGAGTGAGGTGTGCCAAGGTCAAGCTCAACCACGTTGTATATGGAGCTTACCGCTTCAAATTCAATTTATGTGCTAAGTTCCTGCTTGATTCTACAGAATCTAAACTCTTCTAATCCCAGGCTTTTATTTCCTAAAAAAACACGGATAAAATATTTTAAGACTCTATCAGATGGTTAGATATGATGACAAAAGCACAGTGATAAAAGCAAAACAATTGACAGATTAAATTTAATCAAAATAAAAACTTCAATTCTTTAAATGATGTCATCAAGGAAGTGACAAAACAACCCACAGACTGGGAGAAAACATTCTCAAATCATATATCCAACAAGGGACTTGTGTTCAGAATATAAAAATAATGCCTACAAGTAAATAAAAAAAAACCCACACAACTGAAAAATGAATAAAGTGCTTAATACTTATTTTTGCTTAGAAGATGCACAAATGGTTAATAAGAACATGTAAAGATGCACAGTATAATTGGTCACTAAAAATGCAAACCATAACCACAATGAGATACCACTTCTCACCGGTAATAATGGTCATAATCTAAAAGACTGAACATTACAACTGTGGGGAGGATTTGGAGTAAGTAGAACCATCATATACTGTTGGTGAGAATATAAAATGATACAACCAGTTTGGAAAACAGTTCAACAGTTTCTTACAAAGTTAAGCACGTTATATGAAATAGCAGTTCCACTTTTACTTAGGTATCTACCAAAAAGAAATAAAAATGCATGTTCACACAATGCCTTGTACATGAATGCTCATAGCATCATCATCACAGTATCTCAGTTCATGAACTGCTGAATAAATAAACAAAACATGGTAATCTATACAATGGAAAATGACTTGGTAATTAAAAGGAACATACAGACAGACCTCAAAAACATTATGCTCAGTGAAAGGAATTCAATGCATACACACACACACACACACACACACACACACACACAAGCATGTTTTCATTTATATGACATGCCTAATAAAGGTAAATATAGAGAGACAGAATCTAAATTAGTGTTTACTTAGAGCTGAAGTAGGAACTGATAGTGATTGTAAATGATCACAATCTTTTGAGAGTGATGGAAATATTTTAAAATGAAATTGTATTAATGATTGTATACCTTTGTAAATACACTAAGAACCATTGAACAATTAAAATGAGTGAATCTCATGGAATATGGAATATATTTCAATGAAACTTAAAAACCAGGTAAGTACGATGCTGATGAAAAAAGAACATTTATATCTTAAATATATAATAACTAATTCACAATATATCATCTCCTCAATCAACTTTCAGTATTACCTTGGCAATCAGGCATTGATTAAGAATTGTCCTGAACTAAATATTGTTTTCTATGTGAAATGTTCAAGGCCCAATATCCACCACAGCACTGAATTTACATACCTTAGTAAACTTTAATTTTGGAGGCAATATCGGAATGATACAAGATACACTCATTTATGCTTTAAGTTTGTCAGTAGGTGAGAGTTTAACCACATAAATTCAGTCATCTATAACTCTGAATAAAGATAACTTGAAATGGCTAATTGTTTTCTTAAAACATTTTCAATATAATTCAACAGTTACTAATTATCAGACTATTATGGACAGGAATTGTTTTCAAAAATTCTTTTCAACACATATACGTACACAAACCACAGCTATAAAAGTAAAACAAGTTTTCTTCAGCTTGTCAGTATGCATCGAATCTGATAAAGAATCTGCATGGTAAATGAACATCGTTTGAACTTCATTTGTGTACATACAGAACATTCACTGCTGGGCTTCTTTTTTTGTTTCTTCTTGACAGGAGCTTTGCAGAACAACACAAAACATGGTTTTCTATTAGTCTCTGTTTTTCTCCACCAGGACATGTTTAGACGACATAAAATGATAATTCTAGCATTGCTGGTTGCATTTATAGGAATGTACCTTCATGCAATTTCTGAGCTGTGCTTCCTGCTCCCTTACCTAGCTTCTCATGATGCAATTTAAGATATTCTTAGAAGAAACCCCACTAACTTCTTATAGAAACCAACCTGGGTGGTGAAATCTGGTGACTCCCCTTAGGATCTGAGGTTCTTTCAGACAGTAAAACCCTCCTTAAGCGGAAACCCTCTAGTGTCTAACAAACACAGGTGTACTATCATTTTAGTATTCAGGATGTGAAGTAAATACCTCCCTAAGCACACAAGTCTTTTTATGAGGAGCACACGTTACTCATAGACACACTTCTAGTCATGATCGTCTACTGCTATCAGTGCCTAAAACATCTTTCCTTTGCTCTCAGGAGACACAGGAGACCTGAGAGGGAGAGCTGAGATTTCAGCCTCTTTTTGGATATGTTGATCAGTCATGGTATGCAAGCACAGGCGCTGTAAGAATGTGGTAGGTTGGCTAAAACTATATGTTTGCTTAATTCTCAGAGTTCGATGAGATCATTTTTGTCATCTTCCCTGTGCTTTCTGTATTTTCCAAAGAACTGCTAGCTTCCAACAACAACCTCTTTCTTCTCATTGGAAATGGAAACAGGTCCTCTGCAGGAATTTTCCACGTAGCAGTTCCTGCTTCCCTGGCTGGGGCCTCAGCACACCAGCCTGCAATGCTGTATTTCTTTCCACTGCAGTTTGACATTTTTGAGCCAGCACAATGCGTTGTATTCAGTCATTCTAATCCGCCACTTCTACATTACTTTTTTTTTAATGATGCATACGTTCGAGCAATTTCAGAGTGAAAGAGAGCGCAAAAGCGTTTCAGCAACATTAAATTAGTTATGTCACAGAATCATCAGACTCTTGGAGTCATCCTCACGACCTCCCATCCCCACCCCATTTCATAATTTCCCCGTTTCCCAGTCCCCTTCCTTGTCCTGGTAAACACATTAAAGACAAGCCTCATGGTCCATATACTTTGCTTGCAATTGTTTGTCTTTGCAAATGATTTCCTTTGAATAATATTTACAAACTATACATCATTGCCTGACATGATGATAAGAGGGGACACAGATTGCTTATAATCTCAGCCGTAAACAAGAAACGGGGACGTGAGCTTGAAAATGTGTTCAGCACCCTGTCTGGAAGCAGCCGCATTTGCAAACGCTCACAGCTGACTCGGAGCTGGGTTGCACTCCCAGCCTCCCTCCCAAGCACTGCAGTCTGAGGACCAAAACGCAAACCCAGGGAGTCCGCAGGGCAATTCCAAGTCCCTGGCCGGGGGAAAGGGAAACGGAGGAATTTGGCGAGGGGAGGTCAGCAAAAGGTTGCAGCCAAAGGAAAACAATGCTTGCCTTCTCGAAAGCAAAGCGTAGAACCTGCGAACACAGATGTCTGCAGGAACCGGCTTCCGGGGCGGCGGGGGCGAGGGAGCCGGGTGGAGGGGCGGGGCGGAGTCTCCCCTGTCTGGCCGGGTGGTAGCTTCTCAGACAGCGAGGGCCCAGGGGGTCACGCTAGCACAGTGGAGGGTGTCTCAAAGGGAACTGGGATTCTGCAGTGAGGGTAGGCGGGAGGAAGAGGGGGATTTGTACTAGCTGGGAGGGTGGGCCTCAGGAAAAAAAGAAGAAAAAGAAGAAGTAGATTGATGCTTTGCGGGACACCTAGGGTATTTCTTTCAGGGTGTATTACTTCCACTTTTAGGCAGGAACAAGAGCTGGGAGGAAAACAGCAGCAAGGACTGACAGCTCTGAGGTGATCAAAGGGAACAGCGTGAACGGCTTGCTCTGCCAGCCATTTATTAGAAAGAGAGGGGTGCTCCTGGGCCATGCTGGCGGGGAAGAGGGATTAAGATCAAATAAAAAGAGATCGGCCTGACTCCTTTATGCAGAATTTAAAAAATCCGCATATATATGTATATATATATGCATATATAAACATATATATATATTTAAAGAATGCTATCCACTACAAGATCCACTCCTTCCCATAGACACCTCCTTCCACCCCCTCCCCCCCGTGCGTGTGTGCTTCACACACACACACACACACACACACACACACACACGTGCTCGCGCATTCCTAGCACATGTAAAGAAAGGAAATTCCACCCTTTCTTTCCAAATGTTGTCACCTCTGCTTTCTCAGTGCTTGGAATA
This sequence comes from Cephalopachus bancanus, assembly GCA_027257055.1. Taxonomy (NCBI): domain Eukaryota; kingdom Metazoa; phylum Chordata; class Mammalia; order Primates; family Tarsiidae; genus Cephalopachus; species Cephalopachus bancanus. Next base: position 9,635,414 of record JAPVLO010000080.1, on the reverse strand, counting down.
TCACACGATAGATTATCTATTGAAGAACATTTTTGGGCAGAGACAACCCCCTTTGGGGAAAGTAGCAAACTTTGTGAATCTGATTAAACCTTTAAGTTTAAAGCACACCTGGGATTTGGGAAGAACTTGCTTTCTATGGATAGATAACAGGGCAAGGTGTTAAAATGCATGTCACTGGTGCAAGAGATCTTTCTTAGAAACGGTGATCTCCAGCAGTTTCAGGAATGATAGCAGAGAAGGTCTACATGTAGAAGAAACCAATACTGGGCCTCAGTATTAACACATATATTGATCTCACAACAAATACATGAGAATGGTAAGTAAGTGTCTGCCACACCCCCCCATAAAGTTCAGTTTCTTTAGTTAGTGAAATATCTTTAAACCCAGAGACACAATTAATCTATTAGGAGCTTGGATGAATTGGCAACTACTTTCTCATGTAATAATAATTTTATTTTACCTGCGATTCAGCTACACACACACACACACACACACACACACACACACACACACACGCATGCACGCACACACTCCTTTATCAGCTACAGCTTTACAAAAAAAACCACACCAAACTATTCTTTTTTTTTTTTTTTGAGATCGAGTCTTACTCCATCGCCCAGGCTGGAGTGCAGTGGCACACTCATCCACCGCCACCCCAGTGTCGACCTGCTGGTCTCTGGCAGCAAACTAATTTTTACCCAAATTTACCCTTTGAAATCCCTACATTCTAAATCTTATATGTAATTATGAAGCTGTTACACTTTAATGTATTCTTTTAATATAGTACTAGAATTTCATCAAAGATGAGTATATCAAGACAGTTCAAGTTTTGTTTTGTTTTTTTTTCTTACTAATGAGAGGAGAAAGGAAGAAACTGGATAGAAAGACAGATTAGGGTGGGTCTTGGAAAAACTTCCTCTGTAAGCCCCAGGGACTGGAGTGAGCGCACCCATTTCCTAGTCCTGGACTTCCCCTTTCGCACATTTTCTTGATTGGTCTTTCCAACACTCTCCTGATTGGTACATTTCAATCCCTCACCATGGTGCCTGTCTCTGAGGGGTCCTACTGCGAACAAATCAGCACACTCTCAAGACTATATAAACTGACTGCAGAGGTAACTTCCACAGCCCCCTTTCGGGTACCATACTGCTTTTGCAAGCTTATCTAGCTTCTAATAAATTCCTACTTACTCTCGGGTGTCCCTTTCCCTCGTTATTTCTGGTCATGAGAGGAGAAGCTGGATCTGCTGAACTAGAAGAGCTGCTGAACTAGAAGAACTGCACACGCTGAAGTGGAATAGCTGGACCAGCCAAGTTCAAAGAGCTTGAGCACTCCTTGGGGGCCTTCCTGCCAAACCTGCAGAGCTGTGAACACTTTGGGGGGCTCAGCTCATCGACTCCCAGAGCCAAGAGAGCTGTAACACTCCTTGGGGGCTCGGCAGTTGTTAGTATCCCCTAATTCTCGGGTGCTGCCATGTTCCCCTATCCGGACGCCACCCTGTGACCCTCTGGCTGGCAGTGCAGTTCTGGGAACTGCCACATCACTGGGGCCCGGCTGGCCAACTCTTAGGATGAAAAAACTGCATCACTGCGAGAAAAGGCGTGCATTGTTTTCCTTAAGAGATCATCACGTTTACTGTTTTCTCTAATATTAGGGAGATTTTTAATAGCTAGTTTTTTTTTCCAATTGTATAAGAATATATTTTATTGAATAATATTTCCATAACACAGCACTACACAGATTAAACAATGAAAATCTCTTATGAATTCCTGCCTCCCCAAATTAGTCCCTTCCCAGAAGTATACTTACACTTTTCCACTGTTATGCTTTATCCACCTAGCCTTGTAAAATATTTTTACATGCATATGTGTAGATGTATACATTTTTTAAACTATAAATTTAATCATACTATTTTCTTCTGTGAAGTAATTTTTTTCACTTACTGTACCAAAGAAATCTTTAAAAAAAAATCAAGGCCTGTCTCATTTTTTGAACTACTGCATACAATTTTATGATTCATTTCATTATTCCATTACTGATACATAATTAGAATAGTTCCAATTTTTAAATATTATAAATAATGCAGAAATTGACATTCTTAGGAATACATCTTTGACCATACATGCTAGTACTTTTATAGGCTAGATTGCATGGAAATTGATGTGAAATGGTGTTTGCATTGTTAAGTTATAGACACTACGAAATTGCTCTCACAAACAGCAAAAACAATGTGTATTTCCACAAGTACACATTTGCCCCATTCCTTCTTTGGAGCTTTCTTTTTCTTTATGATTCCAATAAATTCCTTACATATAATGAGCACTTTCGTTTCTATTATGTAGTGTGAATATGTCTCTCAGCCTTTTGTTTATCTTTTAAGTTTGATTATGGAAACTTCATTTGACATTTGTATGAAGGAACATTTGAAATTTTATGTATCCAAATCTGTCATCAATTTCTACTATTGTCTACAGGTTGTGTCCTGATTAAAATTTAATAAAGAATATATTTTTATTCCAGATGGCAGATTAACTTTGTAAAATGGTTTTTATTTCTTTAAGATCATTTTACATTACAATAAGTGTACATTTATTTTTACAATGAACCTATAGGATTCTGAATTCACTTGCTAACTTTACCAAAGCACCACATATATCTATCTTCCACTGCATTAACCTAAGACTGCCTAGAGATGGACCCCACAGATATCTGTGGATTGAATGAAGGGGAAGAAAAAACATCAGCATAATGGCTTATTAAATGAAAGTCATCAGGCCTCCTTGGATTTCTGGAGCATTAATGTACTCAAGACTGATTTTTCTCATAGGTCTGTATGACAAAATCCATTCTCAAAGGTTATAAACCATGATGTCTTTCTACTAGAGCGGTAGACACATCTTCTCTATAAAATTGGACACAAAATGTCATTTGATGGAACAGATCAATATTTACATCAATGTCTAACACCTACATGGCCTATGGCAGGGACTGCCACAGGAAGTATTAACTGGGAAAATTTTTTTTTTTTTTTTTTGAGGTGGAGTCTCACTCGATTGCCCAAACTGGAGTGCAGTGGCCGCTTCCGGCCACTGCGCCTCGACCTGCTGGGCTCCGGCGATCCTTCCGCCTCAGCCTCTTTCCAAGTAGCCGGAATTACAGGCTTGTGCTACCACGCCCGGCTGATTTTTTGATTTATTGTAGAGATGAGGTCTCGCTGCCCAGGCGGGTCTCGAACCCGCGGGCTCAGGCAATCCACTCACCTCAGCCTCCCAAAGGCGCGGGATTACAGGCTGTGCCACCGAGCCCGGCTAAATTTTTTAAAGTCAAAGTTATTAGCATCATCCCAGATATCCTGTATAACAACCTTAGGGACTGGGAATCTGGGATTTATATTTTTTGGACACTTGCTCAGTGAGTAGCATGAGAAATCAACTTCTCCTGTTTATTTAAAAAATGTAGGAGTCTTTGGTTTTTCTCTGACATGGTTTTTCTCTCCCCTCATCACATGGAATGAATAAATGCATCCTATTAACTTTACTTCTGAAATTTCTTTCAATTCATATTGTCCTTTCCATTTTAGCTGCCACTTCTGTATTTCAGTTCTCTACATTCTCCTTTTGACAAATTATCTCTTAAGTTGTTTTCTCAATTGTACTCATCTTAATTTATTCCAGACATTTTTGTCAAATTTTGTCATGACTACCTGCAAACTGACATTGAATATCTACACTCTTGCCATGCACGAAGTAACTTTGTAATTCTACCTCAACCTACTTTTCCAGATCATCATGATCTACCCTGACCCCCTTTTTCTTGTCTAAGTTGTTAACTCCACATTACAGCTGAAGGCCTCCCTTCTACTTTCCTATGGTGGAGTCATGTCATATAGATATCCCAACGACTAAAATGCCCTTCCAGTCACTATGGTTTCTTACTCTTTAAGACTCAAGTGCCCTTTCCTTTGTTAATTCTTGTCTCCAATTAACCCTTCCTTTTTCTTATAGTCACATAATTCAAATTACTTTCTATTCTGTTATTCTTATCAAAGCCTCTATTACTGCTGTACATTGCTGTCTCCCACACTAGGTTGTAAATTCCATTTCTTAGTAAACATTTATTTCACAGTACCTAATCGTGTCTTTTACAAACCATAAACACTGCACACATGTTAGATGAAATGACATATGTAACTTAGATATATCCAGACAGTCTATATGAATGATAATTTACAAAGACAGTGCTTTATGATTCTTGGTTTGCAACACAGTTAATTTAGATATTACTCTTATAAAATAGTTAAACTCAAGATTTTAATTCCATTTGTGTCAAACATTAGGTCAGACTTACTATACTAACAGCACATCTACTCTTAAACAGCAAAAAGAGATGAAGAAATAAATACTTTGTATATACTCTCAAGGATTAAAGAGACAAAATATGGAATAAGTCAATTATATTAAAGTTGGGTTTTATCATTTTTAATGTTATGACATGTAAACAATTCACTTCATAATAATTTATTGAATGGAATTATAATGTAGAAGAACTTGGAGATAAAAGTCCATTTCTTTACATAGGAAGAATAAATTTGAGTTAGAGTAGTATAAGTTCATTATTTTTTTTAGTATCAAATCAGATGATTTTCTAATAGATATGAAATTCTAGAATAAATGGCAATATTTTAAGTGTCATAGTATACTAAAGTTAGAATCTGTGAACTGAGATTGAGTTCCTAATTGGTTGTATATGAAATCTGAGTACCTTACAGACATTTTCTCTCTCATCTGAATTGCTTGATTATAAAACGAAATGGTTCTTCTACAACTTTATTTTCAACCTTAAATGAGGTAATGTGTATGAAAATGCATTATAAACTATAAATTACAATGTAAATATGACTTATCTATCTGAATTTAAATCAGAAACTAAACTCAAGATGAGAATGGGACAAGCTTAAGAGCTGTAGACTTCATTTCATCTTTGCTTGACACATCAATAATTTTTTATACCACTAATAGTAATATAGATGCTCTTTGGAAATTTAGGGAACATCTCACCTCACAAAATAGAATTCCAATTCCTTCCAAGAGTTTCTTGAGGAATGACAACAACCAAAATGGTATCAGTTTTGTGAGAAAGAATAAGGAATCAATGATCCAGAAGTCTCGGTGTCTCAACACAGTCAAAGAACAAATATCCTAAAGCAGAGGGCATGTGAAGGTCATAGGAAAAGAGGTCAAGGAATAGAGAGTCAAAGACAGAGCTTTCTAATTTCAGTGTGTGTACCAAGCACCAGGATCTTATTAAAATTTGGTTTATATGTCAGTAGGCCTGCAGCAGGCTGAGGTTTTGAATTTTATGAAGCTCCTAAGTGATGCCAATGTTGCTAGTCTATGGACCATACTTTAAATATGAAGAGACCAGAGCATTTTATCACTTGCATGTGTAGAAATTAAGTCCCCTTGGATAGTGCCAGTATGTGGGGTGTAGAATAATACCATGACGCATGAGCCAGCATCTTTGTGAGACAGATAGGGACTTCATTAGCTGGTAGAAATAAGGAAAAGTAGAGAATATTTACAGTTAGCAAGAGTTTCCCAAGAGTGAAGAATGAAAGCTCTGGCAGTGATAATAAAGGAAAATGTTGATTCTTCTGAATTACTGAATCACCTAAGTAAAGGAAAATAAGCGGTTGCCACTAGAGTAGCAACTTATATCCTTAGAGGGGGGTCAGGTTTCAGTTTAAGTAAGGAAGAACTCAGTATATTGTGTGAAGAATTTTGAGGACTTTGGAAAGTTTGTTGAGAGAAGGTTGTCCTAGGACAATGCCACCTCCTCTCAGGCAGCCCAAATCCAATGACTGGTTGATAAGTGTGTTTGTGTGTGGGGAAGTACATTTCAAAGACCCTATTTCTCCCACACATCTTCCTGAAGATGGATTCATTTTCTTTAATAAGAGAGATAACTCACCACTGATAATGTCTGATAAATTTTTGCTTCTTATGTTGTATCGAGGTGGCCTATCACAGGTGAATAAGCTTTTTGTGCAAGGTAAAAGTTAAGATGTCTAAAATTAAGTGTATATAAGGTATAAGACCAACAAATATATGCCTTTTTAATGTAATGTAATTTTTACTGTATGTGTCCTTAAAAGATTATTTTTAATGTAGTTGCACAGCCATTTTTATAGTTCATTACATATATTTAATAAATTATAGCATTTAGGTAATATATTTACGATGTATGTTATACATACATGTATATACATATTGCATATAAATCTATCTTAGGCTAAAAATTACCACACATGTATATATAAGCACAGATACCTAATTTAGATGTCTCTGCAAATATTTCTTCAAAATAGTTTTTTTTACTATATTACAATTATACAGCATAAGTATATTAAACTTATAAGAGTACAGGTTTATGTCACTGATTCTAAAATCATTCACTATTTTATTAATATTTAAAAAAACAAATGGTTTTATTTTTAGTATTTAATACAGTGCCTCTTTTAATGCCCAATTTTGTTAAATGTCAATTTTAACATATCTGTCATAAGTAGCCATCTTGAAGCTAAGTTAGATTAAAATCTCTATTCTTGGACCAAAAGTACTCAAGGAAAGAAAAGTCACCTGTTGCTACCTACAAAATGTTGTTATTTTTTTTTTGGTAGAATTACTAGATTTGGGATCAACTTTTCTTTACTTTTTATCCTGTCAAAATATGAACCTATATATCATTTGAACAGGCATAATATAATTATTCTTTGACAAACCAAACTTTTGAAAGCTAAACACGTTACTGGGTAAACAAAGGATATAGACAAAAGCATAGTAAATGTATTTTCCTCCCCAGAGAGCATGATGATAAATTACTGACCATACTCTGTATAGGTAATGTTGATGCTCTGTCATCTTCAGATTCTATATCTGCTCTAATTCCAGGTCTCACTCATGGTAGTTATCACTCAAGGTCTACATATATTGAGAAATGGTGGCAAGTGACATGAGTCAGAGAGATATAATGAAAAACCTGTTAATTTCCTGGTCCTGTAGCCTCCCAGGAAGCCATGTGATTAAGTAGTTTGAGTAGACTCTGCAATTGTGTGGCACTTCATCAGGCACCATGGAGCCTATCAGAGGATAAAATATATTCTCTGCCCTCAATGGGTTTATGATCTATCAGTAAGATAAAGTAAAACACATTAACACCAAGGAACACTGTGGCGATGATGTAGAGGTTTTTTTAAAAAAAACAAACAAAAAAGGCTGACCAGAAGTAGAGAATACCAGAGCTAGGTCTTAAAGGATAAGAAGGGTTTGGCTAGTCAGAGGTTCACGGTCACTGTGTGTTTACCATGGTTCATATCCCATGCTTGATCCTAATTGGCTTTATTTTATTTACTCCTAACAAAAAATACCTATATATATGTGTGTGTGTGTGTGTGTGTGTGTGTGTGTGTGTGTGTGTGTGTGTGTTTATGTAATATGTATGTAGTATGTATTATATATTACACAGAGAGAAACTCGGATTAATGAGATTAAGTAACTTGCCTACTGCAGATACCAGGGGAGCCAAGATTTCAACTCAGTCACTCTGACTTCGGTGATTGCATGCTTAACCAGTATACCATGCTGTCATCATGAGCAGTGAGGGAACAGGGTTAGGGTTAGTGATGACAGTGCCAATGCATCAAAACATGAGATGAGGAGTTCTAAGTAGGACAGGTTTGAAAGTTAGACTGAGAATTTAGTCTTTCAGTGGTGATGACTAGGGTACCATTGAAGGTTTGAGCACAGAGGACCAGCTACTATGCGGTGTATAAAGAATACTGGTTGGGCAAGAATGTAGAAGATAGGCAGAATTCTAAAACTAACTGGCATTCTTTTTCAGAAAGAGGATAATGCCTCTCAGTACAGTGATAATAATGAGAATGAAGACATTTCAAGGCACACAAGAATCTTATTGCAAGTAAAACAAAAAGGACTCTTGTACACTTTTCAAAGAATCTTTATCAGGAGTTGAAGCAGGAGTACAAAGATTAATAATAATACTTGAAATTTATTGATTGTATATCAAACTCCAGATATTACATCAAGTGCATAATAAAGCATTATTCCCTATTCTTCATGACGACCCTGTGCAGTAGGTTCTATTTTTATAATGCTCATCTTCAGATGAGTTTACATAGTATGATGAGATTAAGTAAATTAACAGTTGGTAGATAGAATAGGCAGGATTAAACCTAGATTGTCCTGTTTCCTGAATTTGCATTCTTGACCTGGAAAGTAGAGACTCTGAAATTTTTTGTCTGAAATCTACATCAGAGAGAGGATTCCGGCCCCAATTTTGCCCAACACAAAATCCTTGTAATGTCAGCAAGGCTCTGATGTCTCTCAGCTCCACTCTTTTCCCTTAGGAGAGAAGATAACATTTATTTGCTTACTTGATTGTGTTTATTTTTTCAGCAAACTTCATCTTTTTTTATTCCAAGAAATTACCACAGCCACCCCAGTCTTCAGCAGCCACCACTTTGGTCTGTCAGCAGCCATCAACATCGAAGCAAGACCCTCCACCAGCACAAAGACTAGGACTAGCTGAAGGCTCAGTTGGTTGCTGGTATTTTTTTAAGCTTTATTTTAAAATTAAGATATGCACATTATTTTTTAGACACAATGCATTGCACACCTAATAGACTGCACCATAATGTAAGTATAATTTATTTTTATTTATAAAGGTAAGAAGTTTGTTTGGCTCATGGTTCTGCAGACTGAACAAGAAGAATCAGTTTTCAGTGAGGGCTTCAGGCTGCTTCCACTAATATTGAATGGTGAAAGGGGGGTAAGTGTTTGTGGAAATCACGTGGTGAGAGAAGGTGCAAGAGAAAAGGGAGGAAGATGTCAGGCTCTCTTCAACAACCAGATCTCATGAAGGCACATGGCAACACAATGGGTATCTGGACTACTGTCAGGGGATATAGGGTCAGCTAGAAGCCCAAATGTCACTGCATGCAACCTACTCATGTAGTACATCATCACTTGTACCCCACAACTCTAAAATTAAAAAATAATGTGATCCCGATGTAGGAGGTGGGGTCAATTTGGAGATATTGGATCATAGGGGTGGATCGCTCTTGAATGGCTTGGTACCATCCTTATTCTGTAAGTTTCTATGAGATCTGGGTGTTTGTTTTGTTTTGGAATGGGGTTAGTCCAGAGCTGTGTGAGTGTTGCTAGGAAAGATTCAGAAGAATGCAAGAGACTGAGGAAACAGAATTGAGACAGAAAATTTAATCAGTTTATTTCTACAATCATTGTCATTTGTTTTAACCTGTTTTTCATTACTTTACTATTAGATAAGTGAACTTATTACTATTTATTTTTAACTCTGGTTTACTATAGGCAAAATGGGCTTTACAGGATTTTTGTTAAAGATGTACACTTACAGAATGTAAAAATTGTAATAAGTCGTATGATAGAATGAATTCTGAAGATAAAATAACCAAGAGAGTTTGTGCTGTTTTACTCTACCTAGGGGTGCATATCTGAAAGTCAGAATAAAGGTACAGGCAGAATGAATGTTCATGCATATTTATCCTCTAGTCCCAACCCTGAGAAATCTGTTGGTAAATATCAAATATTGTCCATTAACTTACACTATATTTGATACATTTGGAGAAATGTTGTGATTCTTATTTCTTTAAAAATAAAGGCTTTTCATTCCTTTTTTTACATAGATATACACAGTATGTGTACATGTATATGCATATACATATTATTTTTTTGATATGGGATATGCACATCTGAGTTTATTTCTACAAAATGAGAAAGTAAGTCCAGGCACTATGGTTCATGCATGTCATCCTAGCACTTTGGGAGGTTGAGACAGAATTGCTTGAGACCAGGTGTTCAAGATCAGCCTGGGCAACTTGGAGAGATCTTGTCTCTACAACAAATCAAAAAAATTAGCCGGGCATGGTAGCATGTGCCTGTAGTTTCAGCTACACGAAAGGCTGAAACAGAAGGATTTCCTGAGCCCAGTAGGTCGAGGCTGCGGTGGCCGTGAACCATGCCACTATACTCCAGCCTGGGACTGGGCAACAGAGTGAGACTCTGACTAAAAAAAAAAAAAGAAGACAAAATAAAAAGATGTCTATATACAGCCTTCAATAACTTTGGTAAAACTTAACTAGATGTTGAAAAATGTGAATTATTAAAAATAAATCTCTAAAAGTCAATAGTAAAAGCTTTTGAAATCAATTATCCCTTATTTTGAATCAACAGTACATACAAAATGATGAAATATAATGTATATCACAATTTTAAAATCTTCCACTTTTCTAACTTTCTATTATTTCAGTGAATTTAGGGAACTGATTGTGTAAAAGTCAAAACCAAGTCATGCTGTCAATCTTACTGATTGATACAGTCAATATTCAGGTATATAAATAGCATCAGGATCCAAAAGTGATAAGAATAGATTGTTATGTTTACAATTCAACATGCAACTTAACAAAACATTAATATATTCATAATGTCTGGAAGTCATAAACACCAAGATTAGCAATGACATAAAGGAAGGGATGGTCATGAGAAAGGAGTCATTTTAAATGGGGAAGCAAGAATGTTCTGCTACTGATAAGGTGGCATTTGGATAGAAACAGGAATGCAGGGAAGAAACAAGGCATGTTGATTTCCAGAGAAAGAATATCTGTAGAGGGAGCAGCAAGTTCAACATTCCTGAGGCAGGTGTTCCTTTATGCCTAATGTTTTCACACCTGTGGGTTTGGAGTAGCGTGACCAAGAAGAATTGTAAGCAATGAGGTCAGAGATGAGGCTGAGGGAAGGCACTCTGAGGCAAGAAGAGGACCTTTCAGTTGATTCTTGTGAGATGGAAAACCACTGGAGGGCTTCCAGGAGAGAAGAAACATTATCTGAGAATAATTCCAGTTGTAGCATGGTCAATACAGTTAAGGGGAAAGGGCAGAAGCAGGAAGAGCAACCAGGAAGTTAAAAGAAAAAAAGCCATGAAATAATCAGGATGGGAGATAATGGCTGGAATAGTGCAGTAGGGGTGGAAAGAAGTGGTTACATCAGGATACACATTTGAAGGTAAAACAGCCAAATTTGTCCATTAGTTATCTTTTCAAGAACTGGATTATTCAGCCTGCAAGGACAGAGATTTCTTTTTTGCTCACTGCTGAATCTAAAGCACCTAGGCCAGTTCTTGGCACATATCAGATGTTCAGTAAATATCTTCAATACAATAAATGAATCAACTATGAATATAAATACATAAACAAGAAAAGAATTATTTGTATTAATTTTTGTAGTCAGAAAAGTAACACAGTTCTGTTACTTGTGTAGTCTATAAATGGAAGCTATAGCCTCTCTTACTTTTTCTTTTTTTTTTGCTGAAATTATTATTATTATTATTATTTGCTATTTATTCCTTTAATGTATTCCTTCATTTCTTTTAATATATTTCTTTAAAAAAAGAAAATTTAGGATCGGGTTCAGTGGCTCAGCCTATAATCTCAGCATTTTGGAAGGCCAAGGTGAGTGGATTGCCTGAGCCCAAGGGTTTGAGACCAGCTGGGCAACTTGGTGAGACCTCCTTTCTACAATAAATCAAAAATTAGCTGGACATGGTAGCGTGTGCCTGTAGTTCCAGCTACTTGAAAGGCAGAGATGGGAGGATCGTCAGAGCCAGTAAGTGGACACCGGGGTGGTTGTGAGTGTGCCATAGCACTCCAGCCTGGGCAACACAGTGAGACTCCGACTCCAAAAAAAAATTATTTTAAAGATGTGGAGTACAATTCAGCATTAGGTATACAAATGTTCATTATGCAGGTACCCTTGTGGATGAGGTATGTCTCCCCTTCCCGCAGCAGATTCCCACTACTGACAAATCCTGCCTCCTCCATCCCACTGCAGTTTCCCTGCTACTGCCAATCCTTGTCTTATAGTATTACGAACTTATAATCTTAACATTAACATAACTTCAAGAATATTTTTACTTAAGAATTGAAGTCAAAAGAACTAGTTGAGAAAAAAATGGTATTCAATATAAATTAAACTACGTAGATAACATTCTGAACAATATGCACACATGTGTTTGTTTATCATTCATAACTAATAACAAGTATAAGTTACAAGTAAATAAATATTAATAATAATAGCTTTTAATAGTTTTCAGGAAAGTTGCCTGCTCTTACTCATACTGGATTGAGATCTCGCCCTTTGATTTCCTGCATCTGATTTTTCTGCTGTTTTTGCACACCTGGGTCCAGGTCCCAGATTTGTTTGTATTCTAATGTTTCAAAGAATGTGTTCTTGTATATCTATAGTTTCTTGAATGTTAATTGTTCAAATAGCCACATTCTTCTGTTCCAGCTGCAAGGTTTCTTTAATTATACTTTTTTGTTATTCGAACCATTGCTTGACATTTTAAGCAATATTTATTATTTTTAAAATAATAAAATGTGGCTGTTCTATCTTCAAATATGTATCCTGATCTAACCACTTATTAACATAGATCTTTATTTAATGAAGTCTCTTAGCTTGTGAATATCTGTCTGAATATCTAGGAATAGATCTTGGTTTAGCTCTTCATTCACAGATAAGAGTAGTTTTAAGGCAATGGCATATTTTAGATGAAGAGAAAAAAACGTTGGTGTTATCTGGAAGTTTCGCTTCCTATTTCTCTGAAGACTCTGCTTTATAGTTTGCTTTGATTTCTAATATCTACAGCTTCCTCATCAACTGCAGTGCACCATTATTTTCTGGTAGTCCTCATGGGTTTTCATTTGACAACACTTTTTTTAATATCTATTTATATGAAAGGTGAATGCTTATCCTTGAAAAATGTTTTTCTCATCTTTTATTTTTTAACTCGAGGTATAATGATTCAGGAAAACTTAAAATATTCTATTTTTCTCTGAATTAAGAATAAGTCATATCATGTATTAGCAAACTTCTTCCATAAATAACCAGATAATAAATATTTTGGGATCTGTGGGTCATGCAGTTTCTATCATAATGATTCAACTTTGCCATTCTAGCAGGAAAGCAGAAGATTATACATAAATGAATGTGACTGTTACAGTTGACAAACCATGAGTTACGCAGTTGTTGGTAATAGGTAAATCATTTTGGCGTAAGTATTTGAATGCATTTAAATTATGCTCTATAGGGTTAAATATGTGTTTATAATTCATACTTCACTGTTTTCACAACGATCTTGTCTACAGGTAGCTATTTAGCAAAAATTGTGACTTTTCTCTTTGAATCATTTATTGTTATGAGATGTGTAAAACCTTTGGATCTGAAGGGCATAAGCAAATTACAACGGCACACTTGATGGTAGGTAATATTGTAATGGAGATGGAACACTCAAGAGGACATCATCCATCCCTGGATACTGACCTTTGCAAGTTCAAATAGTAAAACCCACAAAGCATCTTGAGAGTCACCAACAAGCTGAGCTGCTGTTTCAGCTAATGATTGTTTTGTGTCAGAATTTTCTTCGTTAGTTATTTGGAATATCTCAGGAAGAGCACATTAACTCTGAAAATAGTCCCTACCATTCTCCTGAATTTTTATTTGTTTTATTTTTTTCCCATGTCTTAGGAGACCAGTTGTTTCACAGATCTCTTCTTTCCTTAGTCTTTCTTCCTATTTTGAAAAACGCTATTAGACTATCAGCAATGGATTTGAGTTACTTTATGGGTGTCGTAGATTCTTTAATGCTGAAGACATCCATGCTTATATTATCGATATAAAAGTCGAAGTCCTCTCTTGACTTTGTCCAAAATGGAGTTAAGCAAGGAGAATAGGAAAAGAAACAAAGTTTTGGAGGACATGGCATAGGTGTGATAAGACATCAACCTCAAATTCTCAGCACAACCATATCGTGGACATGGATAGTTAGCCATGGAGAAGTTACAGCATAGTGCTCTTATGCATTTCCTGTATGCATCTCAAGTGCCTTTCAACCCCTTTAGGCTCATATTTTCTGGTACAATGACTGCTACTAGTTTTGTAAGTGCTACTGCTAATTGAAACCACATAGTAGTGCAGATCAAAAATAAGCCAGTCAAGCATCCCTGCTGAAAATGTACCCAGCAGGACAGCCCCTTTGTTCTCTCTAAGAATGAACTAATTCAAGAAAGGCACTGCCTCTAGATCATTATTCATTAATGTATGCAACACTCCCTCTGCCTCCCCTTTTTCTTTCTTTCTCCACCCTTCACTATAATTTTCTTGTGGAAAAATAAAAGAAAGCCAATTCTCTTGTAAACTGCATAATTGGGTTTAATGTGCAGACGTGCCATTTCTAGGCATGTACGTTTTCTGCATTAATAGGAGTTATACATGGAGCATTTAGAGATCACCTGTGGATAGGCTTGTTAATTAACGGAGTTAGAGCCTTATTTCATTCCATTTAAACCAGAGTAATTGAAATCAGGGTAATCACCACTGCAGTATTCAGTACTTTCACCCTCTTTCAAGGTTATTTTAGCAATTATGTTCTTGGCTGAGCATGTTAGTAAATGCTGCGGTTACTTCCTCTACTACTTGACTTTTCTCAATCTTGTGCCCTGTGGTATGTCTTTTTTCATTATTGCATTAGTTTCAAAAAGCTAGAAATAATTTGTGGCATCCTATAGTTTTTCAAAAAACTATTAAACCTAATCCAGTCTACTAGCTCAGGAAAAAAGTCATAAATTAGGCTAACCCTGATCCTCGAATAAATCATGTGTTACCTTGTTAAAGATTTATTTATTTATTAGAGTGGAGGCCTCACTGTGTCGCCCAGACTGGATTGCAGTGGCAAGATCATAGCTCACTGTAATCTCAACTTCCTGGGTCAGGCCACCCTTCTGTTTCAGCCTCCTAAGTAGCTGAGACATAAAGGCATACCGCCATGCCCAGCTAATTTTTTTTTTTTTTTTTGGATGAGATGGGGTCTCACTATGTTGTCTAGGCTGGTCTTGAACTCCTAGGCTCAAGCCTTCCTCCTTCCTTGCCTTCTCAAAGTGATGAGATTACAGGCGTGAGCCACTGAGCCCGGCCTGGGTTTTTTTTAATGCATGTGCATATACTCTCAGATTTAATATTAGTTGGATATTAGTACATCTTCTGAGATTCCTGCATATCTGTTATTCTATAATATTTATTTACATTATAAAGTTTGCTTTTAAAAAAATTTAAAATGAACATAAATATTTGCAATTTTATCAGATAAAAGGAACTAAACTACTTCAACCTATAGCCAAAAAAAACACCAGCATTTATTTTTTACTAGACAGTTAATGTTTATCATCTTCTACACTTTCTACTGTTACTAGAAAAGAAAAAAGAACCTTATTTCTGCTTTGCATAATTCTAGTATTAGAATGTAAAATCCGAGGTGATATTACAATGATTCTATTCCATTGACTTATAATAAATATTTTATTTTATTTAAAGTGGCATTGCCTAGTAGCTCAATGATTTGTCCCCATTTACCCATTTACCTGGGTACAGATATAACATTTTCTTGTAGCAGTAAATCAACACTAGGAGTTTTTGCCATGCTTGATAGTTTACCATCACACATTTAGGCTCTTTTCATTTGTATTTGGTACAATTTCAACAACTAATATTTGCTGGGGTTTTTTTTGTTTGTTTTTGTTTTGTTTTGTTTTTTACTATTTGTATATCTATATAAGCATATTTCTGGAAGACTGGTTTCACAAGAAATATATTTATTTAGTGAAAAATGTTGTCACCTGACAATTTTACAACCTTACAACTTTATCATAAAGTTGGTATATGTCTCATGTTGTGAGTGTTTTTAAGGGGTAAGAGAATATTGCTTATTTCGCTCCTTAAGATGAAAATGAGGGCATATGCATATTTTTATTCAATATTGTTTTCCAAATTGTCTTTTTGTGCGGATTGTTTGAAAGTTACTGGAAACATAATCATCCTCAGATGTTCATATATCACAACAAATGGAATTTGCAGAAAATGTTGGTATTTACATGCATATTGACACATTTTCCAATAGATTGGTAAATCATATTTCTACATGAATTTTCTTTCTATGCTTGAGCAAATTTTCCTTTGGGAATCTCTTCTACCCTATGCTTTCCAGTGAAAATTGTCTGTATCAAAAGACAAGTTGAGAACATTCTTTTGAATCAGTTCAGGTCTAGGAAGGACTTATGTTTAATATCTCAATGAGAGAGAGAGGAGTGTCTTTATATTAATGATAATTTAACTTTACTGTTTAATAAAACTGTGTAAATAAATGATCAGAAACAAGCCGTCCTGGTATCTTCTGTTTTATTCTATGCAGGAAAGCTCAGCAATAAGCTACTTCAGCAATTCTAGCTTATACTGCCTTGCAAATGTACCCAAACACATTTCTGTTCATAGTCTATCCTGATTTGGTAATATGCAATTAGAGAAAATGACCATTTTAATATGGAACAATTTTCTTGTAAATTATACAGTAAAAAATATTTGAAACATATTAAAATCAAATGGATTTAGAATGATTATAGTTATGAATTACTGTAATTTGGTCTTACACAGCTAATTCCAAAAGACTGCACAGCCATTTAGCAATTTTCATTCTCTAAATTTCTTATAATAGGATTTAATGAAAAAAATAAAATTATCATCTTTTCCTCAAACTTCTCCCCTCCTCTACTATATTTTGTTTCAATCAATGAACCATCATGATTTCAGGCACCCCAATTAGGGAAACCCAGGAATCATTCCAGCTTCTTTACTTATTACTTCAACACGAATAGCCTCATAGACATCTAGGTGAATTGGTCCAGTCCCACCCAAATCCTCTACCATCTGTTCTTCGTTGAGATATTCACTACTCACTAATCTTTGAGCCTCCTCTGGAGGAGACATGCAGCATGCCAAACAAGCAGCCCTTGATTCATGCTCAGTGTTGTGGCCACAATAGTCTCTTTAAAATGCAAATCCAACAGTGTCACATTTCTGCTTAAAATTCTGTAGTGGATAAAATACAAATGTTATTTACTGTAAATGCAAGCTCCTTGGCATAATACACAAGGCCCTTCACACATGAGCGGTCCCTGGCCAACATCTCCACCCTCATCTCACACCATCATGTTAGATGCATCTTACATTCTCCCGCCACACCAAATTTGTGCTCCTCTACACACAGCAGACTCTCACAGCTAAATGCCCTTGCAAATGCCTTTCCTCAGCCTGGAATGCTATTCATTGCTCTTCATTGCCTTGCCCTCCATCCATGTGCTCTTCCTTATTCTTCATGATTTAGGTTCATTATAGCTCCTTCCCAGAAGCCTTCTGTTAAAGAAAAAAATTATTCTGAGACTTTTAAAAGTGTTAAGGAAGACTTTATTCAAAACTATTGCAATAGGGATATTGCAATAATTAAGAAAGATTAGGCTCAATTCTGAACATAACAAGGGCAAGTGGAAATTTATAGTGAAGGAGCAAAGTGAGTGGACCAGTGGATGAAAAATTACAGAGAGAAACCAACAAAAAAAGATTCTTATGAAACTGACCTAACAAGATCCATGCTAAAAACATGCCAAGAAATTATACATCAAGGGTGAGGGAAGAACTTGATCAGACATCAGGGATGACTAGATATCAAAGTTGGAGGATAAATTAGCAGGATTCTTTGCTAAGATTGGGCTTATCAGGCCAAAGACAGGAC
The DNA here is from genome assembly GCA_027257055.1 of Cephalopachus bancanus. NCBI lineage: Eukaryota > Metazoa > Chordata > Mammalia > Primates > Tarsiidae > Cephalopachus > Cephalopachus bancanus. The sequence continues at coordinate 9,617,687 of JAPVLO010000080.1, read as the reverse complement.
TAGGGCCAAGGTCAAAGTCTAGTCAAGAAGAAAGCTCAGAGGAGTCTGACTACAGCTTGTCAAGAAGAAAGTCTTAGTTACTTTCCTAAATCTCATGCAGAATTTGCTCTTTACTCCTCCCTACAACTTTCGGGACTCCAATAGCATCCTAAGTATTTCTGTAATTCACTTATCACACTGTGTTATTTTATAAGTATTTCTCTACCCTTCCTCTTGGGTGGGAGTTCTCTAAGAGAGATAATTTTGCCTCTTATCTCTTACACATTGCCTATCACTAGTTGTTTAAAAATGTTTGTTAACTAAGAGCCATATGTAAATTGAAAGAGAAGTTTAAAATTGTCATCTGTGTATAAATTCTCTTTTATTTTCCCCCTTTTCCTCCAAAGATCATGTTATTCTCAGTAAACTATTTTTGTTATTTGTTAGTCCTTTTACACTGGGTTCACCAAACTGTATGAGATTTATTGTTGTTCATTCTCTATGTTTTTATTATGTCTCTATGTATTTGTCTTGTGTGGGGATCTATGTAGGCCAAATCTCATTGTAACAAATACCATTAAGATGAAATCACTGAATCCTCAGATATATGTGCCACTTTTAATGATCCATTTACTGAAACTCAAATTTTATATAATTCCATCAATGGACTTTTATTTTATTGGAAATTTATGTGTAAGTAAATAATAAGTTATAGCTTGAATAATACACTCATGGTAGCTCCTCTTTTTTTTATCACTTCCTATTACTGTAAAAATTAAACACTAGTTTGAGGCAAAGCCTGTGACTGAAGATTATTCTATAGAACCTAAACAATCATCTCTTTCTGGGCATGAAAATGACTAAAGTCCCCCACCCCCTTTCATTCAAACATTCATTCTTAGATCCTATGTGTTAAATCATTTACTCCTTTGCATGAAAAATGCATCACAAGTTCTGGGCAGTGGTTAATTCAGTTTACATATCGCTGAACTCTGAATAATCCTGGGAAGTTTATTTCTTTAGAGAAATTCAAGCAGTTATTGTGGTTGGCAGAGTTATTTTAATCACAAGAGTAATATAAAATTAAAATTAAGACAAAAATGTCATCCGTCATCTCACTAACCAGAAACAACCCCTATGAATAAGTGAGGAACTATTGCTTTCGTAGCTGGCACCAGAGGTTTTTTGTTTGTTTGTTTGTTTGTTTTGTTTTATGGAAGGAACTATATTTGGGAAAATATCTTAATTACTCAATTTGAATGAGAAAGAAGTGGTCCAGAAGGCATGATTTCAAGAAAAAGACCGAGAAACCAAGTGTTATGCCTAAAATTAGAACAGGAAGATAAATGACATTAATTCCAGGGAAAGCAGGAACTCAAACAAGAAGCCACAAGAATATTAGATAATAGAGCTATGCAGAAACCTCAGGGAACACATTGGTCTTCCCAAAGTATAGACTAAGGGACTTAACCCAAATTTATTTAAATATTCCAGGCCAAAGTAAATTCATTTAAGGGAAAGATCTAGCATGGTGCTCAAGAAAGTAGATTCTAGACTAATGCAGTCTTGCCTGGAGGCCGCTTTCGGTTCAACATTCTATCTCTGTTTGTGTCTGTATGTGTTATGGTGTGTATCCATCAGGACCCAACCAGCAATGTAGGAACCCTTAAGAATTAAAACCAAGGGAGTTTAATATTAGTTACACCGGAGATGAAAGAATGGAGCAGCTATACTGGAGACAATATAGCATGCAGATATTGACAATAGAGGGAAGTCATTATCACTCTTAGTGTAAAAGGATAAAATGAGGAAAAAGAATGCACAAAGCCCAGGGGTAAGACTCTTGGGTCAGAAGCTAGAATCATGCTAGAGAAAACTAGGATTGTACCAGGCCTGTCTGGTGGGAGCAGGAGCCATTGGAGAAAGCACAGCAGATGTCCAAAAATCTGCCCAAGGAAAACATCAGATACTTTACCTGGAGAATCACTTTGGCTCAACACATCTATAAACCAGGTGAAATAAGAAGAAAATAATTCTGACTTGTAAAAGAAAAATAATATGTAAAAAGAATCTGAGACTAAAAAGGTTTAGGGCTAGCCCAATGTATGTGTTTGAATATGTATATGTATAATCAAATACGTGTGTGTGTGTGTGTGTGTGTGCATGTGTATACACACGCACACACACACACACACAAACATAAATATACTATGCAACCAAATTGTACCACCATGAACACATTTTGTAATCTGACTTCATCATATGATGTGACTATTCTTCCATGACACTAAGTATAAATATAAATCCATATATCTAGTAGCAGATAACTTGGTAGAGTTGTGCCCATGTTCTAGTGATTTGCAGAAGGCAGAACCTAAGAGAGGAACTAAAATGTCTGATGGAAGAAATCTTTAAGTGAAGTGTTCAGAATGCTGCCTGGCTTCTCTTGACTGCTTTAGTAAAGTGTGAGAAGAGAGAAACAAATTAAAGGTGGACTTTGTAATCAAAAGGGAAGTAGAACTCAAAGATCTGGAAAATTCTCAGACTGGTCATGTAAAAAATAAAAAAGTGCACTCAAGGGAGAACACCAATGGTGTAGTCAAGTTAAAGCATGATAAGGAGATTAGTGTGATCATAAGGAAGCCAGGTGCTATTCATCAAATCAGTGGAGGAATGACCTCAAAGCCATTTCAGAGATCTTCCAGACTGCCATGGCCATCACAGGTCCCAGAATACCATGACCCTGAAGGCACAAGTTTCAAGGGATGCCCATGGAAGCTTGGGGCTTGCTCCTCAGGTCACCTTAAGTCTCTTAACCCTATATTCTGGTGCAGTGTTCTTTGACTGTCCTAGCTGTGGTTCAAGTGGGCCCAGCTCAGGCAACCCTTCTAGAAGGCATATGTGATAAACTTTGGTGGTATCTGCTTGGTGTCAACTCGGCAGATATACAGAGTGCAGGAGCAATGGAGGTATGACTAGTTTTACCAGGATGTCAAAGAATGCCACTAGGAGCCTCAGATGCCAGGGAGAGAATTGTCACAGAAGTAGCCCACTGCAGAAAGTCCCCACTAGGGTAGTTTTCAGGGATTGGGACACTGCAAACAACCCTACTAGGGCAATGATTAGTGGAACCATGGAGGCAGAGCTTTAAACCATCAATGTGCAATACCAGTCTGGGAAAGCCCAAGGCACTGACTTATCCCTGAAAGCTGCAGGTAGACCATGGGAAAAGGACTATGTAGAACTTTTGACCCAATTCCTATCCAGTGTGTTGAGAAGGCAGGACATGAAGTCAAAGAATACAATTCTCAAGTTTTAAGGTTTAATATTGTTCACCTTGTTGGGTATTGTACTTACTTGAGACCTATCGCTCCTTTCTTCTTCCTTATGTTTTCCTTTCAGAATGGGAATGTCTATCCAATTCCTGCCCTACCACTGTATTTTGGAAGTATACAACTTGTTTTATTTCACAGGTTGAGAGCTAGAGAAAAATTTTTAAGATGAATCATACCTTGAGTCTCATCTCTATCTGGTTTAGATTGTATTTAGATGAGACTCTAAACTTTAGACTTTTGAATAGGTGCAGAAACAAGTTAAGACTTGGGGGTGGGGAATTATTGGTATACAATGAATTTATTTTGCATGTGATAAAGACATAAATTTGGGAGGCCCAGAAGCACAATGCTATGATCTGAATTTGTTTCCTCAAAATTCATGCATTGAAACTTAATCACGAATGAAAAAGTTTAATGCGGTGGGGTGTTTAGAAGATGATTTAGTTGTGAGGGCTGAGCCCTCATAAAAAAATTTTATGGAAGATTTTTGTCCCTTTTGCCATTCTGTCTTCTTAGAAAACAGTAATAAGGTGCCATCTTGGAAGCAGATCCATACTGCAGAGTCTTGATGTTAGACTTCCTGCCCTCTAGAACTGTAAGAAATAAATTTCTGTTGTTTATGAATTACTCAATTTAACATATTGTTAATAGACATGCAAATAAACTGAGATAGTCTCTAAAGAAATATGTTCCTAAGATGCATGTTTTTTCAAGTACCCATGAATATTACAAAAATTGGCTAAAGATCTAGGCTATAAAAAATTTCAAGGAATTCTTTAAATTAAGAATAAAAGAGGACACATATAGAGAGTTAAAAATACACCCTTACATAACTTTTGACTTAGAGTAAAAGTTAAAACCAAAAGTAGAGATTATTTATAAACAAATGATGAGTAAAAAGTAATACTATGAAGCCAGTGGAATGTGGACAAAATGGAACCAAGTTACTCATTTATACTGTTAAATACATTTACTTTGACAAAAAGATAAAAATAAAGCCAAAGAATGAATGATAAAGCAAATTTCAAGTTTGTAAAAGAAAATAATTAGTAACGAAACAGAAATTAATAAATGTTAATATTAACATAAAAATTATTAACGAATTTGAAATTAGTTATTTGAGATTTTAGTGAATTAGGCATGCATTTGAAAAAGCATAAGTACAAAAATGAACATAAACAACATTAGGAGTGAAAAAGGAGTCTTAGCTGAAACTATCAAAAAAATTTATTGTAAGAAATCTATGCTACAAGGTTATATATGGGGGTTGCCAAAAAAAAAATATATATATATGTATATATATACACATTGTAAGCAATGTTATCTATGTACTACTTTTCAAAGTGAAATTGAATTATGTTAGCAATGGGCAGTATGATGTTTGCTCAACTGTGATTCCACCATTTTCTTTGACTTTCCTGCCTGTCTCATGCTGACACTAGCATTCATTTGATTAGCATCATTTTTTGATCTAACATCATGCTTAAAATTTGTGTTTGGATTTTCGGCAAGATGGCAACAGGACAGGTCTGACTGTGAGCGTCTCTGCAAAAGTGAATGTCCATAAAGACTCTGTGCATGAGTGGGCATGTGCTGGTGGGTAAGTGAAAATCCATCTGAGGGGAGACTTGGGTTCATGCACCAGGGGCTCTCCTCCAGAGGTCACTGTAGCCCCCACCACCACCCTGAGATTAGAGCCCCAAGTACACAAGATTGCTGTTCTTGGGACTCTCCTAAGAAAAGCCTGATGAATTCAGCTGATCTTCATCACCTGGAACTGGCCCACACTGTCACCTGTGACAGCAAAGTGGCTGGATCTCATGATCTGTGGAGAAAGCAGTTGGGGAGAGCTGAAGAGGAGCCCCACCACCAGTGAGGGGTGAGGAAATGCTGGCTGGAACCATTTTCTCTGTCCTGGGACCAGGCAGAGGCCTGCATTGCCCCACCCAGCTCCACCTAGCCTCCAACCTGGGACCTAGAGGTAATCTTATCAAATTTAGAGAGACAGACACCTCTCCCTCACACTGGATCAGACACAGACACATCAGCTCTGAGTGGGAGACTTGACAGGCAGCAAGCTGGGTGAGTCCAGGTCTGATCCACTCTCCTCCCACTGTAGACCTGGGGCATCTGACCCAAACTGAGAGCAACCCTATCATCTTGCACTGAGAGCAGAGGGGAGGGGCTGGAGATCAGAGCTGAAAGAAAGTTGGGCTTACAGGAATCACCTCAGAGTGAGTTTTGTTCTTTTTTTCCTGCCTGTTTCTTTTGTTCATTATTTTTTTTGTTTTAGTTTTTTTTTCTCTCTCTTTTTCTCTCTGTTTTTGATTATGTTTTCATACTGGTTTTGTTTTTATTATTTTATTGCTTTATTTAGTCTTTTTGTTTGTGTATGGGTATTTTTGAGGAAGAGTATATCAATGGGGGGGTCTCTGTCAGTTTGTGTGTTTGTATGGTTGTCTGTATGTTTTAGCTTCTTTTATCTTCTCTGTCTTTGTGTCTCTTTTCATTTGCTAGTTGGTACACCTGTCTGTTTCCACTCTTATTCTCTCTCTCCACCTTCCTCTCATCTTCCTTCTTCCTTTTTCCATTCTTTTCCTTTTTCTCACCTCATTTTGCTTTCAGGGGACAAACCTACACCCTCACTGCATGGACCTATTGTCAGGCAGTGGGAAATGGGTTAGAGGGGGTCAACACATCTGTCCAGTGGATACTGGGATCTGCAGATACTTTCTGAATCACAGCTCCCCCTTCAATTAAATCTCAAACCTGAAAAAAGTACAGCCCCCCACTCACAGTCCAGCTTCAGAATTGAAAAAGGCCAGAGGATCCACATCATCCCTGAAAAAAAGAATTAAAGAAGAGGTTAAAAAAAAAGGAAGGAGGAAAATCTACACAAATGAAGAAAAACCAAAAGAAGAATATGGGTCCCACACAGACCCCTGGGATGTCAGCCACTGAGAGATTTTGGAATGCAAGCAATGAAGAGCTCCCAGAATGACTGCTCTCAAACCACAAACCCAGATATCAAGACATTAATAGAGAGAATAAACAGAATTGAGGAGAGACAAGGGGAAAAAATGAAGGAGATGATAACTGAAATAACAGCATATAGAATACAGTGAATGAAATAAATAATAAACTGATAATCATGGAAAGCAGAAAGAACCAAGCAGAAGGAAGAGTCTCAGAGCTTGAGGATCAAAATATGGAACAAACCCAAACTGTCAAAAACATGGAAAAGAAGCCTAAAAAGACAGAGGAAGGCTGGACTCAGTGACTCAGCCTGTAATTCCACACTTTGGGAGGCCAAGGTGAGTGGATTGCCTGAGCCCGTGGGTTTGAGACCCACCTGGGCAACTTAGCGAGACCTCATCTCTACAATAAATCAAAAATTAGCCGGGCATGGTAGCACACACCTGTGGTTTCAACTACTTGGAGGGTTGAATTAGAAGGATCGCCAGAGCCCAGCAGGTCCAGGCTGCAGTGGCCAGGAGTGACCACTGCACTCCAGTCTGGGTGACAGAGTGAGATTCCAACTTAAAAAAAAAAAAAAGACAGAGCAAAACCTTCAAGGGATGAGCGATTATTTCAAGTGGCTGAATCTAGATTAATTGGACTGCTTAAGGCCTAAAGAGAGACAGAGACCACTCTGGAACAAACATTCCATGAAATTATCCAAGAAAGCTTCCTTCATCTCATCAATGACACAACCATTCAAACACAGGAGATTCAGAGAACCCCTGCAAGATGACAAATGAGTAGACCAACTCCTAGACACATAGTAATTCACCTACACAAAGTAAGTATAAAATAAAAAATTCTAAAAGCAGTAGGAGAAAAAGATCAGACTATCAGTGGGGGAAGACCAATTAGAATAGCAACAGATTTATCTACAGAAACACTGCAGGCTAGGAGAGCTTAAAACCCAATCTTCAGAGTTCTCACAGATAAACAATTTTAATCAAGAATTACATACCTAGTTAAGCTAAGCTTCATCAGAGATGGAAAAATAAAATCTTTCCCAGACATTCAATCCATAAGATTGAATGCCTCCAGACCAGCTCTATAAGAAACATTTAAGAAAGTATTAAACACAGAGGAAAGGAAAAAATGAATGACAATACCCTTCATAAGAATGCAGGGAAAAGATTGAAAACACACATGAATCAACCCGAAAATCAAGGGAAAGACAAAAAAAAAATAAAATAAAATAAATAACAACAACAACAAATTATAAGAAACTGATGACAGGGATAAACTCTCACATTTCAATAATTAGCCTGAATGTGAATGGACTAAATGCGCCACTGAAAAGACATAGAATGACAAAATGGATAAAATATTATAAGGCAAAAATATATTGTCTCTAAGAGAAAGGACACTCACAGACTCAAAGTAAGAGGATGGGAAACAAAATTTCAGGTGAACAGAACATGAAAGCAGGAGTAACAATCTTAATATCAGACAAAATATCCTTTAAGTTATCAAAAATTTAAGAAGATACAGAAAGTCACTACATAATGATAAAATTTTCAATCCGTCAACAAGAAATATTCATCCTAAACATATATTCAACCAACATAGGAGCACCAACTTTCATAAAGCAGCTTCTAGGTAAACTTAAAAAAGACATTGACTCCAACACTATCATAGCTGGGGACTTAAATACCCCACTCACAACCCTAGACAGATCATCAAGACAAAAAAATCAGCAAGGAGATCTGGAAGCTCAATGTGACACTTGACCAAATGGACTTAATTAGTACTTACAGAACACTCTACCCCAAAACCACAGAATATTCATTCTACTTATCACCACATGGAACATAGTCTAAGACTGACCACATCCTTGGCCATAAATCAAGATTGAATTCACAAGATTGAAATACTGCCATGTACCTTTTCAGATCACAGAGGAATAAAAATAAATATCAACACCAACAAAGTTCCACCAAAACCCACAAAACCGCATAATGCTAAGCAACTCCTAGGTCAACATGGAAATCAAAACAGAGATTAAAAGTTACCTGGAAACAAATCAAAACAAAGGAACATCTTACCAAAACCGCTGGAATGGCATGAAAGTAGTATTAAGAAGGGAATTCATATCTCTACAGACACACATGAAAAAAATGGAAAAAATCAGAAGTTCACGGTCTAACAAATCACCTAAGGGAGCTGAGAAAGAAAGACCACCAAAGCCCTAACTTCAGCAGAAGAATCCAGATCACCAAAATAAAAGCCCAAATTCAGAACATAGAAGACAAAAAGATAATACAAAAAAATCAACGAAACAAAAAGCTGGTTCTTTGGAAGGATAAACAGGATTGATGGTCCCCTAGCTAGACTGATCAAGAAAAAGAGATAAAAAGCCCAAATAAACACAATCAGAAATGCAGAAGATCAAGTCACTACTGACCCTGAAGGAATTCAAAGGATTATCAGAGACTACTATGTACACTTATACGTAAACAAACTTGAAAACCTAAAGGAAATGGTGAACTTTCGGACATCACACAACCATCCCAAGTTGAAACAAGAAGAAATCGAGACCCTAAATAGACCAATTCAACCAGGAAATTGACCATGTCATAAGAAAACTACCTATAAAAAAAAAAAGCCCTGGACCAGATGGCTTTCCAGCAGAATTCTACAAAACATACAAGGAGGAACTGTTACCAATCCTACTGAAAGTATTCCAGGCTATTGAGAAAGATGGAACTCTCCCTAAATCATTTATGAAGCTAACATCACATTGATACCCAAACCGGATAAAGATACAACAATGAAGGAATACTACAGACCAATATCCTTGATAAACATACATGCTAAAATTCTCAGCAGGATCCTAGCAAATCAGATTCAACAACACATCTCAAAAATCATCAACCACTACCAAGTAGGCTTCATCTTTGGGATGCAGGATTGGTTCCACTTTTGTAAGACCATAAATGTAATTAAATACATCAATGGATGTAAAAACAAAAACCACATGATTATATCATTAGACGTGGAAAAAGCTTTTGGATAAAATCCAGCATCCCTTCTTGATAAAAACCCTCGAACATCTAGGCATAGATGGAACATACCTCAAAATAGTAAGAGCTATCTATGAGAAACTCACAGTCAGCATACTGCAAAACAGACAGAAATTGGAACCATTTCCCCTGAACAAGACAAGGATATACACTCTCACCCCCTCCTTTTCAACATATTTTTGGAGGTCCTAGCTAGAGCAATCAGATAAGAGAAGAAGATCGGGGTATCCAAATAGGAAAAGATGATATCAAGTTATCCCTCTTTGCAGACGACTATTGCTATACCTTGAAAACCCAGGAGAATTTGTCAAAAACCTCCTTGCATTGATAAAGAACTTTGGAAAAGTCTCAGCGTATAAAATCCATGTGCAAAAGACAGCCATATTTCTACACACCAACAATAAACAAACAGAACCCCTCCAAAAAACACAATCTCATTCATGATAGCCGTAAATAAATAAATAAATAAATAGACAAATAAATAAATAAATAAAATGTCTTGGCATCTTCCTAACCAGTGATACCTTTACAATGAAAACCACCTTTACAATGAAAACTACAAAACACTGCTCAAAGAAATCAAAGATGACACAAACAAATGGAAAAAGAATCCATGCTCATAGACTGGGAGACCTCAACACTGTTAAGATGGTCATCCTACTGAAGGCAATCTACAGATTTAACACAATACCCGTTAAATTACCAGCAGCATTCTTCTCAGACCTGGAAATGACAATACACGAATTCATATGGAAACATAGGCGACCTTGAACCGTCAAAAAAATCCTCAGCAAAAAAAAAAAAAAAGCAGGAGGTATTAGCTCCCAGAATTTAAACTTTATTTTAAGCTTCAATAATCAAAACAGCCTGGTATTGGTACAAGAACAAGCACATAGACCAATGGAGCAGGGTAAAGATTCCAGAAGCAAAACCTCAATTTCTCAACCAACTCATCTTCGACAAAGCTACCACCAACCAATGACTGGGGAAAGGAAAACCTATTCAGTAAATGGTGCTGGAAAACTGACCACATGTAGAAGATTAAAACAAGACTATCTATCCCCATACAAAAAATCAACTCTAAATGGATCAAAGTCCTAAAGGTAAGACCTCAAACTATAAGAAACTTAGAAAATGCAGGAGACACCTTTATGGAAATTGGAACTGGCAACCAATTCCTGATCAAAATCCCAAGTGCCCATACCATATGAGATAAGATAGGCAAGTGGGACCTCTTCAAAATAACAAGCTTCTGCAAAGCCAAAGAAACTATCAAGAGAGCAGGGATACAGCCCACAGACTCGGAAAAAATATTTACCAACTGTATTTCTGATAAAGGTCTAACATCTAGGATCTACAAGGAACTCAAACATGCTGAAAAGAAAAAAACAAACAGCCCCATTACAAAGTGGGCAAAAGATATGAATAGACACTTCACAAAATAAGACCTAAGAGCAGCCAACAGATACATGAAAAAATGCTCAACCTCACTAGTAATCAAAGAAATGCAAATTAAAACTACACTGAGATACCACCTAACACCAGTCAGGATGGCCATCATCAATAACTCAAAAAATAACAGATGATGGAGAGGATGTGACGAAAAGGCAACATGTCTACATTGTTGGTGGGAGTGTAAACTAGTACAACCTCTGTGGAAAACAGTGTGGTGATTTCTAAAAGATCTAAAAATCGACCTTTCATATGACCCTGCAATCCCCCTTTTGGGAATATACCTGGAAGAACTCACTCTATAAAATGGATACCTACACACATATGTTTATTGCAGCATTGTTCACAAGAGCAAGAACATGGAACCAACTGTTCTACCTATCAAAAGAGAACTGGATTAAAAAATGTGGTACATATACATGATGGAATATTACACAGCCATAAAGAACAAAATCATGAACTTCACAGCAACCTGAATGAACTTAGAGTCTATAATACTGAGTGATCTTTCACAGAAACAAAGAACTGAGTATCATATGTTCTCACTCATAAGCGGACTTTGAACAACGATTGTATTACTATAAGAAAAGGATTAGCAATAGCTGGAAACTACTGGGGTGGGGGGCGGGGAGGTGGGATTGGCAGTGGTGGGAATCTGCCTGGGGAAAAGGAGGGTACACCTCATCAACAAGGGTACCTGCATAATGAACATTTGTATACCTAACCCTGAATTGTAACCCACATCTTTAAAGTAAATTAAAAGTTAAACAAACAAATAAATAAACTAATTAACTAATTTTAAAAATTGTGTACAATTTTTGTCACCCCTGGTTGACCATTTGGACATATAAAGCTAAGTAGGTAGTGCTAGGAAAACATAAATATTTAAAATTAATTCATGCTGGGCATGGTGGTTAAAGCCTGTAATCCCATCATTTTGGGAGGCTGAGGTGAGAAGATTGCCTGAGTCCAGGAGTTCAAGACCAGTCTGGACAACTTGGTGAGACCTCTTCTCTACAGTAAGTAAAAAAACTTAGTTGGAAGTGGTGGCATGCTCCTGTATTTCCAACTACTTGGAAGGCTGAGGTGGAAGGATAGCCTGAGCCTAATAGGTTGAGGCTGCGGTGGCCGTGAGCATGCTACTGCACTCCAGCTTGGATGACAGTGAGACTCTAACTCAAAAATTTTGTAAAAAACTGATTCAAAAGCAATTTTAAAAGAAGATAAAAAATTAAAAAGCTAATTTAAATTAACCCTTATCTAGGATCCACTGTACATAATGAAACAGAATCAAAGAAAGGACACACTGAATATAGAGTCCTTTTGAGAGAAGTTTGGAAGGAAAGAAAAGGTGACAGAATGGCAGCTGTTGGGGAAGAGGGCACCTCTGTAGTGGGTGAAGTGCATGTGTGTGTGAACGTGCATTTGCCTTATTGAAGAGATGTAAACATATTTGATGCTGATGAGAAAGGGTATGGTTGAAAGTAAAAGGGAATATAAAGGAAGACAGTGATATTTAGCAGTATGAAGTCTCTGGAAAGATAAGGAGAGTGAACCAAACATGGCTATTAAATTGGTTTTATACAGAGGTGGCTCCATTTTCTTCTTGTAATCAAAGGGAAGAAGGATGCAATTCATACAAGTGTAACATGATAACATGCCTTCTTGTAGGAAGATGAGGATACTCCCTCTGGATACCTTCCATCTTCTCTGTAGAGAAATCAAGATGAGATGGAGAATTGGAGATCTGACAGCATTAGAGAAGATTTAAAAAGTCACTGTGGAGTTCTGAAACTAAGTGCAATAGGAAACATAATGTTCTCTAGAAAGTCTTAAGTGTCTACTTCAGGTCAGTCACCATAAATTCAGCAGTTATTTTCAGGCCTTCTCCAATGGAATTTAGCAGCTTGGGTGCAAATGTAGAAAGAGCAAATAGTTAAAGTTCACCCTGAGCTATGATTTCAACGTATGGATAAGAAGAAAAGAGAGAAATGAGGGAGTGGCACTTAGATTGTTGGCTAGGGGCAAACCAAAATTCTGAAATCACTCATGAAATCCAAGTTGGATGAAGAACAAAGCAAAGATTGAAAGTACTGAAAGTACTGGAAGTCCTAGTGAAGTCAAAGTATGGGCTGTAGTGACCATACTGGTCAACCAGCACAAATCTCCATGGGAAGTCAAACTGTAATCAGATGATTGCTTGGTAAGCAGAGCGTTGGAATCACAGGAGATTGTTGGATTACTTAACAAAGATAATCCTCCCAAAACACCAGTGTCACAGAGTGAATGTCAGGACACTCTTCCTTCAACAATATTTGAATAAACTCTGCTAATTTCTGCTTTGGGGCATTGTTTTTCCAATGCGCAGGGTTATCCTCTCCTGAAGTGTGTTTCACTTGTGTTCTTAGATGCTCTGAAGAAAAGAGTTTTCATAAAATAATTTTGGGAAAAACCAAACAATAACTATCTCTGGCAGTACATTTCTGGGTTTTTCTTTAAGCATAAAGCAGCTGTGATTATGTGGTAGGTTGGAGACAAGAGTTTGTCCTTTAGAAGACATGCTATCACAAATCATGGTAAAACAACAACAAAATGTCAATTTATTTTTTGATGAATTGCTCAGTTTACAAAGTGATTTTTGAATTGATTTTTATTATATTGGTTTGTTTCTGACAGAGATGTGAAGCATGCCTGTGATTCTCCAAAGAATTGCTTGGACAGTAAACGGAACTTATTTTTCAGATTCTACTCTCCTCAAAGTTTTAGAAATATAGTCAAGTGCCACATAAAGATATTTCAGACAATGGACTATGTATACAATGGTAATTCCATAAGATTATAAGTGAAACTGAAAAACTCCTATCACCTAGTGGCATCATAGCCTTCTTTATGTCATAGCACAATGCACTACATATGTGTTTGTGGTGATACTAGGTTAAACAAACCTACTCCTCAAAAGAGCAGGCAGATCCTGTAGAATATTCCAGAAGAAGGCATTGGTATCACAGGAAATGGCAGTTCTATGTACGTTATTGCCTACAAAGACCTTCCCATGGGACAAGATATGGAGTTGGAAGACAGTGATATTGATGATCTTGTATCTATGTAGACATATTTTAGCTCCTACTCTTCCTAAGAGTCATTTACTTAGTAATACATCTGGGAAATGTAGAGATGATCTTACAAAACCAGTCTGTGGTTAAGGGGTTGGAAGACAGTAGTATTGATGATCCTGAATCTTTGTAGACCTAGGCTTAGTTGTGTGTTGGTGTCTAAGTGTTTAATTTAAAAAGTTTAAAAAGTTTAAACATATTGTCATGGAAAAAATATAAAATAAGAATAAAAAATATATTTTGTACAGGTGTATAATGTTTGTGTTTTAAGCTAAATATCACTCTAAAACAGTCATTTTCTAATTTCAAAATTTATAAAGTATAGTAGTTACAGTAAAGTAAGATTATTTTATTATTAAAGAAAAAAATTGGAATAAATTCAGGGTAGCCCGAGTGTACAGCATTTATGAGGCCTACAGTAGTACAGGTTTGTAGTCCAGGAGCAATAGGCTGTATTGTATACCCTACGTGTATAGACTTTCCCATTTAAGTTTATGTAAGTACCCTCTATGATGTTCACACAATGACAGAATCACCTTATAATGCCTTTTCTAGAATATATCCCTATCATTAAATGACACGACTTTTCGAGGTTTACTTTAAGATGTGTTTTGCATCAAGCTTTATACATCAGACATGTACTTAAGGTTAATACAGGCAATTGTCTCTACACTCAGTAAACTGGCCCCCATTCCTTGGGATCCCTTCCCATAACTTAGTGCTCTGACATGGAGAATAGACATGCGGTTGACACTACGGATCTAAACTGAAAAATTGTATCATATAACCTTACCTATAACTTAATTTGCAGGCAATTCCTTGAATTACTTCCACAGATGGCTAATTTTCTATTACATCAAAGGACAAAAAAGTGTGTGTTCTTTTGAAAGTTTCTGAGGAGTATCTCACCAATAAACTGAGAAAGAAAAGAAATAAAATGATGAATTTCAATAGTAGACTCATATTTCCATTTTATGCTGTACTCAAAGAAAATCTGATAGTTGTTACTATTTTTTTCTTTAAATATCCTACTCAGCAATTCCTTTGGTAACTCATATTTTGTACCACATTTTCAAAAGTACCCATCCTGAAATTATATGGTGTCCAAATTTTGCAAACATTTTAACTTACTCTTGTTCAGTCTTTAGATAAGGAAAAAATAAACAATATCCCTAATTTTGACTGTACTATCTATCAACAGTAAATAAAAGAAAAAATCAATAACTACAATTGGAGTAATAGTTATCTTAAATAAAATGAGAGAAAAATAAATATACTAAATAATTTAAAACCAATATATGTGTTTATATGCATATGTGTATGTATATATACATACACAAATATGAGCAGTTTTTTTAAAGTTAAATCTGCAGTTCTAACCAGAGGAGTTACATTTGAAGTATACAAATCTACATTTTTTTCAAATAATTATTTCTATAGGCAACATTTTAACTCCTATTCTTCCTATTTCACATATTTAGTAATACATCTGGGAAATGTAGAAATGACCTCACAAAACCAGTCTGTGGGCAAAGTGTTGATGCAAAGAACAATAGGTTCCCAGCTTATTTATTTAGCCAAGAAGCTTTTGTCCTCTGAAACTTCATCCATCTGGCTTCTGGAAATCAAAATGCTTACAGTAACTTTGGACATGGCAGAAGGAACCAACAAATGGAAAACTAAATAGAACAGATTTCTAAAACAGTACATTAGGCATTCAGGGAGTCTCTACAAGTTCTGGGGAGTAAGTCCTAGAAATTGTGGTGGCAGTGCAACCAATATCAACTATGCTCTTTGGAATATTTCATAAAAAGTTTCTAGATATCCAGAATGAATCTTGCTTGAAAGAGGAGGAAAAAGAAATAGAAAAGCCTTTACTCTGAACTACAATAGGAAATTTTGCCTTCCCTTAGGTATCAGTAAAGAGAAAATAAAGTAACTTTTTTTTCAATAAGCAAATCTAAACATAGTATACACCTCTCAATCACATCATTTTCACATATTCTTTCTCAAATTATAAACTAAGGAGACTACTATGTGGAATTATGAAACCCATAATCATTTTCAGCCCACTTTAGTCTTTCCCCCATCACTGTGCTTGGTATTGCTTCTAGGTACCATTGCTCTCATGGGAGCCTCTGTCTATGAAGCCTCGCTCATGCTGGGAGGGTTTTCTATGGAAGACCAAGTCTGGTAATAAGATAATCGAGGAAAACAAACAACATAAACTAATTAGTTCCTTATGAGAAGATAATGTTGTATCTCTGTATAAAATATGTTTTTATACAATGAGTTAGCTTAAATAAGTGATGAGTTTAAAATTTTCATGTACCATATCATGGACAGTAATAAAGACATTCAGGCACTAACCTCTCATATCTACCTTTTAATCATTCTTTCCTGTTCAGCTCAGGCCCATACCCACTACTCTGGGGTAAGGCAAGTTTTTACCTTCCTATACTTACATTGTCACTAAAACTTGACTGCAGTCTCTTTTATGGCAAGGACCTCCTTTTATGCTTCTTTGACATTTTTCAAGATTCTTTGAACATTTGTCCATGAGGAGAAATGAAAACAGTTTAGAGCAATAATTCAATGCTACCAGCAGAGGTATGCCCAGCAATATACCTCTAAAATTGGCTGCCTGTGCTGTTCTGTGGTGGTGTTTTCTTTCTTCTCAACAGTTTTGCAGGGTCAATATAGCAGATGATTAAGATTCTGGATTCTAGAGCCATACTTTTAAGTGAATTCCATTTTTGCCTCTTATTAACTATATGATTGTGAACAAGCTGCTTAACCTCTCTGTTACTTAGTTTTATAATCTGTATAGTATGGATAACAACAGTATATTTCTCAGAGGTTTGTTGTAAGTATTAAATGAATTAAATGAGTCAATATACGTAAAGCTCTTAGAACAGAGGCTGACATATAGTAAGTGTTATACACTGTCAGCTCTAATTATTATTGGCTTTATAATTACTAGCAGATTTTGTCTTTGAGATCTATGGTGCTTTTAGACTATTCCCTTGGCCCCAATGTTTAAAAGACACATCTTCTTGATGAAACTTAAGTATTAAATTTCTAAATTAGATTTGAATCCTTGATACATTTAATACATATTAGGCTAACTGGGTTTGCTTATTCTAGTGAAATTGAAAACATCCAAATTAAATGTTAATTTTCTCTAATATATAGAGGGCATTCATGTCCATATCCCATTTTCAAGCTCTGTGACTAGGTTTAGAAATAATGAAAGCCGTATGTAGTGGAATTAGAATTCCCAGTAGTAGATTTGTTGCTTTCTACATTCTTCTGTAGAAGTCTGAACCTAGGGTTCTGGACCTACCTTGGTCTAGGTGTGACAGCTCCAAGTCTGTCGCTGTTGACATTTATAAGTCAAACTATGATGCTATATTTGCAGAAGGTAAGTTGGCAATGGTTTCCATATATGATGTATATGTATGGCCAAATCTGCCCATGACACATTGCTACCGTTTTGAAACACATAAAAAGCATAGCTTTTTGAGACAGAAGAAACAAAAATGCAATCTTGTCCACTGACCCATTTTCTAGACTAGAAAAACTCAGAAACTAAGTAATTTGTGAAGGTTTATGCAGTCAGTTTAGTGGGATAACTTGGTCCAGAATGGAGTTGGCTGGCTGCCCAGTCAAAGTTGATGCTATTATTCCTTAATTCACATCAACACCAAAGACAGTTTTAATGTCATAAATATTTATAAATAGTTTGCAATAATTAAAATGTTTTAGCAATTTAAGAAACTATGATATAGGAATGAGTCACTAGATAATTCAAATATAAATGATTTAAAATTACTTAGAACTTAACATATTAAGATGCTAATACCTTCAAATTGGCCATATGTACAGCACTTACATAAAATCATTAGAATATATAAATTCAGTGATAGCATTTAGCAATATCTTTTGCATGCTTATAAATAAATAATTACCATTTGAACATTATCTTAGTGTCCTAACATCAAATATATTAGTACTGTATGATTCAATAAAATAAAATATAAATCTTTTATCATGCAAATATTCTCTTTTGGTTATGTATTCCAAAATTTAAAGAATTATTTAAAATATAACTCAGAAAGCATAAAAAAGACATATTACAGTTTTAAATGTACTGACTAAATATTTCATTTTTTCCTTAAAGGACTTTCTGAATCTACAGATATATTCAGTAATAGTATTCTGATCAACGATTTTTGTTATAGCTCAGATCTTCTAAGCCTTGCTATTTCAAAAACTCGTTACCAACAAACTTAGTGTCTACCATTTTTGTGCTTTTGCTTTCTACTAATGTCTGGTTTATAAAACTCTTGGTCTCTGACTAACCAGATACCAACCTCTTTAAGATGCTTATGAAATCTTACTTTGACTTATTCCTGAAGCTGACCTTGATTATTAACTGCTTGTTAATGTATCCACATCTTTTACCTTTACCTAGATTGTGGATCTTTTGATGATGGAAGACTTATTTTGCCTTGCTTGTATTGTTCAATACAAGACCAAAAAAGACACAACCCAGTTACTATGAATTTGCAAAGTTTTTTATGTCATTAAGATTTTTTTAAATAATGAACACTCTAAGATTTGTCAATTTTAATTCAACTCTCACCATTTTAACATGTTGTCTTTATATATACTTGACTGTCTTTATTTTCTGGACACTAGGGTGCTAGCTTCCATCAATAGAATCTCTCTAGGGGGTCCAATAATCAGTTTTGACTCTGTGTCATAAAATCAAGGGCATTGTTTACTAAGGGCATCGTCATCTCTGGAGGTGATATCGCTGGCTAAGGCAAACAATCCTGACTGCTGGCCAGGCTTTGTTTATTTTATAAAAAGAAACCACAGCCTAAAGCTCTTACAGTTCACAAGCCTAAGGAAATATCTAATGTATTTGTAGTGACATTGCATCCTGTCCACTCTTGCTTTGAGGCTACTCTGAAAATTTTTCAGATATCACCCGACGCAAAACAGGAGGGGGCATATTTCACTGTAAGAGGGCCTTAAAAGTCAACAAATTAATTTGCTTCCCCCTTCCAGCTGTGTAATCCACCCCCAACTCCAGCTTTGAGCTTTAATTAAGTACATGTTTTTATAATAAAAGTAATCTTTTCCTGGTGCTTCCACAGCTGCAAATTCTGACCCAGATTCCCATTATGAATCATGACTGTCACATGTGCTTGAAATAAGCTTCATTTTCCCCTGCCCACCCCCAGCTGTTGGAGATTCTCACCCCTGGATTTAGCTCCAACCTTATTGAAGAATTAGAGAGAGGATTTAACTTGTATGAGCTCTTTGCAATGCTTGCTCTTTTTGTTTACAGAAGGGGACATCATCCAAGCATTCAGTAATGACAGCTGAGGAAAAAACCACATTGATTTAACGTTGTTGAGTAAGACTAAAGCTGACCACTGAGGTTAATTGGGTCCAAAATTAATACAACATCTTTTAAGTGAAAGCACACATCTCTGATAAGAAATGGAAGGGCTAAGAAGGCTATGTGTGCAGAAGACATGTATTCATAAATTGTACCTAGTCCCTTTTCCAAATTGTATCTCTCATTTGAAGAACTTCAAGCTCGTCACAATATATTTCACTTTCTTACTATCTCTACTAGACTTACACTCTAGTCCATTGAGCCACCAACATCTTTCACTTGTGAGAGTCTTCGAACTGGCCTTCATGCTCCCATTTCTGTTTTTCTCTGACCTATTATTCATAGTCACAATGTAATAAACACAGTGATATATAATATATATAATATAATATAATAAACAATTATCATTCTATTTCTCAGATTCTCCACTGGTTTCTCACCAAAGTTAGTGTGAACTAACATCTTGGAGGAGGACTGCAAATCTTTCCATCAAAAAGTTGTTTTTCTGTTTTCCTTGGCACTAAACTAGGCTGTTTCCTAGCGGTGAGAAGCTGTGGTAACTACATGACTATGAGCCAACGGAATCTCAGCAGAAGTGATGCATGCAACTCTGATGCTAGGCATGCAAAAGCCTCCAGTGTACCATCTCCCATGCTCTTTTCTTGCATACCGTCATTCAGAGGACACTTGGATGCAAAGTGTTGCATGTGGCAGAGTTGGCATCAGTCTAGTTTCTGAGTGACTGCATGGGACACAGTCCCTCTGCCTTTGCTATGCTGGAAACATAATGGATTATTATGTAAGCATGAAGGCTTATCACAGCATCATTCTAACACAACTTTCCATCTAACGCAGCCACTGAGTCAAGCACTCTCATCACACCACCGTAATCGATTTCTGTGCTTAGTACTCATCACTAGTGTTTATCTGTATTTACTATATCTGTTTATTTTTTGATCAGCCTTTTGAATAGACTCCAACTCTGTGATGAAATAATGCTTGTCTGATTATTCACTACTATTTATTCAGAAAAAAGGACCATGCTTGACATATAGTAATCTTTTAGTAAATTTCTACTGAATGAATGAATCCCATAATTTCTATTTTTAATAGAAAAAATATGATTTAGATAATAGCACTAAATATTCATTAAGCTGTTCTTTCTACTTATTGTTTTTATAATTGTAAAAAAACACAGCACTTTATAATTGAAAATTCTTATCAGGAGATCTCTATAAATGAAGTCATATTTTAAACTTTTCCTTCTGTTGTCATGCGTTGTTACTTCTCCAGGTTTGCTAGAAACATTTTAATGTTCCTAAAGGAGCCTGTAAAGGCTATATCCATCATTTACATAACCTACACATTTAATTTAAATTAAAAGGAAGTGTCAAGTTTGCCGTCCTCTAGTCTTTTTTTCCTCCTGGAAGGCCAAGGCTAATCTCTCTTTTTGTTTCAGGATCCCCTCTTCTCTCCTCTCAGTGATTGTTCTGTTCAAACCCTGTTCTCTCTGTCTTATCAGACACCAAGCTCTTGTCAGAGATTTAGCCTTGTTACCAAAAACTACTCCTTCTTAGAAGTAAACAGTCTCTCAGCCTTCTCATTCCCTAGAGATATTCCATTTCTGCTCTCTCACCACCATGAACTCAGAAGCACAATCCTCCCTTGCTGACTTCACCTCATCATTGTCTTTTTCCTGACAAATTCTTTTACTCTGTAGTATCCTTCTAACTCAATGCAACTCTTCTTCCAGATATCCCCAAGCAAAAGCATGGTCTCTTAAAGTCCTCATCACGCCTTCTCCTTAGTTCTGGGCCCTGGCGAACTCTCTCCATGACTTGAAACTCTCCTTTCAAGAATTTCTAAATACATTTCCACCTCCTGTTTTTTTCTTCTACCTTCCTGACTGCTCATTTTAAAGTCTCACTGGCTGTTTCCTTTCCCCGAATCTCTCTATATCAGTCTATCTTAAACCTTAGCTTCACGACAATCACCTGAAAGCCTTGAGAAACCCCATATTGCTGGACTCCCACCTCCAAAGTTTTTGACGCAACAGGTCTGGGATAAGGTCTGTAATTCTGAGTTTCCACCAAGTTTCCGGAGTGCTATTGAAGCTCCTTGTCTGGAGATTGTAGTTTAAGAATGTCTTTTAAATTTTCTGCTTTCCTCTGGAATTTTCTCTACCTTTACTCTTTCCTTGGGATTCTAATTTACCATTATGGTACATAATATCTCTGTCAGAAGATGACATCCCAAACTGCATATTTGAATATCATTTCTGTCTTAGGACTGACCAGCAATTCCAATTGCTCAAATAACCAAAATGTAATAGGTCTTTAGACATTTATACAGACTGCTTTTTTCCTACCTGGAATACCTTCACTCTTGTTAATTCAGCTGATATCAGCTCCCCAAACAACCCCTCCACCTTTCATCTGTAATGTG
The DNA here is from genome assembly GCA_027257055.1 of Cephalopachus bancanus. NCBI lineage: Eukaryota > Metazoa > Chordata > Mammalia > Primates > Tarsiidae > Cephalopachus > Cephalopachus bancanus. The sequence goes on along the minus strand of JAPVLO010000080.1, from coordinate 9,595,906 downwards.
TGATATACATCACGTAACTACGTTAGTATTCTACCATGTTGCTTTGAAACTCTTAATCCCCCCTCTCTCTTCTAATCCACCCAACCTGGGATCTGCTCCTGATGGGTATTTTTGCTATTGCTGTTTTTGCATATTCAGTGCTTATATAATTCCTGGAATATGCTTAACATATCACTGAAAGTATATGGTGAACTAGGCGTGGTGGCTCATGCCTGTAATCAATCCCAGCACTTTGGGAGGCAGAGGCAAGAGGATTGCCTGAGCCCAGGGCTTCGAGACCAGTCTGGGCAACTTGGCAAGAACTTGTCTCTACAAAAATAAAAACCTAGCTGGGCATGGTAGTGCACGTCTGTAGTTCCAGTTACTTGGAAGGCTGAGGTACAAGGATTGCCTGAGTCCAGCAGGTCAAGGCTGTAGTGGCTGTCAGCATGTCACTGCATTCCAGCCTGGTGAGAGAATGAGACTCAGACTTAAAAAAAAAAAAGTATATGGTGAGTATGGTGAGGTGTCCTACTTAAAAGCATAGTCATCTTGCAGGATTTTACAAAAACCTACTCTTTTTTTGTGTGATCCTTCCCTTTAATAAGAGCGTCATTGTGCTTTCAGCTCTAGCCTTCTCCTGAATCTTCATAATCTTCATATCCAATTAGGCAGCATATCATGTTATTTTATTTCTAAATTATTTCTTAGAGTCAATTCTTTATGTAACCAATGCCATTGTGACTCTTGACATTTCTGCCTGGATTATGCAAAGCAGCATTCTTTCCAATCATATCTTTAAGATTATTTAAAAATAAATTAATGGCTTCTCATTGCCTATGGTCTAAAATATCATTTATTTGCTTGATTGCCATATAAATCCCTTAGATCTCCATTAGTGATTTCAGCTCCCACTAATCCTCCTAGCAAACACCTTTCTCTGGGCTATTCCTATTACCTGTTTATATAGAAGGAAAGCAAGTGTTCCCCCTCCCAGATCCCACCACCCCCCTCCATCAATGATTGTTGTTTCACCCATTGTGTGGTAAGTTATATTTTCTATTCCAAACTCCCAGGCTCAAGCAATCGTCTCACCTCAACCTCCCAAAGTGCTGGGATTACAGACATGAGCCACTGCACCCAGCAAAAATTTTTTTAAATTGAGTATAATTCATATACCATAAAATTTACCATTTAAAAGTGTATAATTTAACGTTTTTCAGTATATTCAGAGAGATGTGCAACCATTGCCACCTTCTAATCCCAAGATATTTTAATCACTCCTAAAAGAAACTTTCCATTCTCTACTCACCCCATCCTCTTGAAAGCACTAATCTACTTTCTGTCTCTATGGATTTTCTTACTCTTAACATTTTATATTAAGGGAATTATATTTGTGTCTTGCTTTTTCACTTTGTAAAACATTTTCAAGGTTCACACATATTGTAGTATGTATCATCACTTCATCCTTTTTTTATGACTGAGTAACATTTCATTGTATGTATGCTCCATATTTTGTTTACCTATTCATCAGTTTACAGCATTTTTGATTGCTTCCATTTTTTAGACATTGGGAATAATGTTGCTATAAACATCATGTACGAGTTTTGTAAGAACGTAAGTTTTCAGTTCTTTTGGGTATATACCCAGGAATAGAACTGCTGGGTCATTTGGCAACTCTATTTTATCTTTTTGAGGAACTGCCAAACTGTTTTCCACAGTGTATACTGTTTTCCATCTTTGTATACTGCTACAAGCGATGCATAAGAGTTCTACTTTCTCCACATCCTCACAAATGCTTACTATTTAAAAAAAATTATTAGCCTTCTTATTGTGTGTAAAGTATGGTTTGAGTTTGCATTTTCCTAATGAAGATGATAATAATGAATATCTTTTCAGATGCTTATTTGCCATTCGTCCACCTTCTCTGGAAAAACGTCTATTTGTTTCTCATTTTTATTTGGACTATTTGCCTTTTAATTGTTGAGTTTTAAGAGTTCTATATGTTTATTCTGTACAATAGACCATTATCTGATATATAGTTTGAAAATATTTTCTCCCATTCTGTGATTTCTCTTCTCAACTACATGATAATGTTGTCTAATGCACAGATGGCTTTAATTTCGGTCAAGTCCAATTTATCTATTTTTCCTTGGTTGTTTGTGCTTTTGGTATCATATATAAGAAATCATTGCCTAATCCAGATCATGAGAACTTACAGCTGTTTTCTCCTAAAAGTTTTAGAGTTTTAAATTGTTTGTATTTGATCCATTTTGAGTTAATTTTGAATGTGGTGTAAGTTAGTACATCCAAATTATTCTTTAGCATAGAGATATCTAGTTGCCTGAGCACCATGTGTTGAAAAGTCTTTTCTTTCTCAGTTGAATCTTTCTGGCATCTTTTATGAGTTAAATTGTGCCCACCTCCCCCATAAAAGGTATGAAAAAATCCCAACTCCCAGTGCCTCAGAAGGTGACCTTATTTAGAAATAAGGTTGTTGCAGATGTAAATAGTTAAAATGAAGTTATACTTGAGTAGGGTGGACCCTAAATATGACTGATGGCTTATGAGATGATGACCCTATGAGGAGAGATGTACAGAGAAAACACCACATGACGATTTAGAGAGAGACTAGAGTTTATGAAGCTGCAACCAAAGAATGCTAAACATTGCCAGAAAAAACAGCAAAGACTATAAAGTGGCAAGAAGGATATTCCTACAGGTTTCAGAAGGATCATGACATTGCTGATACTTAGATTTCAGATTTCTAGCTCTCAGTAATGCAAGAAAAAAAATTATGTTATTTTAAGTCACACTGCTTTTGGTATTTTGTTGTGGCAGTCCTAAAAAATTAATATAGCATCCTTGGAAAAAAAAATCAGTTAACCTTAGTTGTATGGGTTTACTTCTGAATTTCAGTTATATTACATTAATCTATTTGTTTATTTCCTTATGTTAGTACCATAGTATTTTGACTTTGTAGTAAATTTGAAATCAGGAAGCATGTGTCCTCCAAATCTGTTCATCACCCCAAAATTGTTTTAGCTACTCTTTGTTCCCTGAAATGTCATTAGAATTTTAGAATAAAGCTTATTTCTTTACAAAATAAAGCTAGAATTTTATCTAGGACTATCGGATAGTTTGGTAGTATTTTGTTGAAAATTTTTGTGTATATGTTAAGATATTGGTCTACAGTTTCATTTTCTTATGATGTCTTTGTTTGGTTTTGCTATCAGGGTAATATTGAACTAATAGAATGCGTTAGAAAGTTTTTCATTTTCTTATATTTTTATAAAAGAGCTTGTTGAATTTTTAGATTAATTTAAGGAGGATTGCCATCTTAACAATTTTATGTCTTACAATCCATAAACACTGATATCTTTTCTTTTATTTAAATCTTTACTTTCAACAGTGTTTTGTAGTTTTTGGTATACAAGTCTTGCATTTTTTTGGTTTTGTTTATATTTCAGTATTTGTTTTGCTTGATGCTGTTGTAAATGCAATTGTTTTAATTTTTAGATTGTTCATGAGTAGTATATCAAAATATAACTGATTTTTTATCCTGATCTTGTATTCTGCAACTTTGAAGAACTCATTTACTAATTCTAATTTTTTCGAAGATTATAAGATTATGTCATCTTTCTTTCTTTTCTTTTTTTTTTTTTTTCAATTTGGAGTCTCACTCCGGCGCCCAGGCTGGAGTGCAGTGGCACACTCAACGGCCACCACAACACTGGCCTTCTGGGCTCCTGCAATCCTTCCGCCTCAGCCTTCTAAATAGCAGGAACTACAAGCACGTGCTACCATGCCCGACTAATTTTTCTTTCTTTCTTTTTTTTAATTGTAGAGACGAAGCCTCACCAAGCTGCCCCAGCTGGTCTGGAACCTGTGGGCTCAGGCAATCCACTTGCCTTGGCCTCCCAAAGTGCTGGGATTACAGGCTGAGCCACTGAGCCCTGCCAGATTATGTCATTTTCCAAAGAGAGTTAGGGGTACTTCTTCCCATCCAATCTGGATGCATTTTTTTTTCTTACCTAAGAAAAGTCCCTATTCCTGGCTGCAACCTCTGCTATCATGTTGAATAGAAGTGATAAGAGTGGATATCTTATCTTTTTCTGGATCTTTAAAAAGGCTTTCAATCATTAGCCGGGGGTTAGAGTTTGCTGTGCTTTTTTCATAGATACACTTTACCAGGTTCAGGGTATTCTGTTTTACTTTTAGTTTGTTGAGTGTTTTTTTTTTTTAATCATGAAAGTGTGTTGGGTTGTGTCAAATATCTGTGTGCATTTATTGTGATGGTCATGTGGATTTTCCTTTTATCCCATTAAAATGGTATATTATACTGGTCGACTTTAATATGCTGAACCAACCATGCAGGATAAAAATCACTAGGTCATGGGGTGCAATCTTTTTTATATCTTATTGGATAGTTTGCTAGTAGTTTGTTGAGAATTTTTGTGTGTACGTTAAGATATTGGTTTACAGTTTCATTTTCTTATGATGTCTTTGTTTGGTTTTGCTATCAGGGTAATATTGACCTAATAGAATGCATTAGAAAGTTTTTCATTTTCTTCTATTTTTATAAAAGAGCTTGTGAAGACTTCAAATTAATTCTCATGTAAATATTTTATATAATGCATTAGTAAAACAAATCTTATTTTGGCTTTTCTTTGTGGGAAATTTTATTATTATTATTATTATTAACTTAATCTCTAATATTCAGGTTTTCTATTTCTTTACAAATCAGATTTGATAGTTTGCATTTTTTTAAGAATTTGTCCAATTCATCTATCTAATTTGTTGGCATATTATTATTCATAGTATTTCCTTACAATCTTTTTTATTTGTGTAATTTTTGTAGTAACGTTGCTTATTGCACATATGATCTTAATAATTTGAATTGTTTCCATTTTTTTTCTTGGTTATATTAGCTAAATGTTAATTTTGTTGATCTTTTTTAAAGGAACCAATTTTTGTTTCATTGATTCTCTCCATTGTTTTTCTATTCTCAATTTATTTATTTCCACTCTGAGTTTTGTTTTCTTTTCTGCTTGTTTTGAGATTAGTTTATTCTTTCTTTGTTAGTTTTTTAAGGTAGAAATTTAGGTAATTGATGTGAAATTTTTCTCCTTTTCCAATGTATGCATTTAGAGATAAAAATTTCCCCCTGAATACAATTTTGACAGCATCCTATCAGTTTAAGTAGGATTTAAAAAAAATTTTTCATTCACCTCAAATCATTTTCTAATTTCTCTTGTGATTTCCTCTTTGAATCATTGGTTATTTAGAAATGTGTTATTTAACTTCCTAAATTTCCTAAGTTTCTTTCTACTATTTATTTCCAATTTCATTTCATTATTGCTAAAGAACATGCATTGTATGACTTGAATTCTTTCAAATTTATTCTAATTTTATGAACTAACATGAGACCTATTTCTGAAGAATGTCCCATGTGCACTTAAAAGCAATGTGTGAAAATTCTGCTGTTGTTGGGTTAAGTGTTCCACAAATATCTGTTTTCTACTTGTATTGTTCAAGTCTTCTTTTTTTGTTGATTTCTGCCTAGTTATTCTATACATTATTGAAATTTCAGTATTGGAGTCAACTATGATTACAAAATTGTCTATTTCTATCTTTAATTTGATCATGATAAAATATTCTTCTTTGTCTCTGGTAACCATTTGTGTCTTAAAGTCTGTTTTGTATAATATTAGTATATCTGCCTCAACTCTCTTTTAATTACTATTTGCATAATATATCTTTTCAGCCTTATACTTTCAACTAATTTGTGTATTTGAATCTAAAATGTGTCTCTTGTATATAGTATATAGTTAGATTCTGCTTTATTATTATACCTATTCTGTCTCTTAATTTGGGAGATTATTTATATTTAATGTAACTACTGATATGATATAATTTACATCTGATATTTTGTTCTTTGATTTCTATATCTTAGGTCTTTTTTGTTTCACTATTCCTTCACTGATACCTTTTTTGTTTTAAATAGATATTTTCTAATACATCATTTTAATTTTCTTGTGATTTCCTTTCTATTTTTGAGATCTTAGTAGTTTATCCAGAGATTATCATTAACATCTGGGTTAATACTAACTTGATTTCAACAGCATACAAAACCTTTGATCGTTTTTGGTTCTGTCTCCCTTCTTTTTGCTGTTATTGTTGTTATTTACATCTTTACTCATTGTATGCCAATTAATTTAGGTTTATAATTACTGCATTATATAGTTGTCATTTAAGTCAAAGCAAAGCAAAAGATGAGATTCAAACAAAAATATATTTGTACTGCCTTTTATTTTTACATGTATATAGTAATTACATTTACTGGTACTCGTGACTTCTTTTTATGGATTTATGTTACTATATAGTGTCCTTTCATTTGAGCCTCAAGGACAGTCAGGGATGAGATCTGAGGACCTCGTGTGTCTTTTGTGAACGTGCACACAGCTGCACACAGCCTGTGCATGCACAATGCCTTCTAGATTTATAGGAATATGTTGGAGCTTTTCAAAGCCCCTGTGGGAATCTCATTCTATGACTTTTCCTTTTAAGCTTTTTGGCTAGTCTATTATTTGCCCCAACTTTTATCCATTGCCTCAGGCAACTGCAATGTTAAAACACTAGACAAGCACTCCCTTCCCTGAGGCATTTAGCACTGAGTGAGTTCAAGTGAGTTTGAAAGACAGGCATTTTGAGTGAGGTTTTTCTAGGAAACCACAGAACAGGTCAAATAATGACAATCATTTGGCTATAGGGTCAGTTCTCATTCAAGTGCCAGGAGTATAAGGTGCTGGTTTTTTTTGACTACCACTGAATGAAAGACAGAAGATGAAACTAGAGTAAGTTGAAACATAATAGAGCCCACTATTCTTACTAATATTCAGCAGGTTTTCTTGACTAAACACTCCCCTGGTTGCAGTAAACCTTTGGCTAATTCCAAGAATTAAAAAATTAATAATTTAAAGAGTCATCGAAGTGTAAAAACAGGTATTTACATTATTTATATAAATGTAGCTGTCCCAAATTATTATATTTTCTCTGAAGTTAAGTGTACTTCAATTTGTGAGACCTCAGGTTCAATGTTTATATGTCACCTATATTCTTGAAATAAATATTATAATATTGCCTAATGCTGCTTATAAGTTTATAAACTATGAAATAAATTAAATCTATCTTCTTGGAAATTACTATTCAAAGCCTCAGGTACAAAGAATTTGGACACCAAAGCTAATAATGTCATGGCAATGTGTGAAACTCAAATATTATAATCACAGTTAAGCAATTTTGCTCTCTTTAAATCAAACTCATACCTGTCAATAAAGCATCACAGTAGAATAGGAACTACTTGCTAATACTTTATTTTGTAACAAAATATGTTCAGAAATAACTGTGGAATGATGAGAGGAGAACAGAAGCCAAAAGTTACATGTAACTATTTTACTTACCTCCATCTAATCTTTTTTATTTTATTGTTGTATTAATAGATTATATCCTTCAACAGCTATTAATTTTTCTATGGAGTAGAGAACTCAGAACAGCTAGCCATAATACTAATTGCTTACTCTGAGTGAATATTAGCTAAACTTCTAATGAGTAGTTATGCTTAAAAATGTGAACACTAATGGGAGATTAATAAGCCTAAAAGCAGACTATCTTATGTCACAATCTTCATTTTTATTCTGTTGTGCCAGCTTTCCATAAAACTTCATGGTTTTTGGGCAATGAGTTGTGCACATTTCTTTTCTATCTAGGTATCCATTGGAAAGATAATGCACTCTTTATTTTAGGATAAATGTAAACAACAACACTGTTCAAGAGAGAGGGACCAGTTTGTAATTGTCAAATAGCCATTCTTGCAATGATCAAGATATATCTCTTGCATGAATTCAGAATCACTCTGAAATTCACAACTAAATTTTCTTACACTGTGAAGTTTATTTTTCCCTACTTCAATAAGGGTAAGATTGATATATCCTCTCACTGTCTTGTTATAGTACTGTGTAAATCCCTTCATTGCAGCATTGTTCATGCTGTATTATGGTGGTATGGTTGTCTATCTCTTCAGGATGATTTTAAGTTTATAAAAATTAAGAATCAACTCTTAATGATTCTTGTTCCTAACTTTGAGTGAATTTTCATAAATTCTGGGAAAGAATGAAATAGGATTTGGTAAAAGAGAGTATTAGAGGTACTTACGTAAGACTGTGTAATAATAAAAGGTCCTTTTATGTACTCGACATTTAAGCAGATTTCTGAAAAATAAGATTAAACTAAACAGATACAGCTGAGATGAGGAGTAGAACTTGGAGAAATACATCCGGATTTGGGAAACAGACCATGGAGTAGACTTCAGTCGAGAAGTAGATAAATGAATTGCCCAGAAATGCAGGGCGGTTGACGTGAACATTGCTTTAATTGGTCACAAAAGGAATAAGATGAAGAGTGGTGTGAGAAAAGTTGTTCAGCAGCCTAATCATGCAAGTCTTTGATGCCATGATAACAAATTTTATTGCAAATATTTATACAAGGTGCAATAAGTGAATATCAAACAAGAGAGTGCAAAAATCTAATTTTCACTTGAAAAAGGTCATTCAGACTGTAAAGTAAGAAAGTATTAGAAAGGGTCACATCCCTCACAAACTCAGAAACTCGTTAGGAGGCTCAAGAAGTAGATTCACTGTTGGATGGATGAGTGTTCAGACTAGGATGGACTTGGACTTGAGGTGAGGTGGATGGATATGAGATATGCTCTCTATATATAGTAAATAAAACTTGTTAATCAATTGACTAGATGTGACAGTTAAGAAAGGAATGGATTTTTTTTTTTTTTTTTTTTTTTTTTGCGACAGGGTCCTCTCTCTCTCTCTCTCTGTCACCCAGGCTGGAGGGCAGTGGTGTGATCATAGGTCATCACAGCCTCAAACTCCTTGGGCTCATGCAATAATCCCACTTCAGCCTCCAAAGTAGCTTGGACTACAGGTGTGCACCACCACATCTGGCTAATTTTCTAATTTTTTTGTAGAGTCAAAACATATCAGGGTGTCAATATGTTGCCGAGGCATGTCTCAAACTCCTGGGCTCAAGCAATCCTTCCACCTCAGTTTTCCAAAGTACTGAGATTATAGGTATGAACCACTGCTCCCGGTTAGGTGTGAATGTATTAAGATTGACTTCTGGATTTGGGCTTGAGCAACTGGGTAATGCCATATCCTAAGATGAGAAAAGCTATACAAGGAACAAAAATGGAGGAATGGAGCAATTATTCATTTTGAAATGTGTTACATCAGGGATGGAGAGAAAATTGGAACATTCAAATTTACACATCTAGAGTTCAGAAGAAGGATTACATTTGGGAGTCTTTAGAATATAAATGTTATTTAAAACTATGGAAATGGTGAAGGGGAGTTAAAGAATAGAAGGCTTATTTCCAAGATCTTGGGCACTGTAATGTTTAGAAATTGGTTAGAGGAAAATGTTAATAAGAGGAAAGAAACACCAGAAACCAAAAAGAAAGAGGTATTTTTAAGGCACTATTTTACTTACTCATTAATTCATGTGTAGAACTAAGCCCTTGGTCTGATGTCAGCGGATACAGGTTCACATTCCAGCTTGACTCTTCACCTCTGTCAGTATTAAATTAATTAATTAATACACCTAAAATATGTAAGATTGCATTTCTTCATAAAAAGGAGGAGAATCGTCTATTGTGAATATCATTAAAGAATGCGACATTTAGTTGAGGTTTTTGCATGGGAAAAGTATAATGCAATATGATTATTGAAATAATGGAACTAAAGGTACAATGATTACACAAGGGGAGACACTTGTCTTTCTGATGAGATCAGGGAAATGAGATATGAAAGGTTAGTAGAGATAATTTAGAAGAAGAAAATAGTGTGCAGGAGACTTTCTAGGCAGAAAGGAACAGAAATGATAGAGATTTGAAAGAGGTGCAAAGGCAGTGGAGGTTATAAATTCTTCATTATAAATGAGTTATAGAGCAGGAGATGGGAAAGGAGGATAGTTAGGTAGGCATGAACCTGACCATAAAAGTGTTAGTTTTCTAGGTTAAGATACTAAAATTGGACCTTTAGAAGATAGGGAGTATCAAATATATTTAAGGAGAAAAGAAACTACAGCAGATAAAAATGGCTAGCTAACACTGTAGCCATTGCCAGACTGTTCTCTTCCCCTCTATTTTTTGCTATGGAGATTGGGAAGCCTGATTCTTAGTTTCAAGCATTTAGTGAAACTAAGATAACCACAGGTTACATTTCTGCATTCTAGAAATTAGGTATTACTGGGCATAATGACTGGTTCATTGCCCAATTATTGTAAGACAAAGCATGCTGAACAATAATTCCTGTCTAGAATTATACCATGGCTACATTCTTGCATAGAAGCAGTTAATCAATGAATTTCACACTTAAAAGAATGTCAGCAATAGTAAGAAGAAAGACAAAATAAAGGACAAAGTAAACAGCAGATCAAGAAACTGAAAATAAATTATAAATAAGTCTCACTAGTGTCAGATTCAAGAAGATATCGTACTCATAAAACAAGAAGTATGAACTATTAAAAATGAGTAAAGCATATGAACAAGTAGCTCAAAATTGAAATATGAATTTCATTAAAAATAATCATAAAGAGTAGAAAATAATATCAAAACTATTTATCTGAGTAAAGATTCCAAAGATAAATAATCAGAATGTTGGCTTCAGAGGACATACATTTTAGAAAGTTTTTCTCTTTTACTGCTTTCTTTGGGAAACTAATTAAGAATGTAACTTAGAAGCATTTAGAAGAAGATTAAGAATGAGAAAGGCATGGAATCCATGAAATAGAGCTTTAAGAGAGCAGCAGACTGTCTTCCGTATGATAGGAGAACAGCAAACTTGAATGACATGGTAGTATTGGAGTAAGATTTTGGAGTATGAAGGTAGAAGGCTCTGGGAGGAAGATTTTTTGGAATTTAGATGCATTGATAACAGAAATGAAATTATAGAGCTTTTAGAAATAGTATTATTAAAGCAACTGGTAGAGAATAAAAATTATGAATTCATTTGAACCGGACTATAGTCATAACCTATTTTGAATGCGTCAGGGGTGTGATATCAGACATGGTTGGCTCTGGAGTAAACACTCCAAATAATCATCACAATGTCAACACTCTTAAATGGTTCTCAACTTCTAGACTCACCTTGTAGATAAATCACATAAAGACTAATTATATTTATTGAACATAGTGTAACTATTACCAGCCTTATACAGGTGTACATTGTTTTATTGTACTTCACTTTATTGCACTTAGAAGATATTGTATTCTTTATAGATTGAGGGTTTGTAACAATCCTGCCTTGAACAAGCCTATTGGTATCTTTTTTTTTTTTTCCTAGCAGTGTTTGCTCACTTCATGTCTCTGTATCACATTTTGGTAATTCTCATAATATTTCAAATGTTTTAATTATTATTATATCTGTTATATTGATCTATGTTTAGTGATCTTTGATGTTACTGTTGTAATTGTTTTATGTTGCCATCAACCATGCTCATAAGAGACAGTAAAATAGTAAATTTAATTGATAAATGTTGACCACCATTAACCAGATATTCCCCCATTTCTCTCTTTCTCCTTGGGCCTTCATATTCCTGACACACAACGATATTAAAATTAGATCAAGTAATAACCATACAATGGCCTTGAACTCTTCAAGTGAAAAGGAGAGTCTCCCATCTCATATTTTAATTCAAAAGCTAGAAATAATCATGCTTAGTGAGGAAGGCATGTTGAAAGCCAAAACAGGCTTAAAGCTAGCCCTCTTGGGCCAAACAGCCATGTTGTGAATGCAAAGGAAATGTTCTTGAAGAAAATTAGAAGTGCTACCTCAATGAATACTTGAATGATAAGAATGTGAAATTGCCTTATTGTTGATATGGGAGGAAATTTTAGTGGTCTGGATAGAAGATTAAACTTGCCACAGCATTCCCTTAATAAATGATAGCTTTTTTATTACTATCATTTCCTGGATAGAATGGCTGCCAAATGATTGTTTTTCTGTTGATTCACTTGTATCAAAGATTTCCTCGCATTCACAATTCCAGAATATGAGTTTTTAACTTGGATTAGCAAGACGCTAACGCTCTTCAATTCTATGAAGGCTGAAACAGATGAGGAAGCTGCAGAAGAGTAGTTGGAAGCTAGCAACGTTTGGTTGATGTGGCTGAAGGAAAGAAGCTATTTTTCATAACACAAAAGTGCAAGGTGAAGCAGGAAGTTCTCCAGAAGATCTAGGCAAAGTAACTGATGAAGGTGCCAATGATAAGCAACACATTTTAAATATAGATGAAATAGCCTTATTTTGGAAGAAGATGCCATCTAGGATTTTTGTAACTAGGGAGGAAAAATTAATGCCTGGATTCAAAGTTTCAAAGGATAGGCTGACTCTTTTGTTAGAGGCTAATGCAGCTTGTGACTTTAAGTGGAAGCCAATGCTCATTTACTATCCCATAAGTCCTAAAGCCCTTAAGAATTATGCTAAATAAACTTTGCTTGTACTTTATACATGGACCTATAAAACCTGCATGACAACACGTCTGTTTAGAGCATGGTCTATTGACTATTTTAAGACCACTGCTAAGAACTACCACTCAGAAAAAAAAAAAAAAAAGATTTCTGTCAAAATATTACCACTCATTGGCAATGTACTTGGTCACCCAAGAACACTAATAGGAATATACAAAGAGATAAATGTTGTTTTCATACAAACTCAGCATTCATTCTGCAGTCTATGGATCAAAGAGTAATTACAACTTTCAAATCTTATTACCTAAGAAATACATTTGTGTAAGGCTATAGTTTCCACAGGTGGTGATTCCACAGGTGGTGAAGCATTTGAGAAAAGTGCTGAAAGAAAAAAAAATGTAAAGAATTAATTATTCTAGATGTCATTAAGAATTTTTTTTATTCATAAGAGGTCAAAATATTAACATTAACAGGGGTTTGGTAGAAGTGAATTCCAACCCTTATGGGTGACTTTGAAGGGTCAAGACTTCGATGGAGGAAGTAACTGCAGATGTGGTGGAAATAGCAAGAGAGTTTAAATTAGTTATAGAGCCTAAAGTTATGATTGAATTGTTGCAATATGAAGATAAATCCTCAACAAATGAAAAGTTGCTTCTTATGAATTAACAAAGAAAGTGGTTCTTGAGATGGAATCTACTTTTGGTGGAAGATGCTATGAATATTGTGGTAATGACATCAAAGGATTTAGAATATTACACAAACTTAATTGATAAAGCAGTTCAGAATTTGAGATAATTTACTCCAATTTTGAAAGAAGTTCTACTATTGGTAAAATGCATCAAACAGTATTGCATGCTACAGAGAATTCTTTTGTGAAAGAGTTGAGTGATGTCAAAATTTTTATTGTCTTACTTAAGAAATTGCCACAGCCATGCCACCCTTCAGAAACCACCACCCTGATTAGTTAGTACAATCAACATTGAGGCAAAAGCCTTCCCCAGTAAAAAGATCATGACTTGGTGAAGGCACAGGTAATCATTAGCAATATAGTATTTTAAAACTAAGATATGTATATTGTTTCTTTATACATAATGCTGTTATGTGCTTAATAGACTATCGTACAATGTAAATAAAACTTTTAAATGCACTGGAAAATCAAAAGAATCTGTGTGACTCACTTTATTCTGATAATTGCTTTATTGTAGTGGTCTAGAACTGAACCTATAGTGTCTCCAAGGTGTGCCTGTAATATAAAAGCAAAAATATTGCAGCAGCAGTCAAGAGGTGGAAAATGAGAAGAAGAGGTACAAGGAAAGCTGGAAGCATTAAAATAAATAAATACTAAATAAGTTTAACTGAACAAGAAATGGAGAATTAATTTACTCTTCAGTAGCAGAAGTGACAGTAAAGAACTGACAACAATGTTTATACTTACATTAGAAGGGCTGAGGGAAACTAGCAGTATATGTTTCTAAATTCCAACCTACCACATTTATTCATTTTACAAATAAAATAAATAGTGCTATGGTTGTGTTATTTATAGCTATAGAAAAAAACAAATGATTAAAAAATGAAGTGTTTTCCAGCTTCCATCACACCCCAGCAGGACTGGGACTGGCGAAATGTTGCTTTATATTATATGTTATACTATAATTTGATTTTAATTATAAGCTTGTATGAACATGCTAACTTTTTTAATCTAAAAAAACTACTTTTATTTTTCTGTACTGATAAGTAAATATAAATGGGAGATGAATTTTTATAATTCCCAGATTTCTGACTTGCCAAGCAGGAGAGAAGCAGGCTTAGAGATGAAAAAGGAAATAATTTTTTTAGGAGGGGGGATATTGAGGTGGAGACATCAAGTAGGCCTATAGATGATCAGGTTCTGAGTACTGTAGACAAAGTTGGGCTTGGATACATATTTTGTAGTCATCAGCACATAGATGGTAATTGATGTTATTCAAATGAATGAGATCACATAGAAATTGTTGGATAATAGCAAAAGAAGACCAGGCTAGAGACTCCTGGTATATGAAAAAAAGAGATAAAGGTGAGTCTATAAGCAGTAGAAATAAGGGAAATGGCAAAAATTAATGGAAGGGGCACATTAAAAAAATTTTGCTTTGATAGCTTGTCTTTTTCTTTTATTCTAATAAGAGAAATTCTATGTACATAATCACTCAGTTTCTTAATTTCTGGTTATGTAAGACAAGTTAAAAAAAAACTCATATTCTGGATCTGTGAATAAGAAAGAAAACTATTGTACAAGGGCATCAGAAAAAAACAAGCATTTGGCAGTCATTCTATACAGGAAATTATAATAGTAATAAAGTTAACATATATTAAGCACTTGTTATGTGTTTCTAAATGTGATAAATCATTTAATTCTCACAATAATATATAAAAACATTATTATTTTACTCGTGTGGAGTTGAAGAAATAAAGGCACAGAAACAAAATTACTATAATACTAAAATTAAGTAAATGTCATTTTCTTGTGCTGACACATTGTCCACATTGCTTCTTACATCCAGTATTCTAAACCTCAGAGTTCACTGGATTATTAATTTAGCCCAATAACTTTCCCTTCTACACCACTTGAAAAATGTCTTGCTTACTGTAAGCACTGGTCCTGGTCATGATGTCAAAATCTAAACTTTAGTTTCTAGGCGATGATAATAACCTCCTACCTTTGCATTACATCCATTTTCTAACTTCCACAAGTTACCCTCTGTAAGCCACATAGAGCATCTCATATTACAGTCTCTGCTCATTTCTTTTGTCTATCTGAAGTATCATAATTTTCCTACTGTGTCTGGACATCATGGGTAATGATTCCACAGCTCTTTTGTTAAGCTTTCTTCACATTTCACCTTACATACTCTTCCTGCATGACCAGGCCACTCTCACTATTTAAGAACTTGTTTTTAGCCGGGCTCGGTGGCTCAGCCTGTAATCCCGCGCCTTTGGGAGGCTGAGGTGAGTGGATTGCCTGAGCCCGTGGGTTCGAGACCCGCCTGGGCAGCGAGACCTCATCTCTACAATAAATCAAAAACCCAGCCGGGCGTGGTAGCGCATGCCTGTAATTCCGGCTACTCGGAAGGCTGAGGCGGAAGGATCGCCGGAGCCCAGCAGGTCGAGGTTGCGGTGGCCGGGAGCGGCCACTGCACTCCAGTCTGGGCGACAGAGTGAGACTCCAACTCGAAAAAAAAAAAAAACAAAACTTGTTTTTACATTGCTAATTGTTGTCTCCAGGGTAGTAAAGTCAATAGTTGGCCTTATATTGATTTAAGTATCACAAGTGAATGGTATTCCCCTATGTGTTGGTTAAGTGTATGCATCAACTGAGCTAGACCATGGATATTTCTGGGTGTGCCTTTAAGGGTGTTTCAGGAAGGGATTAACATCTGAATCCATAGACTGAGTAAATTTGATTGCCCTGCCCAATATGGGTGGGAATTAAGCAATTAATTGAAGACCTAAATAGAACAAAAGGGCAGAGAAAGTTGAGTTTGCTGTTTGCCTGTCTGACTGCTTAAACTGACACATTCCTTTTTCTCCTGCCATCAGTTTTCCTGATTCCTAGGCCTTTAGACTAAATACGAAATAAGTTTAACTTATTTAACTGAAAAAGAGAGATAGAATCTATACCATTGGCCTTCTGTTTCTTAGGCTTTTTTTTTTAATTTTAAAGATGTGGGGTACAATTCAGGGTTAGGTATGCAAATGTTTATTATGCAGGTACTCTTGCTGATGAGGTGTGCTCCCCCTCCCTGGCAGTTTCCTACTACTGCCAATACCTTTTGTATAGTATTATGACAGTTGCTCAAGGTCTGTTTATGAGTGAGAACATGTGATACTCAGTTCTTTGTTTCTGAAATGGATCACTCAGTATTATCGACTCAAGTTGCTGTGAAGTTCATAATTTTGTCCTTCTTTATGGCTGTGTAATATTCCATCATGTATATGTACCACATTTAAAAAATCTAGTCCTCTTTTGATGGCAGCACAGTTGGTTCCATGCTTTTACTATTGTGAACAATACTGCAATAAACATGCGTGTACAGGTATCTTTTTCATTGAATGATTTGAGTTCCTCCAGGTATATTCCCAGTAGGGGGATTGCAGGCCTTTGAATTGAATCTCCAGCCTGCGGACAGCGGCTCTTGGGACTTCCAGCCTCCATAATCATGTGAGCTAATTCCTTACAATAAATCTTTTATTGGTTCTGTTTTCCTAGGGAGCATTAACTATTACACCATATGCATATTAACAAAATTGATAGTTTGTCATTTCCTACACATCTCTAGGCTTGAAATAGATCATTAACTACAATAGTAATGGTTTGAACAATTTCATCTTTTTTAACATGAATTCAGTTTGACATTTGTATACAGCATTGTAAATACTTGATGCAATCATTTAAAACTCATTCTGAGTATCATTACTCAGTTATACATCTCCAATCCTTTTATATCAGAGCTTACTCATTCTGAACATGTATTTATTGTAAATATTAATTTGATGCATCCTTTGCTTGGCTAGACGTATATTCAGTGCATATTTTTTAGTTGGTATATGTGTAAGGGCAAACTTTACACCCTTACTCTTCCAGTGTACTTCCATTGCCTTCAGACCTAAAGAGCCCTGTGAACTCTTAAAGAATTCACAGGAAGCCCTACCCATATCCCACTATCACCACTACCTGGTGTTTAATCATCTAAAGGTGTCACAGCTTTTTGTAAATAAATGCTCCTATATATATATGTGTGTGTATATATATATATATTTTTTTTTCCTTCTCACTGAATGACTGTAACTTTCCTTTATTCTAGAAAAATTTTTTTTAATCTCCATAATTTGCCTCATGTTGGCATGTTTTTTGTTAATTTTGTGTAATACTTAGTAATTTCTTCAAATATTCAGAAAATATTTTTGCCACTCCACAAAAATATTTCTCTAGTATATACTTTGTCAATGGCCCTTAATTCTTGCTTTTAGTCTTTTCTTTATGAACAGCAATGAACTTACATTATCCCCTATTCTCTATTATTTACTCTTTTCATTTGAATTTTCGAGAAAATCACAATATTTTCCTCCCTTTCCCTGACTTGCTGATTACATTGTTTCCTTTCACTAACCACTTCTAATGCTCTTTTGTTAAAAACTATTTATTTTAAAGATGTGGGTACAATACAGGATTAGGTATTCAAATGGTCATTGTACAGGTAAAGTTTGGGCCTGACTTTGGTCCCCACTTTGCCTTTTAAGTGCCTCTTTCTTTTTCTTTTTTTAAATAGCTATTTCTTACTTTAAAAAATTTTTAATTTGTCACTCAGCATCTTTTCCTTGCTTTTTAAAATAATCATTTATCTTTATCTATTGAGTTGTATGTATGGCTTGTGTTTTCTTGAATTTTATTGATAATGTAAAATATTCTACATGTTCTTTTGTTGTTTAAAAGAAACTAATTTTCAAAATAAATTTTCCTATGTCATTGTTTTTGCTGTTTACTTCTTTCAAACTGCAGAATATTTTCATAAACTATACATGTTTTCTTAAACTTATTCTTAAAGGAGGCTGGTCAGGTCTAGGCCAGGTGTTTGTCCACATCATGTCAAGTGTTTTTTCTTAGTTCTTTATAAATCCATCTTGTTATTTTGGGATATAGTTATTTTTGGAAAACTGATTAATGTACATAGTTTCTGAACAAATTTCTGGTGTTTTCAGTCTCTTATTCAGGACAAATATGTGGATCCGAACAAATTCCTGATAACACTACCTGAGTAAAAATTGGTTGACGGTAATCTGAAATTAGCTTTACTCATTTTCTTGCAAGAAAGAGTACATTTTAAAACTGCAGGAAAATGTGCTGATGTGCCGGCAAATATTTAACAATAGGCTCTTCTGAGGAGTTAAAAAAAACAAGCCCTTATATATAGCATTTGCTAATTTCCATGATATAAATAATATCATGGAAAAACATTTTCTTATCTAATAATTTGTACACTTTTTTCTCATTATTATTTGCTTCCACAAATACTTTAAAAAATATATCAATAAATATATAAATAAATGTGCTATAATTCTAGAGTCTATATTGCTAACTCTTAAGAGTTCTACTGAAGCTTTAGGCAAATGATGTGATGTGGGTTTAATATAAGGATAGATTCATAAGTAGTTTGAACATATATATTCATGAATGGCTTCACTAAAGCTGTCAGTGGTGAAGTATTGGTGTATTAAATGCTACTAGGCAGAATCTGTGTGTATTTGGCACTTTTCTATCATGCCTCTACACCTAATAGAGAATTCTGGACCAAGTAAGCAGTCAACACTTTTTCAAAAATGGACTTATAATCAGACTATAGGTAAAGAGAAATAGAGGGCTGAAGACAAAACTTTAGAGAATGTAAAGGAAAGGAAGGAGAAATGAATTTATCAAAATAGAAGAAATTATTTTTAAAGTGCTGCATTAAACCTATTTATCACACATTTCCATATTGTGTGATGTAACATTTCCATATTGCATATGCTATATTGATGGGCTCTCCTTTTTTGACTATATTTATACTTATATCAATCTATTCACATGTATATTATAATAGCGATAGTTCTACTCATAGAGATACACTGCTACATTTTATGACTACACAAATACTTAAATGGAATAGACTAAATATATTTTTCAGAATAAAACCATCTGCCCTGCCAAATATACTTAAGCAGAAAATCAAATCTCCCTATTCAATCACTCCTTGGCATTTTCCACAAGACACAAACTGCTGAAACCTGGCCCCAGATAACTATTTCTAAAGCTATCTTTCATCATGCCAAATAGAATCTCCAATCACTAATTTACCAAAACAATACCTTTCTAAATAAAATAGTTTTAATAAAATGTTATGGATTTCTTCATGTAATTTGGGGTAGTTTCATGGCATTTGGTTTTGAGAAGCTGATAATGCAGTTTATGTGTTCCACTGATTATTTTTCCATTAGTTAATTATGTAACGTAAGAAGCATATATTGAATGAATATTATGTGCCATGTAATGTCCTGGGGAATGTAGAGCAAATAAAATGTCAAATTTACTTATTTTCATCATGTAGCCTACATTTTTTAGGTTAGGGCAATAGTAATCAATTATTTCCACATCGTATCACATTATTTAATCATTGGTCTTAGCATGATCTAAGACCAGCGATGTTATTTTCTAATATTCTTTAGTCTTAGCATGATCTAAGACCAGCGATGTTATTTTCTAATATTCTTCTTATGTATTGTCCCTCTCCTCCCATGAAACATACATGCCATGAAAGTAGAGACATTGATTTCTGTATGTCCTATATTTGGAACACAGTAGGAATTTCATAAATATCCATTGAATAAATAAAGTTTATTTATACCTGGAATAATTATAGAGCTGTTTTAATGCTTGGAGGATGTAACTAAGCTGTAACGATGAAGAATAACTAAGAAATACATTTTAAATAAGAATGATTGGAAAAATCTCTTTATGTAGAGATGGCATGCATATATGCCCCAACACCTTAAAAAGAATGAAAGAAGATGATGGGGGAGAGGGGAGAAAATAAGTAAGGAATATAGGGAGCTGGGAAGAAAGAAAAAAATGAAGTCCTGAAAGCTATATTAATGCATTTAGATTTTGTTCTCACTCGTTTTGAAAATCAGTGACAGACATTAAGCAGAGGTGTTAAAGGATGCTTCGTGTTAGAAACAAGCTGAGGCTTTTTGTCCATAGAGTATCATACCAAACATTTATCTTATTTAATGTAATAGGAATTTTGTTGTGTTCTCTATAATTAAGATATGTAATTCATTTAAGCAGGCTACATATGTGTGTGTGATTTAGCAGAAAATGCCTGCTTATAAGTGTTTGAATCAGTGAGTCTATATTGCACAACTAATAGATATTTGCCAATCAACATTCTTCCTCTACACAAGTATTCATTCAAACAGACCACTTCTTTAGGTAGTCATGGATTAATTGACTTACAATCACATACAACCACGTTACAGTGAAAATACTGAATACATTAGTAGAGAGAAATGATCACCCATCCTGTATTCACATTCCCAAAATTGCATCCAATTTTTATAGTTTGCTTCCCCACCTTCACTTTATATTATTTTTCATAAGCTGTTATTAAGAAGAATTAGTGATGCATATACTGCAAGCACCGGTAGCAATTTAGGATTTAAGTTCTCTGTCCAGTGTTTCCAGTAGATTCCAGTGTTAGATTCTTCTGACAACTGGCCTTATGAGCAGTTTGCAGCTTGATGTCATTATATGATACTATGGAAGAGAATAAGGACATATAAGTGACACAGAGCCACCACTTTCAGTTTATTTTATTGTTTAATTTTATATTTAGAATTTAATGTTTTTAAACCTACATTTAGAATAATTTCCCATGGAAAGAATTAAAACCCAATATGTAAGAAAGGCAATTTAGGTAAGGTATTTGAAATAAGCTAATTACTAACAGTTTAACCTAATACTGGCTTTAGATTTTCTGGCAGCAGAAACAGAGACAAAAGTTTAGGTTTTGTAATTTGCTTTTAACTGTGATTTTCTAAGAAAGATATTTATTTTATGGTTTTATATGGGGCAAGGAGAAACAGAATAAAGAAGCTTTTCTGCCACTGGTTTATCAAGAAGAAAATGCTGCTCAAGTGGATGATTCTAATGTCAACTCCGCAAAAGCAGAGAGTATATAAATCAGTATAAAAGATAGCATTTTTAAATCAACATTATTTACAATTATCGCCATGTGATAGTTATCAGGGACACAAAGTAAACTAAGATATGATCCATGTTATCTGATGAATGTCATTAAACAGCCTAAGCATTCACTGAAATATTAAAACAAAGTCTAGAGTTGGATGAAGGTCTTTATGGGTCAGTTAATAAATTAGAAGGTCTGGGCCAGTCCTTATTGTTATATTTCCAGCATTAGCAAAGATCTAATTACCATCCAGAGTTTTTATTTATGTCCAAGTTTTTTGCTTCCTCTATCTTGAAACTTCTTTACGTTCTTAATGCTTTCTCAAATAATAAATTCCCTCCCTCCTCTCCCCTCCTCTCCTCCTCTCCCCCCCTCCCCTCCCTCCTCCTCCCCCCTCCTCTCCTCTCCCTCCACTCCCCCCCTCCCTCCCTTCCTCCTCCCTCCCCTCCCCCTCCTTCTCCCTCTCCCTCCCTCCCCCTGCTCCTCCCTCTCCCTCTCTCTCCTTTCCCACACCTTTCACCCTCTCATTGTGAAAGACACTTTTGGATATATGAACACTCTTTATGTTCAAATCTATTGTGGGATAGTGTTACAGTCATTCCTGCCTTCTTTTTTTTGAGTCAGAGTCTCACTCTGTCGCTCAGACTGGAATGCAGTGGCACACTTCGGATCACCGGATCACTGGATCACTACAGGATCGACCTGCTGGGTTCCAGAGATCCTTTCGCCTCAACCTTCCAAGTAGCCGGAACTACAGGCACACGCTACTTTGCCTGGCTAATTTTTGATGTCCAGGCGGGTCTCGAACCCGCGGGCTCAGGCAATCCATTCACCTCAGCCTCCCAAATTGCTGGATTACAGGCTGAGCCTCCGAGCCCGGCCTATTCCAGTCTTCTTACATTTTCTGCTTGCATAAAATATTGCTTTCCTTTAACTGTGGTTTAGCCTGAATTTTTTCCTGTATATTTTTTAGATATTTATTTATTTATTTTATTATTATTATTATTTTTTTTTTTGAGTTGGAGTCTCACTCTGTCGCCCAGACTGGAGTGCAGTGGCCGCTCCCAGCCACCGCAGCCTCGACCTGCTGGGCTCCGGCGATCCTTCCGCCTCAGCCTTCCAAGTAGCCGGAATTACAGGCATGCGCTACCACGCCCGGCTAATTTTTTGATTTTATTGTAGAGATGAGGTCTTGCCTGCCCAGACAGGTCTCGAACCCGCGGGCTCAGGCAATCCACTCACCTCAGCCTCCCAAAGGCGTGGGATTACAGGCTGAGCCACCGAGCCCAGCTGAGATTTGTATTTTTATTGATACATAATATTTGTACATATTGATGGGCTATATATAATATTTTGTTACATGCATAGAATGTGTAATGATCAAATCGGGATGTTTGGGGTATGCATAACACTAAACAATTATTTATTCTTCCTTTATATTGGGACTACTTCAAGTCCTCTCTTCTAGTTATTTTGAAATATACAATATATTGTTATTGATAGTCACTTTACTGTTGAACATTAAAACATATTCCTTCTATCTAACTATGTGCTTGTAACTGTAAACTAACCTCTTTTTACCCTCAACCCCCTCATACCCTTTCCAACCTCTGGTATCTATCCTTTTGCTCTCCATGAGGGCAACTTTTTAAACACTCACATATGAGTGGGAGCATGCAATATTTGTCTTTTTGTATCTGACTTACTTCACTTAACATAATAACCCCAGTTCCATTCATGTGCCTGAAGATGACAGAATTATGTGTATGTGTGCAGAAGATTGAAACAGGACCCCTATCTATCCCCATGCACAAAGGTTAACTCCAAATGGATCAGAGACCTAAATGTAAAACCTCAAACCATAAGAACCTTAGAAAAGGAAGGAAATACCCTCATGGAAATCGGAACTGGCATCCAATTCCTGAACAAAACCCAAAACACACAGTCCATAAGAGAGAAGATAGACAACTGGGACCTTATTAAACTGACAAGCTTCTGCAAAGCCAAAGAAACCATCAAGAGAGCAGGGAGACAGCCTACAGACTGGGAAAAAGTATTTGCCAACTCCAGGTCTGACAAAGGCTTAACATCCTGGATCTACAAGGAACTCAAACGTGCTGAAGAGAAAAAAACAAACAACCCCATTATAAAATAGGCAAAAGATATGAACAGACACTTCACAAAAGACGACATCCGAGCAGCCAACAAACACATGAAGAAATGCTCAACCTCACTAATCATCAGGGAGATGCAAATCAAAACCACACTGAGATACCACCTAACTTCAGTCAGAATGTCAATTATCAACAACTCAAAAAATAACAGCTGCTGGAGAGGGTGTGGTGAAAAGGAAACACTCCTACACTGTTGGTGGGAGTATAAACTAGTGCAACCTCTGTGGAAAGCAGTGTGGCGATTCCTAAAAGCTCTAAAAGTCGACCTTCCATATGACCCCGCAATCCCCCTACTGGGAATATACTCTGAAGACCTCAAATCACTCTATAAAAAAGATACCTGCATACGTATGTTTATCGCAGCATTGTTCACAATAGTAAGAACCTGGAAACAACCATGCTGCCCATCAAAAGAGGACTGGATTTTAAAAATGTGGTACATATACACAATGGAATATAACACAGCCATAAAAAAGAACAAAATCATGAATTTTGCAGCAACCTGGATGGAACTAGAGTCTATAATACTGAGTGACCTCTCACAGAAACAAAGATCCGAGTATCACATGTTCTCACTCATATAATGGACCTTGAACATCCAATGTAATACTATAAGAAAATGACTGACGGTACTGAGAAACTATGGGGGCGTGGAGGGGGATGGGACTAACAGTCGCAAATATCTGTCTGGGGATGGGGAAACACCTCTGATCAACAGGGTGCCTGAATGAAACGTAATTGTACACCTAACCCTTAACTGTACCCCTCAAAATCATAATAAAAAATATTGATAAAAAAAAGAAATGTCTATTCATGACCTATTTTCAATGGTATATTTGTTTTACTATTTAATTTTTTGATATATTTGTATAATTTGGATATTAATCCTTTGTTAGATAGTTTGGAAATATTGTCTCCCATTCAACAAGTTGTCTCTTCACTGTGTTAACTGATTCTTTTGCTGTGCAGATTTTTAGTTTTACATAGTCTTGTTTGTCTATTTTTATTTTTGTTGACTATGCTTTTAAGGTCTTAGTCATAAAATCTTCGCCTAGACAAATGCCCTGAAGTGTTTCTCCTATGTTTTCTTCTAGTAGTTTTATAGTTTCAGGTTTAAGTTTTTGAGCCATCTTGAGTCTGTTTTTGCATATGATGAACGATAGAGATCTAGTTTTATTCTCATGCATATGGATATCCAGTTTTCCCAGGAAGACGATTTCCTTTGCTCTGATGTATGTCTTGGGACTTTTGTTGAAAATTAGTTGACTGTAAATACATGAATTTATTTATGGGTTCTCTATTCTGTTGCATTGGTCTATGCACCTGTATTTATACCAGTTCAATACTGTTTTGGTTACTATATCCTTGTGATATATTTTAAAGTCAGATAATGTGCTGATCCCAGATTTGTTTTTTTTGCTGAGAATTGGTATGGCCATTTGGGCTCTCTCTTGGTGCCATGTAAATTTTAGGATTGTTTTTTCTATTTATGTGAAAAATGGCATTGGTATTTTGATAAGGATTGCATTGAATCAAAAATTGCTTTGGGTAGTATGGTCATTTAAACAATATTAATTTTTTCAACCACACATGGAAAGACTTTCTGTTTGTTTGCGTCCTCTTCAATTTCTTTCATCACTTTTTATAGTTTCCCTTGTAAAGTTCTTTCATTTCCTTGGTTAAGTTTATTCCTAGGGTTTTATTTTTTTTTTGTAGCTATAACAGATAAAATTTCATTCTAGATTTTATTTTCAAGTAGTTCATTCATGTCATCTTTATTTTGCTCTTTAGCTCATCTATTATATATATTTAGTTTTGCGTATTATACATTTTATTCTTAGATTTTCTTTTTTAAAATTTGCCTTATTGTACTAATTTGTAACCTAAATGCAATACTGAACAGAAGTGGTAATAGCAGCACCCTTGTTTTATGACTGAACAGAAAAGTTTCCAAAATTTTACCATTATATGCTGCTTTTATTAGATCAAAGATGTTTCCTTCTAAATGTCTAAGACTTTTTACAAATAATCAATGCTATTCATTAAGTTATTTTTCTGTATTTATTGAGGTTTTATACTTTGTATTTTTTTTTGAGTTGAATTCTCACTCTGTCACATAGGTTGGCTCACTGCCACCCCAGTGCTGACCTGCTGGGCTCAGGCAATCCTTTCGCCTCGGCCTTCCAAGTAGCTGGAACTACAGGTGCGTGCCACCATACCTGGTTAATTTTTTGATTTACTGTAGAGATGAGGCCTCGCTAAGTTGTCCAGGCTGTTCTCAAACCCGTGGGCTCAGGCAATCCCCTCACCTCAGTCTCCCAAAGTATTGGAATTACAGGCTTGAGCCACTGTGCCCAGGCTGCTTTTGTATTTTTATAATAACTTTTGAGTTTGAGATCATCTTAAGTTCAGAGGTAGTTATAAGAAATGATAAAAAGATTCCTTGTTTCTTCATCTGGTTTCCCTGAATGGTAACATCTTGAAAAAGATGTCAAGATAAAGAACATTTTTATCACCACAGCAATTATCCCTGTACCCTTTTGATAGTCACAATGTCTTTCATTCTTCCCCCACACGCTGTAATTTCTGGAAAATTCTAAACTTTTCACCATTTCTACAATTCTGGCAATTTAAGAGTGCTGTCTAAATTACATATTGTAGTGTATAATCTTAGAGAATTGGTGAGACTTTTTTTTCTTCAGGAATGTGATTTTTCCAGTTTCTAGAGATTCATTATAGGTTGTTAGATTTGTCAATAGTTTGTTCTTTTTTCTTCCTGAGAAGTATCCCATGATATGTATATACCATAGTTTATATACTAATTGAGGGATATTTGAGTGGTTTCCAATTTGAAGCTATTATAAATAAAGATGCTATAAACATTTGTGTATAGGTGTTTGTATGATTAAATTTTTATTTCTCTGGGATAAATGATGATTTGTGTAATTAAGGGTTTTTTTTAATTTGTCAAATGCTTTTTCTGCATTAACCGATATAGGTCTTTTTTCTTTAGCCTGTCAATATGGTGATTTATATTGATTGATTTTTAAATATTGAACAAACCTTGCATGCTTGAAATGAACCATCTACTTATTAAGATACTATTTTTTAAAAAAGAATTTATTCTGGGAAGTCACAGCCAAAGCAATCAGGCAAGAGAACAAGATATCCAAATAGAAAAAGAAGTTAAATTATCCTCTTTGCAGTATGATTCTATACTTGCAAACTCCTAAAGATTCTATCAAAAGATTCCTTGAACTGATAAGGGACTTCAGTAGTCTTGAGTTACACAATGTTCAAAAATAATTAGCATTTTTATATGCCAACAATGTTCAAGCTGAAAACCAAATCAAGAACACAATCCCTTTTGCAATAGCCACAAAAAAATAAAATAGCTGGAAATACATCTAACAAAAAAGGTGAAAGATCTCTGCAACAAGAACTACAAAACACTGCTGAAAGAAATAAAAGATAACACACAAAAAAATTCCATGCTAATGGATTGAAAGAATTAATATCATTAAAATGCCCCCAAAATTTCTAAACTCTCCTCCAAAACTACAAATTTAGTCCAATCCCTATTTAACTACTAGTGTCATCTTTCACAGATCTAGAAAAAAACAATACTTAAATTTGTATGGAAGCAAAAATGAGCCTGAATTCCCAAAACAATCCTAAGCAAAATGAACAAAACTGGAGGCATCACAGTACTCTACAAGTCTACAGGAATCAAAACAGCATAGTACTGGTACAAAAGTAGGCACACAGACCAATGGAGCAGAATAAAAAACCCAGAAATAAATCTGCTGACTCGCAATCAATTGAACTTAGACAAAGTAAAAATATAAGTAAATAAATACTAGGGAAAGGACACCTTATTCAATAAGTGGTGCTAGAATAACTGGCCAACCACACGCAGAAAATAAAACTAGACTCTTTCCTCTCACCATATATAAAAATTAAACACTTGAATGTAAGACCTCAAACTAAAAAATCCTAGAAGAAAGCTTAGGAAACACTCTTTGGACAATAACCCAAACAACAAATTTATGAACATGTCCTCAAAAGCAAATACAGTAAAAAACAAAATTGACAAATAGGATCTAATTAAATTAAATAGCTTCTGCATAACAAAAGAGTCAGCAGAGTAAATAGGCAACCCACAGAATAGGAGAAAATGTTTTACAAACTATGCACCTGACAAAGGCCTACTATCCAGAATCTATAAGAAACTTAAATGAATCAACAGAGGAAAAGAAATAATTTCATTAAAAAGTGGCCAAGAACAGGAACTAGCACTTCTCAAAAGAAGATACACATGTGGCAAGTAAACATACGAAAAAAATGCTCAACATTACTAATCATCAGAGAAATAAATCAAAACAACAATGAGATACCATCTCACACCAGTCAGAATGGCTATTATTAAAAAAGGCAATTAAAAATAGATGTTGATAAAGTTGTAGAGAAAAGGAAACACTTATACATTGTTGGTGGGAATGTAAGGTAGTTCAGCCCTGTAGAAAGCAGTTAGGAGAGTTCTTTCTTTCTTTCTTTTTGTTTTTAATTGGAGTCTCACTCCGTGGCCCAGGTGGTCACCCCAGTGTCGACCTGCTAAGCTCCTGCGATCCTTCCACCTCAGCCTTCCAAGTAGCCAGAACTACAGGCATGAGCTGCCATGCTCAACTAATATTTAATTTATTGAAGATACGAGGTCTCGCCACACTGCCCAGACTGGTCTTGAACCCACGGGCTCAGACAATCCATTCGCTTTGGGATCTCAAAGTGCTGGGATTATAGGTTGAGCCACCGAGCCCAGCCAGGAGAGTTCTTAAAGAACTAAAAATAGATTTACCATTTGACTCAGCAGTCCTACTATTAAGTATGTACTCAAAGAAGCACAAATCGCTCTACCAAAAAGACACTCACACTCATCTGTTTATTGCATAACTATTCATAATAGCAAAACCATGAAACCAGCCTAAATATCCATCAACAGTGGACTGGATAAAGAAAATGTGATACATATGGAATACTACGCAGCCGTAAAGAAGAATGCAATTATGTTTTTTGCAACAACGTGATTGCACCTGGAGGCCATTATTCTAAGCAAATTGTAACACGGAAACAGAAAACTGAATATTGCATATTCTCATAAGTGGAAGCCAAACACTGTATACACGTGAACATAAAGATGGGAAAACTGACACTGAGCACTCCTAAAGTGGAAAGAGTGGTAAAACTACCTATAGGGTACCATGCACATTATTTGGATGATGGACTTAAGAGAAGCCCAGACCTCACCACCATGCACTCTAATAAATCTATGCATGTAATCTCTTGAATCTAAAAATGAAAATATAATAACCAAATAAATCATCTATTCTGTTATTCTAATGAATTATATTTCAGTCTTAGAATAAACTCAGTGTGGTCAGAATATGATGTTCTTTTTCTATATTGTGGGGTTTATTTTGTAAATATTTAATTTATAAATATTACATCTATATTTTGTAGTAAAATTTTCCTATAATTTTCCTTTTTAAAATTTCTTTGATGTCAGGTATTTGTTATGAAGGTCATATTGACCTTATAAATGGGCTGGGAAATATTACACCTATTTCTATTCTCTGGAAGAATTTTCATGTGGTTGTCATTATTTCTCCCTTATGTGTTTGGCAGATTTCACTGTGAATTCCTTTTAGTCTTGGTAATTTGTGTTTTTCTAGGAATTTTTCATTATTATCTAGATTTTGATTTTTATTGCTTTGAAGTTCATGGTAACTTTGTATTATCTTTTTAGTGTCTGTGGTATTAGTAATATTTATCTTTTCAGTCCTGACTGTTGGAGATATTCCTGACTCTCCTGTTTCTCTTTTCCTCTCTCTCTCCCTCCATTCTCTGTTTTTTTCTTTGTTGACCAATATTATAAAAGAATCATTAACTTTATAGTCTTTTTGAAGTAGTAACATTTGGCTTTGTTGACTTATCATGCTGTCCATTTGTTTTCTATTTCATTATTTTCTTCTCTTTATAATTCTTTCTTCTAGTTTTTTGGGTTTAATTTGATATTATTGTTCCAACTTCTTGAGAAGGATTCTTAGATAATTGTTTTCTGCCCTTCTTTTTATCTAATAAACTAACTTAAGGCTAAAATTTATTTATAAACACAAATGTTTGCTACACCTCACATGCTGAGATCCATAATAGTTTTATTTATACTGAGTTCAATATATTTGAAATATTCACTGGAGTTTATTTTGTAAATCATATTTCTCTAAAAATATGTTTCTTAATTCCCAAATATATGAAGACTTTAAAGACTTTTTAGAAAAAATTTCTAGACTAATTTCATTGTGATTTAGAAAGGTACTATGCATATTTGAATCCTATGTCATGTAAAATTTGCTTTATCACTAACAAATAATCAATTTTGTTAATTATTTTGTGGTCACTTGAAATTATCATGTATTTTGTAGTTATTAGGTGAAGTATTTTATACATTAATTAGGACACATCTGTAACTCTGTTGTTCAAATATTCTTTATTCTTACTTTTTAGTCTGCTTGTTCTATAAGTTACTAAAAAGAAGTTTATTAAGTCTCCCAAATTTAAAAGGCTGATTTTTTTTTAGTTTTGTCAGGATTTTTTTCTGTATGTGTTTTAGTCTATTGATATGCACATATACATTGAAAATGGTTATGCCCTTTTTTGGATTGGACTTTTATTATTATAAACTATCCTTTTATTCCTACTGATTCTTCTTATCTTAAAGTGTTTGCCATTCCCTTGGCAACTTCTCTTTTTACTGTTTACACAATATACATGCCTGGTATCTATCACTTTAATTTTACTATTTTAATTTTTATATTCAACTTGTGTTTTTTAAAAAATAAACAACCTATAGGCTAGTTTACAGATTTGTTTTGACAATACTTAGATAATTTAGTCCATTTTTGTTAAATGCATTATACTAGCTAGCTATTAATATAGATAAATTATCAATATAGTAAATCTAATTTTATTACGTATTGGTTAGTGAATGTACTGTAAGCAAACTTTAACTTCACTTAGCCCCTGAAAACAAAATATTATGTTGCTCTTTTATTATTATTTCTACAGAAAAAAGTCAAATATCGGGCTTTTTTTCAGTTGTTCCTATAAAAGCACTAATATCTCTATTTCTCTCTATTTTTAAGATTTTCTTTCTTCACCTTTATTATTATACTATTTTTCAGCTTAATTTTTAAAATATTTATGGAGTACATGTACACATGTGCAGGGTTGTTACATGGATATATTGTGTGACACTGAGGACTGGGTTTCTATTGAGTTCATCACCCAAATAGTGAACTAGTACTCAATAAGTAGATTTTCAACTCTTCCCTTCTTTCCCTCCCCACTTTTGATTTCCCAGTGTCTGTTGTTTCCATCATCATGTCTGTGTATACTCAATGTTTAACTCCCACTTGTAAGTGAGAACATGTGGCATTTGATTTTTCTGTTTCTGCATTAATTCACTTAAAATAATATCTAGCTGCATTTATATTGCTGCAAAGAACATTTCATTCTACTATAATGATGTATCTAGGAGGTTTATTACATATATTTAAATCTTGTTAGGCATGAAGATTTTTTTCTGAATAATTACTTAATACCTCTTCTTCAATTTTAAAAAGTTCTCGACCATTAATTTTTCAGTTATTAGTCCTGACTTTCATTCTCTCTCTCTCTCTCTCTCTCTCTCTCTCTTTCTCTCTCTCTCTTCCCTTAGGCTCCAACTACACAGATATTGATTTGGTAAACTGATTGGAGTACAATTGTCAATAATGACTTGATTATATTCAAGACTTTTTCTAGTCCCCACATTATGACTCTTGCCTGGACAATGTGACTTGCTTAGTCAATGTAATGTTCACAAAGTTCACAAACCAAGGCTTAAAAAAAATTGTGTTCCATTGGTCTATCTGCCTGTTCTTGTAACAGTACCAGGTTGTTTTGGTGATTGTAGCTTTACAGTAAAATTTAAAATCTGGAAGTGTGATACCTCCCCTTTTGTTCTTTTGCTAAGGATTGCTTTGGCTAGTCATGCTTTTTTTTGTTTTCATATGAATTTCTGTATTGTCATTTCCAGGTCTGAGAAGGATAATGTTGGTAATCTGATGGATATTGTATTGAAACTGTAGATTGCCATGGGCAGAATGGACAGCTTGACAGCGCCAGTTCTTCCAATTCGTGAGCATGGAGTATTTTTCCATTTGTTTGTCTTCTTGGATTTGAGCAGCATTTTGTAGTTTTCGTTGTAAATGCCTTTCACTTCTCTGATTTGGAAGATGCCAAGGTATTTCCTTTTTTTGTGATTGTTGTGAATGAGATTGTGCTTTTTATTTGGTTCTCTGCCTGTTTCTTATTGGTCTACAGAAATGCAACTGTCTTTTGCAAGTTTATTTTATACCCTGAGACTTTGCCAAAGTCATTTACCAGTGCAAGGAAGTTTTTGACTGATTCCTTTGAGATGTCAAGGTATAGGATCATATCATCT
The DNA here is from genome assembly GCA_027257055.1 of Cephalopachus bancanus. NCBI lineage: Eukaryota > Metazoa > Chordata > Mammalia > Primates > Tarsiidae > Cephalopachus > Cephalopachus bancanus. The sequence continues at coordinate 9,563,914 of JAPVLO010000080.1, read as the reverse complement.
GCAAAGAGGGATAGCTTAACTTCTCCTTCTATTTGGATACCCCTAGTTTCCTTCTCTTGTCCTGATTGCTCTAGCTAGGACCTCCAACACTATGTTGAACAGGAGGTGTGAGAGTGGGCAACCTTGTTTTATTCCCATTTTCAGGGGAAATGCTTCCAACTTCCGTCCATTGAGCAATATGTTGACTGTGGGCTTATCATAGATGGCTTCTGCTATTTTGACTAATGCTCCTTCTGTGACTAGTGCTCAGGGTTTTTATCAAGAAGGATGCTGGATTTTGTCTAAAGTTTCCTCTGCATCTAATAACATAATCATGTTGTTCTTGGTTTTACATCTGATGATGTATTGAATTACATTTATGCTCTTATGAATGTTGAACCAGTCCCGCATCCCAGGAATGAAGCCCACCTGGTCATGGTGGATAATTCTTGGGATGTTTATTGCAACACTATTCACAATAGCAAAAACATGGAACCAACTCTGCTACCCATCTAAAGTGGACTGGATAAGAAAATATGGTACATATTCACAGTGAAGTATCATGCAGCCACATAGAAGGACATTATGGACTTCACAGCAACTTGGATGGATTTAGAGTTCATCATACTAGCGCATTTATCATAGAAACAAAGAACTGAATACCACATATTCTCCCTTATAAATGGCCCTGTACATATATTACAAAACTACAAGAGAGAGATTGGCAGTAGTGGAACACTGCCAGGGGATGGGGTGGCATATAACACTGCTAAGGATACTTAATCCTAAACTAGGGGAATTGAAGACCAGTTGGAGACCCAAACTTCACCAGCATGTAGATTATTTATGTACCTAATCTTGACTTGTACCCCACACCCTTACAGTAAAATAAAAGAAAAAAATATTTGTGACCATCCTGTTAATAGTTATGCCAGGGTAACTGATAGAAGATGATCCCTTCTGTTTTCTTTTCCAATCATAAAAATGTATAAAATAAACAAAGCAAAACATTCAGTCATTGGATGATAGGCTGTACAATTCTGTAATCCATGAGAGAAGGGCAGTTTTCTGACTATCTTCCAAGGAAGAGTGTTTCAACCAAAGAACAGATTTCTGGAGGTTGAGAAGCTCATAACCATTCTAATGAACTGAGAAGGTAAATATCAGAAATCTTGGCAACTGATGCAACAGAAATCTGTGGGCAGAATAAAAAATAAAATAAAAGAAGGTGAAACCAGGGTTATCTTAAAAAGTCTACGATGGCTGCTTCATAAATCCTTGATCAAAAGCTAGGTTTAATATGAAAAGGGTGATATTATACTTGATATTTACTTTAAAGGGTTGCAAATGAAAAAATGATAGTAGTGGTCAATAAATGCTGTGAAATGCTGTAGATCCTGGCTGGTCAGAGTGTAAAAAATGTAACCCTTATTAATATTCAAGACATGTGAGAAACGATATTCTTTAGGAATACAGACAATGCCCTATTATAGTAAGCTCTTCTTTGCCTCATCCTAATAAGCTCTAAAATTAAATTTGAACTAGAAAAAACAGAATTGGAAGTTGAGTTGCCAATTAAAGTATATGAAAAATTGCCTTGAGGTGTCTGTAGAATCATTTTAGACTGTATGAAAATAAAGGTTGTGGACGTCTAAGTTGTTCACTTAGTAACTAAATTACCTATTAGAAAAAAGTTTTTATTACACTATATTTGACAGAAAATCAAAAACATTTCCAGGTTATTATTAACTATTCCCAGCGCACAGTCAAAATTTACTATTCATGCAAAGAAATAGAAAAACATAATCAATAGTCAAAGAAAAAAAATAAAAAGAAGCAGACCTTGATGTGGCTCAGATGTTGGCAAGCAAAGACTTTAAAGCAACTAATATAAATATGTTCAAATAATCTAATAATGCTCAAATAATATATGGAAAATATAATCTTATAGAGAAACAACAAATAGTGTTAACAAAACAATTGAAGTTATATGAAGGCTCTGAACAGATATTTTAAAATGAAAAATATGCTAACTGAGTAAAATTTTTCCTAAATAATTTCAAGTACATCTTTAAGATAGTAGAGGAACTAGGGAACTAAAAAGTAATCTATAGAAATTATTTAATCATGTCAGGCACAGTGGCTTATGCTTATAGTCCTAGCACTTTGAGAGGCAGAGGCAAGAGGATTGCCTGAGCCCAGGGGTTTGAAACCAAGCCTGGGCAAATTGGTGAGATCTCATCTCTGCAACAAATCAAAAAAATAGCTGGGCATTGTGGCACATATCTGTAATTCCAGCTACTTGGAAGGCTGAGACAGAAATATCGGCTGAGCCTAGGAAGTTGAGGCTGTGGTAACTGTGAACGTGCCACTGCACTCTAGCGTGTGTGACAGTGAGACTTCGACTCTCTCTCTCTCTCTAATTATTATATATAATTAACCTAATAAAAATTGAAAAAAAAAGAATAGAATCCTTAGAGACCTATAGAAATTTTTAAAAAATTGTAACATGTAAAATTTGAGCTCCTGGAGAATAAAGAGAGAAGAGAAGGTAAAAAAACTATAAGAAATAATAGATAAAATATTTCACATTTGCTAATTGTAATAATAAAAATAAAAACAATGAACAATAATACACATATTAAAGATACTTAGCAAACCCCAAATACAACACATATGAAAAAAATTACTCCAGGCACATTGTATTCAAACTACTCTAAACAAACCCTAAAGATAGAATTTCTTTTCTTAAATTTTATTTTATTTGTTTATTTATTTATTTATATTTTAAAGATGTGGGGTACAATTCAGGGTAAGGTATACAAATGTTGATTATACAGGTACCCTTGTTGATGAGGTGTGCCACTCCCTCCTGTAACAGTTTCCCTCAACTGCCAATCCCACCCCGCCTACCCCTGACAGTTTGCCATTAATGCCAATCCCTTTATAATAGCATTATAATTTTTCCAAGCCTGCTTATGAACAAGGACATACGGTACTCTGTTCTTTGTTTCTGTGATAGATCACTGAGCGTGATTGACTCTGAGTCCATCCAAGTTGCTGTGAAACCTATATGTTTGGCCTTCTTTATGGCTGCATAATATTCCATTGTGTATATGTACCATATTTTTTTGATCCAGTCCTGCTTCAGTGGGAAGCATGGTTGGTACCATGTTTTTGCTATTGTGAATAGAGCTGCAACAAACATACGTGTACAGGTATCTTTTTTGTAGAATGATTTGAATTCCTCTGGTTATATTCCCAATAGGGGAATTGCTGGGCCATATGGAAGGTCAATTTCTAGTTCTTTCAGAAATCTCCAAACTGTCTTCCAAAGAGGTTGCACTAGTTTGCATTCCCAGCAGTAGTGTGGAAGCATTCCTTTTTCTACACATCCTCACCAGCATCTGTTGTTTGTTTGACTAATGATGACCTTTCTTACTAGAGTTAGGTGGTATCTCAATGTGGTTTTAATTTGCATTTCTCTGATGATGAGTGAGGCTCTGCACTTTTTCATGTGTCTATTGGCTGCCTGTATAGCTTTTTTTAGACGTGTCTATGTCTTTTGCCCACGTTGTAAAGGGGCTGTTTTTTTCCCCTTATGGCATGATTGAATCATTTGTAGATCCTAGATGTTAGGTAAACAGTTGACAAAATTTTTTTTTTTCCATTCTGTGGGCTCTCTCCCTGCTCTCTTGATGGTTTCCTTTGCTTTGCAGGGTTGTTAGTTTGATGAGGTCCCACTTATCTATCTTATTTCTTATGCTGCGGGCACTTATGGTTCTGATCAGGAATTGGTTGCCAGTTCCAGTTTCCATAAGGGGGTATCTTCTGCGTTTTCTAAGATTCTTATAGTTTGAGGTTTTACATTTAGATCTATGATTCATTTAGAGTTAATTTTTGTGTATGGTAATAGGCAGGGGTCCTGTTTCAGTCTTCTGCATGTGATCAGCCAATTTTTCCAGGACCACTTACTGAATAGGTTCTCCTCTCCCCAGTGGTTGTTGTTGGAAGATTTGTCAAAGATGAGTTGGGTGAGAAATTGAGGCTTTGCTTCCGAATCTCTATCTTGTTCCTTGGTCTATATGCTTATTCTTGTACCAATACCAGACTGTTTTAATTATTGTAGCCTTGTAGTAAAGTTTGAAGTCTGGAAGTGTGATACCTCCTGCTTTGTTTCTTTTGCGAAGAATTGTTTTGGCTATTCATGGTCATTCATGTTTCCATATGAATTTCTGTATTGTCATTTTCAGGTCTGAGAAGAATGATGTTGGTAATTTAATGGGTATTGCATCAAGTCTGTAGATTGCCTTTGGTAGAATGGACATTTTAACAATATTTATTCTTCCATTCCATGAGCATGGAATCTTTTTCCATTTGTTTATGTCTTCTTGATTTCTTTGAGCCGTGTTTTGTAGTTCTCATTGTAAAGGTCTTTACTTCTCTGGTTAGGAAGATGCCGAGGTATTTCATTTTTTTGGTGGCTATTGTGAATGTGCTTTTAATTTTGGTCTGCCTGCTTGTTGTTGGTGTACAGGAATGCAATTGTCTTTTGCATATTTATATTTTACCCTGAGACTTTGCCAAAGTCCTTTATCAATGCAAGCAGGTTTTTGACAGATCCTCTTGGATTTTCAAGGTATAGAATCATATCATCAGCACAGAGGGATAACTTGACTTCCTTTTTTCCTATTTGGATATCCCTGATTTCCTTCCCTTGTCTAATTGCCCTAGCTAAGACTTCCAACCAGATGTTGAACAAGATGGGTGAGAGTGGGCAGCCTTGTCTTGTTCCAGTTTTCAGGGAAATGTTTCTAGTTTCTGTCCATTTAGCAATCTGCTAGCTGTGAGCTTATTGAAAATGGCACTTACTATTTTGAGGTATGTTCCTTTTATACCTAGGTGTTTGAGGGCTTTTATCAAGAAGGGATGTTGTGTTTTATCAAAAGCTTTTTCTGCATCTAATGATATAGTCATGTGATTCTTGCTTTTACATCTGTTCATGTATTTAATTACATTTATGGTCTTGCGAATGTTGAACCAATCCTGCATCCTGGGGATAAAGCCTACTTGGTCATGGTAGATGATTTTTGAGATGTGTTTTTGGATCCATTTTGCTAGAATCTTGTTAAGGACTTCTGCATCTAAGTTCATAAGGGATATTGGCCTGTAGTTCTCTTTTTCTGTTGGATCTTTACCCAGTTTGGTTATCAGTGTGATGTTAGCTTTGTAAAATGATTTGGGGAGAAGTTCATCTTTCTCAATTACATGGAGTACTTTCAATAATATTGGTATCAGCTCCTCCTTGTATGTTTTGCAGAATTTTGCTGGAAAGCCATCCAGTCTAGGGCTTTTTTTGTTGTTATTCGTAGTTTTCGTATGGCAGAGTCAATTGCCTGGGTTGTTATTGGTCTATTTAGTGTCTGAGGGTCTTCTTGTTTCAACCTGGGGAGATTGTGTGGTATCAGAAAATCCTCCATTTCATTTAGGTTATCAAATTTATTTCCATGTAGGTGTACATAGTGATCTCTGATAATCTTGTGTATTTCTTTGAGGTCAGTTGTGATTTGATCTTTTGAATATCTGATTATGTTTATTTGGACTTTTTTCTCTATTTCTTGGTCATTCTGGCTAGGGGTCCATCAATTTTATTAGTTTTTTCAAAGAACCAGCTTTTTGTTTTGTTGATGTTTTCTATGATATTTTTGTCTTCTATGTCCCGTATTTGGGCTCTTATTTTGGTGATTTGGATTCTTCTGCTAAAGTTGGGATTTTGATGGTTTTCTCTTTCTAGCTCCTTTAGGTGATTTGTTAGGCTCTCCACTTATGATCTTTCCAATTTCTTGATGTGTGCTCAGAGAGATATAAATTCCCCTCCTAGAACTGTTTTCATAGCATTCCAGAAGTTTTGGTAAGATGTTATTATCATTTGTTATTTTCATTTGGAGTCTTTTAATTTCTGCTTTGATTTCAGTGTTGACCCAGTTGTTGTTCAGCAACATGCTGTTTAGTGTTCATGTCTTTGTGGGTTTTGGGGAAATTTTGATGGTGTTGATATTTATTTTTATTCCACTGTGGTCTAAGAATGAGCATGGCAAGATTTCAACTTTATGGAATTTGTTTATACTTGAGTTATGGTAAAGGATGTTATTGATCTTGGAGTACATTCCATGTGGTGATGAGTAGAATGTATATTCTGTGATTGTTGGGTGGAATAATCTGTAGGTATCTATTAAATCCATTTGGTAGAGTGTCAAGTTTAGGTTCTGGATCTCCTTGTTGAATTTTGTCTTGATGAGCTGTCTAGAACTGTTAGTGGGGTATTCAGGTCCCCTGCTATAATAGTGTTAGAGTTCATATCTTTTTTTAGCTTACTTAGTAATTGCTTTATAAATGCTGGTGCTTCTGTTTGTTGCATATATATTTAGAATAGATATTTCTTGTTGATGGATTGAACCTTTTATCATTATGTATTGTCCTTTTGCATTTTTTAATTTTTGATAACTTAAAGGTTGTTTTGTCTGATATTAAGATTGTGACTCTTGCCTTCTTTGTGATTCATTTGCCTGGGAACTCATTTTCCATCCTTTAACTTTGAGTCTGTGTGCATCCCTTGTGTTGAGTTGAGTTTCCTGGATGCAGTGAATAATTGGGTCATGGTTTCTTATCCAGTTTGCCATTCTGTGTCTTTTCAGCCGTGCATTTAGTCCATTCACATTTAGGCTGATTAGGGAAATGTGATTGTTTATCCCTGTCATGAGGTTCTTATAAAGTTTCTCTTTGTTTGCTTGTTTACTTTTGACTTTGGGGTTGATGTATGTGTGTGTTTTCAAGTTTCTTCCTGTGCTATATTCTCTGTTGATTCTGTGCTTTGCTGTTCTCTTGGGAAGTGTGTGGTCATTCTTTTTTCTTTTTCTTTTTTCTATGCTTAATACCTTTTTAACTGTCTCCTGTAGAGCTGGTCTGGAAGAAGCTGCATAATCTCTTAGGTATTGGATGCCTGGGAAGGATTTTAATTACCCATCACTGATGAAACTGAGTTTGGCTGGATAGTAAATTCTTATTTTATTTCTACACTACTGGAAATTTTGCTATGTTTACTTTTATTATTTTTCAGTAAATACCCTAAAGTAAACAGTATGCATTTTAACTACATATATTTGCAGCAATTTCTAATGTGTCAGTGTTGTGCCACTTAACATTTTATATTTAACCCTACAAAAATTCTTATTTCATATTTTACACTTCTAATTTCATACTTGAAATTTCAGATGTCATGCTTTTCATGGAAAACAGATTAATCTAGCTGAAGAAAGAATCTTAGAACTTGAAGACCAGAAGATGGAATTACCTTGATCTGTAAAAAACATAGAATGAAGATACAGAAAGAAAGAACAAAGCAAAGAAAGAAAGATCAGATTACCCACTGGGGAAAACCAATCAGAATAGCAGCAGATCTATCGGCAGAAACACTACATGCAAGAAGGGACTGGAGTTCTATATTCAAAGTCCTCAAAGATAAACAATTTCAACCAAGAGTAACCTACCCAGCCAAACTAAGCTTCATCAGTGAGGGAGAATTAAAATATTTCCCAGATATCTAATCTCTAAGAACTTGCATTGCCACCAGACCACCTCTACAAGAAACATTTAAGAAAGTATTAAACACAGAAGGAAAGGAAAAAAGAACAACAATGTTCTTCAAAAGAGTACAGGAAAAAAGATTAAAAACACACATGAACCAACCCCAAAACCAAAAGAAAGACAAACAAACTCTCACATTTCAATAACTAACCTGAATGTAAATGGACTAAATACACCACTGAAAAGAAATAGAATGGCAAAATGAATGAAATATCACCAGGCAACAATGTATCACCTTCAAGAGACTCATCTTACTAGAAGGGACACTCACAGACTCAAAGTAAAAGGATGGGAAGCAAAATTTCAGGTGAACGGAACACAAAAGAAAGGAGGAGTCATGATCTTAAATCAGACAAAATACCCTTTAAGCTATCAAACATTAAAAAGATACAGAAGGCCACTACATAATGATAAAAGGTTCAATCCATCAACAAGAAATATCCACCCTAAACATATATGCACCCAACATAGGATCACCAACTTTCATAAAGCAGCTTCTAGGTAAACTCAAAAAAGATACTGTCTCTAACACTATCATAACTGGGGACTTTAATACCCTACTCTTACAACCCTAGACAGATCATCAGGATAAAAAAATCAGCAAGGAGATCTGGGACCTCAATGTGACTCTTGACCAAATGGACTTAATTGATAACTACAGAACACTCCAACCAACCACAGAATATACATTCTACTCATCAACACATGAAATGTACTCTAAGATCAACCACATCCTTGGCCATAAATCAAGCATAAACAAATTTCAAAAGATTGAAATTTTGCCATGTATCTTCTCGGACCACAGTGGAATAAAAGTAAACATCAACACCAACAAGTTTCCCCCAAAACCCACAAAGACATGGACACTAAACAGCATGATGCTAAACAACTCCTGGGTCAATGATGAAATCAAAACAGAGATTAAAAGATACCTGGAAACAAGTGAAAATGAAGAAACATCTTACCAAAATCTCTTGGCTGCCATGAATGTTGTAGTAAGAGTGGAATTCATATCTCTACAAACGCACATGAATAAAATGGGAGGATCACAAAGTAACAACCTAACAAGTCACCTGAGGAATCTGGAAAAGCAAGACCACCATAATCCTAACTTCAGCAGAAGAATCCAGATCACTAAAAGAAAAGCCCAAATCCAGGACATAGAAGACAAAAAGATAATGCAAAAAATCAACAAAACAAAATGCTGGTTCTTTGAAAGAGTAAACAAGATCAATGGTCCCCTAGCTAGACTGACCAAGAAAAAGAGAGAAAAAGCCCAAATAAACACAATCAGAAACACCAAAGATGAAGTCACATCTGTCCCTGAAGAAATACAAAAGATCATTAGAGACTACTATGTACACTTGTATGAAAAAAAAACTTGAAAACCTAAAGGAAATGGAGGTCTTTCCACATCACACAACCTACCTAGGTTGAAACAAGAAGAAATCGAGAACCTAAATAGACCAATAGCAATCCAGGACAATGACCATGTCATAAGTAAATTACCTACAAAAAAAAGTCCTGAACCAGATGGCTTTCTGGCGGAATTCTGTAAGACATATAAGTAGGAAATAATACCAATCCTACTGAAAGTATTCCAGGTGATTGAGAAAGATGGAACTATCCCCAAGTCATTTTATGAAGCTAACATCATATTGATACCCAAGCCAGGTAAAAACCCAACAAAGAAAGAGACCACAGACCAATATCTTTGATGAACATAGATGCTAAAATTTTCAACAAGATCCTAGCAAACCAGATTCAACAACACATCTCAAAAATCATCCATCATGACCAAGTAGGCTTCATCCCTGGGATGCAAGGCTGGTTCAACATTCGTAAGACCATAAATGTAATTAAATACATCAACAGATGTAAAAACAAAAACCACATGATTATATCATCAGATGCAAAAAAAGCTTTTGATAAAGTCCAGCACCCCTTCTTGATAAAAACCCTCGAACATCTAGGCATACATAGAACATACCTCAAAATAGTAAAAGCCATCTATGAGAAATCCACAGTCAGCATACCCCTAAACATACTCCAAAAATTGGAACCATTTCCTCTGAAAACTGAAACAAGACAAGGATGCCCACTTCCCCCTCCTGCTCAATATAGTATGGAAGTCCTGGCTAGAGCAATCAGAAAACAGAAGGTGATCAGGGGTATCTAAATAGGAAAAGAGGAAGTCAAGTTATCTATCTTTGTAGATGACATGATTGTGTACCTTGAAAACCCAAGAGAATCTGTCAAAAACCTCCTTGCACTGATGAAGGAGTTTGGCAAAGTTTCAAGGTATAAAATAAATGTGCAAAGACAATCGCATTTCTTTACACCAATAATAAACAAACAGAAACCCAAATAAAAAGCACAAGCCCATTCACAATAGCCAAAAAAAAAAAAAAGAGATACCTTGGCATTTTCCTAACCAGAGATGTGAAAGACCTTTACAATGAAAAGTACAAAACACTGCTCAAAGAAATCAAAGATGACACAAACAAGTGGAAAAATATCCCATGCTCATGGATTGAAAGAATCAGCATTGTGAAAATGTCCATCTTACCTAAGGCAATCTACAGATTTAATGCAATACCCATCAAATTACCAGCAACATTCTTCTCAGCCCTAGAAAAAACAACACAGGAATTCATATGAAAACACAAACAACCAAGAATAGCCAGAACAATCTTCAGCAAAAAAAAAAAAAAAAAAGCAAAGCAGGAGGTATCACACTACCAGACTTTAAACTTTACTATAAAGCTACAATAATCAAAACAGCCTGTTATTAGTACAAGAACAGGCATATAGACCAATGGAATAGAATTGAGATTCCAGAAGCAAAATCTAAATTTCTCAACCAGCTGATCTTCGACAAAGCCTCCATTACCCACAACTGGAGAGAGGAGAACCGATTCAATAATTAGTGCTGGGAAAACTGGTTGACCACATGCAGAAGATTCAAACAGGACCCCTCTCTATTCTCATACACAAAAATTAACTCTAAATGGATCAGAGACCTAAATGTAAAACCTCAAACCATAAGAACTTTAGAAAATGCAGGACACACCCTTATGGAAGTTGGAACTGGCATCTAGTTCCTGAGCAAAACCCGAAATGCACAGGCCATAAGAGATAAGATAGACAATTGGGACCTCATTAAATTGACAAGCTTCTGCAAAGCCAAAGAAACCACCAAGAGAGCAGGGAGACAGCCCACATAATGGGAAAAAGTATTTGCCACCTCCATGTCTGACAAAGGCCTAACATCAAAGATCTATAAGGAACTCAAATGTGCTGAAAAGAAAAAAAAAAAATAACCCCATTACAAAGTGGGCAAAAGATATGAATAGACACCTCACAAAAGAAGATATAAGCACAGCCAACAGATACATGAAAAAATGCTCAACCTCACTAGTAATCAAAGAAATGCAAATTAAAACTACACAGAGATACCACCTAACACCAGTCAGGATGGCCATCATCAATAACTCAAAAATTAATAGATGCTGGAGAGGATGTAGCAAAAAGGGAACACTTCTACACGATTGGTGGGAGTATAAACTAGTACAGCCTCTGTGGAAATCAATGTGGCGATTCCTAAAAGCTCTAAAAATCGAACTTCTATATACCCCCTTAATCCCCCTATTGGGAATATACCCTGAAGAGCTCAAATCACTCTATAAAAAAGATACTTCCACATGTATGTTTATAGCAGCATTGTTCACAATAGCAAGGTCATGGAACCAACCATGCTGTCCATCAAAAGAGGACTGGAAGCCGGGCTCGGTGGCTCAGCCTGTAATCCTGCGCCTTTGGGAGGCTGAGGTGAGTGAATTGCCTAAGCCCGCGGGTTCGAGACCCGCCTGGGCAGCAAGACCTCATCTCTACAATAAATCAAAAAAATCAGCCGGGTGTGGTAGCGCATGCCTGTAATTCCGGCTACTTGGAAGACTGAGGCGGAAGGATCGCCGGAGCCCAGCAGGTCGAGGCTGCGGTGGCCGGGAGCGGCCACTGCACTCCAGTCTGGGTGACAGAGTGAGACTCCAACTCAAAAAAAAAAAAAAAAAAAAAAGAGGACTGGATTTTAAAACGTGGTACCTATACACAATGGAATATTACACAGCCTTAAAAAAGAACAAAATGATGAATTTCACAGCAACCTGGATGGAATTAGAGTTTATAATACTGAGTGATCTCTCACAGAAACAAAGATCTAAGTATCACATGTTCTCACTTGTAAGTGAACCTTGAACAACTTCCATAATACTATAACAAAAGGATTGATAGTGGCGGGAAACTGTGGGGGGATCAGGGAGGGGCAGGGAGGTGGGATTAACAGTAGTCAATATCTGTCTGGGGAAGGGGGGGCACACCTCATCAATAAGGGTGCCTGCACAATGAATATTTGTATACCTAACCCTTAACTGTACCCCACAATTTTAAAATAAAAAAATATATAATTTAAAAAAAGAGAAAAAATTAAGACAGACAAAAATAGGAGATTTGAAAAAACTAATAAAATTGATAAACCCTGACAAGACAGCATAATAATAAAACACAAATTATCAATATCAAGAATAAGCACAGAAATATTTTTGTAAGTCTTATAGACACTTAAGGGATGATAAGAAGATATGGCAAACTAATTTATATCAAGAAATTAGATAACCTTGATGCAATTCACAAGTGCATTGAAAGACACAAACTACCAAAGCACATTAAAGAAAAAATAGCCTAATAACATCCTATCTCTAAAAAGTTTTGAATTGTTGTAAGTAAATAGGACCCAAAAATAGCCCTGGAGTAAATTGTTTCACTGCTTTCTTTCATCGGATAGTTAAGGATGAAATAATTCCAATTTATGCAAACTTAGGACAAGAATTAACAGAAATGCTTTGCCATTTTTTGTGTGTGAAAGTTTGTGTCTAGAATTTTTTTTTTGCATGTGTATGTCCAGTTGTTCCAGTAGCATTTGTTGAAAAGAATATATTTTTTCCATTGTATTACCTTTGATCCTTTGTAAAAGATTAGTTGACTATATTTAAGTGCATCTGTTTCTGGGCTTTCTAGTCTGTTTCATTGATCTATTCGTCTGTTCTTTCACAATACCACACTGTTTTGTTTACTATAGTTTTATAGTAAGTCTTAAAGTCAGGTAATGTCAGTCCTCTGACTTTGTTCTTCAATATGGAGTTGAACATTCTGAGGTTTTGCTCTTCCATAAAAACATTAGAATGCTTGTCCATATCCACAAAATGGATTTTTACTGGGATTTCATTGAATCTGTAGATCAATTTGCGAAGAACTGACATTTTGACAATATTGAGTTTCTTACCTATGTACATGGAAAATTTATTTATTTTTAAAGCTCTTTAGTAGTTTACATTAGAGTTTTGCAGTTTTCCTCATATATATTTTGTACATGTCTGGTTGGATTTATACCTAAGCATTTCATTTGGGGGTATGTAAATGTAAATGGTGATATGCTTCAATTTAAAATTCCACTTGTTAATTTTTGGTATATAAGAAAGTGATTGGCTTTTGTATATTAGCCTTGTATTTTGCATTCTTAATATAATTGCTTATATGTTCCATGAGTTTTTATTAATTGATTCTTTTGGATTTTATATACAATGATGTCATATGGCAACAAAGACAATTATTTTGTCCCAATATTTTATATCTTTTCCTTGTCTTATTCACTAGTTAGACTTAAGCTTAATGTTGGGAAGCAGTAGTGAAAGGGAATATTATTGTCCTGTTTCTGATATCCCTGGAAAAAATCATCAATTTTCTCACCATTAGCTTTTATGTTAGCTGTAGATATTTTTAAAAACCATGCTGAGAAAGAGGTTTCCTTCTATTCCTAGTTTTCTGAGAGGTTTTATCATAACAGGTGATGGATCTTGTCAAATGATTTTATTGCATCAGTTAATGGGATAATATGATTTTTTTCTTCAGCATGTTGATGTGATACATTACATTAATTGAGTTTTAAATGTTGAACTAGACTTTTATGCCTGCAATAAATCCCACTTAGTTGTGGTGTGTAACTCATTTTATACATTGTTAGTTTTGCTTTACTAGTATTTTGTTGGGATTTTTAAGAATCTATGTTCACGAGATATATTGATCTGTAGTTTTCTTATAATATCTTTGTCTAGTTTTGGCATTAGGGTAATTCTGGCCTCACAGAATAGAGAACTATTTTCTGTTTCTATTTTCTTTAAGAGAATGTAGAAAATTGGCATAATTTCTTCTTTGGCTGTTTGGTAGAATTCACCAGTGACCACATCTGAGCCTGGTGCTTTACGTGCTAGAAGGTTATTAATTATTGATTCAATTTCTTTAGCAGACATAGGCCTATTCAGATTGTTTATTTCTTCATGTATGAGTTTTGACATTATATCTCTCAAAGAATTACTTCATTTTATCTAGGTTATCAAATTTATGGAACTAGAGTTGTACTTTATTGTCCTTACAATATTACAAACTATAATGGTGTTTTCTCTTTTATTAGTGTTATTAGTATGTCTTCTCTTTTTTTTCTTAGTTATCTTGGCTAGAATCTTATTGATGTGCTTAAATAGCCAGTTTTTGTGATAAAGGGAATTTAAAGAGTTTGAGGAGAATTGATGTTAGTTCTTCTTTTTAAGTTTGGTATAATTTAGCAGTGAAGCCATCCAGTCCTGGTTTTTCTTTTTTGGAAGACTTTCTATTGTAAATGCAGTCTCATTACTCATTATTGGTCTGTTCAGGTTTTTTTCTTTCTTCTGATTCAATCTTGGTAGGTTATATGTGTCCAAGGATTTATTCATTTCCTCTGTGTTTTCCAGTTTGTTAATATGTAGTTGTTCATAATAGTCTCTGATAATCATTTGTGTTTCTGTGGTGTCAGTTGTTATGTCTCCTTTTCAATATCTTGTTATGTTTATGTGCGTCTCTTTTTTTCTTGCTTAAAGAAAAAAAATTTCTAGCTAGTGATTTAACCTTTTTATTTATATGTTACAAAAAACAACTTTATTTTCTTGATTAACACTTTAAAATGAAATGCAAATGAAAACAGAAAGAAAACAAAAGTATCAGAGCAGAATTCATTGCAATAGGAAAGTGAGAGACAACAGAAAAAATTAAGAAAGACAAAGTAGGATATTTGAAAAAGGCTGATAAAACTGATAAGCCCTGACAAGACAATATAATCATAAAGCACAAATTACCAATATTTTATTGATTTTTTGAATTGTTTCTATTTTTATTTTCTATTGGGCAAGATTTTTAAAAATAGTTTGTTTATTTATTATAGAGTTGTGGGGGTACAAGTGAAGACTTACTACATAAATAGACTGCATGCAGATGAGGTTTGGGCTTCCAGCTGGCCCTCACTCCCCTGGTAGTGGACCAGGTATCCCTAGTGCTGTCACCCGCCCCTTAGCCTCCGCACATATTGCTTTTTAAATCTCTTAAAATTTGTTTCATCTAAGTATAGATATTTCTGCTTACTTTTGGTTTCCATTTGCATGAATTATTTTTCTTTAACCCTTTTCTTTCAGTCAATATGTGTCTGTACAGGTGAGATGAGTTTCTTGTAGGCCACATATAGTTGGATCATATCTTTTTATTCATTCTGCCAGTCTATATCTTTTAAGTGGAAATTATACTTCATTAACATTTACAGTTATTATGTACATGTGAAGACTGATTCCTATTTTATTGATTGATTTCTGGCTCTTTGCATAACTTTTGTTCCTTACTTTCACTCTTATTGTTTACGTGGCTTAGTGGTTTTCTGTAGTAATAACATTTAAGTTCTTTTCCTTATTTGTGTTTGCTCTACCAGTGAGTTTTATACTTTTGTTTGTTTTCATGATGGCAAATATTGTCCTTTTGCTTCCAGGTATAGAACTCCTTTAAGTATTT
Organism: Cephalopachus bancanus; assembly: GCA_027257055.1. Classification (NCBI taxonomy): domain Eukaryota; kingdom Metazoa; phylum Chordata; class Mammalia; order Primates; family Tarsiidae; genus Cephalopachus; species Cephalopachus bancanus. The sequence continues at coordinate 9,548,368 of JAPVLO010000080.1, read as the reverse complement.
CTTGTAGGGCTAGTCTTGTGGTGATTAATTCCCTCAGCTTTTGTTTGTCTGTTCTCCTTCATCTATGAAGAATAACTTTTCTTGATGTGGTATCCTTGGTTAGTAGTTTTTTTTTTTTTTTTCCTTTTAGAACTTTCAATATATCATCTTGGTCTATACAATTTATGCTGAGAAAGCCACTGTTAATATGATGGGAACTCCCTTATAAGTTACTAGATGCTTTTCTCTTGCTGTTTTCAGAATTCTGTCTTTGTTTTGGATTTTGACTATAATGTACCACGTAGAAAACCTTTTTGAATTTTATTTATTCAGGGGATCTCTGAGCTTCCTGTATCTTGATATTTAAATCTATTCCTAGGCTTGGGAAGTTTTCAGCTATATTTGCATTCAATATATTTTCTACCCCTATGGCTTTTTCTTTACTATCTGGAACACAGACATTTTTAATATATGGTCATTTTATGGTGCCCCATATACCATATAAGCTTTGTTTAGTCTTTCTAATTCATTTTTCTTTATTTTTATTTGACTGGGCCATTTAAAAAAGACTTGTGTTCAAATTTGGATATCATTTCTTCTGCTTGATCTAGACTAATGTTGCAGCTTTAGAATGTACCTTTTATTTCTCCCAATGAATTCTTCAGTTTCAGGATTTTTATTGGGTTCTCTTTTATAATATCTTTTTGACAAATTTCTAATTCTATCCTGAATTACTTATCTGATTTATTTATACTGTTTATCTGTGTTCTTTTATATCTCACAGATCTTTTAAAAATACCATAATTTTGAATACTTTTTCTGGAATTTCATAAATTATTTTCATTGGAATCTCTTGTTAGAGAATTATTCTCTTCCTTTAGATGTGTCATATTTCCTTGTTTTAAAAAAATGTTTATGTTCTTACACTGATATCTGCATATCTCTTATAACTGCTGCTTCTTCTAATTTTTTCAAATTTGCTTTCATAGGAGAGGATATTTCCTAAAAAGATACCTATGGTGCTGACTGGTTAGAGCTCTTTGCCTTTGACTTTAGGTACGTGAAGCAGTGTGGTTTCCATATAACTTACTCATCTGTAAAAAGTGTCAGTGGTATCTGTGATTTCCTCTATGTCTTAGGGTACAGTTGTTAGTGGAGGCTGTGGTCAAGTTTTACTGGGGATGGGAATGTCCAGTAAATACTTGGGACCTAGTGGTGGCAGTGGTGAGCCAAGCATGCCTGTTTGTGGGCACCAGAGACCAATGTATGCTGGGACTAGATATAGTGGGTTTAGGCAGGCCAATTCTTGGGTCTCCAGGCAGCTTACTTGGGTGCTGGCAGAGGCAGTGGTGGACTAGGCTGGTAGGCGTGTCCTTAGGCCTTGGGCAGCACACGTCTGTGTTTTCTTGTGTTTTCTCTTAGGTGACAGTGAGGGGCAGGATAACCCTCTGACTTCCAAGGTGCTGGCAGTGTTTGAGACAAGCTGGGTAAATCAGTCCCTAGTCCCATAGGTGGCATATGTAGATGGGGAAAACTGTGGTGATAGCAGCAGGTTGTGAGGGACCATTCAGGTGCTAATGATAGCCAAGGTGATCCCCAGGCTCCCATACAGTGTACTTGGGCACTGGTTGGGGGAGGAGCTGAGTTAAGTGGTGGGCCTTTCCTCAGGCCTCTTGGCTGTTTATGCAGGTGCTGGCTGTGATAGTTAGGATTGGGGTGACATCCAAGCTCCCAGAAGAATGCTTGAGTGGGGGCAGCAGTGGCTATACTGCAAGATTGCTGCTGAAAAGGGCAGGGTTGATTTCACTGGCAGCAGCCATAGGCAAGTGGCTGTGAAGAATATACTTGGACTTCAGATGGTGACTGTAGGCAAGGTAACCTGTCCTTAGGGCTGCTGCCAGTGGCTTGCACTGTGGCCTTGAAGGTGGCAACCAGTAGTAGCAGCAGCAGCTACAGGTGGAAAGTTCATTCACAGGTAGCATGAAAATGCACTCAGTAGTGGGGCTGTTGCCAATGACTCATGCTTTGACCCTGGAGCAGCAACCAGCAGTGATGGTGGCTGTGGGTGGGAATACCAGTGGGGCTCTAGAGATATGGAGATGCAAAAGTTGTTGAGTCCCAGGGAAAGATACAATCGATTGAGGGCTGGGTTCTCAAAATAGTGCTGTGCTATAGCTACTTGGCATTTGGCAATGTGTGGGACCCAGTGTGAGCACCTTCTCTGGAGTGACTTCATCTTGTGGTCCCCAGGCAGCTCCCTATGTTAGTCTAGGTGCTCCAAGGATCAAGAGGTTCTGTTGTGGCTAGGATTACAGGAATACACAGAGAAAATGCTAACCACTGAGGATCTTTCACTTACTCTTTCTCTGTACCGGAGAGCCTCTCTGGGGTCCCAGCGTTCCTAGTCAAGCAGGCTGTCATGCTTCCCTCTCCTTCCTTGCCTTAGATGTTTCTTGTCACTTATCTGTTGAATTTTTGTGTTTTGTCTTAGATGATCTATTTGAAGTATAATTATTTACTTGCTACTTTGGTGGGAAGGCAAATACCCGATGCCTCTTTCCAGTTATCTTGAAGATCCTTCTGTAATATCGTTTTAACTGTTTTAAAAATTCTCTCTGATAAATCTAACATCAGCATTACCTTACTAACAGTGTATATATTAGCTTTTCTTTTAGAGTTTATCACATTTTCCTCATTTCTAAATGTGTCTAGTATATTGGATTTTATTATGGATATTGTAAATATAAAGTTGGGTATGCTCTGGATTCTATTATATACATCTGGACTTTTGTTTTGTTTTGTATATAATTAAATTCATTTATTTCAAACTGTAAACTCTGTTGCCTAGTAAATCAATCTAATTATTTCTATTTTGGAATATATTCTGTACTTTGGTATTTAGCGGCTAACCTGAGATTGGACTGTTTATATACAAAATGTGGAATTCTCCATGTTTGGCTCTCTACTTTCTGTGACTGCTCTCAACAGCTCACCAATGGCTATAATAGACCAATTCTTTGCCTTATGGCTCTGCAAGGAGAAAGTACATGCACTTCCTATCAGGGTTTGATATGTCCCTTGTGTTGACTTTGACGTGCCTCTGGGTTAAAAGCCATAAAAACTAATAACTCGCTCATGCCAGTTTCTTCTTCCAAATGATAACTTCCATTTGGGATTGAGTTGCTGTAGTTCATTCTCTAGTGCCTTCAGGCCAATATTAGATTTTTGTTTATATACTTGTTAATTGATATATTTTTAAAAGATGTATATATTTCATATATGTCAGTGTTGTGTCCTACTTGGTCATTCCAGAGGAAAAAATATCTTATCAGGCTATTTTATCGCAGTTCTCCTAAGGTAAAGAAAAACAAAAATAGTAGTGATGCCCATATGTCTCACGAACTTAAATGCACCATATAAAATATTTTAAAAACCAGTTCTACATTTGACTCCATACAGTAAATTATTTCTTAGAATAAAAGTTAAATCAAAATGACAAGTGTTAATAGCTTAATTCTTTCTAATATATTTTCTCTAATCTTGTCATTAGTTAACGGTATTTATCTAATCATCATTGACATTTTGGCTTGTTAACCTCAGAGTATGCCCAGCAATTTCTTATCAACCACTATCTCTAAGGAAGAAGTACAAATGACTCTGTTAGTTATTCAGAATCTGTCTTTGAAGCTCTTGCAGTGAAAGTCAGTCTAAATCCAGTGCTGTTGACTTTTATTTGTTTTGTTCTGTTTTGTTTAATGATCTATACACTAATTTGGTGGTAGTAGATTGTGTTTTAAAAAAGGATGCACGGTATCCATGCACCCTATTCGATCTTGAAATACTTAAAATTATGACTTATAAATTTATTAAAAAGTGAAATAAATCAAAATTACTGTGTTTGACAAAGAGTTCATTATTTTTTGGTGAATAACACAGTACTAAGTGGAGAGTAAACTGCAAACAAATGATACACACAACACACACACACACACACACACACACACATGGTATCTCTGCCCTAACGGAACCTTATAATCTAGCTGGGTTTAGAAAATAAAAACACAACTAGCTTTTCTCTATTAAGAGGTTATAAATATATATTTATTTGTTTATGATGGCAGTAAATGGCACGATTCTGCAGTAAAACAGGCCTAAAGTCAAATCTTTCGTTAGGTTTTAAAATCAAAAAGTCTTCTCCAATAACCCTACCTAAAACTAAAATCAATACCCTTCCCACTTCATCTTCTTCTTTAATACACATCACCTCACCACTTAAAGTTTGGCAGATTTTATTGTCTTCTCTTGCAAAACAAACTACAATGGTTGGTGGGAATTATGATCTGTTTTATATATTGCAATTTCAATTGCTTCTATAAGAAGTCCTGGAACATGGTGGAGATTTTATTAGTTGAATCATGGATTCTGCCTCCCTTACTTACTAGTCGTATTATCTTGAAAAAGTTACCAACCTCTCCAAACTTCAGTTTCTGCAGTTCAAGTATGAGGATACTAATAGTAATGATCACATCTTATTTTATTGAAAATGGCATGAAATCATTCATCTAAAAAGTTTTGCCCAGTTTCTGGTCTAATTCAATAGATGTATTTCGTTTGATGGCAACTGGCTCATATCAGCATTGATTTTAATAGCCACAAACCAGAAGCAACACTAATGGCGATCTAAAGTGGAATGGATAAATGCATTATGGTTTATTTATATATTTTATACAGTGAAATGCCATCATATAAACGATATAACTTTAAGTGGATGAAAATTGAAAGTGTTTAATTCAATACTTAATTAAAGATATAAGACAGGTATATGTTGTCTACGGTATGAGAAATTAGTTGAGAATTTTATCCTACTAAAGGAAAGACGCATTGAAGACTATTAGAAGCCTTGATGGGATGTTGGCAATACTTTGTTTTTTTAATCTGGATGCTGACTGCACAGTTGAGTTCACTTCATAAAAATTTACTGGGCAACCCCCTGGCGTCCCCTCCTACTGTGGGAGCTTTTCTGTCCTCTCAATAAATCCTGCTTAAAAAAATACTGAACTTTACATAATTTCTATACTTTTCTATAAACATTATATATTTGAGACTTTTACTTGAAAAAAATATATCAGGTAAAAATTCAAATGGCTTAATTGTTCTCTCACCTAAATAACCTGTCACATCAGCATAAATCCCAAATGTTATCTGATTCAGCTTTTCTCAAGAATATTATATAAACAGTTTATTATATTGTAGCACATGCAATTTCTCTTTCATTGTCTCATTGCTATGGGTCATTTTATGTGGTTTTTATTATATTTAAATAATTGTTTATTCTTTTTGTTTTACAGAATGTCAAGATAGCTCCTAGCTTTAAAAAAAGAGAGAGAAAAAAATGGAAGAAACAAAAATTGCAAGTAAAAAATACAAAAGAAAGAAAAGTAACTACCTTAGAAAGGTTCTCAAATATTTAATTTTTATTTTAAAATGCTAATAGATAGGGTTTCTGCATATAAATCAATGTCCTTAAATATTGACATGGCTAAATAACTTTCATTATTTTGTGTTACATATTAAGAGTGTCTCTATCATACAATGGCTCTTCATTTTCTTCATTTACCTTCTTAATGGCTAGTTGTGCTTTCATTTTTTAAAATCCAGTTAGATTGCAAGGTTCATTAGGATAGAGATTGTGTGTGTGTGTGTGTGTGTGTGTGTGTGTGTGTGTGTGTGTGTGTTTAATTTCTTTGTAGTTTACACTGCACTTAGCACTGTGTTAGTCACCAAAAAATAGTGCACTCATTCTCAAATACAGTAATTTTTATTTATTTCATTTTTTACTAGATTTGTAGACCTTAATTTTATGTATTTCAAGATCGAATAGGGTGTTAAGAGGTTGCAAAATGAAGTGCATGAGTGTTTGCAATTCCTTTTCATTATTTCTCTTCTCTGAATATAATGCTTTTGGCTTGTGACCCTATCTACCTATAATAGTCATCTGTCCTCAAATTTGTAGCTGAAGAAATAATGGGTAAATAATTCATAGTTTATTTACTTCCAAGTGATGAAAGTAAAAGAATTGATAAATCTAGCAATCAATTAGTTGTATCAACATCCATAAATATCTGGCATTCTGTGCACAGCCTCATTACCTTTGACTTTCTTTGGGGACCTGTTCTTTGTTTGAGTATTTTGTCATCCTACTGCTGTCTTTTTAGCCTATATTTACATGTTTTCATAGATGAACTAGAGATCACCTCCTTGACAACAGTTTCTTCTTTCTGTATTCTCTTGACCAAACAATCTTTCATAAACATAATTTTCATCAAACCACTTCTGAGTTTAAAATCCTCCAAAAATCCCCAATGCTTTGTAAGTTACTCATTCTCATTTATGTCTCGTTTAAATATTTTGATTGAATGTTCTCTGATAGGCATGGTTTTATGCACCGTGGAAAGAGGGAATTAAGGCAGACTCTTGTCTTGCTATCAAATGTCTAATAAGTCTACTGGTAAAACCTGAACTTTAGTGACCTTGATATTTTTCCCTCAGTCACTTAATCAAACTTACTCCAAAATATACCATTGAAATTCATTTTGAGCTTATATCATTGCTTTTTAACTACTCAGTATTCCGTTTTTGATGCTTTATCATGCTGTTCTGTCACATCAAATGACCTCACACCACAGACTCACCTGTTCTGTCTATCCCAATCTTTTGTTTTTCAGAGTCCTTATTCTTCACAAGTCATTCCTGGTATGTGGTATCACTCATGAGTATATTTTATCCATGGTATCAATGGTGATGTTGACTATATTATTTGTCAATTGCTGCATAACAAGTTATAGGAAACCTGATGACTTAAAACAACATGCATTTATTATATCACAGTTTCTGTGGATCAGGAGTGCACGCATAGGTTGCAATCTAAGTATCAGCCAGAGCTGTGTTCTTATCTAAAGTCTTGACTGGGGAGGATTTTCTTCCAAGCTCACTCAGCATAGCAATTTACAGATTTATCTCCTCATAAGCAATTTATCAGAGGCTCCATCAGTTCCTTGTCACCTGAATCTCTTCATAGCAACCAGTTCCTTCAAGACAAGCAAATTGGAGAGCAAGAGAAACTGACAAGAAACAAAGTGCTGGCCGGAGAGAAATCATGGACTTGTCTATCTTATCATATTGTATCAATTTTCCTGTGAACTTTTCATTAGAAATCAGGCACTGGGATTAGCCAATGCTCAAGAGGAGGGATATGTACAAGGGCATAAATACCAAGATGTGGACATCATTGGAAGCCATGTTATAAGTGGCCTACCACAATAGTGCTAATGATTATGACAATAACAGCAAAAACAACAATAACAGTAATTAACAATAACAATGATAATTTATATGTTTTGAGCACCAATTCTTTGCCAGCACTGTGTCATATGCTTTACATTGATTATTCGTTTAACCCTTAAGCAATTTTATAAGCTAGACACTATTGTATTTTCCATTTAATTGATGGAAGAAATGAAAACAGAAGATTATGTAATTGTCAAAGGTATGAACAAACACAAAATACAATTTATAAGCCTACTTGAGTAACCAATTATATATCACACCACTATATTGTTTTGTGCAAGCTAAGCCTTTTTTTCTGAATGTATTGTAATCTCTTGAAAAATGAAAATGACCTATGTCATTAGGTATTGCATATATTCATGGCAATACATAATGTAATAGAACTGAGAAGAAAAATAAATTCAATGTAGCCTCCCTAAATAAAATTGTTTGCACGAAACTAATTAGTGACATTATAAGCATAGCAGACAAACACATAGATAATAAGATCCAGATTTCAGAGAATATGACATTGTGGAAAAGTATCAAAAATTAAATGGAAGCAAATCGATAGTATTTTTATTAATTAAAGTAATTAAAATAGTATTTTTATTAATTTATTAATTAAAAATAATTGTGTATATTTACAGGGTATAATGTGATGTGGAGGAAAATCTTTTAGTGATCTACTGTACCACATGGTGACCACAGTTAATAATAATGTGGTGAATATTCCAAAATTGCTAAATGAATAAATTTTTTATGGTCTCTCCACAAAAAAATTAGTTGCTAAGGTGATGGATATATTAATTAGATCAACTTAATCTTTCTACAGCATATGCTTAGTTCAAAATTTCACCTTGTGCCCTCATAAGTTGACCAATATTATCTCTGTCTCTGTATAAAGATATGTATATGTCCATTAAAAAAAAGGTAAGTAAATATGGACCTTCTCAGATCTTTTTAGGTTTTGCAACAAATCTGATAAGGTTTCATTTTTAAAAAGTTGTGGGCCAAGCCTTATGTTTAGGACCCAATGATAAGAGAATTTTAAAACTGCCTTCTTTTCGTCTTCCCTTTCTCTCTTTTTTTTCTTCTTTCCTGCCTTCCTCCCTCCCTCTCTGCCTCCTCCTGTTCCCTCCTTCTAGAATGGCTATTTTGTTCACAATCTTGTGCTCTGTCAGAAATGTAGAGCTGAAGAATATAATTCCTATTTACAGTGTGCTCAAACTAATAGGGGAATTATTAAGTGGATTGAAAATTACTAATCCATGAAGGCCTATTTTGAGCATAGGCAGAGTGCTATAGAAATTCTTGGGGAGAATATGAAATCCAAGTTTAAAAAGGAAAGGGTTGGAGTTTCTAGGAGGAAACATTTGCTAATTGATGGAGCTTGAAAAGTAGTTTCTATTTGCATTTCTCCAATAACGAATTCAGTTTCAAATGTAACCACAGAGAAGTATATAAAAATAGTGAAAGGAAATATTAATCATATTTACACATGGTTTGAAATTAAATGACACAATCTCACTTCTCTATTCTGCAGCTACACCCTGTCCATACCAGTGTTATAACCCACTTTTAAAATATTATTAACTATAGTAATAGCCAACAAGTGACTACAACCACCGCATGGTTTATATCCTATATTTGCATCTCTCCTGGATCTGCAAGACATTTGAGAAGGAATGGAATAAAATGGAGGTCAAGAACTTTCAGGATGTCTATCCAGAGGAACTTGGGTATATATATTGGTTAACTGATTGCCATAGCCTCTTGTAAATATGTAATGCATATTTAATAAATAACAACTATGTGCTAGAATGAGGGCCTGGAGGTTGAAAAGACTTAGTTCTTGCTCTCAAAAAATTTGATACTTTATTGGACTGGATAAGCAAATTTTAAAAAGTAGTTGACATATGGTATGATGTGATGAATGCAGATGGGTAATAGGGGGTACTATGAGAGTAAACAGTAGAGCGCTCAACTCATTATTAAGTTTTATTGTCAGAGCTTTTATATTTCCTTCTTTTATCCTTCTTGGGATGGGCTATGGAATTTTAAAGGTGTATTTCAAAATAACGATTTAAGAAGAAAGGTCTAAGCATTTTTTTTCCCATAAAAGTTACTACCAACATTCATTCTAAACATTTCTCAACATCCTTTCAACTGGTCTTTCTTTGCCTTGTGTCCATGTCTCCCACAGTCCATTTTCTGCAAAACAAGCCAAACTGTGTTTTAAAAATATAAATCATACAATATTTTAAAATCTTTACTGTAATTAGTAATCCTAACCTTGGCCTATGAAATCCTCCAGAATCTGTGTCCCCATCTGTTTTGCTAGCTCATCCTCTCTATTGTCCATTCCAGTCTCTTCGACTTCCTTTTTCATCATAACAAACTCATGTACACATAAAAACATGTACACACAAAAACAAACTCATGTACACATAAAAACACATAAAAAAAAATTGCTGTTCAATTTGCCTAAAATTGTGTTGTTGGAGTCTGGCTTCTTATTTTCAATGACCTATCAACTAAAACGTTGCTTTATCAGAGAGGACTTCTTGACCACCTTATCTAAAATACTTTTTTCTATTCCCCCCCACCCATCCTCTTTTTTATTGTTTTGTTCCACTTAGTTCTTCAAGAACTTCTTCAAGATTTTAGAAATATAATTTATCTTTACTGCATCTGGAGGTAAGCCATGGTGATATGGAGTTTATATATATATATATTTTTTTAAATTTAATATTTGTATTTATACACATTTTAATACATATTTTAATGGCTTTGTTCTGGTTCTAGATTAGTGTCTTCATATAGTCGAAGCTTAATGTATGTTCAACAAATGAATAAACAATCATTTGAAGGCAACATAGCCAATTCTAATCTTATCGAGACTGTTTGGTCAATCTATATCTCTGTAGAGTTCAGTGAATAATGACCTTTAACATGTTTTCTAATTTGCGTGTGCCTTAGTTTCCACATCTGTATGACAGAGGCAAATATTGCACTTATCTCATAGATCTTTTATGAGAATTAAATAAATAAACATCTAACATATAAAACTATACACACCATAAGATATTATATAACTCCCTAAGGAAGATCTTAGAGTCTATTAAGATACTATAACCATGCTTAAAATTATTCAGTGTGCTGAGATTTCTCTCCTAGTTTTTGACAGCTTTTCTGAAGCAGTTTTTAAAAGTGAATTAACTAAGATGCCATTTTATGTCCCAAACTTACATATACTTGATTAGTAATTTACAACCTTTGTTTCCGAGTATTCTTTTGAGCCTGTGATATAATCCTGTAACCAAAGGTCATAGTAAGTAGATGCTAAGAGGAAAGATCACATATTAAATACTGACCCAAATTAACCAACATTAATGTCATGACTTATTTCTCTTAAGATTGAATACGATTATTGTTACATAAGTCAAAATGTCTTGACAGCAGTCATGCCACTAATTTCCTGATATTAATCTTGACCTTTCACATTGGGTATTTGCATTCACTTGTATTAGGCTTTGGCAATTAAATGTAGTTAAGGCTATTGCACTTGTTGCATCATTTGGAATGTGATGACAAGATAAATTTAAGGGCTGCACCTGCTACAAAAGCTTTAGTCACTACTGACTGCAAGTTGGTTTCAATTTTACAGCTGCGTTTCTATTTATGAATATGTAAATACTAAAATTTAGCTGGACACAGTGGCTCATTCCTGTAATCCTAGCACTTTGGGAGGTGGAGGCAAGAGGATGCCTGAGCTCAGGAGTTTGAGACCAGCCAGAGCAACTTAGTGAAACCTCGTCTCTACAATAAATCAAAAAATTAGCTGGGCATGGTGTTACATGCCTGTAGTTCCAGTTACTTGGAAGGTTGAGGTGAAAAGATCGCCTGAGCCCAGCAGGTTGAGGCTGCGGTGGCCATGAGTGTCCCACTGCACTCCAGCCTGGGCAATAGAGTAGGACTCCAACTCAGGAAAAAAAAATTAACTGGAAAAAGGACAAAGCTTATGTAAGATCAATCATATGTGATTCTATTTAATATTTCTATTATTCCATTTATTTGTATCTCAGTATCCTAAAATAAATCAATATGGTTTGATTCTTAGTTTTTTTCCAGTTCTGAAGTTCTCTGTATCTATTAAAAAATGGAGGAAAACATTGGCTACAGATGTAATTGATGAATTAGTCACAGTAATTTTATATAAAGGGTGCACTAAAATTCTCCAATCAACACTAACAACTGAATAGATACTCAGACAAATTATATGAATAAATAAATCATGAGAAGATGGCCAGAATTCATGTACAATATAAGCAGGGTATAGTATCATTTTCCAAATTATCAGTATTTGAAAGAATTATAGCAAATTCTAGTACTGAAAAAATTACATGTTCATCAATTACTGACTATGGTGCAGTTATCTTTTGAGAAAAAATATCAAGAACTTCAGAACATTTTTAATTTTAGAAAAAAATTTAAAAATAATCTTCAACTGGCATAAGAAAAAAAGTGGAATGGAAGAGTTGGTTACTAGGGTCATCCTGCTCCGTATCTTAGTTGTGCTCTTATCTGTGTGGGGCTTATGCTTCAGCTGACCCTCCTTATGGGTTTTATTGTTTTAAACTGTGCTGTTATTTTTCTATTGTGTCACAGTTTGATATAGGTCTCGTGGCTAAACTGGAAGTATAACTATGACCAACTTTTATGATATTTTAAAAGACTAAGCCTGGGTCATGAGTCTCCTTTTGGATTTGGGTGATGGAACTATTCATTCTCTAATTTTCCCTTCAGGAATTTATTTAATATCTACTATTTATTGTAAGTCAACAATATGCCAGGCACTGTCCTGGGTGCTGAAATATAACCATGAACAAATCTATCTTTCTTGTCAAGTACCTCACTTGCCAAGGGGTAAAGAAAAAAAATAAAAGAAACAGATACAAGATGTTGGATGGTAATAAATGCTATGGAATAATAGAAGTTTGTTACTGAGTATATATTTAAAGGAAAGAAATGCAGTCTGTCAAAGAGATATTTTATTTCTATTCTATTCACAATAGCCAAGATATGAAATCAAACTATCTATCAACAGATAAATGGATTTAAAAAGGTTTTACACACACACACACACACACACACACACACACACACACACACACACACAATGAAATACACTTCGTCCATTAAAAAAGGCAACATGGATAAGCCTGGAGGAAATTATGTTAACTGAGAAAAGTTTTGCACAGATCCATCTTCCTTTTGGAATACCCCCTTCATTCCACATAATTTTGTTAGGGATTTCAATAAGGACATCACACAATAATCTCCCATCCCTTCTACACCTAACACTACAAGATGCATGCAATTCATAGACTATGCCACACTGAGTTTCATATATCCCTGGATTTTATTTATTTATCTTTTTAGAGATAACCATAAGATGAAGGGAAACTTCTTGCCTTCAAATTTCTGTTGGAAATAAAAAGATTAACTTTGGGGTTTTAAGTTTGAAACTGTTATAATGAAAAAGTCATCTATATGGAAGAGGAGCAGGTAATTACGCCAACGCAAGAATAATATAGAACTAGGAAATTAAGAAGGAGAAAAACAAAGAGCAGGTAATATGATGATGTCATTTTTTCTAACTGAACATACTGATGATAACATCAGTAGATCTAACTGAACCTGAAGCTAATATGCTCTTAGATTTTGGTTATTTGAGGCAACACTTTTTCTCTCTTACAGTTTAACTTGCACATTCAGCTGAAAGTCTTGAGTAATTTAGAGCAACAGAAGTCAAACTAAAGAATTTATGGGAAGAGAATTTCCAAAGCTAGAGGGGAATTCATCAGTTTTTCCTAAGAGAATGGACTCTTGAACAAAAAAAAATTTGGGGGAGAGTAACAGTATTTATCTCAGCAAGTGTCTATGTTTATTAATTACTGATAAGTGGGCCCTAATTATATCCAGGTTAATTTTAGAACATAATATGCAAATGCTTTGTCTGGACGTTTGGGAAAAGACTCCTTAGGGTTGTGAAATGGAACTGATGGATTATTCCAAGATCCAAATTAAGTTACCAAGATCCAATGATGGCTTGAGGACACAATAGCTAATAGTGACAACTGGAAGATGAAATGAATGATGACTAAAATGTCAAGAGTGAAGTGGGATAAATCATGAATGTTCCATCAGATTCCTTAGAACTTTACTAAGAAGATCAAATGGGCCACTCCTCGACAGTAGTAGGGTTTTGTGAGGTCTCAGACCACAAATATGAGTAAATAATAACTAAAAGAAAAATGGAAAGATAAAGGGATAGGAAAGAAGATGCTGGAGAGAAAAAAGAGCATAAGGAAGCAAACCACGGAATGTACATTCTACTCATCACCACATGGAACGTACTCCAAGATTGACCACATCCTGGGGCATAACTCAAGCATAAACAAATTTCATAAAATAAAAATACAACCATGCACCTTCTCAGACCATAGAGGAACAAAAATAAATACCAACACCAACAAAGCCACCCCCAAACTCACAAAGACACGGATACTAAACAGCATGATGCTGAACAACTCCTGGGTCGACACAGAAATCAAAGCAGAAATTAAAAGATTTCTGGAAACAAATGAAAATAAAGATACATCTTGCCAAAACTCCTAGGATGCCATGAAAGCAGTACTGAGAGAGGAATTCATTTCTTTATGAACATATATCAAGAAAATGAAACGATCACAAGTTAACAGCCTGACAGATCACCTGAGGAAGCTGGAAAGACAAGACCACCAAAATCCTAACTTCAGCAGAAGAATCCAGATCACCAAAGTAAAAGCACAAATATGATTTAAAAGGGAGGATGTGTGACATAAAAATATATAAAATAATAATATATTTAGAAAAATAAGCTAAGAAAAAAGAAATGTTGGGATTAAGAGAAGAGAGAGACAGAGAGAGAGAGAGAGAGAAAGAGAGAGAATAAAACCAGTTATTCTGATACAGTCAAATTTATATATAAGAAAGTTTGACTATTTGGGAATGCCATTATATTATTCTTTCTTCTTGTCTGACATATAAATGTAAATATTGTTTGCTCCATACCAGAAATTTTTTTTAAAAAGCAAAAGTTTTAGATCAGTATTTTATAGAATAAGTTTTCTCTTTACTTCAAACTTTGTCACATAAACTAGAAAGTTTATGAAACAACTAGAATTCACCAAAAAAAGCGATTTGGTAGTCTTTTCTATAAGGCATAAACTTAATAAATCAACTTTATAAAATTATTTTTTTGACTCTGGATTTTATTACTTCTTTTTATTTTTGTAGAGACAAGGTCTCCTTATATGGCCTAGGCTGAGTCTTGAACCTCTAGGCTCAAGTGATCCTCCCACCTTGGCCTTTCAAAGTGCTGAGATTACAGGCAGGATCTACCCCTCCCAGCCCTGCATTCTGGATTTTTATCTACTAAAATCAAAGTTTTTGCATTAAAATTATTTTTTTTAAACAACTTTCATCAACTATATACTTATAACTGTTCCAGGTATTTTTTTTTAAAAAAAGTTCTAATTTTTTCATTACAAAAACTTTAATTTGAAATGTTAGACAACTTATATTAATAGGTACAGGACATATAATTGCCAATATTAAACTGCCTAAGTATAAACTGCATAGATAAATGCAGAATAAAAAATTAGGCTATAAATTATGTGTATTACTGTTTATTGTATCCCAATTTTCTGTAAAAAATGTCTATAGGAGGTTCTCAATTTTTAAAATTCATAAACTTAATGAATACAGTCTAATATTTTATTTTATACCTACTTATGAAAATTGAGGCCCAAAAGTAGAATAATTAGCGCAATGTAATATGTTCTTAACTTTCAGTGCAATTCATAATTGCCTGTTCTCACCTGGGTTAAGAAGAAAGAGAGAAACATCTAAATGTATCCAAGTTCATATTTAATAGCAAAATATCAGTATGAATTATGAAGAAGTCTGAGGCCATTTTGATTTTTCATCTGTTGCACTAAAAATACAGATATTTAAAAAATACTAATTGCATAGATTTCACATTGATGAAAATTATTATTAAGTGTTTAATAACCTCTTGTAATCTATTTCAGTTAGCTAATTTAGCAATGAACATAATCTCAACAGACTAGTTGATTAAAATTTTGTAGAAAATCCTATTTATCATTACTTAACACCTGTCATAGTTTTGGTGCTTCCCTTGGACTTTTTGACAGTTTTTGTATTCTAAAAAGTTTTTGAAACTTAAATGGATATTTTTCTGTTTAATTTATTAAGTAATTTATTTTTTTGTCATCAGGATTTTTGGTGGCTTAAAAAGAATCTGTCTTCACTATTCTTCCTAAACATTTGGAATTATTGCTATAACCTCTGTGCTGAATAAAAATTTTCTGTCTGCAGTTTGATGAATGTTACTATACTACAAAATAACTTTTAAAATACTTGATTTAAGTGCACATCTTTTTCATGACTATTTATCATACTTGGAAATGTGGAAGGTCCGGAGGTCCCATAAGCCTTAGTGACTGCGGCTGTTATTCTTAACACAGAGTTAGAATGTTGTAAACATGAAATTTTATACAATAATAGGGTTGAAATTGTAACCAAGTGAGAGTAGATGCTTACTAGTTGGCTTCAATTAATACCTTGCCTTAAGTAAGAGACAGAAGTACCAACTCCAAGAATTTTATAAAGTAGGAAGAAAAGAAAGTAAATGTGAAAATAAACATCAACTGCCATAAACCAGAACCTACAAGGCAAAAGGCATAACATCAAAATAGAGTCTGATTGGATTGGCAAATTTACAATCTGCCTCAGTATTAAATAACATTCTTAGCTTGTGACCCAGTCCAACTCGGTGGTGAACTTTATGGTTTGACCTTTCAAGATCCTCACTTGTTTTGATTTATTCTACTTCAGTTATAGACTTGCAAGCATAGACAAACCTCACAAGAGAGTGTAGTTTATTTCTGTGTCCTCACAGAGTTGCATCTCAGCAAGCCTGAGCATAGGGAGTAGGTATCATGTTCATCCATTTATTTTAGGAATTGATTCTGTTTCTCAAAACACTTAAGAGTTTGGAGAATAGTGCTCATTTCTAATAAAATTTTCATTCAAATTCATTTATATTATTATTATTTGATTGCTGGTTGAAATTAAGAACAGATGGCTACTTGTAGCCCTTTCTCAAAGACTTAAGGGACGGTGGTTTTCAGATTGTTTTGTCCGAATGCACCATTTAGATGTATTAGTTTTCTATTTTGGCTGTAACACATTGCCATACATTTACTAGCTTAAAACACAAATTTGTTATCTTACCATTCTGCTAAGTTAGATATTTGACATGGGTCTTACTTGGCTAAAATCATGATGTCGGTAGGTCTGTATTCCTTCTTGGAGCCTCTAAGAGTGAATCCATTTCCTTGCCTTTTTAAACTACAAAAGGCCATGTGCATTCCTTCACTCACAGCTCCCGTCTTCTGTTTTCAAAGCCATCACGGAAAGTCGAGTCTTTCTCACATCATGGCATTCTGACTCTGACTCTCATGTGCCCACTTGTCCTTATTTAAAGATCCTTTAAGACCATTTGGAAAAACGGGGTACTCTCCCTCGTATAAGGTCAGCAAATTAGTGATCTTAATTTTATATGTGATCTTACTTCCCTTTACTATGTAATATAATATATTCACAGGTCCCAAGGTTTAGGATGTGGACACTCTTTTTTTTGGCAGCAGTGAGGCAGGGTGGAGGTTGGTCTTTATTCTTCCTACAACGGATGACTCCAAAATGTTGTTTCTGTTCTATCTGTGCAGTGCTACAAACATATACCTAAACATACACACACACACAACCATGACTTTTGAAAAAAAAGGGAAAAAAACCAAAGTAAAAATATTCCACATGTCTCTATATGTTTATATTTAGTCAATTTCAGAATGTTAGTATTCTTACCTAACAGAAGTTGATGACTGATGATGGGGAGGGACATAAGACCAAAAACAGAAGGCAGTGAGAATACTGATGTGACGCTTTTGAGAGGTTCCCATTTATGTCATCACCTCACAGCTTTCCAATGAATAAGAAGTTGTAACAAAATATTAAGAGTTAATAAAAAATGTTTTCTTCTTTAGATAAAGCAACACAAAGTGACAAGCAATTTTGTATTCAAAATTCATATCGTTTATGATTTTGTAACTTCCCTATAGCTTTCATAAAGTCTCCTGAATAAAGAAAATCTCTACCAAAACACTTCTCTGAAAAATATTTTATTCCCAGAAAAGGAAAATTTATTTCTCAAGATGAGCTATTTTTAAATGTACTAAAAAAGCATAGTAACGTTAATATAAAAAATGAACTCATTAAAATCTCCGAGGACTCCTGGCACGGGGCGGGTTTCCCTTGGCTCTGTTTGTCATTTCCTGCCCTCCAGAAATAAGACACCCAAACATAAACACCCTCAGTCTTTCTCTTCATATCCTGGTGCCAACTATAATACCCTTTAAATGAGAGATACTGGCTGCTATAGAATACTGACATAGTAAAGGGTACTGCTAAAAAAAAAAGTTTGTTTATAAGGGTCAGGAGATTTTTTTCTAAGAGAAAGATAGTTTATAATGCAATATTTGAAGCGCTACATACTAACTCTAGCACCATTCTTTTATGTTCCAAGGTGTTGTATAAAGATAAAAATTCTTATATTTGACTAACTTTGGTCATGTTCTTCCCTTTTATTATTTAGTTTTGCCTCAGTTTCTAATAGCCTTTTTGAATTAAATTTAAGATCATATATCAACACAAAAAATAGTTTTACATTAGACCACTTGGAAATATCACGAAACTAAAATGTAGTCTAAAGTTACATTCATTAATATATTCTTGGTGGTGCTGAACTAATAATCAAAACATCTTGGTGGCTTAAAACCACAGAGATCTATTTCTGGGCATGTTAAGTCTCCATGCATCTTAGGTAACTCTCTCAGGCAGTTTTTCTCCAAGTAGAGATGTGTTGACCCAGGAACCTTCAAGCTCATAGGTTCCTGGGTCAACACATCTCTACCTGGAGAAAAACTGCCTGAGAGAGTCCATGATTGTCAAGAGACAAAGGGTGCTTGGAGATTGATAGCAGCAATTAAATGGTTTGGGTAGAAGGTGACCCGTGCCACTTTTGGTCACAACTTCTGGACCAGAACCACTTGTATACTGGTGCCTAGATGAAAAGATAAAAAATTCAAATCCTTCCAGGAATCTGAAAAGGGAAGACAAATACATATTTGTGAGCACTAAATGACTGTACCACAGTTGTCAAAGGACAAATAAAACAAATTTATCTATGTTTCAGCAGTTTCTTTAAATTATATCTTTCTTCATATATAATAGAATAGCTGTGCTGAAGACAAATTTTCCATAAGTCCATTGAATATAATATTTTTTCTTAAAAAAGTCATAAACCATTCATATATGCTTTGTAGAAGTATATCTCAATGTCATTTATAAGCCAATAAAGAATGCTTTTGGTTTAGTGAAGTAAAAATTGTCTATTCTATTTAATTTTCATTTAATCTGTCAAAATAACGACCACAGTGATAACTATATACATAGTACATATATAATAATCATTATATATATAATGATATATAATAATTCCTCCAAATTCATGCCTCTAGTAGTTAGTGTGGACAAATAAGCATAATATTTTGCTGAATACTATCTTTCACAAAGGCAGGAAAGAGTTTGGGGTTCAGGTGAAAATCCAAGTCAGTGTTATCTATGTGATGAAAATTATATATATATATAAAGTTTTTGTCTAAAACATCTTTTATGTTTAGACTTAAAATTGTTCATATAAAGAAAAATAAATTGTTTTGCGTGGAAGACCTCAAGTATCATCGTGAAATTATTTTACAATGCGAGTAAATTAGTTTCTCATATTAAACTCATATTCATCATACAAAAAGATTAATGAAAATGACACATTTTGTTTTGCTTCCAGGGATTCTTGCAATACACTATGTAATGACCATTGCCCTAAACTGTCACTTGCGAAGTGTATATCTCACGTACAATTTTTCTCAGGACCACAAATAATTTTTGTCCTGAGTTCTTCCAAGTTTTAAATACCCAAGATAATTTATTCTTCTTCCTTCTGAGATACTTTTTTTTCAAACTTAAAAAAAAATTGGCAATTTTTTTTCACATTTTATTTCCTTGGGCTTATCTCCTGGGCCTATATTCAGTTTGTAGAATATTGGGCTTAGTCCTTCTATTTCCATTCTCATCTACCACAATGGGAGTGCTGAAATAAACCCAGACATCTGGGAGCAGTTTTCTAGGGAACGGAAGGGGCAACCTCTGTCTCAAGTGTGTTTTCTCCTCGTCACTCACCTGAGCACTGGGCATACTTTTGTGTCTCCTCCAATGTCTGTCTTCTCTAAACGCAGCCCACGGCCTGTTTGTTGAATAAGAGAGCTAAACTCATGTTCTTTAGCTGGCCCCAATTACCCTTCCTATTCTCATCTCCCTGATCATCACTTCTCTTGAGTTCTATTACATTATGTTTTCTAGTTCCAGATAGAGACTGGGGCTGAGATAAACACTATCTGATTTCCACCTCTAAGTTTACATTTTTCTATCTGATTAAAACAGTCTTAGAAACTAAGCTATGCCTAAGTATTAGGACATAACCACAGAAGCCTTGTCCATGGTATCATGCATGTTTTGTAAACATTTTCAATCATCTTCACCATAAAAAAATGGAGATATATGGTAACAAAATACTTACTTGTCTCCTTAAGTGCTTGTCTATAATTTAGTTTAATGATGCTGCACTTTCTTGTGGTCTTTCTAGGCCTCAAGGGCCATTTGTATTGATTTAGCCATTTGGTTTGTTTCAGTAACAAACAACCACATAAAACACAGACTGGAAAAAGTAATTTTTTTGAAGTGGAACTTCACATTTATCAGTGTAATAGAACTTTTGATTATGGGTGACATCGAGGGAAGCATTTTAATTCTGTAAATATAAATCTTGATGAACATGCTAAAGAAAGGCAAACTTTAACTTTTATAGTTGCCTGTTTTACACTTTTAGAAACACACACACACACACACAAAATCAACTGATTATAGAGCTTCTAGAGATATTTTGCCCTAGCATTCAGGTTGCTGTAAAGTGTTATATTATTTCTGGTTAATACACAAGAGAGTAGTTAAAAAGATGAATCAAAACAAAACAAAGTGAATACACTAATAAAAAGAGATGTGAAATCCTCTAAATGAAGAAAACCTTGGATTGCACCTCACTGTTTCTGGTATAAAGGTTCTTGAAAAATACAATTTTTCTTATTTTAACACATAGCAAATTGATTGTTTTCACTATAGGTGTTGATTGTGATGTTTATTTTGCTTCCTTAGCTTAGTTAACAATATAACTCAAACCCAGGAGAACTGGAACTTGAAATCATAGAGAGCCTGTCACTTAAGGCGCTCAAGCACTTCATTGTAACTTATTATCCATGACAGGTTTTTCATTACATTTTAAGGGGTTGAAATATTAAAGCATTCATTTGGATCCAGGTATCTGGTTGAAAAATGAATCCAACTATCAATCACGAATAATTCCTATAAGACGATTGAACTGCAAATGGGGTAAAACAACAACAACAACAAAACAGTACTCTGTGAAAATGTATAGTACCTTACACATATATATTATATGTGGAAATGGCATGCATGCATAAAAAAATCACGTTATGCCTATTTGCAAATGGCCAGATAAATATTTAGAGTCATTTCAAATCATTAACTATGATTTGAATTAAGAACATTGAATTCAACCATCTTTTATGATGTGCATGCTATGTATCATGAACTGTGCTGTATTCACACTAAAATGAATAAAATATGGCACCTTTAGTGAGCCCCAAGTCTATAGACACACCAATGAGGACTCAATATTATCTTGCCTGGGTGGGAACTGACAGAACTCACCTTTAGTTAATAAATCAGTGTTCTCCGTGCTCACCAACACAACCAGATGGTTTCTTTTGCCATCATCAAGATTCCTTAAATAAGCATTCTGCAGATTTTGGATACTTTCCCAAAAATGAGTTTCCAAAAGGTTTTTACACATTAGTAGCAAACTTGGATACACATACAAGCAAGATTACTCTACTGTAAATATAGTTCATTTTGATGTGTACATTCTGTTAAGCTGATTTTTTTTAAACTGTCAGTCTTGTTGCTAGAAACAGTATGGTCTAAAAACAAATAATAAAAATGGAATAAGTAGATTTTGATCATAATTTTTATTCTAAGAATAATTTCCTGTGCAATGCAAAAATATTTTTAATAGTTTATCTTATTTATACTGAAGAAAAAGTGTTTTATCTTTTTCTTTTTGGCTTTTAGGACTAATATAAGTAAAATTAGTTCATCAAAGTATCTATAAAAAAAAAGTCAGTAAAATTCCTCAAGTCAAACACTAGAAAGAAAGGTAGTGGAGTCTCATCTAACCCAAGATTGATTATAGAGTCAAACACTGGATTGGATCAAAGTGCTTTTGAAAATTATTCAGGATGATTTCATGTTATACCCTGTCTGAAAGTATCTAAGATCAGCACGACAGTGTGCATGTAATTCATTTCTTTCATTTTGTTTTTTTATTCATAAGTAGAATACAGATATTTCTTTAGATGAGAAGAAATTAAGTAGTTGCTTTACAGTTTAATGTCTTGGTATATGAAAAATATCTATCTTTAAATATTCAAATTGCACCAAGAATAGTGCATGGGGGAAACCAACTGAGAAAACATGCTCTAATCTCCATGTAAATCATCCTGTTTTTCTTCCTTCAGGAGAGAAAGTTTATCCACTTCTGTTTGAGATAATTATTTCCATTACTTTTCAACTTATTCCAATCTCTCTTCACTCTCTGTGGTTGTCTTATATTTTACCTTTTTTATCCACCAAATCCTCTTCTGAAGTATACTGATCTTATGACTCCTTCAACAAAACTTAAGATCTGGTTTTCAGAATATTTTTCTAATAAGAAAACAATTTGTAAAAAAAATTCTAAAACACAGGCTAATAACGGCATCAGTTGTATCACAAAGAAAATAAATTCCAATCCAGGATTCTATATTAAACAAAAATATCCTTCAGAAATGAAGGTGAAATCAATACATTCTTAGGTGAAGAAAGACTAAGAATTTTCTTGCTTGCAAACAAACCCTTAATAAATGGCTAAGCAAAGTTGTCTAAACAGGATCTAAATGATAACAGAAAAATAACTGGAACTTCAGAAAGGAAAGGACAACATGAAGATATGTAAAAATGGGGATAATTGTGTATCCTTCTCATTTGTTTCTTAAATCATCTTTGAAAATGTAGCCAAAAAATTGACCTCATATGATGTGTACTCAGTGGATATAGTGGAAATACTTAATACAATTATATTTTTTAAAATAGAGAGAGAAGCCGGGCTCGGTGGCACAGCCTGTAATCCCACGCCTTTGGGAGGCTGAGGTGAGTGGATTGCCTGAGCCCGCGGGTTCGAGACCCGCCTGGGCAGCGAGACCTCATCTCTACAATAAATCAAAAAAATCAGCCGGGTGTGGTAGCGCATGCCTATAATTCCAGCTCCTGGGAAGGCTGAGGCGGAAGGATCGCCGGAGCCCAGCAGGTCAAGGCTGCGGTGGCCAGAAGCGGCCACTGCACTCCAGTCTGGGCAACAGAGTGAGACTCCAACTCAAAAAAAAAAAAAAAAAAAAAAAAAAACAGAGAGAGAAAAATGTCTTCAAT
This sequence comes from Cephalopachus bancanus, assembly GCA_027257055.1. Classification (NCBI taxonomy): domain Eukaryota; kingdom Metazoa; phylum Chordata; class Mammalia; order Primates; family Tarsiidae; genus Cephalopachus; species Cephalopachus bancanus. The sequence continues at coordinate 9,525,217 of JAPVLO010000080.1, read as the reverse complement.
GAAAGTAAAATTTTTATACTCCTATACTGGAAGTAAGATGTCAATGCCAATAGACTTTAAAAGGTTACACGTGCACACTGTAATTTCTAGAAGAATCACCAAGAAATCTACACAAAGTGACATATTTTACAATACTAGAAATTATTGAGAAGGATTCCTAAAATGTATTCAAGAAATCAGCAGAAAGAAAAGAGAAATAAAGAGAAACAGCAAAATAGCAGACCTAAACCTGAATATATCAAAAATATCTTTAAATGTAATGGTTTAAATACACCAATTAAAAGACAAAATACATTTCAGATCAAAGAAAATGGCTAGAGACAAATAGGGACATTATATAATGGTTAGAGAACCAAGCCACCAGAAAGACGTGATTCTAAACAGGCCTGCACCAAATTACAGCATATCCTGTCAGACAAAATCATTGTTACCGAAAAAGAAATAATGATTTATTATAAAAATTATTAATAAAATTGTATGCTATGCCCTGAATACTCAATAATGTGAATATGACAACTAGCATTGTACCTAAAAAGATATTTGTGTTACCTGAATTAGAATAATCTGGGTGCTTTACAAAAATGAAAATATTTTATCCACGATTAGCAGATTTTGAATCAAAGAGCTGAGAGTGGAGCTGTGCAATTCACGTTTTGAACAGGCTCGTGTATTGTCCTCCCTGCAGCCCAAAGTTTGAATTCTGAGTTGAGTCATGCATTTGACTTGTTATAGCATAGCCGTTACAATTCACGAAGGAATAGTTGGTACTAAAGAAAAAAAAAAAACAATCAGTGTATTTGTGGCGCAGGTAGAAGGAGAGTAGGGTCTTAGTTTCGGTTTTAGCTGAAACTGATGATTTTTTAATTTATAGTCAACATATTTAAGGCCAGAGAGTAGGGGAAAAAAGGCAAGTGAGTTGGAGAAAGGCAGAAGAAGAAAAGCGTTATACAGGGAACCTCAGAGGCAGATTGGCACAGGATGAGGCTTCAATGTGAGCCTGATCATGAACTGAGGGAGGGAAATCAGGGAGAAGCAGAAATCCCTTTGCTTTGTTTCTGTGTCTTTGTGATCAAGCATGGCAAAACTCAAACAGTGTAGACTGGCTCTGGCTCAGTGTTAACAGCATGATAACTGAGTGGTTTTACCTGTAAGGTTATCAGTGTTGGAAGTCCTAGTAAATGCCATCTTCTGTGTATCATCAGAGGTACAAAGGATTACAGCAGTGGTGAGAGAAAAAGGGACCACCTTTAGCAGAGAAATTCCTCAGAGATGAGCAGTGCCTATTTTCTGTGCTATAAGAAGATAGCATTACTTCTTATATTTTATAGATGGTTGGTTTGTGAGGTTCAAAGCTGGATAAGATATAAGTAGAGTTAGAACCAGCAAAATATGGCTATCTTGTTAATGGGAGCTTTGTTTATTGCCAGAGACTGTCATCTAGTCATCAAATGACTAAAAAATTCTAAACTCAGTGAAAATAATGCATTTGTTTTTAGTGTACCTTATGGAACTCTGTACTACAGTTTGAATAATTATACTTTCCAAAATTGGACAAATAAGTCCAACACGTGTCATAGAAAATAAATCCTTCTTAATAAATGAGAAAAATAACTTCTGTCTTTTTAGTGTATGCAAAAGTATGGAAGGAATATTATTAGTTGTCTTACAAAATAGTCTGAAGTAAAAAAAATGAAAATAATAATAAAAATACTATCTTTTTCAAGATATTTTTACATTTTCGTTGAGCAAAAGCAGTACATTTAATAAAAGTTCCAAGAATAAGAACCTACATCACCAAAAGTGGAGTGAAAGTGAAGTTTATCTAATCTCTGCAGCTTTGCACAGTTTGAGTTTTATTGGAAATGCTTTGAATTGCAGTGGACTGGCTTGTGTCCAGTGGTAACAAGTGCACAGACCAAGAGTGACATCTGAAATGACAGAGAGTGACAGTCTGCTCCATAAACCTCAGGAGGCAAAGAGATGCCAAGTGATGGAGTTAAGACATTTTGGGTTGTTCTGCTCCAAGAAGTCTTGACTGTCAGGCAATCACTAGCATGTTCTGTTTCTTATTGTTTTGTGCAGAATTAAGAGGTCGTTGTAGTACCTTCAGAACTGACATTAAAGATTATTTGGAGTAAAAAAATTGAAAATACTTTCAATGCAGGAAATTCTTTGTGGAATAACCCCATGCTGGACTAGGTGAATACTTTGCTTGCATAATTAGGCTGAGTTTATTAATTCTCAAAACATATTTGTCTGTTTGGGCGGCTATAACGAACAATAAGTTTGGGTGCCTTATAAACAAGAAACATTTATTTTTCATAGTTCTGGGGACCAGAAAATATAAGATTAAGATGCTGGCAGATTCGTTGTCTGTTGAGGTCCATTCCTCATAAAGAACATCTTTTGGCAATGTCTTTACATGGTATAAGGAGCCAAGGAGCTCTCTTGGGTCTCTTTTGTAAGAATACTAACACATTCATGAGAACTCTGCCTTTAGGACTTAATCACCCCCCCCCAAAAACCCCACACCTTTGTACCATCATTTTAGGGATTAGTAATCCAACACTTGAATTTTGAGAGGACACAAAAGTAAATATCATAGCCCAAGACATAAGGGCAAAGTTGTAATACAACTTTCAGTAATACAACTTGTAGTATTTGGAATAATACAAATACTCTTCTAGTAAAATGATATCTGGCAGTGATATCTGTATGCCTGGGGTAAAAATACAGTAAACAGGTATTTAATAAGTAGATGGTTTGTGATAAGATCCCAAGAGTGAAGATCTTCCTCCCTGAAATACAATTGCATGATGACCTAAATAAGCTCTGAAAGTTCCATTGGGTTACCTTTGCAAGACACATTTGGCATGTGAAAATGTTACCCCAAAGGTCAATTGACTAAAGAGTAAAAATATAATTTTATAGAAGAATTATTCAGGGAAATGTCTTTTAAATTCATTTTTAACAGACCTCAAAATTCAGGATTATAATTCAAGATAGCTTATTTCTCACTCAAGTCAATGCTTAAATTCAAAAGATTTCCTAAGCAGCTCTTGTTCCCAGTGATTCGGAGACCTGGACTCATCAACATATGTCTCCATCGTCTTGGAATTCTTCACTTCCAGCCACATTCTTCACTTCCAGAGAGAGCATAGAATATTCTATAGGATATTTTATGACCAGGCTTGACCTGAAATAAAACAAATACAACTTATATCCTGGGATCAGGTGCAAGAGGCCTAGCTAATGTAACACTGTGTACACAAAAGGGAAATGAAATGTTTTCATAAATACATAATATTTTCGGTGTTTATCTTTCTACATTTTCAATGGCAAGGGGTTCTTGACTTCAGATATGCTCCAATCAATGTATGGTATCTGCAACGGATAACTCTTGATGAATGAGGGATAACCAACAAGACAGAACTACAGCAAGTAAGATTCTTCTAAGGCCTGGAGACAGGAATGGGATGCCTTTGTTTTCAACACACAAGGAAGTGGTACTGATGAAATATTTTGGAATGAGATAAGATTGGAGAGAAGATTACAGCAATTTTAAAATAGTCCCAGAAAAAGTGGTAGGACAAGTAGCAAATCTTATTAAAAATGTTTCCATATCTCCATTGATGATAATTTGTCCTGTATGGATTTCTGAGCATCATCACAAACATCTCCTGACATTTTCTTAGGACAAATAACAACGTTCCAATCTGTGGCGATATCATCTTTAAAACAGAGCTTGTGTTGATATCCACACAGTTAAACTTGAGCTTCAGTAATATTTTGTCTAAAAAAACACTTCCAATTCTACAATGTTGTTATTATCATGTTACCTTTCTCTTATCTGTCTACATACATACACACACAGACACCAGTTTTTGCACCAGGTTAAATTTAGCATTTAGAGATCAGATTGACATTAAATATCTAGGAATTTTGCCTTGTTTATATTGGGCCATTAGAACAATTTCGTGGGCATTCACAACATTATAAGTTTAAATGAGCTACTCTCTTCTTTCCTTTTCTTTTCCATAAATCAGCTTCATGCAGTCTTCTTAGATTCAAAACTACATGATGGAAGTGTATTAGTCTGTGCAGAAGCCATAACATAATACCACAAACTGGGTGGCTTAAACAGCAGATATTTATTTTCTCACAATTCTGGAGGTCAGAAGTGCAAGATCAAGGTGCCAGAAACCTGGTTTCTAGTGAAGCCTCTCTTTCTGGCTTACAGGCAGCCTCCTTCTTGCTGTGTCCTCACATGCCTCTCTGTGCGCACACGCGCACACACACACACACACACACACACACACAGGGACAGAGGAGGATAGAGAAGATGATTAACGGATAAATGGATGGGTAGATGACTGGGCATAGATCGATCGATAGATCTGGCATCTCTTTGTTTTCTTTCTTTCTTTTCTTTCTTTCTTTTTTTTTTTTTTTTATTTTGAGTTGGAGTCTCACTCTGTCACCCAGACTGTAGTGCAGTGGCCGCTCCCGGCCACCGCAGCCTCGACCTGCTGGGCTCCGGCGATCCTTCCGCCTCAGCCTTCCAAGTAGCTGGAACTACAGGTGCTCGCTACCATGCCCAGCTAATTTTTTCGATTTATTGTAGAGATGAGGTCTTGCCAAGTTTCCCAGGCGGATCTCGAGCCCACGGGCTCAGGCAATTCACTCACCTCGGCCTCCCAAGGCATGAGATTATAGGCTGAGCCACCGAGCCCAGCTTCTCTTTGTTTTCTTATAACGGCAACCAACCTATTGAATTAGGGCCCTGTTTTTATAACCTCATGTAACTTTAGCTATCTCCTTAAAGTGTCTACTCCAAATACAATTGCATTGGAAGTTCGAGATTCAGCAGGAATTTTGGGGAGACACAATTCATTCCATAACAGAAGACATCACATTTTTCTTGTTCCCTGCTGCATTCTTGGTGTCTTACATAGAGCTTGGCACCTAAGGGGTACTGAATAGTTGTTGAAAAAAATAAAGGCACGTCATTTGAAACTGTTACCAATAATTCTTCAGTGTGAAATATAATCCCATAAAAGTTGGGACAGTAATTACAGAAAAACCAAACTTTAACAATGATATTTTAGTATACTGATCATGTGCTACCTAACCTATTTTCTTTCTACAATCTCAGAAAACACAGCCCATTAACTGAAACTGAGCTTATATATTGGGGATGGGCAAAAACACAGTATTGTTAAACGAATATGATTAACAAGATGGACTCAACTTCATAACTGACTATTGTGGATGTTGCATATTTTGTCAGTTTTTTGAACTCTGACCATATAATTTTTATAGTCTGTATTTCATAGATTTGTATTGCCAAAGTTGTCTCAACTATAAATTCAATGACAGATAGCTTGATAAAGGCAGTTATAAAAATATGAGCAAGGGGGATAAACTTCTTCTTCCAAAAGAGACATGACATTAGATAATGTAAAAACAAGTTAGACTTTTTCAAAGTGCACATATGTACTAGATAAGCCAAACAAATACACAAACACATACACACACAGAAATAAACAAAAATGAAAAGAAAATTAAATGGGCTTATATCTATGTATCAAAAGAATGGTATGTGAAAATGACTTATTGCATCTTGGGTCTATATTTTAGAGCTAAATTCCCAAGTTCCCTAACAAATATTCAATTTCACAGCTATATGTTTCATTTTGTTCTAGGTAGTATCTCTTAAACCAAATTCCAAATCAAAGGAAACTTATTTTTTTCTCTTACTTTTAGTTAACATATAATAATTGAGCATATTGTGGGATACAGAGTGATAATTCAATATGTATGTACAATGTATAATAATCAAATCAGAGTAATTAGCATATCCATCATATCAAACATTTATCATTTTGGAGGGGACCATTCAAAATCCTCTCTAACAGCTTTTGAACATATACAATAATTATTGTTAACTATATTCACCCTACAGTGCTATGGAGCACTAGAACGTATTACTCCTATTAGCTATAATTTTGTATCATTAAACAAGGCTCTCCCTATCCTCTCCTCCATACTATACTTCCAGCTTCTAATTACCATAATTCTACTCTCTTCTTCCATGAGCTCACTTTTTTTAGCTCCCCCATATGAACAAAACCACACAGCATTTATCTTTTTACGCCTGACTTATTTCACTTAACATAATGTCCTCCAATTTCATCTATGTTGAAAGGTAACTTATTTTTTAAAAAATCTAGGTAAAATGCTCTATAGGACTATAACATGCTTTCAGATAGTGTAATGATTTATGGGGACTGAAGTATTGTTTCCAGAAATTTAATCCTATGAACAAGTTATTATATTAAGAAGAAAACTGTTCATAGAGAATTAACCTGCTCAAATCATGTCATAATCAAAAGTAAGAAAGCTTATAAAATATTGAACTCTACTTTTTTTGGCAGTCAACATACCTCACCTCCTTGCCACTATTCTATTTCACATTTTCAGAGGGTCTTTGTGGTAGCTTTGGAATTGATCAAATTCCTTACAGACGACAAAGTAAAATTCTTGGACCCAGAATGTAGAACAGATCATGTAGGGTAAGAATAAATACTATGGGTCTTAATTTTATATAAAAGTAAAAAAAAGTTTTAAATTTTAAAAGACTAAAAATTTTAAAAAGACTTTTTTTGCTGCTAGAAATGCATATATTTTTAGATGTTTAAAAACAAAAAAATGCCTTATCTCTGGCTTTGAAACCCTCTCAAACTAGGCCTATGTTTAGTCTACTGGACCTAGCTAGAAAAGTTCCCTTCACAGTGCTTTTAGATTGTAATCACCTCAGAAGGAGGGACAAATGCTTAGTATTGTTGTTGTTTAATCTCTCAAAACGTTTTTGATAGAATGAATATGCTATATTGATAGATTAAAACGAATTATATTTAAAATTATTGTCTTCTGTCATATATTATTAGGAACTCTATTCAGATGCACTTGTATATTCCTATAGCTATGACTTGTACACGAAAATTAATACTAACCTAATGTTATAAGGGAAACTCTCTCCAGTCCTTAACAATTTGCATAATATTAGCATTATTTTTTAAATGAGTCAATCAGCTTTTCAATAAGAACGTTCTGGGATGGGTACAAATAATTTAGATTCTCAGAACTGAATTTATTTCCCTTGGACCCATGGGCTATAGCACCTAATGGCAATGGCACCAGGCAATACTATGCAGTATGATTTACAAATTATAATTTATAAAAGATTGTTATAAATTATTTTTATGAATGATGTAAAGAAATTATGCCAAAGACTGAACAACTTAGATGCTGCAACATAATTTCCAATGTCTTTCTGCTTTTTCTTCATGAGTAACACATATGAACCACTTTCACTAATTAATGTCTTAATTTGGGCCACTATAAAAAAGTTTCATAGACTGTGAGGCTTATAAACAATAATTATCTTTCTCAGCTCTGGAGGATGAAAGTGTGAGATCAAGGTACCAGCATGGTCATTTCTGGAGAGGATCCTCTTTGGAGTTGCAGACTGCTCACTGGATCCTCACAGAGCAGAAATAAGATGAAAGAGCTCACTGGAGTCTCTTTTACAAGGCCACTAATTCCATTCATAAGGGCTCCTTTTTCGTGATCTAATTATTTCCCAAAAAGACCACCTCTTAATACCGTTACACTGGGGTTTCGAATTTCAACATAGGAATTTTGGGGAAATACAAACTTTCAGTTCCTTGCAATTAACTGTCAACAACTTCTTTTTCTGGAACATTGTATTGATTAGTTCAGTTATTTAATTGAACATACTTCTTCAGTTAGTGTAACTGATTGAACCATATTTATATCTAAATTCTTTATTCATCAATACTTCCATACTTGTATTTTAGCTCTTATGGGGGATATATTTAATAGTTTGAAGAATATCTATGCATTTGGTCTTCAAAAATATCCAAATCATTTATTTGAATACAAAAATCATCTTACAAGATGAGCCTTAGTAAGACTAGAGATCAATTGTGCATTTTCTCTCTCAAACTTACACAGTAAATACTTATTTTAGAATTACATGTAAAGAGGCTGTGCATAGTAATGTAGGTGAAGTCCACCCCGAGTTCATGGCCTTGCTTGGAATGAGAGGTGGGTTTGGGAGCCTGATAGAAGAGAAAAGGATCATTTATTTGCCTGCATAAACATATATTCATTTAGAGTGTTTGTGCATAGACTACCTTTCTCCTTACTTTCAAAGAAGACATTAAACACAACAGATTGCATGTTTTACAAAAACCACACACATCTAAATCCATTTTTACTAGCGGTAGGTTAAATTTACTTTGCCTTAATGTGTAATGCATTATCTGATTCATTTCAGTGACTGATCCATCCAGTCTCCATATCAGATTTATAGGAATATAGAGGAAATACTTAGAATGAATAAATTTAAATACGATGTTGAAGAAAAGTGACCTTTGTGTGAAATCCAGATTTTATGAATGTGCTTTGTTTCATGTGAGCAGAAACGCCAGCGATACGTATAACATTAGCATAAGGAGTCGCACAGAGCATTAAAAACTTTAACATGAAGAGCGCTTGAAAGAATTTAGTCCTGATAAACAGCAGGCAAGGTTTTGGCAATTTGTAATAAACCACAACATTTTTAAAGACTCACAGAAATCCTTCTAAATGTGCATTACACTGGAGACGTGGTGAGTTCATGGGGGTTCTCAGAAGAGTATTTTCAGAGCTGGACATTTTGCCATGGTTAACAAGAAAGTCGTTTCAGTATAACAGTGGGAAATCTGCACACTTTAACAATGTTCCAATTCTGGATAGTGGCATACCAAGACAGGTAGTAACAGCTCAGTCAAACAAGGTTATGATTCTTGATCATGGCAAACTATCACAGATAGTAAAGCTCTTTAAAAATAAAAAGTGGGGAGTATTTTAGTAAAAAGAAAATAAAGATTCCTAAATGCTGGATAAGGTATCACTCACATGTGGGAGTTTAAAAAGTGGATCTTACAAGAATGAATAGTGAGCAAAGAAATTGGTTTTAAAAGGTGGTAAATCTAAACAGGTTTTTACTGCATAAATGAGTAATGTAAAATATATTTACTATATATGTAAACAAGATAGAACCAAAAAAAAAGTGGATCTTATATAGATAGATAATAGATTGATAGTTACTAGAGGATGGGAAGGGTAATGGTGGGAGATGAAGAAAGATTAATAATTGGATACAAATATACAGTTTAATAAATCAATAAGACCTAGTGTTTGATAGATACTAGGATGGCTATAGTTGACAATAATCTATTGTACATTTCAAAATATTAGAAAAGAATAATTCAAATGTTTTAAGCATAAAGAAAAGACAAATACTTGATATGATGAATATTCCGAGTATACTGACTTTATCTTTACAAATTATATAAGTGTATTAAACTACAACTTGTATCCCAAAAACATGTACAGCTATTAAGTACCAACAAAAAATAAAATTTTAAAAATGGAGTACACAACACAGTATGAATGAACCCCCAAAACATAAAATAATGAAAAATGTTTTTAGGAATGAACTCCAAAATAATTATGCTAAATATAAAGCTAAACACAAAATGTCACATATTGTATAATTCCATTTTCATGAAATGTCCAGAATAGGTAAATTCATAGTGAAAGAGAGCAGGCTAGTGGTTGCCAAAAGCTATGGGTGAGGGGAAAATGAAATGGAGGCCGATTGCCCCATAATGAGTATAAGGTCTCTTTGGGGAGTGATAAAAATGCTTTAGAATTAGATAGGCTAGGCGGTTGTACAACATCGTGGGTGTACTAGATGCCACTGAATCGTATACTTTAAAACGACTAGCAGGGCTCGGTGGCTCCGCCTGTAATCCTGCGCTTTGGGAGGCTGGGGTGAGAGAATTGACTGAGCCCGCGGGTTCGAGACCTGCCTGGGCAACTTGGCGAGACCTCATCTCTACAACAAACCAAAAAATTAGCTGGGCGTGGTAGCGTGCGCCTGTAGTTCCAGCTACTTGGAAGGCTGAGAGGAAGGATCGCCGGAACCCAGCAGGTCGAGGCTGCGGTGGCTGGGAGCGGCCACTGCATTCCATTCTGGGCTACAGAGTGAGACTCCAACTCAAAAAAAAAGAAAAAAAATGACTGTATGTTCTGTGAATTTTTACTTTAAAAAAACAACAAAAAATGGATCATGTTCAAGTCATTTTCAGATTTTAATACTGCTGGTCTATTCCCATGGCAAACTTGCAACTCTGAGTGACCTCTTCCTGTCCCTGTCCCAAATCCATAAAAAAGACATAAGGGCATGCAGGAGATGAAGCCCATTGGGATTTTATGCTCCCAAAGAAGAGAGGATGAGGCAATCTTTTTGTGTCTAAGTGAACAGATGTCCTATAACTTGATACCCCATGATGAGACCTGAGATATAGAGGAACGTGGATTGGAGTGGGTAGGGAGGTGCAGGTTTTCCAGGGCCTGAAGCTCATGCAATGTGGAAGACCTTCTTTAAAAAACTGAATACAATAATGTGAACACAAAATTAGAAAACGATATAATATTAATTTATAGTAAGAAGAGATCAGAGAATTGTAAATCTTAAAATGCTGACAAATTTGCTTGGCAAGGTGGCTCACACCTGTCACTTTGGGACGCTGTGGTGAGAGGATTGCCTGAGCCCAGGTGTTTGAGACCAGCCTGAGCAACTTGGCGGGACCTCATCTCCAAGATAAATAAAAAAATTAGCAGGTCATGATGTTGCGTGCCTGTGGTTCCAGCTACTTGAAAGACTGAGCCAGAAGGATCACCTGAGCCCAGCAGGTGGAGGCTGCAGTGGCCGTGAACATGCCACTGCACTCCAACCTGGGTGACACAATGAGACTTACAGTAAAAAAATAAAAATGAAATAAAATGCTGACAAATTTCCAAATCCATGAAAATATCATGACAAAAGACTTTCACACATAACTTGGCTGCACATTCTTTCACCACATCTTCATAAGACAAACTTGAAATACCATGTTCTATAAAGAAAATAGAAAATCTAGTAATTTTAGATGATCAAATTTTGTTTTTATTTTTAATTATTGTCACATAAATTTTAAAATTATTTTCAGATAGAGTGGACCTCTACCAAATTTATGTCATATGTGTGCGTAAGTTTTCAGGGATTTTTTAAGTTTATGTATGTAGTCTCCCAATGTTAATTACTCTTTAAATCAGTGATATCTGTTAATCAGCTTATGCTTGTTATATTTCATTCATGACAGTGAATTATATAAAATCAGCAAGAAGTTTAATTTTTCTCCCGATATTTATATAGAACTTGCTTCTTTTCATTAATCAGATTATCAAAAATCCCAAGAAACTATTTCTATTAAAATATCTCTTCTTCTTAAAGAATAATTACTTTTCATAAACTCTGTGTATATTTTGGCTATAACTCATTCTCAACATGAGCATAACTTCTGTTGACTTATTGTTCGTCTTTATTACTTTAGTTTCATATTTCATTATTTTTATCAAAATTTTTTTTCAACTCTTCAATCAATATACAAACTAGATGCACATCACACACAGCCAAGCCAAATTTCTATAATTTCTTCATAAAATTTCCTTATATATCTTTCCAAATGGAAAACCAAATGATATATTCAAACTTTACGAATTATGTAGTGTGGATTTTTAATTGAATATGGCACCTTAAAAGAATATTCATGAAAGCAGAAAACTTTGCTCTCAACCAGGCTTTGATGAGACAATTTCCCTGCTTGTAATTTTACACTTCTGATTTTGTGAAGAATTTTCCATGAACCAGCTTCTGGCTCCATACATTTTAAGATTCCTTTTCCTTTTCCCATGTGCTTTTGGAACTAAGCCTCATAAGCCCCATTCTTAATGCAATGCAGGTCCTGAATTTTTTTTTCCCCAACAGGTGACTGGGACTGGAGAGCAGAGAGGATATTTCTGGTGACTGTTCCCAGTTAGCACACAGATGTGAAGCAGGCCACATAAAACCATCCCATTAGACAGAAACTAAGATATCCCTCACTTGACTTCCCCTTAACTGAATCTTCAAAATACCATAGCCAAACAAAAGACAGAAGGAAGCTGGAGCAGAAAGCGACAGTCATCTTAAATGAGGACAAAATATGTAACTTTTGTAAAAATTATGTAAACTTATGACCATGTGAACACTTAAAACCATGTGGTTCTCCCAGAGCACTGGAAAAAGTTATGCAAATGAGTGACCTTGAAGCTCATTCTTCGTTTATTTCACAGTAACCCTGACCATGGTAGACCAAATTCTTATATGGTCTCCCAAGATTCTCAGTCACTGGTATATGCATACTTCTAGTTAATTAGTATACTAATCTAGATACCATCCTGAAGTGATCTGGTAGGTATAATTAAAGTATTGCATCATTGACCTTGAGATCAGGAAGATAATCCAGGTAGGCCTGAACTAATTACATGGACTCTTTAAAAGCAGAGTGTTTTCTTTGAGTAGGCACAGAAGAGAAAATCAGAGAGACATAAACTAGCTGACCTGGAAAAACACAATCAGTTGTAAACTACCTATGGGTTCTGGGAAACTCTGCTTGCTGGGACCTGTCTCTGGCCAACAGTTATAGGAAAAATGGAATCTCTATTCTCCAACTTCAATGAAATAAATTCTGCTGACTATCAGTGAGCTTGAAATAAGACCCTGAACTCAAACAAAACCTCGCCCAATCCACACCTTAATTTTATCCCAGTGAGATCCTAAGCAGATCATCTAGCCATGCTGTAACCAAATTGCAGACCTACAGAAACCATGGGTAATACATTTGTGCTATTTTAAGCGCCAAGTGTGTGGCAATGTTTAAAATCCCTCTGTTAGCACAAGTCAGGCATAGGAAGCAGGTTATAAGTTGGAGATACTCAAAGTCATACAAGCAAATCCAGGATGTGGACAAGAGAATGTATAGCAAAATGAGAGGAAAAGGATTTTATTCACTGCAAGTAAATTTGGTCGAGGCAGCCGGGCTCGGTGGCTCAGCCTGTAATCCCGCGCCTTTGGGAGGCTGAGGTGAGTGGATTGCCTGAGCCCGCGGGTTCGAGACCTGCCTGGGCAGCGGGACCTCATCTCTACAATAAATCAAAAAATCAGCCGGGCGTGGTAGCGCATGCCTGTAATTCCGGCTACTCTGAAGGCTGAGGCGGAAGGATCGCCGGAGCCCAGCAGGTCGAGGCTGCGGTGGCCGGGAGCGGCCACTGCACTCCAGTCTGGGCGACAGAGTGAGACTCCAACTCAAAAAAAAGCAAAAAACAAACAAAAAAATTTGGTCTAGGCAGACTGATGGTTCAGGAGGGAGTAACAGAGTGCACAGACACTGGACTTACCTTCCTAAGGATGTGAGTCACTGAAGGATTTCAAGTCAAGAGTGCTGACTTTTGGAAGGCAGGGAAATGCAGGAAGCGCGATTTCATGAAGTAAATATAAGGGATTTTTTTAAGTACAGCCGAAGTAGTCAATATATTAAACAAGTCAGATGGTAAGTGGTTTTCTGTGTGGTTTACACACAGATCTTCCAGCTTTCCTCCACAAAATCTTTAATAAAATCTATGTTTCCTGGAAGGTATGTTGCTGTAAGTAAATGTTCCATGTTGAGAATGAAGAGCCTTGAAACTGGTTTCAAGTTTGAGGCCATCAGAGAGCCGTGAGGATCCAGGTGAACCCCAGAATAATAAAAATCTGTGTTCTTGAACAAGGATGCTCTAGACATCAGCTAACTTCAATCACGACCTCAAATTGAGAGTGTAAAAGAATTTTGAGTAAAATATTCATGACAAACACATGTACCTGTAGATGTCTGAAAAAGAAGGACATGCTGTGAGATCAGAGGTGTCATCACGGAAACAAGGTGGCATTTGCTTTGATGAATTCTCCAAGGTTCAGGGTTGGAACTCTGTTTTCATCTCAGAAGTTTGATTTATTCAGCAGATGAAGAGGGGATTCATTTCAGAGGAGCAGCAGGGGAGGGACCTACATAGAAATCAAGTTTCTGGAAATATATTTACACAGGGATGCAAGTTCATAATAAAAATATAATGTCAAGGACACTGGGATATTTCTGTCAGAATACCCAGCACCACTTTCTTCCCATACGCATATCTACACAGAAGTACAATTTAAAGGAAAGTGGCCTTGCTAAGCTTGGAGTTAGAACAAAGTAGGTTATGGTGATATTGCCAATGTTTAATAGCATCAGATTGTAACAGTCACATATGGCCATCTTTGCATTGGGGGCACACCTGCCATTCCAACTGGAGTTACACATTTCTATCCTAAACAGTTCCCATGCTATATTTTCTGGATATATATATATATATATATATATATATATACACACATACACACACATATACGTTGGCATTGGGACTACCTCTCCAATAGTATAGGCTTCTTTGTTGTAATCATGCATTTAGTGTAGTATTTATCACAGTATATTATTTAGATGATATGCTTACTTAGATCATAAACTTCTTGAGTCAGGTGTCAACCCTTAATAGTTTTCATAATCCTAGCAACTAACATAATCTCTGACACATTTGTGGGTCCTCAATAAATAATTGTACTTGTGCTTAAACTAGGCTTTAAAAAACAATTGTGACTGAATAACTTAATAATGAATAATAAATGAATGAATGAACAAGGTATATTTGTGATATTTTATATAAACAGTCATCTTTCTTCCACCTGTCATCTTTTCGCTCTTGATTAGGGCTTGATATACTTCATGTTTTTCCCTAATCAAATGCTGAGAAAGTTCGTTTCTGTTCTATGAGGATTCTGCAAATGTGCTCAGTAACTTCTCATTTTGACGGCAACTGAATATCTTTTTTCTGTCTTCTTTAAAGTTCAATATTAGCAGAGCAATTGTCCTTTTCAACATAGATGCACTCCAACTAGCTTGTCTTGGTTATACACATACTGTTCTTGAAGCATATTTACAGAGGCACAATTCAATTAGAATTTTATTGTTTGATGAATAAAAGAAATACCAGTACTAGAGAAAAATAGAGAAATTTTCTATAAATCTTAAATTAGCTCAAAGGGAGGCTGAAGTGAGTGGATTGCCTGAGCCCGCAGGTTTGAGACCCACCTGGGCAGGCAAGACCTCATCTGTACAATAAATCCAAAAAATTAGATGGGCATGGTAGCGTGCGCCTGTAGTTCCAGCTACTTGGAAGGCTGAGGTGGAAGGATCGCCGGAGCCCAGCAGGTCGAGGCTGCTGTGGCCGGGAGCAGCCACTGCACTCCAGTCTGGGTGACAGTGAGACTCCAACTCAAAAAAGTTAAAATATAAGAATTATGTTGCCTTTTCCTCATTATATCTTTGCAAAGCATTTGATACAACTTTAAAAAAGAAAAACCAAAAAATATTAGAAAAAAGATTTATTTAATTGTTCTGTTTAGTTAAAAATTTTTATATTGTAATAATTTGGCAAGACTTCGGGAAGGAGTCAAAGAATGATTAAGAGTTATACATGAGTTTCCCAAAAAAATGAAGGAAAAAAAAAAAACCCTCAGGGGGAGAGGGAAATAATGGTCAAGAAGAGGGAAGGGTTAAAAATAAATTGAAACTAAAGTATTATTCAATAAATTAAATAAAAATTGAAAAATCAAATTCACTTTTACAAAAAAGAAATTCTGTTTTGATTTTCAAAAATCTAACTACAAGCTGCATATAAGAGACATATCTAAAGTAAATCGACCTACAAAGATAGAAGGTAAAAAGGTGAAAATAAGATATAAAACAAATCTTGCAAATCAATATTAGAGAAAATAAGACTTATTAATAAAAATGTTTCCAACTTAAAAATACAATTAATAATTCACCAGAAATCTTTAATTTGGGGTTTGCATATAGCATAATCTTAAAATATGGTACAGAAAACTTGACAAAAGTATAATAAAAAAATTTGGGACCCCCAAAATCAGTTGAGATAATAACATAACTCTGAGAGACTTAACAGATTTAGCAGCAAAATAGTAATGAAAATACAGAATTTTTTAACAACTCAATTACCTCCACCACTGATTTACCCTTAAAGTCCTAACTTATATTACATTCGTTTATGACAAATGGCCATTTGGAGATCCCATTGCCAATGATAATCCAGTATCTCAAATTTATCAGTTGATCTGCACAAATCATTTCTTCCACCTGGCCTCTCATTTTCTCTTTATTTTATTATAGTCTTCTAGGTGTCATATCTATTTTTCTCTCCTCCTTTCTTTTATCACCAATCTTCATCTTCAATCCATGTTGGCTTTTAGTATCTTACATTTCAACCTCCACCCTGGTTATGTTATTTCACGTTAATTTTTCTTCCTCTGGATTTCCCCTCCTCATTCCATCTTGCATTAAGCTACCAAGTGCATCTTGTTATCACAAATTCTTTATCTTGCTACTTAACTGTTCAAACTATGTAGCAGTTTCCAGTGTTCATGAGACAGAGACTAGACCTGGACTATCATATTAAAATGTATTCAGTAATTCCACAACTGACGTTTCAAAGTTTGCATTTCATGATATTCCTATAAGAATATTTTCCCCAGGGAGCCAGAACTACAGAAATGCCCCTGCTATGCATTCACTCTTCTTCCCATCAATTTTTCAAGGTTCAAGCTTCTACTTTAGGCATTCTCTAATTACCTCCTTGGAGGGATTATGGCTGCTTCCTCAACTCTTCCAGCACTTATTAGTTGTTCTACTTGTCTGTAACTTCTGAGTCTGTTGTGTAAGCTCTTATATGTCCTAACTACAATATTATTCGATTAGTTTAGTTTTAAAATTTATTCTCTATTCAAGAAGAGGAACCTACAAATGGTAGAGAATATCAGAGCTGAAAGTCAGTGCTTCCTTTATTTAACGAGTTCTTATAACGGCTGCTCTCACAAACCTGATAAATGTGATGGATAGTGTCTCTTCCTTCGTGTATTTTCCAAACTGGTAACGAGAAATACAGGATACACATAATAACAAACTCTGGGTAAGAGCTCTGAAAGAGTGTGTAGACAGGATCAACAGGAATGATTATTTTAAATTGAAAGATGTGGTAAAAAGAGAGAGGTTTCTTTGACATTTAATGGAAGTTTAAGGATGTGTAAAACTCTCCAAAATAATTTTTCTAAAGTGTGAGGAATATAGTGACAGAAATACGTAAGATTCAACCAGTTTTAGAAGAATGAGTTTATGTGATTTTGTGCAAGAAAATATCAGAGGAAACAACTAAGATATTAACAACTATAGGTTAAGGAAAATTATTTATTTGATCCAAATAAGACAAAGTTCAGAAAAAATATTTTTCTTTTCAGGAATTGGTTAACAGTTATTATGCATCAATATAATTTAATATTTCTTACATTTTTACCAGGAGAAGTAACATTTCCTATTTGCAAAAAAATTACAATTGCATTGAAAATTAGTGTTGTGTAACAACTGTCTTTGTGCTGTAGGCTAGGAGTGGGGATACTTAGAGGATACTAGGAGTGGGGATACTTAAATGTGGAGGGGGCTATCTATTAATGCAGCAAAGAAGGCTTATCACAGTTTCTCTGTTCATATTCCTAGCCCTTTTGGGAACACTCAGATGTCATGCCCTTATTTATGTAAAGGTTTCTTTCTTTCTTTCTTTTTTTTTTTTTTTGAGTTGGAGTCTCACTCTGTTGCCCGGACTGGAGTGCAGTGGCCGTTCCCGGCCACTGCAGCCTCGACCTGCTGGGCTCCGGCGATCCTTCCGCCTCAGCCTTCCAAGTAACCGGAATTACAGGCATGTGCTACCACGCCCGGCTGATTTTTTTGATTTATTGTAGAGATGAGGTCTCGCTGCCCAGGCGGGTCTCGAACCCGCGGGCTCGGGCAATCCATTCACCTCAGCCTCCCAAAGGTGCAGGATTACAGGCTGAGCCACCGAGCCCGGAGCAAAGGTTTCTTATAGCATATCCACAAAGTGAGGTGACATTTCTGAAGATAGCACAGCACTGACAATTAGCCACCACCACGGGTTATAATCCATGCCCTCTGGGAAGTCCTAAATCTCATGTTTTTTCTGTGATACCATCGAAGATTTAGGCCAATATTGTAATTAAATTTTATATAACTCTAAAAGTATGTATTTATTATGAGCAACAAGCTGCTTATAATCAATTCTGCTCTAGAAGATAAAACAAAAAAAGAAAGCATTGAAAGAAATGAGATTAAAAATATGAAAAAAACAAATTTTGGAAGAAAAACACTGATAATAAAATTGATTATAATTAAAGTTCCTATGTCTTTGTTAAAATTGTTTTTGTATTATTTAATTCATTTTTCTCCAATGAGGTTATTTAAAAGAGGACCTCTAATAAGAACTGGTGATTTGTTTTCTCTAATATTTAAGGAAAAGTCTAATCTATGAAATTATTCAAAATTTCTCTAGCATGCAGGATTTTATTACATTTTTTCATCAGCTCTTGCAAATGGCATAGTGGTTTACAATTTAATCACTCTTCTAAACCTAGGAAGCCTAAGTAATCACTAAAAATAAATATTAAATTAACCTCTTTTCCTAAGATTGAAGTGAGAAGGTATCTGGGGCTCAGACGTCTTCAAAACTTCTTTACTCCCATAACTAAGTCCTAGGCTAAAATAACTGGAACGGTTCTGGGCTGGAACAGCTAGAGTCTTGGAGAAAACTCCTTATAACTATGTAGCTTCTCCATGATATTTCTTAAGCATGGCATGATAGCTCAGGATGGTTGAACTTCTTATGTGTTAGCCCAGGACTCCAAAAATGCAAGAGGGGAGAAAGAGGGGGGAAAAAAAAGACAGGCTGAATCTAAAATTCAAAATCACTCAGTATCATTTCTCTAAGACCATCCACGTTCAAGGGGAGGAAAGCAGAACTCAATTTCTTAATGGAGAAATTCTAGAGTTATAAGAAGAACCATTTTTTGAAAGTACAAATGATCATATTTACCACTCATTGACCATACCTGGTCACATGGTCTCATCCATTCACAAGTAGGCAAAAAAGATGAACAGAAATGTGTTGAGTCACACTAATACTGACTTTAGAAGCGCCACCTCATGGCCTTCTTTATGCTGCATTAAAGTGCTAGGTCCATAATATGCCATGTTGGCTGGGCTTTATGGCATTGTTCTGTTGTTCTCATTGTAAAGGTCTTTCACTTCTCTGGTTAGGAAGATGCCAAGGCATTTCATTTTGTGTGTGTGTGTGTGGCTATTGTGAATGGGATTGTGCTTTTATTTGGTTCTCCGCCTGCCTGTTGTTGGTGTATAAGAATGCAACTGTCTTTTGCACATTGATTTTGTACCCAAAATCCTTTATCAGTGCAAGCAGGTTTTTGACAGATTCTTTGGAATTTTCGAGGTATAGGATAGCGTCAACAAAGAGGGATAACTTAACTTCCTCTTTTCCTATTTGGATACCCCTGATTTCCTTCTTCTGTCTAATTGCTCTAGGTAGGATTTCCAATCCAATGTTGAACAAGAGGAGTGAGAGTGTGCAGCTTTGTCTTGTTCTGGTTTTCAGGGGAAATGTTTCCAGTTTTTGTCCATTTAGCAATATGCTAGCTGTGGATTTATCATAGATGGCATTTACTATTTTGAAGTATGTTCCTTCTCTACCCAGGTGTTTGAGAGTTTTTATAAAGAAGGGATACTGGATTTTATCAAAAGCTTTTTCTGCATCTAATGAGATAATCATGTGGTTCTTGTTTTTACTTCTGTTGATGTATTTAATTATATTTGTGGCCTTGCAGATGTTGAACCAGCCCTGCATCCTGGGGATGAAGCCTACTTGGTCATGGTGGATGATTTTTGAGATGTGTTTTTGGATCCAGTTTCCTAGAGTCTTTTTGAGGATTTTTGCATCTATGTTCATAAGGGATATTGGCCTGCAGTTCTCTTTTTTTGTTGACTCTTTACTTGGTTTGAGTATCAGTGTGATGTTAGCTTCGTGAAATGATTTGGGGAGAATTCCATTTTTCTCAATTGTATGGCATTGTTCTTTAATTGTTTGCCTTTTGCTTTGTGAGTGATGCTCTGGATGAAAAGTAGTCAGTGAAGTAAAACTCATTTTTGCATTTGCTGTAGAAATGTTGTTGAGAATGTTATTCATCACATCAATATGGTCTGTAAAACTTCTCATCAGTTATTTATTTCACATTTAACACCAGCAGAAAAGTTCTCGCTATTTAAGAATTGGCAGGCTTTCTCCTTCTTAATAACTCGAGCTGTGCCATTTATCATGTTCCCTTTGACTCTGATGCCAAGGATTACAGAGCCAGTTCTGAAACTCAACGATAGTGATTATGTTGAGCATTCATTAAGGTTAACATACTCTGCCTTTCTGTTTTCAGTATTTCTTATTTTGTATTTGTGTTTTTTTAGCCTTACTAGTACATAATTAAATGTGTCACCTTAAAGCCCTTGGAAAGGAATGACATATAGATACATTCAATATGTAAATAGTACAAATTGGAATACTACTCAGCAATAAAAAAGACCAAACACACAACAACTTGAATACTTTTTAAAAAATGAATCTTAAGTGCATTATGTTGAGTGATAAAAGCCAATAACAAAAAGTCACATTTTATATGATTCTATTTATATAACCTTGTGGGAATGACAAAACTATAAAGGCACACAATAAATTACTGGTTATCTGGTATTAGGATGGTGAAGGGAAGGTATGGGTGTGACTACAAAGGCATAGCATGGGTGAGATCTTTGTGGAGATGGGATGGTTCTATGTCTTGATTTTGGTGAGTCAGATCATGAATCTGCACAACTGATAAAGTGAAGAGAGCTGTGCACACATCTCATATTAATATGGACTTTCTGTTTTTTTATTATAATTATCTTATATAATTATATAAGATGTAATTATTGAGGGAAACTAGACACATGGATAGCTCTGTACTATCCTTACAACTTCCAGTGAATCTATGATTATTATAAAATTTTGTAAAAGTCATCTAAATATCTCCTGTACCCACACATGCGTAGTCTTCCTCGTTATCAACATCTTCTACCAGAGGGATTCATTTGTTACGACTGGGGTTATAAAGGAAATCTCTGTACCTTTTGCTCAATTTGGCTGTAAGCCCTAAAATGCCCTGAAAAAAATATTTTTTAAAAGTTGTTAACCGTACATTTTTCATGTGAATTTTTCTTTTCAAATAATAAGAACTTTAAAATAAGCATTGCTGTCATCAACTACTAAATAATGAATTTTGGGTTACCCTAATCAACCAGCTATTAGAGAGACACTGGGTTTGAGTTCCCTAAGGAAATAAGACTCCTAGAAATAAGTAGCTTGCAATTTGGTTGGACCAATCATCTCATGAAGAGACCTAAAGGCATTCACATTCAGCACACTTGTATAAATGAATATACTGCTGACAGCATCAAGTGTAAGCGATCAGCCTGAATCAGATGGGGTTTATCATCAGGGTACAGAATGATAGATGTGCAAACAAGCAGAAAGGAAAGCTCTCAGAGTGAAAACAAAATGCTTTATCTGCCCAGCCAGCAACACCAAGGCCAGGAGCCAAGCAGAAATGTGGGTGGGAACACAGTCACCAAGACCATGCAAGCATGCACAGACTCCTTTTACATAAGAGAGGGGTTTGTGCAAACCCTGCACCCTCTGTTACCTATGCTGTTCAAAAGATATGAAGAAGTAGCATGAGGAGTTTGTCACTTGTCTTCGACCCTTGGCAGGGGTAGGTGATCCTCATAACCAAAGTTTCATCTACATTTTAGCCATCAGGCCAATCAAATGAGGAAATAATATTAACATATGTTTTCTAAGCTATCCCCAACCACCCTCTTCAAAATACTACCTTGCTAAGGGATTGTTTATAGAGCTTCTCTGAATGTTTTGAGAACCAGGGCTGTATCTGTTGCCTTGATAGGACTGAATCACCAGCTTCTGAGACCAGTGAGATGATCCTTCTAGAAACTGTTTAGTCAACATGGATAAAAATGTATTGGTTTGATTTTATTTCTAAAGATCAGGCTTCAGACACTAAAAAATGTATGTTAGTGCATTTTTCAAAGTGTAGACCTCAGGCCCCAGGGATTCCCAGTACCAAAATATGAATCTTAGGCCCTGTCCTGCTTAACCTCAGAAGGTGGGGCTTGGGGAGACATTTTAACAGAAATCCAGGGATGCTGGAAATCCCTGGTAGAGTTTAATGGAAAGCAGCAGGCTGGTCAAAAACCTTTTGACTAATAATGTTTTATCATCCTCTGTATTAAGTTATAGATATCTGTTAGAACCAACCAGATAGAGATTTGCTATTGTGCTCTCCCCAGATTTCAGGAGCCCCAAATTGGAAATAACCAGAAGGTAGGTAGATGAGAGCAGGGGATCAGCCAGAGGCCTGGTACTTCTACTGGGGGAGTAGTTGGCTGCTGTGTGACATAGTATTACTAGAATCTGAAAAATCTTTGAAGTACACATGGCTCAAAAGAAACTAATAATGTAATTCTAGAAGTCCACACTTGTTTCCTTAGATACATAACACTGCACAAACAATTTGGCTGCAATTTTGAGCCAGTGGTTTCACAGTGACTTGATTAAAATACAGTGCTTTTTTATAAGGAGGTAGACTGATAGCACTTGAAGGGTTTTGCAAGTACCACAATTGAAAATTATAACTTAGCCTGCTTATAATGATATTTTTAGCTGCTTCCTTCTGCTTATAAATACATTTCCAGATATTATTCCCATAACATTTTTCTCATGATCACGGAGCTTCTTCTTCAGCTAAGTCAATACACAGCTTTTCTGAGACAAAAAAAGGAAAAAAATAAGTATCACATTTAGTTTTTGAGAAAAATGTGTCATCAGTAAAGACAATGCTTCTAAATTATGTAAAAGAAATGCTTCCACAAACTACAAAATTTCCCTAGATTTGACTTTCTTCTCAAACCCCTAACACCTTTAATTCAACCAGCCAAACCTAGGGCCAAAAGAGAAAGGGACTCAGCTATGAGATTCAAAGCAAGCAAGAAAGAAAGCTGGAAAATGCTGATGAATCACTGTGTATTCTAAAAGGGTGAGGTCATGCATTTTTCCCCATGAATAGTTATCTCCCTTTTTACTATGGACTACATCATCCATTTTATTTGGGATTATTTTGTTTGGGTGTCAGGGATATTTGTTCTTCTGACCACCCTCCCCCCATAGAAACCAACATTTTATCTATAAACACAAGACACTGTATCCTTTGAAGCAGGTAGTCACAGAGCTGCTCAGCTGTTGCCCTTGACCTTAAGAGAACTTTTATTTTTCTCTCCACTTCTCAGCCCAGATACTATTTTCATGTCAACGTGATGTGGTGGCCTTTTTAAATAAGAGTCTGTCAGTTGTGCTGAATTGGCCAAATTATACCAAATATTTGATATATATTTAATACATGTCATATTGAACGGTAAGGAATTACTTTTACAGAATACATTGCCCTTGATAGAGTAGGCAGCTTGATCCAAGCCAGTTTAAATATGTACAAAAGTGTGTGTCTGTGTTTATTAAGAAACATTAATAAACTAGAAAGCTTTTTCTTGTTCTTTTATTTTCAGCTTTAGCTTTAAAATAGAAACAAGGAAAAACAAAGTGATTCATTCACTAAAAATTAGTAGTTACTTATTAATTTGTAGTTAGTTACATTAGCAAGTGCATCACTTTAAAAAATTACAAAACACTGAATTTTTTCATTTTAATTTAATGATAAGAAAGATACAAATAGAAGCAAAATAAATAAAATAAATATGATTATAACTGTCAGTTCCTGAATAGAAATTCAGATCATGGATTTTACTAATATCTCCTAGATGTCAGCATTATTAAGAACACATAGTTTTGTTTTGTTTTGGAGAGAATGCACTTTTAATATTATAACAATCAAAGTATCTGTTTATTTTATGACCTCAAATAAACCACAGAAAAATGCTTTGGTGATGAAGGCTATACACAGATTTGCTTCTTTCTTCCTTTGTGCCTTTTTTCATAAATTTTGACGTGCTTACTATAAACCATGTGGCAATGCAAAGCTTGAGAAACACCTCCATTATCATTAAATAATTGAAAAGGCAAAGTTTTAAACTAATTTTTGAATAAATTCTATCTTATGTATGATATATAAGTAATGTTTAGAAAAATGGGTTCATATATTTTATAGACTAAAGAAATGTGAATAATTAAAATAATAATTTGAATTTTGAAAACTGATTTCGAGACAGTCCTTTTCTTACACTACCTTCTCTAAGTTCTAGTGACTCACATCTCTCGACTTCAGGCCTAGGGGTGGTAACAACTTCCCACAGCTGCTAGCCTCCTGTGTGCTGTTCCATCCCTTGTTGGTTTCTCTAAACTCAGTCTATACTAAGTGTAAAGAAAAAAGCATCTTTATTAAAGGCACACCAATTACATAATTTGAAACAGTCATCCATTTCTGTCAGCCTAAACATGACACATGTATTAACTATTAGAATTAAGTTTGAGCAGCCTTCTGTCAGAGTTCTAAAAGCAAATTATAAACTTTGCATCAGCTCCAACTTATTTTTTCTATATTCCCAACAACCTTGGTTTATTATCAAAACTTAGTTGCATTTTTAATAGCATCGTTAATGTTCTAATAAAAATATATTCATTTTTGTTAACATCATTATAATAGTTTTAAAAAGCAGACTTTATTGCTTTGGTTAAAAAACATTACATGACTGTGGAGAAAAGTTGCAAAATAACTAGAGTTAGAATATCTCTAAAATATACAATTTAATTGGAACTATTAGCCTTTTCATCAGTTCAAGTATCTGCTTCATGTGGCAGGCAAAATGTGTTTTCTTCATAGTTGTATTACAAGCACCCAGCAGAGATTGGCTCACAGTAGATTCTAAATAAATTTGTCTTGAATTTATAAAGAAATCAATGATATAACTGAAAAGGAGGACCTAAAAGTGTAAAGTCTAATAAATACTTTAAATGGTATAATATTCTTTTAAAAATTAGATTATACCTATCTGTGCTACAAATATGTCTACATATAATTATTATTACATTAGTAATAGACAAACAGTTTAACTGAACTATTATGGTCAGAGGATTAGATTTAATGTCCATCCCCCACTTTGATTTCCAGAATAGAATAATAAGACCTCACACCTGAAAAAGTTATATAAGAACTCCATGATAAAATTTGAAAATCCCACTAGGATTTGAAAATCGATACCAAGAGAATCTACGTGAATCATCCAAAATCACAACTGATTCAAAATTTAAACACTTTCCAGTTTGATATACAAATGTAAGCAAGCAGCTAGATTTTGATATATGGTCTCCTAGGGAATTCCGGCTGCTCCATGGACCAAGTACACAGGCTATTCTCTGAGAAGGAGGTACCACTTAGGAAAACAGGGCCTTTGAAATGACTAGAATGTTACATTGTGCAAGGGAAGGGACACAGGGTGAGAGTTTGCTTATCATCCTCTCTTCTCAGGATCTGCACAGCGGCGGCTGATCTTTGTTGATGCCTGGTTGGATTCACAAAGACTTTAAAGGCTGACTGATTCCTAGTGAACTGCTAAGTAACCTGGGGAATTTTAAGATGTGGTGAAGCTAAGACAAGCTCCCAGAAACAACATCATTCATGGGTGAGGTGAAACCCTATTATCATTTTTGCTACTCACCCTATTTCTTCTTGCTCCTCTATTCCTCCTTTACTTTTGTATTCTCTAATCTCTTTGTCTTTTTCATTAACTTCTCCCAGTGCCTCTCTTTCCCTCTTCTCACTGATCTCCTGCTTATCATTAGGATCTTATCAGAGCAGTGCCATCTTCCCTCCCACTGATAATGTCAGTTATGCTATTCCTTTAACTGGTAGATTGGCAAATGGAATTCAATTCGTTTCAACTAACTTTTGTTGAAGGCCAGTGTTATTAGAAATAAGTCACAGTTGCTAACCTCAATGACCTTAACATCTAGTCGGAGGCTTGAGACTACCCAAATAATATTTAGCAAATAATGGTTCTTCAGTTTTCTTAAAGTAGGAATAGATTTCATCACATCTACCTTAGTGAGCCAGAGCAAGCATGGGAAGTAAGTAGGCAATATTTAAATTGAACAACTCTTTGCGAAATAGAAAATTATGGGATGAGTTCTAATATTGTTTTATTGTTTAGAGGAAGAAAAAGTCTGGATAAGGAAGATAGAACTAGCTTGGGGAGAGACTTGTATGCCAGGCGCAAAAGTTCAGAGATGATTGGGTTTGTGGTGATTCTCTGAAAATACATTCAAATATAAAAGTGACAGGCAATATTTGGTATATCTAACTGAAATAATCCAAACTTACAGAGTCAACTTAAAAAATCTTAATGTATTATCGTGAAATAAAAGCAGATTGAATATGAGGCATACTGGGGTTTTTTAATCATACGTTTGGCTAGGTTTATCAGTCCCCAATTTGAACCCAAATAAAAAAGTGACTGACGAAAGTCATCCAGAACTTTTTTTTTTAGTTTGTAGAGCCCAAATTAAACTAAAACAAATGAAAGAAAATTTAAAAACATGGAAACCTAAGCCCAGAATAGTTTTAAAAATCTACAAAGAGAGAAAGCATTTCTTTAGTAAATAGACAAGAAAATAATCAGATTCTGGTCAACTTTAATTCATTCATTTTTAAAACAAATAAATATTAGTTATTTGCTTTGACCTTAACTATTTTAGGGAGTAAAAAAGTTATTCCTTTCTTTTAAAAAAAAATTATTTTAAACATATGGGGCATAATTCAGGTTTAGTTATACAAATGTTCATTATGCAGGCACCCTTGTTGATGAGATGTGCCTCCCCCCTCTCCTAGCAGTTTCCTTTTCTTCTTTACTTTAGAGAAATCCACATTTTGTGGTAAAGCTCAGCATATCTGAACACACCCAAATGACTACATTCTATGCCACTTTGAAGTAGTTTGAATAACATCTGAAATGAAATATTATTTTTAAACATTTCAGATCACTTGTCCTTTTTCACATTTACTTTATATACTAAATATTATCACAGAATTTGGACACATAGTATATATTACTCTATATAGCATGTGGTATTATGAAAATATTCTTACCAGTAGAAATATTTATGAGATAATTATATCTCATTACTTGTATTATAAAATTTTAATAAACTTCTGGTTTTGCTCAATGCCAAAATGTTTCTAAGTTCAAGAATTAAATCTGTTACTCTTTTTTCTGGTTGAATTTATAGAATCATTTTTTTCTTAGATTAAAATAAATATTTTTCTTACATAAGTTATATCCTAAAGACATACATGAATATGTTGAGTTCTATACCTGCCCTACTGGGATATAAATGATTTGAGTTATTTTTGAAGTGGAAATAAAGCTGTTAAGATGAGCTAATGGCCATTGTCTTAAGTATCACTTTCTCAACAGCAAGGGTTACACCTGGAAACTGTTCATCACAGCCAAAAAAGGCAGGGATCCTTGGGATGTGGCTCATCAGAATGTCTAATACAAAGTCACTTTTCTCATAAATCTGTCTATTCTCCCACATCTGTTATTTGCATTTTTCCAGAAATTTTTAAAAAAACTGGTGGAATGTTTTGACCCAACTGCAGTTTAATTCACATGATTTACTTTTTAGTTCCCAAGATGACATTTCAGCCAAGCCTATAGTGGGGTATTGCATCAGAATATTTTGTACAATGGGAATTCCAGGTGAGACATCTAGAGGCGAAAAATGGAACTGCTTAGGAATTTAACTAGAGGTGTTTTGTTTCACATTAATTTTGAGGAAAAAAATTGACTAGTCTGTGAACCCATCACTGAATGACCAACCCTCTGTTCAGTTCATACACTTTTCAGGTCTTAATTTCCAGCATGCTACATCTGCAAGCTTAACGGTTTTTAAAAATTTGCAATGATTTTGTTCGATTGATTTGTGTAGATTTTATACTATCAACACCAAAGAAGATGCATATTTTTTATTCAATGAAAAGATATGCTTATAGAATACATGTTATACATTATGTGTGGACATGCATATAGACATTTTCATTTGGAAAATGCAAGGCAATGCCTGCTCGAAGCCTTTAAGCTAGAAGATGTTATATTCAAACCAAAGACACACATAACATTTGTTAAAAATTGAAATAAAATAAAATAACAAACAAAAGGACAACTTTATTCATCTTATTCTGTATGAGGCACTCTACTAGACACTGTTTATATAGCAGTGGAAAAGGCAGAGGTGATCCCTGCTCTCATGGAGTTGAAATCTAATGTGAAGTTAGAGAAAGGGAGACTTTAAAAACAATAACAACAGCAGCAGGATGTATGGTTATAAACTATGGGTATTGCTATGAAAGGAAGCATAATATGAACTCATGAAACTATAGATACCCATTATAGAGTGGCTTTGGACATCACTTAGTAATCAAATATAATATTTCACAAACAAGGAATATAAAGTCTAAGAAAGGGATTTGTCTAAGGTCACATAGCCAGTAGGGAGCATATATCAAATTAGACCTAGAAAAATTTGACAGTTAATTTTATTACATTTTTTCATTGAGGGAAGGGTTTTCAAATTTTAAAAATAATTTTATTGACATAATAGATGCACATAATTTCAAGGTACATGTGCTAATTTTATACATTCATATAATTTATAAAGATCAAATCAGTGTAATTGGGATATTCATCTCCTTAAGTATTTGTATTTTCTTTATACCAGAAATACTCAAATTATTATCTTCTAGTTATTTTGAAATATAGAATAGATTATTATAAATTGCAGTCATTCTAGTAATCTGTCAAGCAGCAGATCTTATTTCTTCTATCAAACTGTGTATTTGTACCTATTAATCAATTTTTCTTCATTCTCCTGCACTGCTACTCTTCCAGACCTCTGGTAACCACCAATCTATTCACTATCTTTATGAAATACAATTTTTTAGCTCCCACATATGAGTGAGAACAAATTATATCTATCTTACTGTGACTAGCTTATTTCACTTAACATAATAAGCTCCAGTTCTATCCTTTTTGTTGCAAGTGACAGGATTTTGTTCTTTCTTATGGCTGAATATTATTACATTATCTATCTATTTATCTATCTATCTATACCATATTTGGTTTATCCGTTAATCCATTTATGGAAACTAACATTAACCATATTTGACTATTGCAAATAGTGCTGCAATACACGTGAGTGTTACATGAGCATGTAGATATGTCTTCAATATATTGATTTCCTTACTTCTGGATAAATACCCAGTAACAGAATTGTTAAATCATATAACAGCTGTAGTTTTAATTTTCTGAGGAACCTCCATATTGTTTTCTATAGTGGCTATATTAATTTACATTCCCACTCATCTCCCCATAAGGGATGCCCACAGACATAAAGTTAAAGGATGAGCTGGGCTCGGTGGCTCAGCCTGTAATCCCGCGCCTTTGGGAGGCTGAGGTGAGTGGATTGCCTGAGCCCGCGGGTTCGAGACCCACCTGGGTAGGCGAGACCTCATCTCTACAACAAAATCAAAAAATTAGCCAGGTATGATAGCGCACGCCTGTAATTCCGGCTACTCGGAAGGTTGAGGCGGAAGGATCGCCAGAGCCCAGCAGGTTGAGGCTGCGGTGGCCGGGAGCGGCCACTGTACTCCAGTCTGGGCAACAGAGTGAGACTCCAACTCAAAAAAAATAAAAATAAAAAATAAATAAAGGATGGAAAATAAGTTTCCAGGCAAATGGATCACAAAAGAAGACAGGAGTCGTGATCTTAATATCAGTCAAAACAACCTTTAAACTATCAAAAATTTTAAAAGATACAAAAGGACACTACATAAAAGTTTCAATCATCAACAATAAATATTCATCCTAAACATACATGCACCCAACACAGGACCACCAGTATTTATAAAACAACTATTAAGTAAACAAAAAAAATATTGACTCTAACACTATTATAGCAGGGGCCTTGAAAACCCCACTAACAGCCCTAGATAGATCAGCAAGCCAAAAAATCAACAAGGAGATCCAGAACCTAAACTTGACACTTGACCAAATGGACTTAATAGATACCTACAGATTATTCCACCCAACAATCAGAATATACATTCTACTCATCACCAGACAGAACATACTCCAAGATCCCATGACATCCTTGGCCATAAAACAAGCATAAACAAATTCCATAAGGTTGAAGTATTGCGATGCACCTTTTCAGACCATAGTGGAATAAAAATAAATATCAACCCCTACAAAGTTTCCCCAAGCCCACAAAGACATTGACCCTAAACAACATGATGCTGAACAATGACTGGGTCAACTCTGAAATCAAAACAGAAATTAAAAGTTTCCTGGAAACAAATGAAAATGAAGAAACATCTTACCAAAACCTCTGGGATGCCATGAAAACAGTACTAAGAGGGGAATTTATATTTCTATGAGCACACATGACCAAGAAAAAGGGAGAAAAAGCACTAACAAACACAATTAGAAATACAAAAGATCAAGTCACAACAGACCCCGAAGAAATACAAAAGATTATAAGAGATTGCTATGTACACTAATATAGAAACAAATTTGATAACCTAAATGAAATGGAGAACTTTCTGACATCACACAACCCCCCAAGTTGAAGCAAGAAGACATTGAGACACTAAAAAAAACCAGTAACAACTCAGGAAATTAACACTGTCATAAGAAAACTACCTATAAATAAACACCCAGACAGGATGGCTTTCCAGCATAATTCTACAAAATGTAAAAGGAGGAGCTGATACCAATCCTACTGAAAGTATTCCAGGTAATTGAGAAAGATGGAATTCTCCCCAAATCATTTAATGAATCCAACATCACACTGATAACCAAACTGGGTAAAGATCCAACAAAAAAAGAGAACTACAGGCTGATATCCCTTATGAACATAGATGCAAAAATCCTCAACAATATTCTAGCAAATCGGATCTAAAAACACATCTCAAAAATCATCCACCATGATCAAGTAGGCTTCATCCCCAAGATGCAGGATTGGTTCAACATCTACAAGACCATAAATGTAATTAAATACATCAACATAAGTAAAAGCAAGAGCCACATGATTATATCATTAGATGCAGAAAAAGCTTTTGATAAAATTCAGCATCCATTCTTGATTAAAAACTCTCAAACATCTAGGTATAGAAGGAACATGCCTCAATATAGAAAGTGCCATATGTGATAAGCCCACAGCTAGCATACTGCTAAATGAATAGAAACTGAAAACATTTCTCCTGAAAACTGGAACAAGACAAGTCTGACCACTCTCACCCCTCTTGTTCAACATTGTGTTGGAAGCACTAGCTAGGACAAATTGACAAGAGAAGAAAACCAGGGGTATCCAAATAGAAAAAGAGCAAGTCAAGTTATCCCTCTTTGCTGATGATATGATCCTATACCTCGAAAATCCAAAACAATGTGTCAAAAACTTGCTTGCACTGATAAAGGACTTTGGCAAAATCTTGGGGTACAAAATAAATGTGCAAAAGATAGTTGCATTCGTGTACACCAATAACAAGCAGACAGAGACCCAAATTAAAAGCACAATCCCATTCACAATAGCCACAAAAAAATGAAATATCTCAGCATCTTCCTAACTAGAGAAATCAAAGACACAGTGAGAACTACAAAACACTGCTCAAAGAAATCCAAGAAGACACAAACAAATGGAAAAATATTCTATGCTCATAGATAGGATGAATCAACATTGTTAAAATGTTCATTCTACCAAAGGCAATCTACAGATTCAATGCAATACCCATTAAATTACTAACATCATTCTTCTTAGACATGGAAATGACAATACAGAAATTCATATGGAAACATAAATGACCACGAATAGCCAAAACAATCCTTAGCAGAAGAAACAAAGCAGGAGGTATCACACTTCCAGACTTTAAACTTTCCTATAAGGCTACAATAATCAAAACAGCCTGTCTTTGTATTGGTACAAAGACAGACATATAGACCAATAGACTAGGTAGAGATTCCGGAAGCAAAACCTCAATTTCTCAACCAATTCATCTTTGACAAAGCCTCCAACAGCAATCACTGGGGAGAGGAGAACTTATTCAATAAACGGTGCTGGGAAAACTGATCACATGCAGACAATTGAAACGGGACCCCTACCTATCACTGTACCCCAAAATGAACTCTAAATGAATCAAAGACCTAAACATAAATCCTCAAACTATAAGAATCTTAGAAAAAGCAGGAGACACCTTTATGGAAATTGGTACTGGCAATCAATTCCTGATCAAAACCCTAAGTGCCCATACCATAAGAAATAAGATAGACAAGTGGGACCTCAAGAAACTGATGAGCTTCTGTAGAGTCAAAGAAGCCATCAAGAATGCAGGGAGATAGCCCACAGAATGGGAAAAAAATACTTGCCAACTGTATATTTGACAAAGGCATCTAGGATCTACAAGGAGCTCAAACACGCTAAAAGGAAAAAAACAAACAACCCAATTAAAAAGTGGGCAAAAGACATGAATAGACACTTCTCAAAAGAAGATATATGGGCAGCCAACTGACACATGAAAAATGTGCTCAGCCTCACTCATCATCAGAGAAATGCAAATCAAAATCACATTGAGATACCACTTAACCCCAGTAAGAATGGTCATCATTAATCAAACGAACAACAGCAGATGCTGGCAAGGATGTGGAGAAAAAGGAATGCTTCCATTCTGCTGCTGGGAATGCAAACCAGTGCAACCTCTTTGGAAGACAGTTTGGCGATTTCTCAAAGAACTAGAAATTGACCTTCCAAATGATCCAGCAATTCCCCTATTGGGAAAACACCCAGCGGAACTCAAATCATTCTACAAAAAAGATACCTGCACATCTATGTTTGTTGCAGATCTATTCACAATAGCAAAAACATGGCACCAACCATGCTGCCCACTGAAGCTGGACTGGATTAAAAAAATGTGGTACATATACACAATAAAGAAGGACAAACATATGGACTTCGCAGCAACTTGGATGGACTTAGAGTCTATCATACTCAGTGTTCTATCACAGAAGCAGTGTTCTCACTCATAAGTGGACCTTGAATAATTATCGTGATACTATAAGAAAGGAATTGGTAGTAGTGGGAAACTGCCAGCGGAGGGGGGATGGGATTGGCAGTTGAGGGAAACTGCCAGGGGAGGGAGGGGCACACCTCATCAACATGGGTACCTGCATAATAAACGCTTGTATACCTAACCCTGAATTGTACCCCACATCTTTAAAATAGAAAATAAAAGCCGGGCTCGGTGGTTCAGCCTGTAATCCCACACCTTTGGGAGGCTGAGGTGAGTGGATTGCCTGAGCCAGCGGGTTCGAGACCCACCTGGGCAGCGAGACCTCATCTCTACAATAAATCAAAAAATTAGCCAGATGTGGTAGCACGCACTGTAGTTCCAGCTACTTGGAAGGCTGAGGCGGAGGGATCACCAGAGCCCAGCAGGTTGAGGCTGAGGTGGCCGGAAGTGGCCACTGCACTCCACTCTGGGAGACAGACTCAAAAAAATAAATAAATTAATTAATTAAATAATTAATTTTTTAAAAAAATTTAGGCCAGGCATGGTAGCTCAAGCCTGTAATCCCACACTTTGAGAGACTGAATAGAGCAGACTGCCTGAGTCCATGGGTTTAAGAACAGCCTGAGTAACTTGACGAGACCTCACCTCTACAGTAAATCAAAAAATTAGCCAGACATGGTAGCGCATGCCTGTAGTTCCAGTTACTTGGAAGGCTGAGGCAGGAAGGCCTGAGCCCAACAGGTCAACACTCGGGTGGTTGTGAGTATGCCATTGCACTCCAGCCTGGGCGATGGAGTGAGACTCCAATTCAAAAAATAATAATAATAATAAATTTACATTCCCACCAACAGCGTACAAATGTTTTCCCTCTTTCCATCTTCATCAGCGTCTATTATTCCCCTCTTTTTAATAAAAGTGATTTTAACTGGCGTGAGATGATATCTCATTGTGGTTTTGATTTGCATTTCTCTGATGATTAGTGATTTTGAACATTTTTTTCATACACCTGTTGGCCATTTGTATATCTTCTTTTTAAAAATATCTATTCAGATCTTTTGCCCATTTCCAACACCGAGTTATTTGCCTTTTTTCTTTTTTTTCCTGTTGAGTGATTTGAGCTCCTTATATATTCTGATTTTATTCTTTTGTCAAATGGATGGTTTGAAAATAGTTTTTCACATTCTGTGACTTGTCTTTTCACTTACTTTGTTTTATTGGTTGTCTCTTCACATTTTGCCATCCCATTAGCCTCAGTCACTGGATTCTTTTTTTGTCTGTTTGAGGAAATCCCTGTGTGCTGTTGTTTCTTGTGGATGTATGTCCATGCTTTACATTGAAGAATTATTTATTTCTTCAATTCTTCTTTGTCTGACTTGTCTGGATTTTTACTGGATGTTTGCTTAGAGATTCTTTGTAATTTACCTGTTGATTTTTTCTATCTGTCCCCTTCCCCCTGCTAGGTTTGCCTCTTTTTAGGCACTAGATGGCACCATAAGCCCAGGTTTGTCATGAATCTAGAAAAGAGGATGTGCTGGTTCTGAATGGGGGAGGTCCCAAGGGGGATATCCCACTAGTGTGGGAAGGCTGGCTACGCATTCCTACCCAGGGGCTATAGAACTTACTACAGCATGCTGCTGCTGAACAGTCACTGATTTGGCATCTTCTTTGGGTGAGTTATAGAGCAGAGTTTTCAGGATTGGGAGTGCCTCTCCCCTTTGTCTCTGACTGTCCCTAGAGATCTTTCTACTTTGAGGTACTCTTGATGCTTCCTTTGGATTGAGGCAGAAACAGGTCTCCTACTAGTGAATCCAAGGTTGTCAGGAAGCTGATTGTCCACCTCCATCTTACTTTTTACAGTGTAGAAATGGTGAATTGGGGGAAATTATCTGCTTGCTTGTTGCAGGACAGATTAGAAAGAGGACAATTGTGCATTTTGAAGTTTGACTCTTTTATTTATTTATTTATTTTTATTATAAAGATGTGGGGTACAATTCAGGGTTAGATATACAAACGTTGGTTACATAGGTACCCCTGTTGATGAGGTGTGCCCCTCCCTTCCTTAGCAGTTTCCCTCAACTGCCAGTCCCACCCCCCTTCTCCCCTGACAGTTTCCCACTACTGCCAATCCCTTTCTTATAGTATCATAATTGTTGAAGGTCTGCTTATGAGTGAGAACATATGGTATTCTGTTCTTTGTTTCTGTGATAGATCACTGAGTACGCTTCGTGGTTGTTTATGTTTCCATATAAATTTCTGAATTGTCAGTCTCATTCTTTTAATAAGTGTGCTTTTACTTCCTTGTGACCTCAGGAATAATCTCATTCTCATACTTGAGTTCCAAAATATTGCTGGTGATAATTTCTGTGCTGTATATTTGTTTCTGGTTTACTGTGGCGGTAATGAAGCTAGCTTATTTCTACTCTGTCATTTTGGAACTGGAAACAAAAGATAGCTACTTTTAAAAACAAAAATAATATTATGTTATAAAGGGGAACCCCAACAAAAAAATCCAAAATTTATTTATGAAAAATTATGTATGTATTCTCACATATTTAAACTTCAGTCACCTTTAAAGTACTCTCTGGTACAATATATCTATCAAGACACTTTTTCCACTGCTCAAAACAGTTTTTGAACTTGTCAATCTTGATGCCTTTTAGTGCTTCTGCCTTTTTGTTTGTTTATTTGTTTGTTTCACCTCTTCCACACTGGCAAATATTTCCCTTTGAGGACCTTTTTTTCATATGGGAAAACAAACAAGCAAAAAGTTACTCAGGGCAAGATCCAGTGAATAGGGAGGGTGGGGCATGAAGGTATGCCATTTTGGGTCAAAAACGGCTGAACACTCAGTGCAGTGTGGGCAGGTGCTCATAAATCATCCATCAAAATGCATTGACTGAATCTCCAAAAAAAAAAAAAAAAATTCACTGAAACTGAACATAACTCTCTCACAGCAATGCTAACTGATATACTGATGCCAATGGGTTCCTAAAACACTTACGTAGCAGGGGAAGCCTGTACTACAAGGAGCCCACCCTTCATAAAAATAATTCCAGCTTTTTGGGGTCTGCCTTAATAAATTTAACTGAGCCTTGATTTGCCTAGCTTCACCAGAGTGAAATGAGATTAGAAAAGCAATAGAGAAGATTCTCCTTGGTTTAAAAATACCAAAAAGGAAAGGAATTAGGTGATCTTTTTTTCAGAGGTTGTATCAGTCAGGCTAAGTTAGGTTATACTGTAATAACAAATAATACTGAAATTTTATTTTATTTTATTTTATTTTATTTTTTGTTTGTTTGAGTTGGAGTCTCACTCAGTCGCCCAGACTGGAGTGCAGTGGCCGCTCCCGGCCACTGCAGCCTCAACCTGCTGGGCTCCGGTGATCCTTCCGCCTCAGCCTTCCGAGTAGCTGGAATTATAGGCACGCGCTACCAAGCCTGGCTGATTTTTTGATTTATTGTAGAGATGAGGTCTCGCCAAGTTGCCTAGGCGGGTCCCAAACCCACGGGCTCAGGCAATCAACTCACCTCAGCCTCCTAAAGCACGGGATTACAGGCTGAGCCATCGAGCCCGCCTTGAAATTTTAAAACAATACAAAAAGACAGGTTTATTTCTCTCATGTGCTCTGTGCTTCATACATTGCCTGTGGCTCTGCTCCTTTTAGTCTTTACTTCTGGGAACCAGCCTAATGGAGATGTCTTCTAATTAAAGTACTGCTCGTTGTGATGGCAGAAGGAAAAATCCATTTTGTGGACCACATGCTGGTTCTTGAAGCTTCTACCAGATGTATTGAATATCATCTCCGCTCACAAGGAAAGTCCATGGTTTCACCTGAGTATGTTTTCTTGCCATGAAAGCCACCAAATATGGAAGAATACTAAATACTACAAAAATGAATTATATATGTTTTTACTCTAAAAACTATAAAGAGAGAATAATAAATACTGCTTACTACATCCATGAATTATACATGGTTTTAACCTAAGAACTCTAAAACATACAGTATCCTAGAGAAAGGAATGCAAGAGTGAAGCTGGCTACTTGCTCTTAGTTAATTCTTTACTTAACTGTTGTTTACTCCCTCTGCTTGAATCTATATTCTCCTGGTGATATCTCACTTCTTTCTTTGTGCAGGACCTTTTTTCACAGCCTATGATATCTCAGTCCCACCTTCATCTTTAAGAGTGAAATGCCCCCTCTCTATGAGGTCTGAGTCAATAAACTGTTTCACATTCTCCTCGATACAAGGATTGGGTTAGAAATGGGGACTTTAATCTACAGCTGGTAATTTAAGGCAACACTGTGTGATTTTGTTGGAGCCACAGATAGATTATAACATAAAAGAAAACTTTCTTCCCTACTAGACTTGGACCTTGATACACCTTGATGCATACTCAGGGCTAAAGGGTAAAGCCCAACATAGGGAGGAGGAGACTATTGATCTGAGGTATATAGTTCCTTGCAACAATGTTTGAGTTCCTGAATGATGCTATTCCTGAAGACAGCACTCCTCTTGGGCTTTTCACTTATTGAGATATTTTTGTTGATTTTATTGTAACTACTTTGGTTTAGGCTTGTAACGCTTACTATTTGAAATACATAATGCACAGGTTAAGAAATTTATTCTGAGTCTATGCTTCCTCCTCTGTTTAAAACAGAAGAGGAAAAGAGAAGGAGATAATTGAATTATATGGCATCCACACTTAGTATTCTATAATTCTACAATCTAAGACATTTTATTCCCTGATTAAGATCTTAGTAGAAGGGCATTAATGTGTATATTCAATTTGGATTGGATTTCCAGCACTTCTCTAACAGTGTTGGTGACTAGAACTGCTCTTTTCTATGGTATCACAACTTTATTCTATGACGTGGACACTTTATAGTCACTCCTCAAGGATTGAGATATTACCACAAAATAAAACTGCTCATATAATTTCTATTGTTTTTGAGTCATTAATTGAAAAGTCCCCAGGGTCCATGTCATTCAAGTATCTCCTTTTTCCATAGTGGGGTTCCATAAGTTTCCAATTGTCATCTCTGAATAACATTTTGGTTGCAGCTTGTGTTATCCTCTAATTTTATATTTTGTGTTTTAAACCAGCAAGTATTTTCAAACACTTTTGAGTTTCTTCACCATCGTCACTGCTGTTTTAGATACTAGAGACGTGATCTACTTAGGTCCTTTTTCTCCTAGACATTTATTTTTTCAATCTGAAATAATTCTGGAAAACTCGGGAACATGTGAAAATTATAAGGCATATTTTTTTTTACCAAGTTTCGCATCAGATTAAGAATCAAAATTAGTTCAGATGATTCCCATGAGTCATGCTTAAATTTTTAGAACACCTTATTCTTAATAAAGTGATGTTAAGATCCTCCAAATCCTTGAAATATAATATCATGAACAAAGACAAAAACAAGGCTCCTGGAACCTTTACAGTTCTATGTACCCCAAAGATTTCTGAATTACAAGGGATCGGTCCAATAAAGGATTTGTTTTTATTGGATGTCTAAAGAGTTACTCTGTGATGTCTTCTCCAAGCATGTTATACCATAAATATACTCTCAACTTCATAATAAAACAATTTTCAATGGAAAGAAAAATGTTTTCACAGTTTTCTAGGGGAAAAGTTAGATTCAGGATTCTGAAAATACTCAGGGAGACAGCTCAGTCATCTGATTAAAAAAAAAAAAAAAACTAAGCCACAATGCCTATTAATGGGTCCATAAACAGTGTTTTGAATTTGGAATGAGGGCTTCAGATTCTAAGTACAATTGACTCTAGAACCAGAACGAGGTTATAGGCACTGAACCCCTGTGCAGTTAAAAATTTGTGTAAATCTTTTGAGT
Organism: Cephalopachus bancanus; assembly: GCA_027257055.1. Lineage (NCBI taxonomy): Eukaryota > Metazoa > Chordata > Mammalia > Primates > Tarsiidae > Cephalopachus > Cephalopachus bancanus. Next base: position 9,486,195 of record JAPVLO010000080.1, on the reverse strand, counting down.
CTCCAAAAACTTAACTACGAATAGCCTACTGTTGACAGGAAGCCTTATCCAAAACATAGTCAATGCATATTTTGTTTGTTATATGTATTATATACGACATTATCACAATAAAGTAAACTAGAGAAAAAAAATATTATTTAAAAAATTATAAGGAAGAGAAAATACGTGTACTATTCACTAAGAGGGAGTGACTCATGATAAGATCTTCATCCTGGACTTCTTGTGGAGTAGGCAACAGGAGAGGAGGGGGTTGGCAAAGGCAGACAGAAATTTGCATATGTTAATGAACTTCTGCAGTTCAAAACTGTGCTATTCAAGTGTCCTCTGTAAATTCATACGTTGCTTAACAACAGGAATACATTCTGAGAAATGCGGTTAGGCAATTTTTTTTGTTGTGTGAACATCATAAGTTGTACTTCTGCAAATCTAGATGTAGAACCTGCTACACATCAAAGATATACGGTCTAACCTACGGATCCTAGGACACAAATATGTACAGCATGCTGCTCTACTGAATATTTGTAGACAACTGTAACACAATGCTAAGTATTTGGTTTTTGTTTGTTTGTTTGTTTGTTTGTTTTTTGAATTGGAGTCTCACTCTGTCACCCAGGCTGGATTGCAGTGGCACACTCAAGGCCACCCCAGCATCGACCTGCTGTGCTCTGGCGATCCTTTCGCCTCAGCCTTCCAAGTAGCTGGAACTACAGGTGCACACTACCATGCCCAGCTAATTTCTTTTTATTTTTCTTTTTAATGTAGAGAGGAGTTCTCGCCAGTTTGCCTGGGCTGATCTTGAACCCGAGGGTTCAAGCAATCCAGTTGCCTTGGCTTCCCAAAGTGTTGCAATTACAGGCTGAGTCACCGAGCTCAGCTTTAATGCTAAATATTTGTATCTAGATATATTTAAACATGGAGAAGATACAGTAAAACCCAGTATACAAGACAAAACATGGTATATCTGTATAGGGAACTTACCATGAGTGGAGAATTACAGGACTGAAAGTTTTTCTGAGTGAATCAGTGAATAAGTGAATAAGTGATAAGTGAATGTGAAGTCCTAAGACATTACCGTCTGTATACTACTCCACAATATATAATAACTGTACACTTAGGCTACACTAAATTAATTAAGAAACACTGTGGTTTCTTCATTAATAAATTAATACTAGCTTATTGTAAATTTTATAGTTTA